>JAMXBD010000117.1:1200000-1913940 GCA_024138025.1 Combretum micranthum | reverse complement strand
TTAGCACCTACACAATAGCTCAAACAAGGTAATTGTCACGCCCCGAAGGGTACCCTAACGTGGAGTCCGCCCGTACACAATATTAAAGCCTAAGAATGACCACCTTAGTCACGCGAAGGCTTCCATACTATGTACAAGGCGTCTAACACATGGAGGAGTCATCGAGTAATACATTTTACGTTGATATAACTTGAGTAACAATATAAAGGAAATACAAATTTACTACACTTTAGATGCAAATCACTACACTTCAAAATACAAATCATTTAACTCCAATTACATTCATCCACAGGCTTCCCTGCATAAACTATTACAAGACAAATCCTAAAACTAGCAGATAACTTCAAGCATTCGTATTCCTTGCCGAAATCCCAAAGTCATTCCCTGCTCCAACCAATTCGGTCCCCACCTTGCATTCTTGAGATAACCTGATCATTTAAACAACTATTGGGGTATAATCTACACTAGCTTAGTGTAGCATGATCTTGATGATTTTGCTAAAAAGAAATTTTATAACTTTTTATTTTGCAAGACCATAATATCAACTACTTATGAAAAACCTAGTTTTCTAACTTTGATCATTTCCATTTGTTTTGGATTTGTTACTTAAGAAAATATAATTATTCTTGTTAAAATTGAGTCTTCATTATATCTATTACTTATGACTTTCATTTCTACATAAAAATTTCCATTTTACACCTTATAAACATGTTTTCAAGTGGTGTTGATTCCAAAATCCGAATTTTACAAAAATTGGTTTTTGAGTGATTCCTTCAAGTAAAAAATCATTTGATATTTAGAAAATTAAGGCTCAATATACATAACTATTAAGGAACTCATTCTTACACAAAAATTTGCATTTTACACTTTGCAAATACATTTTCCAATATGATTTACTCAAAAATCCGAATTTTAGAAAATCCACTTTTTGAATGATTTCCTTGGGAAAAACTTGTTTAATGCATTAAAATTTGAAGCTTCACTACATCTATTGTCTAAGAACTTCATTTAACACATAAAACTTGCAATTTGAGCTCAAGTACTAAGTGATTACATATGCATCACTCAAATTACGAATTTGACAATTTGATCATTAACTCAAAATTTTCCATTGTAATTCCATTACTTGTTTTACACATTACTCATGCCTAAACTCATTTTAACTTGTAGAAATCATTGCTTAATGATATCTATTACCTATATACTTCATTTTTCACAAAACATGAGTTTTGAAGTTGATAAATGGGTTTTAAAAATTGGTTTTGATTGGGATCCGAATTTACAAAATTCATTTTTGGACATATCTTTTGATAAAATCTATCTAAACTTATGAAAATCTATTCCTTACATATCCTATCCTAAGAGCCTTTCATTTCTTAAATAAAAATTACACTTTGACACTTGGAAAGTGGTTTTTAAATGGGGGTCTTGCCAAATTCGAATTTCACAAATTTTGTTCAAGTTCAAATCTAAGATCTACGCATAATATGAACATAAACCTAGATGAAACCCATGAAAACAACTTTAAACTCATAGATCTAAACTTTGCTCATCAAAATTACTCATTTATGTTATCTATACCCTAAGCCCTTCATTTTAAATGAAAAATACACATTTTGAAGTTGAAAAACCACTTCTCTACTATGGTTCCATTTTCATCCGAATTTTCAAAATTGATTTTTGTTGAAAACAAATAGATCTTGAGTTTCCTACAACTTCCTACCATCATCAAGCTATAGCAAGTTGTTCATGAACATAAACAAAGATCTAATGCATCTATAAATTCAAAACTTTAGATCTAGTTTTCTAAACTAGTTTTACATGCATGAATCACTAAGATAGACATGTGGATGCTAGATCTATGCATAAATCATAAGGAATAACAAAAATAACAACTTAAATACAAGATCTATGGCATAAACAAAAATCAAAGCTATAAAAAGTTAGATTTACAATATATATCAACTTTAAACAAGAAAATAATTGAAATACAAGATAATAAAAGTAGAGAAAAGGAGAGTTTCATTTTTGGCATCATCATCCTAAGCTTTTAAGCTTGTGGAAAGTCATTTGATGCATGAAACCTTCATTACACTTTACCTATACCACCTATGGAAGCTTTGAGATGAAGATTTGCTTAGAAATCTTCAAGAAATATGGGTGGAAGCTAATGGAAGATGTGGGGGCAGCATGTGTTCTTGAGGAAACAAGAACAATATGAAGAAGAAAAGAGAGGAAAATGAGAGAGAAAAAGCTAAATAATAAAAGAGGGAAAGTGAGTAAATGAAGGAGAGAGAGAAAATGAGTGTTTTAATTGAATAAATGAGAGAAAAAAAATAAAACAAGGGCAGCCAAGGGGAGGGAGAGCTGCACGTGAATGATGGTGAGGAGAAAGAGTGAATTTTGTTGAAATTTGACTCAAGTTTGAATTGTATAATTAATGTATAATGTAACTTTCTTAAGAAGGAGTAGAAAATAATTAATTTAGTCAAAATATGAATAAATAAGGACAATGACAGCCATAAATGAGTCAAAAATCTGCCATCAATGGTGGGATAATGTGTAGAAAGATTGAAGTGAAAATGAAGTGATATGTGTAAGGTGTACTTGAAGGTATGAGTTGTAAAAGTACTTTATTAATAAAATAAATTAAAATAAAATAAAATTGGAAAATTTATTCCAAATATTTGTAGCAGATTTTTCATATTTAAAATTAAATAATTATTTGAATTATTTTAGTATTTTAACAAATATGTTACCGGTATGATCAAAATACGTGAATATGGGCTATAAATAATATTTTTATAACCCGAAAAATTCTAAAAAATTATTTTATGAAAATAAAATATTTTTAAAATATTTTCCAATTATTAAATTAATTTATTTTATTTTTAGTATCGGGTCTTAAACAGAATCTGATCCGTAAAGACCCGAAACGAACTAAATTTTAGAAAAATAAAATTTTCTATAACATATAAAATATTTATCTAAAAATATAAGGCTTTATAAGAATAATAAAATTTTGTAATGAAATAAAAATGAATAGTGCAAAAGACTGATCAATTACCGGTAATAATGGAAATACGATAAAAAGGTTATAACTGTAGCTTTTATAACTCGAAAAATTATATAACTGATATAGTTAGAAATCTCATGAAATTACGAGTCTAACGGTACTATTGGTATATTTTTGATATCTCGAGTCTCGGGACACGCTTTTCGAAGTCTGTATCCGAACGGGTTCGAAATAGGTCAAAAATTTACCAATCTGATATTTTTAAACAAACTCATATTACTATGAGCTATTCTACATATTTAGCTACGCCTCAGTCTCTAGGGTTAGGGGCATTAAGTTGCCGGACTTAGGCTATTGCATCCCGATTAGGGTTTCCGGGTGGTTTTTCGGTTTAGTCTTTATCAATTTGGAAACTGATATTTTATGTTTATACAACGTATTTAATTTGAGAAATTTATTTTACATTTTATTTTTGTAAGTATTTAATATCTTTTAACATTTTCGGAATTCTTGGATTGGGTTTCATTTCCGAAAGTTAATCGTTATTTACTTTTTAATAATTTGATTTTTGGGGTTCTATATTACCCATTTTTATAAGTTGGGGTTACGTATAGAGTTTGTCGTACATAATGGTTTTGGAATTGAAGTATGTTGAGTTCTTATTTTATTTTTAAGGATTCTTATTTTTCTCAAGTTTTGGAAATTTCTGGATTCGCTCGTGTTTTTGGACTAGTTGAAATTCGGTTTTAATTTAGAGTGATTTTTAGGGTTTATTTTCGAAGTTCATCTTGAAATTATTTATTAAAATTTTCCGAGGCTTACAGTAATATCCAACCTTAAACCCTATTTTATCCACTAAATACATATAAAAGCTAGAAAACATATAGGTTGATGATTATAAGATGATACATATTATTATGTCACGAGAAATAGTTGTAGATCATGTAACAGCACTTAGGAGTAGTTTAAATACAAGTATGATACATATATATTACAAGGAAAATAAGTTACATGTTGAAGAAAAACGAGGAAGATGATGAATAGTGACAACACCCCAAGACCGGTGGCATAAGTACCCAACACCTACAGCGTATGTGGATAGGTCGACGACCTTTGGGCTGGTGCACACTGAATAGAGGCTACGTAAAAATTTTGGTTACGTAACTTCAATGAACATCGATGACATACGTTGTACACTGGCGGCCTTTGAAGCCAATACACCAGAACTTAGAATGTGTAAAATTTACACGAACACCGATATCCTGGAGTTTAACGCTGGCGACGTTGGATGCCGGTGTACGTGAAAAATTTCCCTAGAATGAAAATTGCTCATGTATGATGGATTATGCACATATATATATATATATATATATAAAGAGAAGAAACAGAACATTAAACATAATAAATAAATAAATATAAATATTAGTATGTTTAATACTTGATTAAGAGATAAACTTTAGTAACTATTGCAAATAAAATACTTGTGTATACTAAAGATTAAAATTGCGATAATTGTATTATATAGGTATATATATACAAGAATGGAAAACGTAAAGAAGATAGAATTAAAGATAATGAGATACCCATAAATAACAGATAATAACATGAGCAAAGATCAAGAGAAACATGAAAAAAGTAAAATGATAGAAAATAAATATCAGTTACCATGAAAGGGTCAAACTAACGAATAATATAAAAATAATAATGATCATAATAAAATACTGAGTTATTAAATATAAACTCTATAACTATTCGATAAAAAAAAAGAAATATTCTCAATATCAAGACAAGCAAAATGAAAAGAATAAATAATAAGAATATGTTATGATAGGATCCTTATCCTAAAAAGACCAATGCAAGTAATAGAAATTAATTCCAATACCAATATAGGACACTTAGGCACTCATAGGAATTTAGATATATAATCTATGTTGTATTGATGAATATTTTAATTCATCTCAACAGGTGATCTTGATACTTTTGAGGATTTCCCAGTAGACTATTATGACTAGCATCATGAGTAGGTGATAACTCAGATTTATTACATTGTTTGTATTTGTAAATAGTTACATATGTTATGCAAAGATAATAATAAGGTCATTGTGGAAATATATTAGGTGTTGTGAGCTGTGTGTTTGGTTGACAAACAAAGATAATTAAAGTAATAATACAAATTTTCCGATGATTTGAGGAAAGCATATTATATGTTGTGTGTGTAATGTATGATCACCATAAGCCTGACTATAAATTATTGGCTTTATAATTAAAACAGTCATGCATTACATAAATTGTATTATTGCATATTTAAAAAAGGTGACAGCCTCCTACGTATTAATATTTCGATTCTTTATTAATGCTTGGTTTTTCTAAAGCGTTAGTTGTTCCGTTGGTTCTATGGGAACTAAGTGGCAACGAAGGATGCCGCCCATAGTATCACTTTGAAATGATTAATACTTAAGGAGTTTCTAAGGTATGATGCAAGAAATGGTCCATTAAAAAATCCTAAAATTAAAGTGATAATCCTAAAACGAGAAATTGTTGATTTTCCTGTATACTTTGTCTCTCCTGGGTAGGTGGGTCATTAAGTAAATGTTCTTTAACCCTAAAAGGAGGGCATAAATCTTTTCCCTGTTTGGAATTCTAGATCATCTATGCTTGTATCTGTGCATATGCTTGACTGTTGTGTTGCATATGATTTGTTAATAAACTTGTTTGCTGTGTAATATGTTTGGTTATTCACTAAGCCTATGGTTTTGCTCACACTTCTAAAGACCTTTTAGGTTGACTCTACGACTATGGCTTGTATCTTCCAGGAGCATAGCTTTGGCAAGAACTTAGAAGCTAGAAGAATATGGGATCTTTGGGTTATATTATTTATTTTTAGTTATAAGATAGCTAGTACTTGTACTATCAGTTATGTGTTTGGAGACTTATAGAATAGAACTATGGTCTGTAATATTATCATGACATTCACTACTTGTGATGGTAGATATTTACTAATTTACGGCTTATATATATTTATCATTTCTTATTAATGCAACTAAAAGATCCCGTTATTTGAAAATATGTCATTCTCTAACGATTAACTAGTAATAGTGTACAAGTGTGACTTATGCACTACTACTAAGGTATCCTGGGGCGTGATAATGCCAAAGATACATATTGGCTCTGTTTTCAAACTTGAGTGGTTTTCAATGTGAAACTTATGAATGTGAACCCATGCACTGGGAGGTGACGGCATGGAGTATGTTTGGTATGGGCCATGTTGTTGCTCTTGTGGCTTTGTTACCAGTTTTCTTTTTTCCTTTATTTTACTTCTAGGAGGCATAGCTAAAGGGAAGCTCGGACACTCAAGAGGCATCATAGAGGGAAACCAAGTAAGGGCAAACCTATAAGGCAAGGTACTTAGGGGGCACGAACCAAGGAAAGTAAAGACCTAAAGCTAAAGAATAAACCAAGTAGGTCACTTCCAAAGTCACTAAGGCTTATAGCTAGAAAGAAAGGCTGTTGAAGGGACTGAGCCTGAGTGCTCTAATGAGCTTGAAAATGATTTAACCATCTGAGAACTTGTCTCCTATGTTGTCAAACTTGTGCAACTGACCTCAAAGGCTAATGTGGAAGCTCAAGAGAGTTGAGACTGTGCTAGTCGAGCGAGTAGGCACTTAGGATTAAGCGAGCTAATTGAGGATCTTGTCATCTTAGATTTGATTAGTTAGGAATAGGAGGTGGAAATGAGATTGTTCTAATTGTTGCATTTGCCACTAAGTTCCATCATGAGCCTAATGATCAAAGGGGAAGTCGCCACCTCTTGGACAATCGTCTAAAGGAATAATAATTTATGTTTTTCCCTATCAATAAGTATGTCCATTAACATTGGTCTCTTTGTTTTAAATAATAGTGATGATAGTTGCCCTTGCAAAAATTGAAGAGGGACCATTCCAGCTTAGGACTTTGGTAAAGTGTTAGAGAAAGAATTGATAGAGGAGAAGGTTAAGACCTCCGATCACATAGGGATGGCCATCGAGGTATCTATCTTTTAGTCTCAATTGTTTACTTCATCATAAGTATGACAAGCCTTAAGAACATTAGGTCAACATTATGTTGACCATACCATATTACAACGAAAGCTAAAAAGGGAAAGCACCATTTTTCGTCTCTAAAGGGAGAGAAGAAGTAGAGGATAGGTCTAGGGCCTTAGAAGACAAGGTTAAGGCCTTGGATGATGCCTTGATAGCTGAAAGCATCAAGCAACTAAGGAGTAACACTCTCTTTGGAGGATGAACTAAAACCTATCCTAGGAAGTCTAGAAGCTTAATAGCTTCCTCATGAATAGTGAAGTTGAATTGATGGAAGTCACTGAGTTTGCCTATGCAAGGGAGATGAAGCTATTACATTAGGTCCATGATCAATAAATTACTATAAGTAAATACAAAATTGCAAGTGGAAGACTAGCTAAAGGAACAATAAGTTGAAGGAGAATACCTTGAAGTTAAAGTCTGAGAGACCATCCCCTGGGTAATGAAGCTAAAGGTATTAGAGGAATATTTTAATAGCGACGATTAGGAGAGA
Source organism: Combretum micranthum (assembly GCA_024138025.1). Lineage (NCBI taxonomy): Eukaryota > Viridiplantae > Streptophyta > Magnoliopsida > Myrtales > Combretaceae > Combretum > Combretum micranthum. Next base: position 1,906,355 of record JAMXBD010000117.1, on the reverse strand, counting down.
AAAGGAGAATGGTATGATACAAGATTCCATTGGGGCCATCTTCTAACACTTCCATAGAAATTGCTCATGTGTCACATTGATTAGGGGTATGTGATTACCTTGAGGGTGAGGGAGGAGAGGAAGCTATTGAAGAGAGCCAAAGCAAGGGAGATGCCAAGCCAAGTTTCAAGGGTCCGTGTAGCTTGCCTAGCATTGAAAATAAGAGGGGGGTACCCTTATCGAGACAACCCCACTTGTTCCCAAGCTATAGGATCTTGCTTCAAACGGTGCTAATGTGATTGTAAAGGTTAAGTTCGTCAAACTTGCATAGTCTGGTACTCCCAAAGCTTAAAGGTTAAACCTTAGTCACTGAATGGTAAAAAGAGGTAGTTCATGTTGTGTCGAGTGGCAAAGCTATGGTGAATGTGGCTAAACCTTTAGTTAGGATGCCAAGCAATCCTCCTCATTTCTTTTGAGCCATCCACGGCTGAGTAAAAGGAGCCTCATGACCTCGTTGAAAAGTTAACCCATCAAGATAGGTTCAATTAATGATTGATGCAGGAGTTTTTCGTTCTTTTTTTTTTTTTTTTTAGTGTTAGAACGGTAGAATAGGGTATTATTGACTGACTTTTCATGCTACATCTTTATTGTATTCTTTCATTGGTATACCAACTGCAAGGATTATGATGGATGTGTTGTGTTCTTTATGAGATAGTAATTAAACAAATTGAGTTTTACAAATTTATAAATCTATGAACATAATTCTCACTACGGTCATCACAATGGCAAGTATACCTATCATCATAGCATAACATTTAATATAGATGTTGTTTTACCTAACGAACTTGCACTACTCCTATTCGCTACTTTTCTATTATCTAACCTCAAAAATCAAGGGATTCTAATAACTAATCTATTAAACTACAGCTAAACTAAAGATGATCGTAGCACAGTTCACAAAATTGATTAAAATCCAAATCACAAAGCACTTGGATCTTGTTTCAACATAGGTCTTATCATTTAACCCAATCAACCCTCCATAATTTTGTATCAATTTCTTTAACAATGGAATTCTCAAAGGTAAAGTAATGTCTTTCTCAAGATCATCAACTTCTAATCTTAAGTTTATCAATCAGAGTTTCTTCTAGATTAATAGTAACTTAGAATTTCATTAGAACAGAATTCATTAGATTAATTAATCGATTGTAGGAGATTTTACTACTCTATCTCTAAAGCTATGAGCAATCCTCATCAAGCTTCACTACGAGCCACGTCTCCTAATAAACTTCACATCCTTCTCATAAAGTCGCATCTTAGGCCACATTCTCAACTATAGATGTTCCTCTCAAGTACCTCGCTTGCACCAATGACTAAGTGATTGGTTATGGAATATCTTCAAATAATGCAACACATTGTAAACCTCTGGATTTTTTAGTACTCTTAGGAAACAATCCTAGAGCTAATACCAAAACATGAACCCTAAAAATCGAGCCAAGTTAAAACCAAACTCTAGAAACCTTAGAATTGATCCTAAGTAATTACAAGTTCAAGAACCTTAGACGATATCAGATATGTTGAATAACCTAAACATCTAATAAGTATGATGGGAAAAGAAAATCCTAAATACCTAAGAAAGTTTACTTTCTAAAATAATGAAAATCAATAATTGCTCGACTTAAAATCCCTACAAAACAATTTCTATTTGATCTTTAACACGTAAATTGAGGCAATGTTTAACAACAAAAAAATATGAAATAATATTCTATAATATAGTAATAATTTACTAAGTCAAAATTTAACTAGTTAAGGCAATATTGGTTCCGTACCCCGTCTTTGGTACACAAATAAGATAACATTACCAACTAACCAGTAATGGTAAAAAATTGTAACCCCTAAATTCTTTAATAACTTTATAAGTGAATATTAGAGTAAAAATTAAGACTAATACCTAAAAGTTAAACTGAGCCAATATTTAACACTAGAAGCCTTAAATTCAATTAAAAGCTGAGAATCATAAAAATAAATTATAAAAATAGAGTAAATCAAATTATGAAGCAAAAATATATTATAAGTGTAAACTCCTAATTTTATAATCTTACGAGTAAATCTTAAAGCTAAAATTCAAACTAGAACCCTAAAAGCTAAGCTAGGTTAATAATAAGTTTTAGAAATCTAAATCTGACAAGACCACACTTGAAACCCTAAAATAAAAATAAGATAACCCTGGTTTATGATTCGAAAGTTTTTCCTATAATCTAAAAAGTCATATTTGCCAAAAATGTCCTTTTCGCAACTAAATGGGATCAGTTTCCAAAATTAGGGCACTGACATGCAAAATGAGGAAAATATTCCAACAAAAATCTAGACTCGTAATGTAATAAGAATTCATAAAAATATCAGATACAATTTTTATGCCTCATAAAAAGGTCACATATATCTTATTTACGGTTTTTATTACTGGTAATTTATTCGTCTTGTTACTATTTATTTACTATGTATTACTATATACTACTATTCACCTCTCTTTATTTTTTCACACCTATCTCTTATAATTATCTTTTCATAAAACTTTTACTACATTTTTAATTAACCTTCTCTAATACTTTTCTATAAAAATTATTTTTTTTCTTCTTCCTCTCCTCTTTGGAAGAAAATGGCAACAGTTACCCCCTCCCTTTTCTTTCTTTCTTTTTTTTTTAATTTATTTTTCACACAAAAATCACTAATTTTATATTTATAAATACCTACTACCTTTACACATTCTTACACTTTACGACTTTTATCAAATTTCTCTCATTTCCTCTCTTTTTCATCATTTGCCCTCCCCCTTTTGCTGCCTCCTATCTTATTTCATCACAAACACACTTTTTTGATTTTCTTTTTAAGGTAAAAACATCCCTCATATATCTATAGTTAGTATAGGTGTTGTTTCATGCATTATCCATGGATAAAATCTCCTCATGATACATAAAAGTTAGGGATGATAATGCTAAAAATAAAACTCACATCTTATTTATATTATGATCATGTTGATATTGTGTTTATGTTGTTATATTTTTTAAATCTAACCTAACTATCTATACGTATAAATATGAATATGTACATATCTATATTTATTTGAGCATATAAGCTTACTAATCTAACATTTATTTCATTGCACTTGTTTTGTCTGTTGCAATATATTTATTTCATGCTCTTCTTATATATTTTGAGACTTGTCCTTAATTTAGTCTCAGACTTGTCCTTAATCAAGTCAAAAATAAAATGGAGACTTGTTCATAATCTAAGTCACGAGAATGCTTTGTTCAAAAATTCTAAGTCCTCCATTCTATTTGTTTTGCTTTTGCTTATTGTTATGAGACTGGATAATATTCAAGTATCGGGGAGCTTTGATAGAATCTAAGACTCCTATATTTATTTATTTGATATTTTTGATTTATTTATGAGATTGGAGATATTTCAAGTCTTGGGAAGCCTTAAAAAAGATCTAAGACTTTTATGTTTTCTCTCTTTATGATTTTCTTATTTTTATGATGATTGGAATTTATTCAAGTCTTGGAGAGTCTTGATGACAAGCTAAGACTCCCATACCTTTATCTTTTATGTTTACTTATTTTGATTATCTGTCCCAAATTTTTATTGTTTTACGAGTCTATGCTAATGATTTTATTCTTGGTATACTTGTTACATTTCACCCATGCATGAACATGACCATAAGTGATGTTGTCATGATAAAATTTTCAAAAATTTAAATATTTGTAATTCCTTGTTTTATAAATCAACTTTTAGGAACCTTATTTTCAACACTTAGGAAAATTGTCACTTGGAATAAAAGAATAAAAATAATTACTCAACTAAATTTTCCAAAATATAAAAAATGAGTTTTCTAAAAATACAAATGTTGATAATTCTTTGTTATGCAAATTTTTCTAAAAATCTATCTATAAGACATATACCAATTTTTTCTTAAAATAAAACTTTGGAACAAGTCAACTTTTTAATACAACAAATCTTAAGGATATTTTTTAATGTAAATCAAGCTAGAATAAATTTTTCAATAACCTCATAAAGGTCCATGGGTTAAAAAATTATTAATTAAGAAAGAGTTATCATAAGAATAAAAATTTAGAATAAGTTATGCACTTAATTTTTCTCATATGCTAAAATTAAAACATTTTAAAGATGACGCAACATAGAATGATTTTTCTTCACAAACACATAAAGATTCATGTGTCAAAAATAATTAGTTAAAAGAGGCTTAATATGAAAATGAAATATTCATGGATTCAAAATAAACATAAAACCATGATTAAAGATATTTACAAAATATAAGAATTGAGATTTTATTTAAAAAACCAAACTGAAGGAAAATTCGAAGGAAATACACTTATAATTTTTTGTCACAAATAAGTAAAACCCATGTCTTATAATAAAAATTGTCAAATGAAGTTTTCGAAACATATATATATATATATATATATATAAGATCTTTAAGGTTTCCAAGTATATATTGAGCCATGATTTTTGTTAAGTCACACGATTACCAAATTTAAGGAAAAGAATTTCGTTACAAGTCAAAAGGTGACTTTTATAAAATCCAACACTACTACCTTCTACAAAGATTGGTTTTACAAAATTTTATTTTGGACAAATCTATACTGCCCTTGTCACGCCCCAAAGGGTATCCTAAACGCGACAGTCCACCACACTCGATATTTAAACTTAAGTATGACATCCTTAGTCATCCCATAAGTTTACATATCGGGTGTAAGGTGTACTTACACAACTTTTAGGATCACACTTTGAATCGAGTAGTCTTAAGAAAGCATACATAGCATTAAGAATAGAAATCACAACAGATAAATAGTTAAATTTTACAAAAACCAAGGGGGCGTACCCCTGCCAAAATAATGGGAGTCTACATCGTTTAGCTCCATGTTACAAATATCTGAGTCTACATTAAAGAGATTTTCCTAGAAGTCCACGCCTATACTAGGTCCCGACTTCTTCAAAAGCTCCTTAATCCAATGATATACCTGCACAAGTGTCCTTCGAAACAACCCAAAAATAGGGACACTGCAACAAAACTATTGGGGTATAAGCTAATTGCTTAGTGAGATTCATTTTCCAAATAACATACTCGATCAAGCTAAAAATATCTATACAAGCAAGTTATAATTAAGCAACCATATGAATGCACAAGCAAATGAGCAAGCAAGCATATGACTTTCCGGTAATCATATGTGAATGGATTTACGCCCTCCATTCGGGGTTTGGGGTAGTTCATAAGTCATGCAACTACAGTTCCAATGTTGGTCCATAAGACATGCAACCATAGTCCCAATCTTAAGTGGGGTGGTCCATAAGACATGCAACCACAATTTTAATGTTGGTCCATAAGTCATGCAACCATAGTTTTCATTATTTGAATGGGGTGGTCCATAAGTCATGCAACCCTAGTCCCCTTCATTAAAGACCCGCTGCCTCCCGATCATACTTTTGTTCCCACCAAAAGCATTCTCGTAATGCAATGTGACTCACTACGTGATATGCATGTACAATTTATTCATATAATCATGGCATATTAATTAGATAATTTTAAAGTGATCATACAGATTTCAGACACTCCAAATCTATACTAGCTCATACAAGTTATTGCAACAAAGCTTGCCTCGATATACTTATCGTTCATTCATACAAGTTTAGATCACCATTCAATCACAATTTTATCTTTTCCTAAGTCTAATGCCACTACTACAAGCACCCAAGAGCATAATTAATTGAGAAATGAACTCACTTGTCCATGTAGTGAAATCCACTAGTCGTAATAGTCCTCGGGGAGTGGTAACCCTTCCTCCAATTCACCTAAGTACAAAGAATACCCTCAATGAGTATTTCTCATAAGGTTCTAATAACTTAACTATTCTAACTACTAAGTTCGTCAATTTCCGCATAAGATAAAGTCCTAACTTTAAATGACCATATCTAACTCATTTTGACTCGGAATTGAGCATATAATATATCGATTTCTATCTACTTCGAAAGATCTATCTATTCCTAATATTATTTTCAAGTTTCGAAAATATTTAAGTCACCAAACAGAGGAAACAGTTCTGGTCGTCCGAAGACTCCAATTCCGAAAAATACTTTTTGTGGATGTTTGTGATGTTTCTAGCATATAGTTCAACTACTCATGCAATATAGATGATTTCCTATCATGAATGATATGATATGAACTTGATGCATGCATGCTTTTGAAATTATTTACTAAAAGGAAAAATTAGAAACTTCTTACTTGTGTAACTCCATGATTATACACTTTCAAGAAAAACTAGTTTACTAACTTTGACTATCTCATTTGTTTTGAGGTTATTTCTTTAAGAAAAATCAATTTATCTTTATCTAAATTAAGTCTTTATTAAACCTATTACCCAAGCCTTCATTTCTACATAAAAACTTGCATTCTACACTTTGTAAATAGGTTTTCAAATAGGATTTGTCCAAAAATCCGAATTTAGAAAAATTCATTTTCAAGTTGATTCTCTTGAGGAAAAAGCATTTTATACTTAGAACTTTGTGTATTTATTTTACCTATACCCTAAGGACTCTATTTATTTAAGAAAATACCATATTTGAAGTTGGAAAACTAGTGTTTTCTAACCATCTATCCATTATTACGAATTTGGCCTACAAGATTTTCAACTCAAAATTTCTATTGGACTTCACCTCTTGTTTTAAACATTTCCTTTGGTAGAAACCCATTTAAACTTATGGAAAATATCATCAAACACCATCTATCACCTAAAGGCTTCATTTTTCTTGTAAAATACATGTTTTGAAGTTGATAAAAGGGTTTTCAAAATAGGCCTTTAAAACCATACGAATTTGACTTTGAGTATTTCAAACAAAAACTTTTCCTTTTTGGTTTCATTAACTCATCTACCTATAGATCTACATACTAGCAAGTTATTTACTCAAGACAAAAGCATTTATGACCATAAATGCACATAAACTCAACATAAAGATGAGATCTAGTATGTCTACATGAAGGTGAGTGGTAAAAATGATAGATCTACTACTTATGATGCATGATATGAAGTTTAAAAGCATGGACATGAAATTTTATGCTAGATCTCTACTCTACTCCACTCCTACATGCATGAACATGAAATATCTTCAACAAAAACTTGATCAAACACAAGATCTACTCTTGTGATGGCTTGATATTCATGTAGTAGCATTTTCTTTGTCCCTAGCAAGAGCTCATGGGGACTTTGAGTGAAAATACTCATGAATAATCTTGCCATTACAAGATTAAGTAGTGTAAAGGCTTAGGAATCATCACCTAAGGCTTGAAATAGATGAGGAATGGAGAAGAAAATTGAAGCTGTGTGTGTGTGTGTGGTGTAAGGGAGGTCACGGCATTGAGAGAAAAGAGAGGGTTTGAGAGCTTTTTGGACAATTGAACAAATGAAATGAAAAGTGAAGAGAGAGAAAAGTAAAGGGTTATTTATATTAGAGGAATTAGGGTTTGTGAGTGGTTAAAAAAAATATAAAACAATGCATTTTGGAGCCAAAATGGGAGGGTTTCACGCCTTCCAATGTAAGGAGTGAGAGAGGGATATATTTGATTTCATTTGAAATTTGAATTTGTGTAATAAATTGTATTAATTGTAATAATTTGTTAAGAGACAAAATTTCTTGGAAAAGAAATGAATTGAGTGATTGAAAGGTTGTAAGAATAGGGTATGGGTATGTGTGTAGTAGGTTGTACTTGTGAATAGTAAGGAATAGTAGATAAGACATCTACTTTATCGGTAGTAACGAAAATACGGGAAAAAGGCTATAACTGTAATTTTTATAGCCCGAAAAATTATAAAATATATATTTTTGAAATCCTTATAAAATTCCGGTTCTAACGAGTATTCCGGAATATTTTTCTGAGTTTCTAGTTCCGGGCTCGCTTTTCCGTAATGAAGCTCGGGAAAGCTCGGAATAGAAAATTTTTCGAAATCAAAATTTTGTATGGTTCGAAATATACTATAAAACAATAATCCGCATTAATTTATCTTATAGAGGTTCTTTTATATAGAAATCTAAGAAAAGCCGGAATTAAGGTTTCTAGGTTACTTGTACTAATCCTATTTAGGGTTTTGATTTCCGATTTACGGAGCTTACTCAGTTACTAAGAAAACCGGGGTTTACAGCCCTATTCCAACCCTTAAACAACGTGATGTTAAAAATGACTTTAGAAAAAGATAGATATTTTGAAATAGGTAGAAAATGACCACTAATATGCAAACTTTCGAGTTAAAAAGAGCAAGTCATGGCTATTTTAAGTTGGAATTTTCCTAATTAGGAAAAATGACTCGAATAGAATAAATAGAGCTAGAAATTTAAGTGAAACCTCAATGAAATACTCATTTCGGGTATTTCTTTTGTTTAGGTGACAAAGGACTTGAAGTATCACTTTTGAAACGTTATTTCGACTAGGGATTGCTCTAATGGACGAGTGAGTTCTTCTCCTAATTTTGTTACCTTATTTGTGTTTTTAGAAATAGTGGCACTAGTATGCTAAGAAAATATAAAAATGGATATGTATGGGGAACTCATGGGTTATGTATGTGATTTTATATTTATGTGATCAAGAGAATATTAAGCATATTGAAACCTTGAATTATTTGTTTAATTGCTTGATTACTTATATTTATGGTTATTTATCAATGTTAAATTGTTTGATTGCTCCTAAGGAACCTTAACAAGGTTTAGCTTAAGAAAAAGAAATAATCACGCATTGCATATCTTCGAGTCTCATAGATTTGCTCCTTTTCGAGGAAATTACAAACGTTTTCAGAATGCATCCTTGGGAAGGAAACACACAGAGCAATTGCTATTAACAAGTTCTTAGGGACTAGTAGTAGAGGATGTGGAGCCTCAATTTGAATTCTCCAACCCTTGTTACGGAGGAGTAAATCCATTATATGTATGGTTTCCAGATGACCATACATATTTGTGTGTTTCATGTGCTTGCATAACATATGCTTGACTAATGAACTTGTTTGCGTATGATTTGAGGTGCAAATGATGGGAAGTATCTCACTAATTATGTTGTAAGCTTACACCCCTATAGATTTTTTATTAAATCATGAATACTTGAGACTCCATTCGAGGATGAGGACATTAAGGAAATCATTGGTGAACTTTTCAGCCTTTATGGAAGAATTGGGAGCATAGAATGAAGTCTCATTTTTGGAAAACTTCTTGATGAGTAATATGTGATATGTTGTTATTTTGAAGACTATTAGGAAACACTCTGAATCTATTTAAAGGCGTTAGCAGGGATATGTCCCTAAGAATTGTACTTGACTTTGTTTATATTTAATAATATGTATTTCTCTTGCCTTGCTACTTAACTGTTATCATTATAAATTATGCTACTTCGATGCATCCCCTTTCTTGTGATGTACATCTTGTGCATAATATGGAAGCCTTTGCATGACTAAGGTAGCCATTCCTAGGCCTTAATATCATGTAAGGTAGACTGCCACGTTTAGGTACCCATCGAGGCATGACAAGCATCATGGCCACGTGGAGTGTGGTGTACTCAACTGTGTAATTGAAATTTAGCAAAACATGTTTGCGTTGTTGACATAATCAAATCCTAGAGTAGATGTGGTTTAATTCAAGGCACATTCAACCATACGGTTGCGTTAAAGGCCATGCCACCCTCCCTATCTTGTTTTGTTCTATCATGCCTGTGCTTTTAATCCAAGGCACATTCAACCATATGGTTGCATTAAAGGCCATGACACCCTCCCTATCTTGTTTTGTTCTATCATGCTTATGCCTTGGAACGCATCATAAGCTGTGATAAGAAATTCTTTACCTATCTTAAGGCATAGACGCATCTTACCTCCTGTCTTTTGTGAATTTATCCTTTTTTATTTCTTCATCAATTTAAGCTTCATTCACCTAAGGTCAACAAATAACAATATTAAGTGTTAATTTTAGGATCATTGAAGAAAATAAATGCAAATTGAGATAAACAATCCTTGAATGAATAGAGTAATATAGTCCTATCAAATCACTTTATACTTTTTGGACCCTTTCTAGCTAATAAAGAATTGGATTTCTTTATTTTTCTTTTTTCCTTTATTGCTTCTTTTCGTGTTGTGTACTAATTGATTATGTGCTATAGTAGACTTAGTTGATTGTCTGCTATCCATTGAAGCAGTATTGTCACCATAGTTGTCTTGATGCCTCATCTAACCAAGTGTCATTGCTTGGTTACTACTTCATTCAAAAGAGTGTTATTACTTAGTTGCTACTTCATCCAACCGAGTGTCATTCTTCGTTGTTGTATTGACTTTGATCTAACCGAGAGCGACTATGTCACACGAAAGGATAGATTGTTGGACCTGTATCCTAAGATCTACACTACACATATCTCACACCACCAAGAATTATGCCATGTAATCATGCTAGGTATAGGATTCATGCCACAACACTTATCCACTTTCTAACATAAGAAATCATCAATAATTGTCATATATGTTCGGTATCGCATCTCATGTCTAAGGATTTGCAATGGATGATATTCCAAAGATTCAAAATATTTTTGTTGAATGTATTTCCCAATCCACTCTTGGAATTCGTCTAAGGTTTTGGCTTTATTCTTTGCAAAAGAATTGAAAAGACTCTCATTTTGGCGAACTTCCTAGATTGCCATTTGAACTACAATATTTAACTACAAACATTGACTTTCGTCATGGCTTGATTGAATCAGTTCACTTAATCCCTCAAAGATTTGTCTTTCCTTTATTTGATCAGGAAGAAAGATAAGGTGCCTTTCTTGGGGGGATGACTAATCTTAAAATTTGTTTTAAATGTGGTTAATAGCACCTTGAAAATAGCAATAGAGCCAATAGGTAGTTGGTGGTACCATTTGAGGGTTGCTTTTTTCTAGTGTTCCATGGAAAACCTTATAGAAGATGGCATCATTAAAGACAAAGATCAAGATTTGATCTTTGTATCACCATAGGTTCCTCTGGATTAGTAGTTCCATCATACATCTTAAACGTAGACAATTTCATGCCCATAGGGAATGGTTCCTCAATTAAAAATTGTGACAAGAGAGTTTTAATCAACAATGATGATGTCTTAAGAGTCTAGACACCTTTATTGCTCTCTTGTATTTCTAAGACCCACTTGAAATCTTTTTCCATCTCCTCTTAGAGATCCCTGAATGTGAAAGGCCCTTAGGTTGTCTTGCACTCAAGTTGGTGTTTAAGCTTATGAAAGGTTATTTTGGCACCGCTCCTCTAGTGGCAATAAGGATACAATCACCTAGGACTAGGATGGTTGGATTTCACCATTACTCTCATAGTGGTGGGGAGTGTTGGCTCTTAACTCAAGATCTTTGAGGTGTTGCTCCACTTGTTGATTTTGATTTATCAACTTAATGTTTTGTTCAAAAATTCGGTGCACCATGTTCTCTTAGTTTCTTAACCGCTCTTGAACTATAGAGAGCTAGAAGCAAAAAAAAAAAAAAAAAGGCATTTGGGCCCACTTGAGAGTCTGTAGGTCTTCAAAGATTAGGGGGACTTAAATGGAGTTTGAATTAAATCCCAAGATTAGAGTCTTAGAGTACCTTTTTGCCCTAGAATGTGTGGGCAAGACACACTTTGCTAATCTCGAGGTGATGTTTTTCAAAGGGATTACAAAGGGAAGAAACTACTCCGAGAGTAAGTTTTCCACAAACTATGTCAAATGTTGTTAGTTCAAATCTAGTGGAGATGTTCATGATTGTTGAGCTTGGGCTTATACATTAGACCTATAAAACATAACACAATTAGTGTTGCGCCAAAAGGGTTATCTAGTGTGACGACTCCAATACATAAGTTAAATTGCATCCCAGATGTGTGTAAATTTAATTATGGGGAGGAATCAAAGTTACGTTGCCTTACCTGTGGTGCACATTGGAGGTATTTATAATACGCAGATCTTAGACAATTATGCACATTATGGGATCATGGAATAGTGGGTGATTAGCGATGTTTATAATGGATGTAGGGCGAATCCCACTAATCCACGTCTAATTGTACCTGCAAGTGGAGCTAATGGTGGTTAGGAGGAATGTACCAAGTGACATCTCACCTAGCCATTGCATTCGGTAGGTTAACTTTCTAAGCTGAGAGAGTTAGGAAATTTTGTGAGGCTTAAAAGGAGTGAACGGGTCGACTACCTAGCCCAGTGGGTGAGCCAAAGTAAATGATGGTCCAAATTGGGGTTAGAAAGCTCATGATCCTTATTCTACTATCAACAAACTTCATATCAAGTTATAACATATAACAAAATATAACACAACATATATCATTAAGGTATATATAAGGGTAGGCATGGACCGGTTAACCAGTCTATGACCCCATTTTTTGAACCTAACTATTACAATCGTTTTTAAAATTTCAAACCTAAACTGGTCCATTATTAGCTGTTAATTGTTAAGAAGGTTAACCATTTTTTTTGTTAATATTTTTGGTTTTAACCATTTAGCATAATAGTTAACTAAAAGTTGCAGTTAACCATGTTTGTGTAACTTTTTTTTCCCTTTTTACTCGTGGAATCGCTTACTGTGTTTTCTTTGACTGGTTTCTCCTTTTACCACATGATATTGCATCTATATATAGTTTCTATAGTTGTGTAAGCTTGTATTATTTCTGGTTTATATTAACATTGTATGTGATGTGCTTCCTCTGAGTTATTACCACCTATATTTGGGTTGACCATGGCTATTTGATCATAAGGCAATGCCTAATGGTAAGATGAATGCCCTTTCGGGGAGGTTCTTACTTCTTAGGGACTAGATTTTGGTGAAAAAGTTGAGGTAGGCCATTCAAATAGTTAAAAGAAAAGCTGAACACCAAAGAAAACGATAATAGAGAAGATATAGTGAAGGATGACTTAAGGACATTGGATGCAATTGGAGAAGATTGAGCATAGGAGAAAATGTGAGGCTCCAACAATTGTTGAGCGTGTCATGGAAAGATGTTACCAATGGCTATTAAGAATATGGTTAAGTTTGCAAATTAGTTGGGGAAGAAAAAAAATTTAGAGAGAAGATGAATGCCATCGAAGACGATGAGTCGACGACCAAATGAAGATAAAGATTGAAGATGAAGGTGGAAACTAGAATTAGCTAGTGATTTACCTAGAAGAAAAAGAATGCGGTGGAAATTGATAGTCATTACGTTAGGGTTTTAACTTTTAACACTTTAGCCTTTTATATATATTTTTAAATTAATTATATATAATATTATATATTTATAAATATTGGTTAACCGTTGACCGTCGGGTTTTTATGGTTACAAACCGAACCGAAAAAAAAAACTAAAACCATAAACCTAAACCGAAACCGATGGACTGGTTAACTATATTTTTTTGAATTGATTTTTCGGTTTTGGTTTGGTTTCTCGATTTAGTTGGTTTTTTTACCTACCCTTTTGTATATGTGTGTGTGTGTGTGTGTGTGTAGTTATAGGTATCATATTATCATATAAGAAAACAAATATGATAATATATGTGTGATGATGTATCATATTAAGATTGTAACGAAACAAACATTCACCTATAATATATATAAGTCCATTATAATGTTGTGTACAATATAGAATTATGGTCCTACACACAAACAAGCATAAAATCCCCATAAGGGTGCAAATTGTCATTACTTCTTATATTCGAGTAATTTTCATTCACGGTACCTAAACTTTTTAGTTTGTAACTGATAAGTGTCATAAGACCGTTATTATTGGTGCATTATTAAGTATATTTTATATGTTATTGGAGTGGTTTATTAAAGAAAATGATACTTATTGGATTAATTGTCTCTTTTAGGGATAAACATGGAATAATGGAGCTTTTTGAAGAATTACTAATGAAAGAAGCCAAGATTTTGAAGAGTTATGGAGCTTTTATGAACTTAATGGCCATACACTAGTAATTGTACATCACTAGTGTAGACTTGGCAAAGAAAATGTGAAGAAAAATTTGAAGTTCTAGGGTACATGACCTGATGTACACAAGTCGTGTACAACAGGTCATGTACATATGTCAGACAAGGAAAAAGCGTTAAGTTCCAGTGTACACGACCTAACATACAAAGGTCATGTAAGGCACTCGTGTATGACCAGAAATGTATAAATACAACTTGTCTTTGCTAACTTAGCAAGGAGTTGAGGATTATATTGTAAAAAAAACCCTAAAGTATGTTTCAAGGAGAGCTTTTTAAGAGGAATTTCGCGACTCAACATTGAGATTCATAAATAGCATCATTGTAAGGGATTTATCATCATGATCTCTCCCTTCTCTCCCTTAATGATTATTGTTGCTAAATTTTCATGGAAGAATAGTTTTGTTATGTCCTAAGCTTTGAGAAACCCTAGTCTTATTTACAAAATTGCTTTTTGATTGAATAAAGTTTTAGTCTTGAATATACTTCATGATTTATTTCGTTGTTTGTGATGGTTCTAGGCCTAAATAATTATAAACTTGGTTTCTATTAATTAAAAAGAAGATTTTCAGTTAATGGAATAGATCTCTCATGTGTATAGAAGATGTGTAATTCACCTAGAAATAGGACTTTTCCAACTTTCTACCACTAAAGATTAGTTTCCTTTAATTAAGTTCATGAGCTTTATGCGGTTTTAAATTGACATTAGCGAATGAAGAAATTACTACTTCTTTAATTAAGACTAGGAGCTAATTGACTTGAAGAAACTAATTAATTTAGTTAAGTAACTCGGTAACTCAAGACTAAAGAAATATTCAATTGAATTTAGATATTAAGGATGAAATTGTTAAGGTGGATCAAAACTAAGGGCATTGTTTATGAATTGGTTAAACTAAAAGAAAAGCAATCACATCATTAATTTAGGTCTATTGGAACTAATTTTAGTTAAAATTAACATTTAGAATTAATACACAATTTGTGACAATTTCGACTAGATAATAGTAAAAAGGTTAATACTAGTAGCTGCATATAGATCCTTAGGATGATATCTGAGTTAATTTCCACACTACATGATAGGTGTGCTACCTTGTGTGGATCAGAGACTAATAAGATTATAAATTTTAAGCGTAGTGATCACACACATCAAAGTTTTTGGCATTGTTGTTGGAGATATGAAAATATTAGGAAAGCATTAATCACTATTACTTTAGTCTTTTTTTTTTTTTTTTTTTGCTTTGATCTCTTTCCCTCTAGAGTTACATTTTGGAGCTTTAATCTACTGTGTCTCTTTTGCAATACATGACAAGGAGTTGTTCATTAGCTACAACTCCTTTTGACCTTAAGATTGAGAAGACACTTGCCAAGATTAGAAATAACATAGCTATCAATACTTTTGGACAGTCAAACATTAAGGGAAGAACACTAGATTGGGAGAACGAAGAAGAATTGATTAAGGAAGATTTGGAGGAGAAGAATATTAAGTTGGAATCAACAAAAGACACAAAAGCAGAACAAGAGCAGAGGTTAATAATGGTAGATTCGAATAGGATGGACAAATATGGATTATGCATGACCTTCGCTTGATGTTATTGGGCCTACAATTGTAAAGCCTCCAATCGGTGCAAACAATTTTGAGATTAAGGGAACTATGCTTCAACTCTTACAAGAAAACTATCAATTTGACGATTTACCAGATGAAGATCCCCATGCTCACATCCAAAGATTCTTGGAGATATATGAAACCTATAAGATGAATGGAGTCGATGTTGATGCCATACACATTAGATTGTTCCCTTTCTCCTTGAAAAGGAAAGCAAAAAGTGGATGACATCACCGGGACTGGGAGCACTTACTACATGGGATGAACTAGTAAAGTAGTTCCTGGACGACTACTTTCCACCTTGCAAAACCGCTGGCATTTGGAATAACATCCCATCTTTCTGTCAAAATGACTCCAAGAATCTTTTTAATGGTTGGCAATGATGGAAAGAGCTGCTTAGGAGATGCTCACATCACCAACTTCCATCATGGTTGCAAGTACAAATGTTTTACAATGGTTTGAATCAAATGACTCGCCAACTAGTTAATGCAGTAGCTGGTGGTACTCTAAACTCAAAGACCTCAGAAAAATACCTTAAGTTGTTTGAAGATATGGCAAAAAACAACTACTAGTAGGGCAACAATCATGGGAAGCAGAGAGCCATAGGGTATAGGAGGTAGACTTACTTACCTCTTTAGTTGCTAAGATGGACGCCCTCAACAATCATGTTATGAGCATCAAGAACCCACCACAAGCACAATATCATGAAGGGACAATTGATAGTGGTTACTATCCAAAACAGATTGAGTAGGTGGATTATTAGGCAATCAAAATAGACAACAAAATAATCCATACAGCAACACATACAATCCAGGAGAGAGAAATCACCTTAATTTCTGCTAGAGCAATTAGAATGCATAGAGACAAAATTTCCCACTGGGATTTTAGAAGCCATAGTTACCCCCATACCAATAGATGCCATCATCTTCAAATCAACAGCCCCAGAGGAGTTGATAACCTAATTCATATAAAGTTCAGATGCAAGGAATAGGAATCATGAAATCTCTATTCAAAATTTGGAAAAGCAAATTGGCTAACTAGCCAAGATGCTTTCAGAAAGAAAGACAAGCTCACTCCCTAGGAACACAAAGAACGATCTTAAAAAGAATAGGCTAAAGCCTTCGGTCTGAGAAATGGTAAAGAGCTGCCAGGTAGAGGTGAACGGGAGTCTACAGCAATACCTGAGAAAACATATGAAGAGGGTTAGAGCTCAAAGAAGGAAGTAGTTACATCAGCAAGGAAATAACCTTTAGTAGTGAGAGAGTACATGCCTAAGATACCCTATCATGTCCGTCTTAATCAAAGCGGGGACAAAGAGCAGTTTGGGAAGTTTCTAGACTTGTTCAAACAACTCCACATTAATATTACATTTGTGGAAGCCCTCTCACAAATGCCTAAGTATGCAAAGTTCCTAAAGGAACTACTATTTAATAAAAGGAAGCTAGAAGATGTATTAACTATGGAGATAGGAGCAAATTGCTCCTCAATTATTCAGAATAAGTTGCCTCCTAAACCCAAGGATCCCGGAAGCTTCATCATACCTTGCCGAGTAGGAGAATTATCTCTGGAGAAAGCCCTAGGTAAATTGGGGGCCAGTATTAATTTGATGTCCTATTCATTCTTCTAGAGATTGGGCTTAGTAGATCTTACTTGACTCGTATGAGTCTTCAATTGACGGACCTCTTTGTAAAGATCCCTAAAGGAGTTATTGAAGACATGCTAGTAAAGGTCAGTAATTTTATTTACCTAGTAGACTTTGTGGTGCTTGACACTGATGAAGAGGGGGGTGTACCTAGTAGACTTTGTGGTGCTTGACACTGATGAAGAGGGGGGTGTACCCTTAATCCTAGGTAGACCTTTCTTAGCAACCACCAAAGCTATGATTAATGTAGAAGAAGGGAAGCTCACCCTCAGGGTAGGGGATGAGGAATTTGTGGTTGCTGTGATTGCGGCATTGAAACAACCAATGGGATATTATAATTCATGTTATTCTATTGATGTCATTGATTCCTCAGTAGCCGAACGTACTGAAGAGATTTTGTCTAGAGACCAAGTAGAATTGGTTTGATTTCTGATGAAGAGAAAGAGTCAATAGATCTTGAGGTGAAAGAAATT
The DNA here is from genome assembly GCA_024138025.1 of Combretum micranthum. Lineage (NCBI taxonomy): Eukaryota > Viridiplantae > Streptophyta > Magnoliopsida > Myrtales > Combretaceae > Combretum > Combretum micranthum. The sequence continues at coordinate 1,888,653 of JAMXBD010000117.1, read as the reverse complement.
ATTGCAGAGTTGGATGTTAATGAGAAGGTCTCACCTAAAAAGGGCTTCAAGGAACTTAAACTAGATATTGAGGTGCAGCTAAAACCTTCCATTGAAGAGGTGCCTATACTTGAAAAGGATAGAGGCTTGTCTACTGAAAAGGATGGTAGCCTTAGTCAAAAGAGAGGGAATAGTTTTTTATTTTATTTTATTTCCCAAATTGCCTAAAAATAATATATATATTTTTTATTTCTTTTTTTTTTCAAATTGTTTATATTATATGGGCAAATGGGTCTAATTTGATTTAACCTGATGTTAGAGTCTTCCTTTTTTTTTTTTCCCTGTTCATTTATATATATATATAATATATAAGAGAAGAAGATTTGTTAATTGAATATGACTTGTTAGGTGTGAAGTTTGTTAAAATGCTTAAAATAATAACATGCATTAATTACTATCTGGTAACATACACAATAATAAATTTATTAGAACTTCTAGAATTATTATTATCATAATTATGAAGATTTAATTTAAAGAAACAATTCATCTAAAGCAGATTTGATTTGAAAAAGAGATTCATTGAAAGTAGTTGTATATGATATAGGTATAGTTTTATTTTATTATTTCATTAGTAGCATACACATAACCACATAAGATTACAAAATATAAATAAAACTACATTTATATTTATTCTCTAGATTAATTTTTAGATGAATTTGATTATATATGGTATCGATCGTATAAAAAAGGGATCGGATATAAATTGTCAATATGTAATGAATATTTTCATTTGATCGTATAAAAAAATATAGTATAAAATTGTACCAGAGCATGGTTGTGAATGTCAAGTTGTCAAAATTTATATACTAGAAATAATTTGAAAATGAAAATTTATTATATTTTTTATTAACCTTGGTTCCCAAACCAGATCTAACATTGATAAATATACTTAAAAAAAAGGGTTATTGCTCAAGTACAAAACTAATTTTATCTTGTCAATAATTTCAAAATATCTATGCATGTTCTCGAAAACCATTGCCATTTATGGATCTTCTAGGTTGTAGGAGCTTTACAAATATAATTTTTAAAAGTAATGTAAAGATAACAACACTTTAAAAATTTAAAGAATATATTCACGTTTAGTAATAAACCAAATAAGGTCTTCGATCGAGTCAACTTTTCCTTAAATAAATACCCCATTAGAAGAATGATTTAGCAGAAGCAATGTACCAATGCCATACCCTTGAAGTGTAATTATGACAAATGGCCAGGCCGGAAGGAAGTTCAATACTAATGATCACTTGGAAGTCTGCTTAGAATAGAATGCTCTGGTTTATGCTCACACTCATAATCAAGATGGACAAAGGCTCGCTCTACTTCCGGAAGTTCCTCGATCTTTACCTGTAATGTTTCTCCAATTGTATGGGCTTCCTTCAATGGCAAATCTTCTGGTAATTCTATGTCAACCTGGTTTTATCAACAAAAGATGGTTTAATGTTGCAAACAAGCGATTTCATGGTAACTAAATAGCTGCACTAATTATGATGCTAGAAGCTTATGATAAATAAACCAGGATTATTGCATGAAGGAACATGGCCTATTGAGCTTACCTCCACAAAGTAAAGAACACCAAAAGTATAAGCACGCACTGTATCGACACGCTTGATTTGAGGATCGTGCCTCAGCACAAGGTATGTAAGTTTCTGTAGTACTTCCGGGGAAGCTGATTGGCCTACTAGAGAAACTGTTGGAAAATGCAAGAATTAGTAAGCACCACATTGTAGGAAACTCTCATGGAAACAATGGTGGCTTAAATTCCTCCATTCTACTTATACAAGTGAAAAATAACATGATGAAGGTCAAAGTGAAAAGCTTAAGAAGTAACCAGCATTTTCCAAAACTGTGGTAGACCAATTTGATATTGTATATATCGCAAGGATGATGGCACCAACTGGATCAATCCACCAATAATATCTTTCAGCCAGAACGGCGGCAATCAAACCCACTACATTCGTTATTACATCAAAATGATGATCCTAACAAGGAAAACTTAATAAGGTTATCAGTTTGAAATTTTAGCATAAGAAATTAAAACGAATAATGCCATCATCACACCTTAGCATACGCACGAACGATTTTGTTTTTAGAGCTTCTGCAGTAAATCCAAAGTACCAGTTTCACTCCAGTTGCTGTAAGCATAATCACATACAACCAAACCAATTGCTCCGTGCTCATCTTTTCAGAGGGTTGGCATAAAATTAGTTGCTCCATAGCTTGAACCAGCACTTGGAATCCTTTGTAAACAAGGGGACAATTGGCGAGAGAATTTTCATAGACTGCTTAGGAGATTTTACCAAGAAAGTGCAATATCATGACAACCATAGTAGCAAACATACTTCATCAAAACGAATGGGTGGGTGGCCTTATGGCTTCTTGTTGCTGATAAATTGTATTTACACAACTAACTTATCTAAAGGTTTAAACCTATTAATTAAGAATTATACCAGCTAAGATGATTTTCATTTTAAGAAAGTGCAACATCCTTGCTTCATGAATGTATATATAATACATCTTAGAACACGAAAGATACTCCTACAAACATTAAGATCGCAAATTTTCGAGACATGAAATGATGTACAATCAAGATTTGTTCAAATACTACGACATTATTAGGAAAAGAAATGCAAGAATTGCAGAAGCTTATGGAATGAACTGACCTAGAGTAGCCATAATAGCTGCAAATATGATTATTCCCACTGGTTGCACCCTCAGTTTTCCAATTGGGAACTTATAAATGTTTGTATTTTTCATGTACAAGTGGGTAAACCAAAGTATACCCCCAGCCATGAGATCTAGCAAAGAATCTAGAGTTGATGCTGCAATGGCTATGGAACCGCTCTTCACAGTCGCAAATATCTGCACCCATATTAAAAAATTATGCAAGTTTACTTCCGGAGATAAGTTTAGCTATTAAATTATGAAACATTGGTATGTTGAAGTATCAGCAACAGAAGAATTCTTAAATGGAAAATCCTCCATGATGGGCACAAAACCAGCAAACACTTTGACATGTATACCTTCAATGCGAGCAGGATGACATTTGCCCAATTAGATATATTCATTGCTCTCTCATGCTGAGCTGTGTCTCTGTTGTTCTCTTCATCAATGATATTGTGGGAATCAAGAGAATCAACTTCTTCAAAAGATTTCAATGTCGCAAATGCTTTTCATAGTATTCCTTTCCCTGGTATGGGACCAAAATATGAAATATTAATGCATTACTCTACTAAAGTATCAGGTTGATGTGAGAATTTTACTTTTTACCGAGTTAGAAGTTAACTAGACGTAATTAGGCCCAGTTAGAAGTTAGTGTATTGAGATAGTAAAGAATAACTAAATATGCGGAGGATAAACCTATCAGAATTAATAATTGCGATATTGCGACAGTACTCAAACATTAAATCATGATATTTTCACATGATTTTTATGTAAAATTGAATATCTTATTTCTTAAACATGCTTTTACAACTGAAAATTAATAATTAATTTCATTTATACAATATATTAGTAATTATTTTGTATAGAAACCTTAGACATGTATTGGACTCAACCTATCATATCAAATTATTAGAAATTTAGTAAAATTTAAAGTCAATAATCAACTGATCTAATAGATTAAACTTCTTCAATGTCCCACCAATCGATGCATGACGTACTACTAACTCTAATTCAAAAACCACGCTTTAATCCATAGACATAAACTTTTATGCTAGCCTGCAATATCATATATCGCATGCTCTATATCTTGATAATATGTGTTCCTATGTACCTCTCGAAGTTCGATCTATCCATCTGTGGTATGGAGCAATTTACTAGGCATGAAAAATTGGTGACGGCTATACTCAATCAACCTGATATGAAGGCTTCATGAGATAGATCAAGAGATGCTACATTGCCAATTTTAGTATGGACTGTCGATTTTCCACTCGACAACCTTAATAACATCCCTACACTTAATTCCAGTTCCTCCAACTTCCATCAATGGAAAGTTGGGTCTCCAGGTCATCACTAATACGTTAGCTTCTAAATTCCACTCTAAAGGTTGCTACTCTATAATCTGTCCATCCTGGAAAATATAGTTGTGAATTTTCTAGATAAACTAAAGGTTTTTTTTTCTTTTTTCTTTTTCAAGCCTATAATTGTGATTAGTGTTAGAAGTAATTGGGCCAGAGGTGAGGTACGTTTAAATCCACATGCAAGTATGTGATGCAAAGGGTTCGTTTGAGTTATGTTTTAACAATATTCCACTAACCATGCACATGTACTAAGCAGTATTTTGGTGTAATGTATATTTTCTACTCTCATCGTGAAAAAGATGCATCACTTCTTCTTGCATTTTCGACTATTACAAGTGCATAATCATTCCAAAAAAACAGAAGCAGGAAGAAAAAGATGAGCATGTATGTGTAAGGCCATCTTTAACCCTAAATTATTTAGGAAGTTACTTGATATACCACATCAGCATTCTAAGTAACTTTTTCTAATAAGTAACTTGCTGCTTTATCTATGAGTTATTTAGGAAGTTATTTAATATAATTTTTTTTAAATTTTTATGGATCTCATATTATATAAATTATACAAAACTAACATCAAAAGTATAAAACAAATAAAAAAAAAAAGTTATTTAGCTAAGCAATCCACTAAAACTAAAAAACTCAAATAAAATGTTAAACAACTTATAAAGAAGTTGCTTAATTTTGATTCCCATGTTAAGCATCTGCATAAATAAAGTTGCTCTACGGACAAATGAAATAGCCTGTCAGCAAGAATCTGCTTTTTTGTTTTCAAGAATCTAAGACAATGACCTTTGCACCCTTTTAATTTAGTATCATAAAAAATCTACATGTTTCCAGAAAATGCGCTTTTATATTTTTTGTTAATTCATAACCTGTCTTCCTATAGCAACTACTGTCTGACGGCCCGCAGACAAATGAAATCATATTAAGCTTCCTGTTGAACACCCATCACATTTTTAACCCATAGTTTATTTCATTATTATTTCTTTTGCAAAATGTAGAAATGCCTGCTTCAAATTAAAAATAAATAAAAGAGAGAAAGAAGGGAATAAAAAACTCATAGCAATGACTGAATTCAGTAACTAATACATATCGCGTGTAATATTTATTCAAGTACCAATCATTTTCAAAAACCTATAATGTTGTGTTGTAATAGGATTAATAGTTATCAGTACATATAAACACGACAAGTCGCACTAACTTCTTCACAACAACCAACTCGATAGAACAAATCCAAGAAGGAAGTATCAGTTTCTTTTTATATATCCTTCCCCCGGATTAAACCCTTAACGAGTTCCTGTAATAACAAGACCAAAAGATGGACAAGAAAGAGCAAGTCTCAAGGTGCATATTTCATATGATCACAGAAACATAATTCCAAAAAGAAGCTAGCAGAACAAAGAATAATAGTTTAAAACTACCTTCGTTCAATCCATAGGCTCTAGAAAGATCAAGATGGAATGGAACCTCAGGATCAAGCCCAGACCTAACCTTGTCAGGCAATTTGGAGAAGAAATCACGTTTCAAGACACTAACACTCTTGTTCCATGTTGGTTTTTGTTCTTTTTCATCGTCTCCAGGCAGCAGCAGTGGCGTCTTCACATCATCTTTGGCCTCCATTAACGAAATCCTCTGTGCATAAAACAAACCCACCGGTTTATAAACTCAAAACTTATTTCATCAAGAAATGTATAACACTACTATATCATATGACGCAGCTTCAGAACAACTCAAGACAAACCCTTTTTCATGCAACTCTATATATACGAGCTTTTATAGAAGTTTCCCGTTTATTTAATTTGTTAGAAGGGCATTTAATAAGGAATAAACTGATACCATACTGATTTATTTATTTAGTGCAGTTGTGACGTCCTTTCTCGATCACTTTTTTTTTAAAACTTTTTTAAAGTGGGTTAGGGTTTTCTCAGAAAATTTGGAGTGGAGGTCATAATGGCAAGTTGTGTTCTACTTTGGACCATTCTAGGAATATTTCAACACGTGACGTTTATGTGCACTACGTACGACTTCTGGTGCAAATGTCAGTTGACTTGTTTGACTACAGACAGTCACTCCTGTCTTTTAGCATCTTCCTAGAACAGCTTTGATGGAAATGCATAGCTCCTAGACCTATGCAATGGGTTGTGACTTGACATTATTAACGATAAATTGAAGTGTTTGATAAGGCGTCGTTACTTTATGGGACAATTCATTTCAATTTTAACTTTTTAAAATTTTTTTTCAAATTGTAGAACCTTTAAAATGCATTTTAATAAAAAAAATGATTATTCCAACCAAAATAAAAAATTTAGAAACCATTGCAATAATAGAATTTTTTTTGTAATTTCTTTATCTATAAATATATAAAAATTTACAATTTTTTTACTATTAAAAGTCACTACAATTTCTTACTATTCAAAAAAATCTCTTCTTTCACAAATTATGCTTATAAATGAACCTAAATAATTCTCAAAATTGACCATATGTTGATGAGAACAAATTACGTATCAATTTTCAATGGATTAAAAGATAAAGAAATTGAAACAATAAATGATAAAGAATATTGCAAACAAGAAAAAGAACATGGGTAATGATATTTAATACATCATCAATGAATAAAAGAGATATGTAGATAGATCACTAAAATAAGAAAGAATCGTTACCTTCAACAACTGTAAATCCAAAACTGCAGCCACAGAGTCGTAACCCAAAATCACCACCACAAGTCTGTGGCTGCAATTTTGGGTAGAGGTGGGCAAGTAGGTTATAGCCCGTATTGGCTCATTTAATCCACTTTAAAAATGGGTTATGACTAACTTTTTTTTTCAATATGTTTAAAAGTCGGTCAATTTTACCCAACGTTTTACTTGTTGACCAAAGTGAGCTAGCTCACCAGTTAAGCGGTTGGTGGACCAACCGCTTATATTAAAAAAAAAAAAAAAAGTGGCGAAAATAACTATTTATCTAGTATTGTTCTTGGGTCTTTCATATTTAAGCTTAAACTTATATATTAATTGTAACAAAGAATGACAAATTGATGAATATGCATCATAATAATTTTTTATTATACCTTTATTGTTTCAAATGAAATATGATATCTAATACAAATTATTTTAAAATATTTATTTTAATATATAAGTAATTATAAAAATAATGAAATTAATCATTCATATATTTTAAACCCACAAAATTTAATTTTTTTATTATACATATTTTATTCAATTAGTATAAATGAATTAAATGGGTCAATTTAGCCCGTTTAACCCATAAAGATATACAATGGGTTAAATGGGTCAAGAAGTGGGCCGACCCATTTAACCCATGGCCAAAGTGAGTAGGGTATAGGCGGAAGTGGGTCGGGCCAGGTTGGACTGTTTAATCCACTTGCTCACCTCTAGTTTTCGATCTATGGTTGTAGCTGTAGTTGGTCTATTTGTTTTATTTTGGCTAACAAGAAGTAAATGTACAACTCATCTTCAATTAATCATAACATTTAGCATGTAGTTCAGAATCCTTATTATTATATATCCAGATGAACAACCCCATTTAGGGCCTGTTTAAAGCCTCAAATCGACCTTTTAATTATATTCCCAATTTTTTTAGAATTTTTTAATGGTAAACATCGTTTAAGATTCACTAGTCATCAAATTATTCTTATGTATATGGTAAATAAATTATTACTATACACAAATAAAAGATTGTTATTATTAATTTTAATTTTTTATTTATTTCCATATTTATTTCATATAGTGAGAAAAATATTAGAAATATTATCTAAAATAACATGGGACCCACAAAAATATTAAAAATTTTGAAGAAATTTTGCTTAAGTAACTCATGAATAAAGTATAGAGTTGCTTAGAAAAGAAAATTGCTTGAGAAGCTGGCATGATATATTAAATAACTCTTTAAGTGATTTACGCATAAAGGTGTTCTAACAACCTCAGTTGACAATATTCACATCCCCTCAATATGGACTTTTAAATTAAAATTCTTGTTCTTTTTAACACGAATTTTTTTGTAAGGGAATCATAAGGGATTTTTCAATTTTTGGAGTTCTCCAAGAATCCTAAGGAGGGACAGGGAAGAGTAGAAAGTTAAAAGAAAAGAAAAGAAAAGACAAAGGAAATGAATGAATTTAAGGTCTACTGAAAATGGTTTTTTCAATTTGAAAAGAATTGGAGGAAATATAAATAAAAAGATAAACTATCTATACTATTAAAGCAAAACCACCTTTTTGGTATCTTTAGTGTAAATATTTTTAGTATAAATGTTTTTAATATAATGTTTTTAGCATATGGGCATAAAATATTTTTTGTATCTCTAAAATCATGAAAATTAAATAGAGTTTAAATATAATTAAATGGCAATTGAATAGACATAGCCTTTTCATTTTGTAGCATTGTGTAAAATATTTTTGGTATTCTTGATATCATGAAATTAAATAGGTTCGAATAGAATTAAATAGAGGTTGAATAGACATAGTTTTTTCCACGTAAATACCATATTTATGCATGATAGTTACCAAATAGAGAAGTTACCTGTGAAAAATATAATTATAATTAAGGTTTATAATTAATTTCCTAATTTCAGGTTGTGCTCTTCGTCAAAGCAATATATCTATTTAATTTATATACGTTGGGTTGTTTTATTTGCACATGTCATACATAGTAGATACGTCATCTGCTTATATCCTTAAAACACATGCAGTTTTAATATATAAAGATATTTATGATATTTAAAAAAATTACATTACTAAATTTCCTTCCTTTTCTTCATTTCTAATTCTTGCTTTTCACTTTCCTTCTCTTGTAATTCTTTATGTCTTCACAATCAAGTACTAAAAGGTAAATTCCTTTTAAATATTTTATTCTTTTATATAAAAATAAAAATAATGTGTAAAATGAATGAGACTCATAAAACTTAAATAGAAATAAAGAACTTATAGAAAACTTTACATATAAAGTGATAAGTTGGATAAAAAGAAAAAATTTTTATTGGTGATATCACATATTAAAGATGTTATAAATATGCAGGAGTTTTGGTAAATGAATTATGCATCAAGGAATGTTTTAGTCCTGAATATAATATTTCACATGTAAAAGTCCCTTTTCGTGTTTTAAGCGTCAACAAAGTGTGTTGGGCTAAAATGTTTATAAAAGTGTGAAATTTTTTATTTTTCAAAGAATAATATTATTATAAAAATTACATAGATCAAAAGTCAAAGAAAAAGGAAGAAAAATCTTTGTAGGATAATTATAGAGACCGCAAAACGATGCAAATTAGTTTTTTATGTTTGTATTCAATCGCAATAATTTTTTCAACGTTGATTTTGGTGTATTTGACATTTATTGACCCATAATACAATAATATATTAAGAAAACTTTGAAATCGAATTGCTGCAGGCGCCGCCGGTAAAGTCGGGTCCTGGAGCGACACGGGTATTGCAAACACAGATTGCAGTTAATGGTATGATTGGGTTGTCTGTCGTAGTCACTCTAAGTATTTTAAGTTAGTTTTAAATCTTAAGATGAAAATATCAAGATAGTGCTAGTATTATTAGAGAATATTGTTGCCATACTTTAGTGTATATTTTATTTATAGATGGTGGCATAATGTAATAGGGGGCACACGAAATATTTATATTCCACATGTCACTTCTCTAAGTCTGTTAGCTGATCTAGATGTAAAGTGGAGAGTAGGATTGAGTATGGAAGGTGGCTGGGCTGGTGTTCGTTACCCTAAAGAGATGAGAGCCCCAAATAAGTCATCGTGAACCTTCAAGTGTGAAGTTGCGACTGACGCCATAGGTCTCATATGAAAGTTGCGACTAGATCAAGGTTCTCAAATATGATTGAGGCTCTTGTGGGGAAGCCTGAAGTCGAGACCGACGACTTCCTTAGGTTTTGAGCAGAAGTACTCAAGGGATTTCTCATGGGCCTATTAGCTTATTGGTTAGCATTGGGCCAATGGCCTATTGTTAAATATTTTCTATCATCACAAGTAATGCAGCAGCTTAAAAATGCTATATGTATGTATGATTTAAAAAAAAAAAAAAATTGAGTTGATACTATATTGGATCAAAATTTTACTAGTCTCAAAACAAAAATTCAGAAAATCTAGAATTAAATTTGTTTCATAGTTTGATAGTTTTCAAAAAATATCATTATAATTGACCTTTTATTCAATATTTTGGCAGTTGTTTATAATAGTATAGAAAATATCAAACTTCTTGCATTTCCACATCATTGGAGCTTCTACGATCCTCATATAACCACTAAAATAAATATAATTGAAATTTAACTATTTTATAATTAGATCATATATATGTATGATGTAAGCTATTGGATAGTGATGGCATCATAATCAAGTCTAGTGAAGGAAAATTTTATGCCTGGATTAATATCCTTGCTTCTGCTTGGTGTCCTTCAATTATCCCTTTAAATATGCTTAGAAGTTAAATGAAAAGCTACATTTATCCATGATAGTTAAAACATAAAATAAAATGAAACATGCAAGAGTTTTGAAATAATCGTTAAGAATTCAAAATAATTTTTTTTTCTTACTTTGTAATATTAATTATTACTTTCTAATATAGATGCAAGAAATTGTAAAAGATATATATATTATATTATGGTATTTAAAAGTAGAGTTGTTAAAAAAAATCAATAATTCAATATGATCTTATATTCTGGTTACATGGATCTACAGATATTTCTGTTTAATACTTTATTTATGTATTTATTTTTTCATCCACGAAGTTTATGGGAAAAGGAAATTATATACATAATTTTTTTAACAACTACAAAAATTCCACTAAAATAAAAATAATCTCATAATTAAACAAGTTGAATTCATCTCTTGAAGAGATGAGGTGACCATCTCTTCAGAGATGATGTTGTTTTATTTTACATCAATTCTGTCTCTTCAAGAAAAGAGGTTGATCACTTATAACATTGTCTTTTTAAAAATGAATTTAAGTTATCTATTTTAAAAATTTTTTTCATATGATGGGATTTATGTAATTTAAAAAAAAAAGTTACTATTTTTTGCCATAATCGGAAGTTTATTGCTGCTTACAAATAAGTAGATGAAAACTTTCACTAAAAATTTGAAGATATCTGCCAATATTTTCGATAGAATATATCCTTGCAATGATAAGATATTAAAAAAAAAAAAGTGAATGGATTGATTATCGACAACGTCTGGGCGACTAAATTATTACTCACAAAAAAGGCGAAAAGAAAAAGAAAGTAACACCGACAAGTCCTCGTCTAGTGGGGCGCTAAACTTTGTACGGAAAAAGGACGGATTATAATTTGAGGATTTGTTTTGGGATTCAATTGTTACCTTCCTAAATTCAACGGCTTTGTTTTCCTTATTTGAAAAATTAATACAACTTTATGGGAAATTTGGAGATCTACTTTAATCTTTTTCCAAAAGTATGGGACCAATGTAACATTTCCGAACCTTTTTCTTTTCATATGGTCATGGTTGATATTGGGAAGAGAAAAGAAAGCTCACCTACAATAAATAAAAGAAATCTCATTATTATGGGAACCCACAAGAAAGAAATAAAAAGAAATTAAGGGCATTAAGAATCACAAGATAAAATATTAAAGTTTTCATATCCTATACTTATGATAAAACCTATATTCCAATATACAGAGGGTACAAGTTCCTGGAATATCTAGTCTCTACCCTATTAATTATTATTAAATAATATTATATATAATATATAAATAATAATAGTTTACTTTTTAATTTACAACAATTTTTGTTTAAGATTATTATTTCTAGGCTACCTTTTAAAATTTTTTATTATGAATAATTTGCACTATTTGCAACCATTTTTGTATAAAATTTTTATTTTTGGAATTTGCCACAAGTTCTACAATTTTATTTAATGTCAAAACAATTTGTCTTATTGTATTTATTACATGTTTCAAATTTTACATAAACCGATTCACATATTGAAGAACTTGTGATACAGGCAAATTACTTTCAAAATTCCTTTCCATGTATTGTTTATAGTGAATATATAAAAATGGTATAGTATATTACATGAGACCATCACAAATACTACAAACTTGAAATCTAAGAAAGAAAAAAAAAACAATATAAAGATGTTTTGGAAAAAACCTTCAGGTTTTACAAGATACCATGTACCTTGTCAATTTCATAAGGTACCATGCACCATGTCAGTTTTACAAGGTATAAGGTGCCATAGGAAAGCTTCTAGGTATAAAAATTAGTATCATGTAACTTATAGGATAAGATATGGTTGGTGTCTCATACCTTATCTACCATATATCCACTCATCCCTAATATCATGTAGTAACATGAGTTTCGAGCTATCATGTACAACATAATTGGATTTTATTTTCTAAACAAAATTAAAACATACATGTTAATATTTGTGTGTGTGTGTGTGGCCTATAAGATGTATAAAATCATGGCAAATTAAATACTTAGTGACGCATCACTTGAAAAAATTTAAAATTCCAAGTGTGACCCATACAAACAATATTCAAATGTGAGATAGACTTAGATATTTAAATTCTATGTAATTGATTGTGTCATGTATGGAGTATAGATATAAAATTGTAAGTAGAGTTGTAGATGAGCTCAGCCACCCCTAGTAGGATCATAGATAGGTTTATTTATAGGCTCGTAAGTTTTATACTTATAATATATCATATATAAATATATAATTAATACAAAAACTAATTTCTATTTGAAATATATATATTTCGCATCCCTTTTAGATTTGAGAAAAATCAAAATATGAAAAATTTAAATAAAATTAAGCTCTAACTCAAAATAAAATTCGTTTATGTAAGCAAGTTGAGCTCAACTTGAGCTTGAATTTTATGTTCAATAGAGAGCTTGATTGGGCTCAAGCTCAAAATAAAGCTCGCTTATATAAACAAGCCAAATTCGAGCCTAATTTTCGCTGACTCATTTGCGATATTAATTATGAGTTGTAAATTAGATTGATACTTATATTAAATGTTATATGTCCATTTATATTTATCAACAATATATTGCCACATCCTAAACGCACATAACATACTAGTTTCGTCCACATGAAATTCATGTTTTATTTAAGAGACCCTTAATTAATTTTTAGAAATTTTGGTAAAGTATCATTTGTTTTTTAAGTTTTGGATAATTTAGAAGCATGTAAAAATGTCTATTTAAGAGACAAATTGCATAAAGTACTTATTTATAAACATGACCTACCATGGCCCACCCTATGAGCACTACCTAACCATAAAACATTTTTTAACCTAGTGGTCCATCTCAAAAGTAACAGTAAGTAAAACTTAAGTTGGATACAATCATTCAACTATAAAGTTTTTTTTTTAAAACCAAAATTCTACTATAAAGTTAAGTTTAAAGTATTCTAAAAGAAATTCCCAAATAAAAATTCATTTCCTACAATATGCATCAAGCTATCTAAATTCCCACACTGCATCCTCATCCCCAAATCCCAAAGAAATCATAATGCAAATTTAAGTATAAGTCAACAGTAACACCTAAAATGATTAAAAAGTGAGAACAAAGCCCATTTCAAAATAAACAAGCACACTCATACATGTCATATGCTATTATGTTAATGCATCAAACACATGTGTACTATAATTAATTATAAGCCAGATAACCAAGTATTTCTAGAGTCCTAGTAAAACCAAGTACACATAAGAGTACTCATAACTCCCTCCAAACAATAATGAAAGAATTAATCTAATCCGGTTTACTCCTTATATTCAACCATCAAGAAGCAAAGTCACAAAGTCTATTGCAATACTTTACAAGACCTTATAATCCAATATAACTCGTTGCAACTTTATCTCAGCTCCGATCAATCATCCTATCTTAAAGCTTCCTTATCGACTATTGTCGCATTATACCACACGTTCGACAGGGGCTTAAGGGCTTAATCTACCACATCATCCTGAAATTGTGATTAGTCCGCAACCCACTCCAAGGTTACCTCTTATTAGAACAAGTAGTCGCATGGCAACCAACAAACATTTAAGTTGAATTTAAGTACTAATTTGAATTTCTATTCTAACAAGTAACACACATTTACTCTATACCCGATATCTGTTTTCAAAACCTTTCTCTTCTTCTAAAGCTTAACTAACTATAGCTTTTCATGAGTTCAAAGACTTGCATCAGGATAGTGGTTACAGTAATATTAATTGATTTGTTTATTGTTTTCATTATTTGAATTACTCAAGTTTAGGTGTACATGTTTATGGATCCCAGTTTAAGACTACTCATTTGCATACATTGAGTCTAGGTAATAAGTTATATTTCCTAGGTTTCTTTATCACTGTTTTTGTTTAGCTAAGTTGTCTAATTAATTATATAGGTTATAACTAGTTTTGGAATTTAAGATAACCAATTCCTTAGTAAGCTATGTTTATGTGGGTTTTAGTTCTTGGTCTTCTAAGAATAGATTATTATAGTCGACTAATCATCTATGATCTTTATTATCTTACTCCAATTATTATCTAATAAGTTAAATGAGACATTTCGGGTGGGTATTTGACGTATACATTTGGAATTTTAGAGAAGTTGTGCTCAACACGGGCAAACATGGTCGTGTTTAAGGCAATGTTATTGTTCCCAATATAGGCAAAACATGATCGTGTTGACAGGTTATGCCAGTAATATTTTGTTTAATAGCTAAGAGGTTGTGTTCATTAACATAACTAGCAAAATGGCCATAACAATGATCATGCCATCTCAGGTTTATGAAGTAAGTTTAATATGACTCATTTTTTAAGAGAAATGAAATTTTGAGTAAATTTATGAGTTGTGCAGGAACTAAAGAGCAAAGAATTTTACTAAATGCATAATTTATCTATATATGATCAAATTATCAAGTATTCTTATAATTAATAAAAATGTTACACATCATAGCTTACAAACTCACAATAGGTATGGCATAGAGGGGTGTATATGAAAGAGAACTTGATAATTTAGGCCTAAACAAATATTCTACACATATCATGACATTAATATCATTTAATATTTTGAATTTCTAGCATATTACTTAAAGTCCACATTCCATAATCATCCAACAATTTAGATCTACTAATATACGTAACTCATACTCATATGCTAGTTCTTCAATTACATGCCCATGTAGCATTTTATCACCCCATAAGTCATATTCATACATATAATCCTTCAATAAACTTCTTATGCCTCCTAAATACATAACTGGTCATCAACAATCAAATTCCCCAATTCAACTCTTAATATCCATTTAAATCCTTAGTTTTACCAATTTTACCAATTTCATTTTAGAGATTATGAATTTATCAAGTCATATCATTAATATGAATTATTATCAAAATCACCTAATTATCATTTTAAATCATCCAAAACAGCTCATGAACAATTTATTCCAATAAAACATCTCAATTATTCATGTGCTTATTTAACAATTTCTCAATTCCCAATTAATCTTATTTTTCCAAGAATGTCATCTCTACATATCCAGTTACAATTCTACTAGCTCTATTGATTAATATCTTTACAATTCATGGTCAAATTTTGTATTAGTAAAGCATAGCTTGAAAATTAGCAAGTTTGAGAAATATATGTGTGTAAAAATATATACAAATTACATGAAATCTCAAGTATCAAAATTTTTTTGCTTTAAAAACTCTTGGATATTTTTCTTAGGTAAATTACATCAAAAGGTATTAGATTTTTAAGTAGTTCAAAAGATAAATCAATATTTGGGGATAACTCATTTAAGGGATTTGCATTTTAAGTGATTAAAAAAAGATTCAACATTTAGTAAAGTGAGTAAAATAAAGTATTTAGTTAAATCACTCGAAGCGTTAATATCTTAAACGAATTTAGTCCCAAACGTTAATACATTTTGGTATAATTTATCCCATTTTCCTCATTCTTTCCTACATTGCTCTACAAATATATTTGCAATTTTTCATTACATTTTGTAATAGTGAGAATAATGTAAATTTCCACAAAATGACATAACATCAAAATTAAAAAAAATAATTAACGATTCAATTCAAATCGTTTTCCTATGATCGAACCGACTATAAACCAAACTGTTTTTAAAAAAGAACTGAATTTTTTGTTCAATTCAGTATGGTTCAATCAGTTTTTTTTTTTTTTTTTTTTGCACAGTCCTTGTTGCTGGTAACTTTAAAATAAAAGGATGGGAAGCACCGGTATCAGTGAAGGCATTTAATTCCTTACTCACAACCCACAACTTGTACCTCGATGTACATCAATTTTTTTAGCTTCTATAAAGTATGGTCCTTCGTGGTGTTCAAGACACACATTGTACCAAGTTTGCTTTATCCTCAACTATTTGTGCAGCAAGTTTCTCCTCTTAGGACATTCCAAGCAAAGTGTGGCCCATTGTAAAATTGCATTCCGGTTCCCTCCTTTCTCTTCTCTCTATCCATTTCTTCCATTTTCCCCTCCCTTAAGCGAACTTCCGCCTCTTTCTTTCTTTTCTTAACTAAGGATGCAATCGAGTGGGTTGTTATAGGGTATCTAACTTGCCCGACCCACTAAAAATCCTATAGGATTATAGGTTAGGTTTGAGCGATAATATTTTAACCCTATGCGAATACAAGCTGTTTGTTTATCAGTTATTGTCACAACGAAATCAAAATTAGTTGTGGTAAATGAAAACATCGTATTATAATAATAGTCAACATGGTAGTTGTGACCAACACTTTGCCTCCACTTCCCTGCTTCTCACTTCTCATAGATAACTCTCTCACTTTCTCTCTCTTTCTCTCTCTCTCTCTCTTTAGTAACCTCAATTAGTAAACACAAACAAAACCCAAGGTGCCATAACCACTATGAATCCCTTAAACTGAACCAACAATTACCACTTACCTAACTCTAATGCAAACGACAACCATAAAGCCACCACCTCTAAACTCCCTTCCAACTCAAGCCCGATGCCACTAAACCCACTGCCTCCAATTGCAAACATACAAACACCAAACCTATGGACTCATGCCCACCTTTTCCAACATCGAACACAACCCACTCAACACATATATAAGCTCTCTCTCTTTCTCTCCCTCTCTAACACAGGACACAAAACACATAGAAGGAACTGATAAAATCATATTTTACTCAATTTTGCAATAATCAAATCATGTTTATCTATTATAGATTTTATAGAAATCGAATGGAAACGGAACTTAGGTATGCTTAAATTGTTATTTCAGGTCATTAAGGACTTAAACAACAAATACAAGCAATTGGGAGAAGTTTCATGCAAATTTGGGAAAGAAATCAAGCAAGGCCGGCCATGCATGTATCATGACAGTTTTGGCGATGTTTCGTAAATTCAACATATCTCTCTCATCTGAGCTCATATTGAGATGATTTCAAATGCTACTGAAACCTAAGAGAGAGATGTTCAATTTTCATGTTTTGGGATTGAATGAATTCGGAATTCATTAGCGTCAAAATAGCCATGAAGTTGCTGCTATTACAGTGATGGTGTTCACATTTTGGAAAATGACAGAGTTTAGTAAATTGCAGATATATCTCTCATATGATCTTCTTTTGACGTGATTCAACCTCCCATGGAAATATAAGAGATATATATACATCTTCATGTTTTGAGTTTTTGCTAATTATGAAAGAATGAAGGTTGAAAATCGTCTTGAAGTCATTGCAAGTGCAGAACATCAGTAAGATTTGTAGATTGATACTGTTTTAGTAAATTTGATATATTTCTCTCATCAGAGCTGTTTGATATGATTCAAGATCCTATAGAAAGCGGAGAGAAATATATACAACTTTCATTTTATAAGTTTTTCCAAATTCCTATTGGATTAGGGTCAAAAATCGCCATGAATTTTCTACACATCAACACTGCTTAAAGGTTGTCATCTATCTTGCTTTGAAATTGATTTTACAATGTACATCGGCTACTGGAGATTTAAGGCCGCCAGCTTTGAAGCTGGTGTACATTCAAAAATGCTCTTGGAAATCAAATTTTAAAAATAAGGCCGGCTAGATCCAAAAGTAAACCGCCAGTGTAGAGTGCCAGCATATCTTCCCTATGACTTTTCATATATAAACTTCTCTTGTTGTATCTTTTGAAAATAAGAAACCCTAGGCATGATTTTCTTTGATATTTCTCCATAGCTCCTAGATAGAATTAGAGCTTGAACACTAGAGATCTTTTCTTGTTGATTGAATAAGGATTCCACACAGGGATTAAGTGGAAAACATCATTTGTGTATTGATTTTGGCATGGAATTCCTTATCAAGGTGATTTCATTCCTTTTGTTTTGATTCATATATTGGATTTTGTTTAAAGCTTTCTCTTGTGTGATCTGATTAGGATTTTATTTATTGATCTGGATTTTTGGATTGTGGTTTAATTGTTGTTGATTGAATCCTTGTTCATATTCAGATTATCAATGTTATTTCACAAATCATGCAATTTTGGCTTTGATTTGGAATTCATGATAGATTATGATTGTAATTGGGAAATTCTTTTCTAATCGTATTTGTGAAAATCTAATTAGGAATACATTTCACATAGGGATATGGGTTGTAATTCTATTAGGGTTTGGTGAATTAGAAAAATAATTGTTAATTAATCACTTCCCTAGGAATAGGGAACATTGATTGATAATTTTAGGGTAATGGTTCACTTTGGGAAAAGGAATTGTTATCTTGTTCTTCATTGATGAAAAAGTTGAACCCATTGATGATTTGGATTGACAAGTGCATTTTTTGTCAATAGCAGACATTTAATTTATTTCCAGAGTTGGCTCTAAACCTAATTCTATTTGAGGTGTGGAAATCCAAGATTTTTAGTAGTTTAGTTTTATTAAAAGAAAATACAAAAATAGAAACATCTTTTGATTTGCCTAGCTATGAATTGGACTAATATAGTTGATAGCTAGTCCTCACTCCCTGTGGATTCGACTCGGTATTCACCAAAATTTTATTACTGTACACGCACCCAATACACTGTCGGTTAAAGATCTGCCATTTAAAGGAAATTAAATATAACTAAAAAGAGTTTTAAAAAGCATATATAGAAAAAGCGTGATCAGGAACAAAGAATAAGAAGGGAAGTCAAGAGGAAGTTTGTTTGTTTGCGTTGTTTAGCTATGATTTTATAGGAATTCAGGAACACCCATGACAGAGATCCCAGCTCTTAATATTGGGTTGTTATAAATTGATTATGTAGTTCTGTGTTTACTATTATTTTAAGGGAATCGAGGATATCTTAGATATGCAAACTTTGATTTTGGGCTATTGTGAATGGATGATTTGATCTTGGTTTACATCAATGATAAAAGTATGGGGTTTTGGTTTTAGGTTATTAGAATGGAAGATGTAGTTTTGTTTCACTTTGGTTTTAGGGAACTTAAAAAGACACATGAAAAAAGATGGAGCTTTTGATTTTGGTAGGTTATGAATAAATCTTTTGGTCATTGAGAAATCTACAAAGAGCTCGGTCCATGGTGAATATCTGATCTTTTTTATTTTTCTTGTTTGGTTAATTGTTCTAAATGGTTGATTTGGTTCTATTGTAGTATGATTTTAGTATAATAAATGAGTACTTATGAAAAAAATTCTAATCTTTTGGTTTGATATTGTTAAAATGAATTATTTTATATGTGATTTTGAAGAGAGAAAAAGTTATGAAAAGATTTTATAAATGTACTTCACCTTGGTAAGATTAAAGATTTGTTATGAAAATGCATATATATATGTGGAAATATGTGTTTAGTGTGTATGTTGTGTTTTTATACTTGTAGGTATAGCATTGGCGAACCGGTCCAGTGATCAAAATATAGAGGCAATCGAGTCTAAGATCCAAGGCACAACAAAGGCGTGAAGAGGCAAAAGTTAGGGCACGACATGTGAGAAGCATAGGCATGGATCGGCAAATTGGTGGACCATTAAGTCGACCATTATGCGTATTGATTATCGCCATTTGTCAGATATTATCTCTAACGGACATTTAAGCTTTTGAAGACTATAAATATAATTTGCCTTGGAGATTCAAATAGCTTTTTGACAACTTTAGAGAGCTTTCATTTGTAAATAAACAAATCAAGTTTTCTCTCATAAATTATGTTCATTATTTGTAATTTCTAAATAATAGAGAGAAAATCATTCCAGTGCTTTATTCTTATACTTGTAATCAATGTTGTTAAACCAGACCGAGGTTTGACCTAGATGAGTCAAGGGGTCAGGGGTCGAAGGATTGAACTAGGTTCAACCAAGAGTCAAACCAGAGTCACAAAAAAGTAAAAATATAAGGGATAATTTAATTATAAAATACCAATATATATGACATCACTCAATTAAATCTATATTTTAATCAAATTTATCAATTAATTATTAAATAAGTATGATACAATGATTATATTTTGTAAATTTATAATAAAGTATGAATAAATATTTAAATTCTAGTTTTTCAAATTTTTTTTTCAGTTGGAGTCAAGGTTTCTCGGTTTGACCTCCTAGGTTTCCTGGTTCGATAGCCTGGGTTGACCGGGTCAATCCGAGTCTTGTCGGTTCAATGCAAAAATGAGTAATATGTGATTCTCAGCCCGGCATTAGTATTGGTTCTGGTCGAACCAGCCAGTCTAAGCCAGTTTTGATAACAATGTTTACAATCCAGAAAAGAGCATCTAGAGAGTGAAGTAAATATTTCATTTCTTGAAGTGTTATGACTTGTGTATTACTCAGCTGAAGTGTGTATTTGGTAATCAATAAATTGATTGTGAAGTTCTCGGTTGGAGGCATTGGTGGATCGTGGAGAGTAGAAAATGGGTCGAACTCTATGTTAAATCTAGACTCAAACTTTCTATCCTTATCTCTTTTATATTTCATATCATGCTGCTATTGAAGTTAAACTTTATCCATTGCATAGAAACTAATTATTTGTGCTTTTAAGGTCGAATACTCAAGTCACCCCCCTCTTAAGTATTCTTTAGTGTGTTTTCACTTGGTATCAGATCCTTATCTCTATTATTTTGTGCTTAATTGCATATGGAATACAGACAATGGCATCAAATGCAGTAGGGTTTCTAGAGGGGCAAGCCATCAATTGACCACCACTTTTAATTGGAAGTAACTACCCATATTGGAAGTGTAGAATGAAAATTTTTCTAAAAGCTTAAAACAAATTGATATGAAATATTATAGAAAATGGGCCTTTAACTATAGAAGGAAATGAAAAAAAATATTATAATGAACAAGATTGGAAAAGGTTAGATTTAAATAAAATAGATATGAATATATTGCTTTGTAGGTTCAATTAAAGTAAGTTTAATAAAATCTGTACATGAAAATCAGCTAAAGAAATATGAGATGAATTAGAAAAGACTTATGAAGGAACATCAAGAGTAGAGATACAAAGATAAATCTTTATGTAGACAGTTTGAAAATTTCAGAATGCTTCAAAATGAATCTATAGATGATATGAATAATAGATTCATCAACATTATAAATCCTTTGAGTGTACTTAGGAAGAATTTTACTAACTTAAAAATAAATTATAAACTTCTTAGGTTACTACCTAAGAATTAGCAAGCAAGGAGAATGACCATTGAAGAAGCATGAGATTTGAGTACCATGCGCAAAGAAGAACTCCTTGGAACACTCAAAGAACATGAGCTCATTAAGAAGCAAGGAGAGGAATCAAACAAGAAGGCTATTGCTTTAAAAGCGACAAGTCAACACTCTAGTGAAGAAGAGATAATGATGATAATAATGGGGTATTTGTCTTGATGGCTAAGAAGCTTAAGAAGTTTAAGAACACCAGCAACAAGACAAAGAGAATAGATGATGATAGAAATGCATCAAGATACAACAAGAAGGATATGATAACTTGCTTCACATGTCACAAACCAAGACACATCCAGTAGTACTGTCCACTACTCAAGAAGGCATCAAGAGCAACCAGAAAGGAAGCACTCATAGCCATTTGAGTAATAATGACTTAAATGACTCAGATGAGAATGTGTGCTTCATGGCACTAGATGATGAGGTAAGTTCTCCATCTTCTTCTTATTATGATGAGTTGTATGCTATGTATGATAAAGTTTGTTGTAAGTTAGTAAAAGTAAAGAAAAAGAATAGTATGCTTAAAACATTAATGATGGAAGTAGTAAAAGAGCTAGATAAATTTCAATCAAGCATGAAGAGATTAAAATACAAAATAATAAGCTACATGATGAAATAAATATTCTAAAATTAGAAAATGAAAAGATGAACAATAAGTGTAAGAAGTTAAAAAGTAAGAATAATTAATTAAGGAAAATTAATGAAAAATTAATACTTAAAAATGATTTGCTAGATATTGTAGTTAAAACATTAAATAATGATGATGTTGCATGTGCTAGTAGTAGTAGTGATGAAATCTTAAAAAAACTAAAGAATTAAACAATGAAAATATTTTTGAAAGCTAGCTTAATGATTCAAAAGCAACTATAGCCAAGTTCACCAATGGAAAAAAAAAAAAAGAATTTGAAACACTTCTTAGAAATCAAAGGTGTGATTCAAATAAATATGGAATTGGTTATAGTAGAGAAGGTAGCTACAAGTCCCATAAAACTCGTTTTGTAAAGGCCACCCATGGAACATGCAACTACTATGGTAGAACCAGTCATATTGCACATAATTGTGCAATAAGAAAAACCATACATTTAAATCATAAAAGCAAACTAGTTTGAGTTCCTAAAAGAGAAATCGTTGTTCCACCTAATAAAAAAGGACCCAACCAAATGGGTACCAAAGAAGTAATGCTCTATTTTGTAGAGATCTTCAAGTGGGAGCAACAAATGATATTTGGATAGCAGCTACTCTAAACATATGACTGGCGATATATCTAAGTTCACATCTTTAGACTTGAAATATCAAGAGAATGTTACCTTTAGAGACAATAAAAAATCAACTGTTCTTAGTGAGGGTAACATTCTTGTAAACAAAGATTTAATTATAAAAAATGTGTTGTTAGTTGATGGATTAAGACATAAGTTGCTTAGTGTAAGTCAATTATGTGATAATGGTTTTAGAGTAACATTTCTTACCAATAAATATTATAATGAAAGTATTGACAATAACCAACCTTATTTTGAAGGGTATAGATAAAGAAATATTTACAAAATTAATTTAGATGATTTTAAATCGTCAAATAAAACTTGTCTATACTCTTAAAATGACAACAGTTGGCTATGGTATAGAAAATTGAGATATGCTAGTATGGATGTAATTTCAAAACTTGTTAAAAAGAATCTTGTCAAAGATTTACCAAAACTAAATTTTCAAAAGGACAAGATTTATCAAGTATGTCAACAAGGAAAGCAAACTAAGACATTCTTTTAAGTCTAAGGATGTTGTTTCTACTTTTAAGCCATTAGAACTATTGCATGTGGACTTATGTGGTCCCACTCAAGCTCTAAGTTTAGGAGGCAAAAAACATTGTTGATGACTTCACTAGATATACATGAACTTTCTTCCTTGCATCTAAAGATGAAACAAACCAAGTTTTTTTAAGAATTGCAAGAAAGTTCAAAATGACAAAAGGTCTTAAAATTATATCTATTCGAAGTGATCTTAGGGGAGAATTTGAAAACTATGAAATGGATGATTTTTGCAGTAAATATAGCATTGAACATATTTTATCAGCACCTAGAACTCTACAACAAAATGGTGTAGCCGAAAGGAAAAATAGAACTTTAATTGAAATGGTTAAAACCATGTTGTGTGAAAACAATTTACCAAAATATTTTAAGCTAAAGCAGTAAATATTACTTGTAATATATCAAATAGAGTTTTCATAAGACCAATTCTCAAGAAAACCCCCTATGAGCTTTGGAAAGGAAAAAGACTTAACATATTTTATTTTCATCCTTTTGGCACTAAATGTTACATCTTACAACAATGGAAAAGAACAATTAGCTAAGTTTGATGCTAAAAGTGATGAAAGAATTTTTCAAGGTTGCTCTTTATCTAGTAAAGCATATAGAATGTTTAATAAGAACCTTAGCTATAGAAAACTATTCATGTTGCTTTTGATGATTCTTTGACTTATTCATGTTCATATGGTGATGCGGATGTTGTTTGCTAATTTGAATAAGTTTTCTTGAAAATAATAATAAAGAAGAAAACGAACATAATAAGGATGTTGTGCATGAATCTATTAGCAAATATCTTCCTAAAGAATAAAATATGCAAGAGCACATACAATTAATAATGGTTCTGAGACCATTTATTGGCAACTATGTCATGTACTTTGATGGCATAGTGATCTATAGTGCTAACCTAGAGCAATACCTTAATCACCTACGGGATGTTCTTAGTGTATTGCGAAGGGAGAAGCTTTATAACCATGAAGAAGTGTATTTTCATGACATCAGAGGTACTCTTTCTTGCTATGTGATTTCCATTGATGTTTGCAAGTTGATAAGTCCAAAGTGAAAGCAATTAAGTAGTGGCCTAGACCTACTACTTTAACTGAGGTTCGAAGCTTCCATGGCCTTGCATCATTTTATCGATGGTTTATACCCCACTTCAATAGTATCATGGTGTCACACCCATATGGTATCTAAACGTAACAGTCCGCCACGTGTCATATAAGACCCCGAATTACTACCTTAGTCCTTCGGGAGTCTTGTATATATATAAGGTGTCCCTTTACGACAATAGAATACTTGGACCGATGGAGATAAAAGTTTAATTGACATTCACTAGCATTAGAATATAAACAAAACATATATAAATAGTTACAAGACAAGGGGCATTCCCCTACAAAAGAATATTGTCAAGAGGTCAATTACATCATCCGAGTCTTTTGGTTTCCTACAGAAGTCTAAACAAAAACGAATATAACTTCTAAAGGAAACGCCTAGCTCCTGTACTAGCCGTAGGGTGCCTCTGTCTAAGCTAGATAAACGAATGTAACAAATTGAAACTATAGGGACGTAAGCCACACTAGCTTAGTGAGTGAGAACTTCCAAGATTACATTCATAACACATCATACAAGCAAGTGATTAATCAGGCAAGTGATATGCATCAAACATATGGAAATCAACAGACATATGACTAGCCGGAAATCATATGTGAATGAATTTCGCCCTCCATTCCGGTTAGCAGATAACGAATACTGCATACTACTAAATATGTCGTTTTTGGATCATGGTCAACCAACTTATAATTTCGTTTGTGGATCACGATTAACCAACTTATTATTTCGTTTATGGATCACGATTAACCAACTTTTACTCCGTTTTTGGATCACGGCAACCAACCAATGCTAATGCTCCATCCCCATTTGTGATATGAATGAGTCCATATTACTTATCAATTTCGAATAGTCAATTATGCCAATTCCTTAGGTGATCAATCAATAATTGCAGACAATCAATCCTAATTCATCTATACAACCATTAGTTAATCACTCGGCCTCGATATTCTTATTTTCAATTTCTCATATCATCAGCAAACATACATAATTCCCATTTATCCCCACCATACATATCCATTTATCTTTGCCTCAAATCTAATGCAACTATCATTACAATCACATACAATAAATGGAATCGGGAAGAAATACTCACTCAGCCATTGGAACACGGTCCTTAGTAGTAATAGTCCGGTGGAAGGGAATCATCAATCCGGGTCACCTAAAAAGGAAGAAATACCCTAATGAGTATTTCATCACTTAACTAAACCAAACCATTAAACAAAACTAGTATTTTCGTAATTCTCGTCATTTGCGGAAGTCCTGACTTAAAACGCCGTAACTTGGTCATTTTAACTCGGAATTTGCAAATTATATATCGATTTCTATCTACTTCGAAAGATATTTCTAAATATGATATCCTAACCAAGCTTTGAAAACATTTACGTTTCGAAAGAGGCTGATCAGTTCTGATCGTAGGGAACTTCCATCCCGAAAACCGATTTCATGAATGTTTATGATGTTTCTAATGTGTAGATCAAATCTACATGCTATGTTGATGATTCCCTATCATGAATGTCATGTTATGAACTTCACGCACATATATTCTTGATGATTTTTGTTAGGAGGAAGTTATATAAATTTTACTCTAGGGAAACATCTCATGTTACTTTACTTAGTTAGTTGAATTATTGAACTTTGTTTATCCTTATTTGTTTTGGGGTTTTCCTTAAGAAAAATCCATTTGTTCTTATGAAAATTTAATCTTTATAAAGTCTATATCCTAAGACCTTTATTTTCTTATGCAAATTTCCATTTTTCATTTTATAAACATGCCTTATAGTAGGGACTACCCCAAAATCCGAATTTGGTAAGAGTTCATTCTTAGGTTGATTTCTTCAAGAAAATCTATTTTTTTTATCATATAGAAATTTAGGGCTCAACTATTCCTTTACCTAAGGCTTCATTTATTAAATAAAATTTCTATTTTGAGTTTGGAAAATAAGTGTTTTCATGCATTACTCCTTAACTACAATTTCTTAAAATGACAAGCAACTCAAAAATTTCCTACTTTATTTCTACTCCTTGTTTTACATATTTTTCTTAGCAAATCCCATCTCAACTTATAAAAATCGTCACTTGATGATATCTACCTATACTCCTCATTTTTCATATAAAACACAAGTTTTAGAGTTGATAAAAGGGTTTTTAAGGCATGGTCTTGAAACCATCCGAAAATACATTTGATCATTTCAAATAAATAATTTTCCTTTTTGAGTTTCTTGTCTCATCTACTTAAAGTTCTACAAACTACAATATTTATATATACAAGACAAAGGTCTTTATTATCATTAATGCACCAAAACACAAAATATCCATGAGATCATGAATGTCAAGTATAATATGAGCATTTAAATGCTAGATCTACCACTTAGGATGCATGAAATGGAGTTTGAAAACATGAAAATAGATTTTTGTGCAAGATCTTTACTTTACTCTACTACTAAATGCATGAACATGAAGATCATCATATAAAAACACATTCAAATATAAGATCTACTCTTGTGATGGCTTGATATTCATGTAGTAGTATTTTCTTGTCCCTAACAAGAGATCATGGGGACTTAAAGATGAAAATACTCATGAATGGTCTTGCCATTACAAGGTTTAGTGGTAGAAAGGCTAAAGATCTATCACCTAAAGCTTGGAACAAGGGAGAATGAAGAAGAAAAATAAATTTGTGTGAGTGTGAGTGTGTTATGGGAGGGTCACGGCACACAAGGAAGAGAGAGAGGTTCTTGAAGAGTTTTACTTTGAGTGAAAAGAGTGAAAGAGTAAAATGAGGAGAGAGAGTATAAAGGGGTATATATGAGGAGTAAATTAGGGTTAATGGTTTAAATAAATTGAATAAAAATTACACAAATGAGGGTGAAAGAGGGGGGTGGTGCGGTTTGCAAGGGGAGAGAGAGAGAGTTTTAATTTGTTTTGTTTTATTTAATTTGTGTAATAATAAGTCTTAAATATAATAATTTCTTAAGAGACAAATTATTTGGAAAAGAAAATATAATTGAGTTTTTGTAAGGATGTAAGAGTAGGGTGTGGCTTGTGAGTATAGTAGGTTGTACTTGTGAATAGTAATCAAGACAATTAATTTACTAGTAGTAAATAGAATACGAGAAAAAAGGCTATATATTTATATTTTTTTCATAAACCGAAAAATTATAAAATTTATATTTTTAAAATCTTTATTAAATTTCGGTTCTAAAGAGTATTCTGGAATATTTTTCGAATTTCCAGTCCCGGGGCCTGCTTTTTAGTAATGGATCTCGGGAAGGCCTGGAATAGATAATTTTTCGAAATCATATCTTTTTATGGTTTAAAATATACTTTAGAAAATATTTCACATTAAATTATTTTACAAAAGTTCCTTAGTTTAAAATCGAAGGAAAGCAGGATCCAAGGTTCTTAGGTTTCTTTCCTAAGCTTAAGCTAATTCGGTTTAGGGTTTTGGTTTCCGGTTCCCGAAGTCCACTTAGTTACTAGGAAAACCGGGGTTTACAACCTACCCACCTTAAACAGAGTTTTGTCCTCAAAATTGAACTGACGTACCTTGTTTTTCAAACAACTCGGGGTACTTCCTCCGAATTTCCTCCTCAGCTTCCCAAGTTGCTTCCTCGAAAGTATGGTTTCTCCACAACACCTTAACATACTGGATTTCTTTGCTCTGTAGCTTCTGAATATTCTTATCCAAAATCCTTGTGGGATGTTCTTCATAGGTCAGATTCTCCTTTAGTTGGATGGGTTCTAATTCCAAAATCCTTTCGGGGTCGGGTACATATTTCCTTAGCATCGACACATGGAACACATTATGAACTCCCGATAAGTTCGGTGGTAGAGCTAGCTGGTAAGCTAAGTCTCCAACTCTTTCTAAGATTAAATGGTCCAATATATCTCGGGCTTAGTTTCCCTTGAGTTCGTACCCTTCTTATGCTCTTGATTGGATTTATCTTTAGATACACGTGGTCACCCACTTAGAATTCGAGCTCTCTCCTTTTTAAATCCGCCCAACTCTTTTGTCTGTCTTGAGCTTCTTTGATTTTTTGTTGGATCACCCTCACTTTATCGGCCGCCTCTTGTACCAATTCTGGCCCGATAGCAAGCTTTTCCACATCATCCCAAATCATAGGGGACCTACAACGCTGTCCATATAAGGCTTCGTGGGGTGACATCTGAATAATCGAGTGGTAGCTATTATTGTAAGCAAACTCGATAAGAGGTATGTGATTATCCCAATTTCTTTTGAACTCCAAAACACAAGCTCTTAACATATCCTCTAAAGTTTGGATTGTCCGCTCAGACTATCCAGTTGTCTGAGGATGATAAGCGGTGTTGAAGTCCAATTTGGTGCCCAAGTTCTTTTGTAAGCTCGTCCAAAACTTTGACACAAATCTCGAGTCTCGATCTGAGATAACCCCTGCCGGTATACCATGTAGTCGCACTATTTCCCGGATGTAGATCTTGGCCAACCTATCCAGTGAGTATGTCATATTAATCGGTAGAAAGTGTGCTGACTTAGTTAGCCGATCCACTATTACCCAAACCGCATCACAACCCGTCGATGTTCTTGGAAAACCACATACGAAATCCATGGAGATCTGATCCCATTTCCACTCCAAGATAGGTAAAGGTTTTAATAATCTTCCTTGCCTTTAATGCTCTACCTTTACCTGTTGATAGATGACACACTTCATCACATAATCTGCCACATCTCTTTCCATTCCATTCCACCAGTAGTGGCTCTTTAGGTCTTGGTACATTTTGGTGCCTCCCGGGTGTACTGTATAGCCAGAGTTGTGAGCCTCACTCATAATTTCTCTTTTCAACTCTTCGTCTTTGGGGACACATAGTCTACCTTTCATTCTGACTACCTCTTCATCATCCATGGTGAAGTCAAGATACTTCCCTCCTTGTACTTCCTTCTTGATCTTTAGTACTGTTTCTTCATACCTTTGGGCTTCCTTGATTCTATCAACCAAAGTGGGTTCCAAGACCAAGTTTGCTATTTCCACTTCTGTGCTTTGCCCTATGAATTCGATTCTTAACTTCTCGAACTCTCTTATTAATTCCTTTTTATCGGTAATTAGGGCTGCCACTTCTCCATAACTTTTCAGGCTCAAAGCATCTGCAACGGCATTCACCTTTCCCAAGTCATAATCCTTAATGAGCTCCAACCACCATCTCTGCCTTATGTTTATCTCTTTCTATGTAAGCAAATACTTGAGGCTCTTATGGTCCATATACACTTCACATCTTTGCCCATACAAGTAGTGTCTCCAAAGCTTTAAAGCAAAAACCACAGCAGATAATTCCAAGTCATGTGTGGGGTAGTTTTGCTCATGAGGCCTTAGCTGTCTAGAAGCATGGGTAATGACTTTTCCCTCTTGCATTAGCACACATCCAAGGCCATTTCTCAAAACGTTGCTATGCACTTATAGGGTTTTTCCAGGTTAAGTAATACTAGAATCGGTACTGGCATAAGCCGTTATTTTAGTTCTTGGAAACTCTGTTCCCTCTTATCTGTCCACACAAATTTCTCATTCTTTTGTGTTAGTGGAGAAGAGGCTTGGCGATCTTAGAGAAGTCCTTTACAAACTTGTGATAGTAGCCAACCAATCCTAGGAGCTTCTTACTTCAGTCATTGTTTGCGACTGTTTCCAATCCACCACCTCTTTAATCTTTTCGGGATCAATAGATATTCCTTTTCTCGTCACTACATGTCCAATGAAAGATATTTTGTCCAACCAGAAGTCGCACTTGGATAACTTAGCATATAGTTTATTCTCCTTCAAGGTTTGCAATGCCATCCGAAGATGTTCCTCATGTTGCTTCTTGGTCTTCGAGTAGATCAAGATATCATCGATGAACACAATGACACACTTGTCTAAAAAAGGTTTATAGACATGGTTCATGAGGTCCATAAATGCAGCCGGTGCATTAGTTAGCCCAAACGGTATCACTAAAAACTCATAGTATCCATACTAAGTATGGCAGGCCATCTTTGGCATAGTCTCAGGTTCAATCCTTAACCGGTGATAACCTGAACACAAGTTTATGTGTGAAAATACACTCGCCCCTTGGAGCTGATTGAACAGATCATCTGTTCTTGGAAGAGGGTATCGATTCTTGATTGTTACCTTGTTTACTTCTCTATAATCGATACACAACCTCATGGATCCATCTTTCTTCTTCACAAATAAGACAGGTGCGTCCCATGACGACACATTAGGTCTTATGAATTTATGATCCAACAACTCTTGCAGCTGGGTTTTCAACTCTTTCAATTTCGCCGAAGCCATCCGATAGGGTGCTTTTTGTCGAGACTGGATTTTCCCACTCATCTGGTTCATTTCTCCTAACCCGATTCACATTAAACCCGAACCCATTTAACATGAATCCTCGACTAGGGGTTAAAAGAAATTTTAATTTTTTGAAAATGATTTAGAGTCGCCACCCGATATAAATCGGGAAAAAATAAAAAGCTAGGATCAATGGGTCGGTTGATCCTAACTTAGCTACTAGTCTGCGAAATAATTTGATTTTAAAAAAAAAAACCAAACTTTTTTTAAAAAAACCAGATATATGGCGGATTCGGGGGCTAACCTATTAAAACCAAATGGTTACTACTTTTGGAATTTTAAATTTATGATCCATCCTTTATATGCTCAAAAATTCAAATGATATATTATGAAACAATATTCACAAGTCACATTATTCATTTTTTATTTTTATGTGCTTTACTTCATTTTTATTATTATTTTTAGAATATCAATATCAACAAATAGATTTCATTTTTTTTTAACAAAAACTTATATTTACAAAATAGTTATTCACAATATTAAAAACAAATTTTTTTTTTATTTTTTTAATGTCGCCCCGCAGGTGCCTACATACTCGCTAATCGAGATCAGACAAAACGTAGTTCTTTTAAAAAGAACTTTAATTTGTTGATCAATTTTAATTTTTGAACTATTCTCAATTTAAGTTCATTAAATTTTATATTTTTATGAAAATCATTTTTTTGATGATTCTATGATCTAATCAATTGATTTTTTATTTTATGAAAACATATTTTTCTAAGTCCAAAAATCATTTTTTTTATTTAAAAATTTTGGTTTTGGAAAATCCAATTTTATCATTTTTATTTATTTTTATCATTATTATTATTTTTTTTGTAATCATCACATAAATTCATAACATATTCAAAATATTTTACAATATATTAAAATTATTTTTCATGCATTAAATACACATTTCTAAAAGCAATTTATGTATAAATACATATTAAAAATATTCGAAAATATAAAAAAAAATTAATTTATATGAAAAATAATTATTTTGATTTTTCTGGATTTTTCTGAATTTTTATGAATTTTTTATGAATTTTTACTATTTTTTACTATTTTCTGAAATTAATTATATAATAAAATATTAATAAAATAATACGGACTGACCTGGGCCGTTAGGTGAAGCGGACGCGATCTGGATCGTCTGATCTGAAGACCGATCCTAGCCGTCTGATCTCGTTGACTCGATCTGGGGCGTTGATTTACTTGATCAAATATGGACCGTCTGATCTGGATGATTGAATTTGGGCCGCTGATCTGCTTGATCAAATCTGGACCGTCTGATCTGCTTGATCGAATCTGGGCCGCTGATCTGCTTGATCGAATCTGGACCGTCTGATCTGGATGATCGAATCTGGGCCGCTGATCTGCTTGATCAAATCTGGATCGTCTGATCTGGATGATTGAATCTGAGCCGTCTGATCTGGGCCGACCGTTGACCGTTGACCAGGGGCGGGTTGGACTTCGGATTTTCGGGTCAAATTTCGGGTCGGATCCGACCCGATCGGCGAAGAAGACGAAGTAGCCACTTTTCGAGGAGGATTCCGGTGGCTCTGGTGGTTGGCGGTGGCTGGGAGTTTGTTGGCCCGATTCCTGTGGAGGAGCCGCAACTGGTGGCGGTGGTAGATCGAGCCCAGAACCACCGTGGACGGCGTTTCGAGGTGGTGGTCGCCGGCGGTCGTTTTTAAAAAATAAAAAAAAATTTGCATAGATGATTTTGATTAATTTGATCAAATCCAAGCACACTAAAACAATCAAAATTCGTTTCTAACACTAATAAAACACTCAATTTGATCCCAATCTGATCAAATCATTTCGAATTTGAAAAATTCGAATCCTAAACTTTAAATTTGAAAATCTCGAATTGAACTCATTGTATGTGTGTTTCTTGAAATTGAGTTGTGCCTTTTGATCCTAGTACCCCCTATTTATAGGTTGCAAGCTCAATTTTACGTTTCGTACTGTTTCAGAAATGAATCGATTTTTGCCTCTTTGTTTGCACGAATTTAATTCAATGATTCGTGTTTAATTTGTTTCAAACTGATGAATTGATGATTGATCTTTCATATTCTTCATCAAATCATTCAATGTGGGTAGATGAATCATCCAATTTTATCAATTCTTGTAACTCCTCATTTATGTGCAATTGAATGCTTTATAAATTGTATTTTTTTTTTCAATTTTTTAGCACGAATTTTGTGACTTTTGGGTTGTTTTTACACATGAATTGTGTATTGATCTTTCATATTCCATGTCTACTTTGCAATTGCATCATCAATTTCAACAATTAATGATGTTTTGCCAGTTAAAAATTGATGCAAAGTAAGGCAAAAAGTCACTTTGAGAAGGCAAAAAATATGAGATGATAAAAAGGCAAAAATTTGCCTTTGCTAGGGTTTGAACCTGGGTCCTTGAGCTTGGGTTTGTGTTTGGGTCAATGTGTTTAACCAACAGGCCATTTGGCCTGTGCCTTGATCACTTAGCCAACTCATTACTTAATTAAGGCTTTTGGAAAAATGAGTTTAATTAAACAAAAATGAAGATTTTGTTTAATTAACTTTATAAATTTAAGCCTTAATTAATTGGGCAAAAATTGGGTGTCTACACTTTTGATATTGGTTCTGTGTCTGGAGCCAAGGTAATCTCGAAGTTAATCTCCTGCTTCGGTGGCAATCCAGGTAGTACTTCGGGGAATACATCCTCATATTCATTCACTACGGGTATGTCCTTCTTCCCTTGTGTTTCCTCTTCATCTAAAACACGACCTATAGGGATTATTTCCTCATCTTCCATCATTAACTGAAAAGAGCTTAACCAAACTCTCTCTAAATTGTTGTCTCTCTAAAGAACTCCACTCTTTCCTTCCTCTGATCGTCAAAGCCCATCACCTTTTGTTGGCAATTTACTATGACCTTAACTTTGCTTAGCCAGTTCATGCCAAGGATAACTTTATATTTACTCATTTCTAAGATTATCAAATCACTCGTAGAAATATGTCCTTGGATTTCCAATAAGCAGTCTCTTATTATCTCGTGTGTTGACACAACACTTCCGATAGGTGTCTTAATCCTTAAGCTATTGATAGTCGCGGCTATCGGTAATCCAAGCCGTCTAGCTATACTGGTAGTGATAAATGAGTGGGTTGCTCCAGTGTCAAACAACACATAGGCCTCACACTTATTCACTATTATGCATCCTGTAGTCAACAAACATCCATCACTACTCGATCCTAAAACACTCTCACAACTGCCTATTCCAAGGTTTTAGGTTCTAGCTTTCCTTTTCACAAGTTTTAATTCCTAAAAAAAAAAAAAAACTATTAAATAAAGAACTTTTAACTTAAGAGGGTTTTGCTACTAACCTGTTATTAGGCCGCTGTCCACACCATCTCCCTGGTCCAGGGCGGCCAACTCTACATCTTCATCATCGTCCTCTTCGACCATCCATTATCCTTCGAAGTTGTAGAGTCGCATCCCGTGCATGGCAGATGCTGCACAACTTCCCCCTTTGCTTCCCGACCGCATGGTGTTGGCATTGCCTAAAGTCCCAAAAGGTCGGGTTGCCACACTTCTCCTCTATGAGGATTCGGAAGCCAAGTGCCTTTTCTTTTTGCAGATGAAACAAGTCACAATCATTTTCTTTGGGCAAGCATAAACCATGTGACCAGACTCGCCACAAAAGAAGCACTTGTTCCTTAACTGTGGACATTGCCTCGGGTAGTGGCTCTCCTTGCACTTCCAACAAGTAATTTTGGCCTTCGGTTGAGTGGGCTTCCTGCTTGCATTGTCCTTAAATCCTTGATAGGGCCTATACCTTTTGCCCTTGTAGCCCGAACTTGAGGCGTCAAACTGCCTCTTCCCAAATACTCTCTTTCTTGGTTCATTGTACTTCCTTTTCTTAGCCCCTTCAATCACGCGGGCTTTTTCAATCAATTCCATATAAGTCTTTAGCCTAGATTCCTCTAATTTAATTCTCAGGTCCTCATCTAGACCTCCCAAGAAGACTTGCTTTTTCAGCTCTTCACTATCTTGGAATGATTCCGGTGCATACTAAAGTAAATGATTGAACTCTGTTTCATATTGCTCGATGGATCTCCCCCACTGCTTGACATGTAAGAAGTCGGTACTATACTGTACTCTGAGACTAGAGGGGAAGTAGTTTTCAAAAACTCTTTGCGGAAGGTTTCCCATGTCACAGGTGGAGCCAAGCTTCTCCTCTTTGATTCCCACCACACCTGGCATTATACCTTACCATGTAAGTTCCATACTCTAACTGGAGGTATGGGGGAATCTCGTATGCAGTGAAAGAGCGCTCAACTTGCACTAACCAGTCTTCCACCTCATCGGGCTTTCCAAACGCCCCATCAAAATAACAATTACTTTTAATAAAATCTAGCAAAGAGCTCCTTTGATACCTCCTGTAAGGTGGAGGGGGTGGAAAAGGGGCATTGTAAGATTACTCTTCTGGGGGTAGAGGAACTTCTGCAGTCATCCCTTTGTGAGTTGCAAGTGGTGGTGGTGGTGTTGAATCCCTCACGCTCTGTTCGGGATTAAACTACTAGTGAAGGTTCTGTGTTTGGATGAATGCATTTAGCAAGTTTGTTAGTTGTCCTATTGCATTCATCACTGTTTGAGGATTTAGGGGTACTGCCTCATGTTGATTAGGTTGTGGGTAGTTGAGTAGATTCTCATTACTAGCCTCATTTGGAAGGGCTCCTGCTCCCGATTGCAATTCCTTCGATTATGTCTATTGCTCATTATTTGATAAGTTTTAGTGTCTTCTTGAAGTTTTAATTTGTAAAAGTTGATTCAACATACAAGGTTCGTGACTTAAGAAAAATTCGAGAAATCATAAAATTTCAAAAAGGGAAATCAATATCATAAATCTTCATATTATCATAAGAAAGCCATAAAACAAAAGAACTCATATAAGGTAATAAAATCACAAGTTCAAAATGATGATATGAATGAAGTGGTGCTCATACAACTAAATGCGGTTAATGTCATTTATAGCTAATGCATAACATGATTGCTTGAAATCTTTGAATCTTTGTAACATAAAGGAATAACATTTTCCTTCCTTTAAAACAAAACATAGCACTTCATTGATTAAGCGAGCCATATAAGGATTTACATTGAAATTTTAAGTTCGCAAAACTTGGTAAGCCACTAATCTAACTTTAGTCCTAGACATCACCTTTAGCTACAACAAAACAAAAGATAGAAGAAAAGAAAAGAAACAACATACTAAGCCGTTAAAGGAAACCTAAGGCAAATTGGACTCCATGGGTCAAACTTGCTTCCTTCTCCTCAATCTTCACTTAATGTCGTCGGAGGTTGGGCTAGGGAGCCGTCCTCTACTAGAAGAACCGCCATCATCTCTACGGATGAACTGACATAGATATGCTCTCACCGTTAGTCTTCTTCTCCTAGTAGGTCGGACCAAATCTTCGTGGTCATGCTCCTCATCCTCCTCATTTCCTCCCACTTCTTGTTCTTCCTCATGGTTTTTTCTTCCTCCCCAGCTCTCATTCCTTATCCATCAACATGGTATTTTTCGATCCTTAACTCTCTTCCTACTTCCTCCTATACTAGGTCCACTGTTTCCCGAGCTTCTCTCATAATCACCTCATCCTCATTCTCTACCTCCATTGGTTCAGGGACCACAGGTTGAGGAATCACTTCATTAATCGCTGGAGGTACTCATTCACAACATAGATGTCTCTCCAAACTGTGAGATCTATCTCAGGTTCCTTTCTACCACAATCAGGGATCTCTAGGTCTCGATCAAAATCCCAAATGGCTTAGTTGGCTCATGGTTCACATCTTCCTCCATCCCTATGGGAGGGGTAGGGGTGCCTGGCACTACCTCTTCTGCTCAGTTTGGGTCCTCTTCGGGATCCTCCTCCTCCTCCTCTTCCTCTACTTCCTCTTCAACATCCTCAATCTCATTATTTTCTCCTGGTACAGGTACATTAATCAATTGCATACCGACATCTCTAGCGGCTGGAGGCTGGATGCCTATATGGGGTGGAAGGAGGTCTAAGTACACGGCATGCCAAACTATGTGATTCCGTACATATACTATATTCCATTCTTGATGGTCAAAGAGGTCATCATGTGCATAAACATAGAGAGGTCCTATGCTAGTCCATACTCGGAAGTCTAGAGGGGTTGGGTTCCCTTCGTTTTTCAAGATGAAGGTGGCTTCCCTCATCATGGGCTCGCACCCATATTCCACCATGATCCTCACCATGGTGTAGATGGTATCTAACATGGTACATCTCCTTCTCCTCATGGGATCATACCTCACTTGGTCCACAGCTGATGCCCATCTAGTATGCCTTAACCCTTCTTTCCAAAGTCTAAACATTTCTCTCAAAGTTCGGGCACTTCTTGCCAAAGCAATATCTTCGCATAGCTCACTTAATCTTAACCGATATTCCACAAAGGTCTCATCCATCCTCTTTGTAAAATTCCTAGCACGCTCACGGGTCTCTCCCAGGGAGACCTATAACAAGAAAAGACTTCTATTTAACCTAAAAAACTTTAACTCCATTTTAACCTATTTGTTTAACATCAAGGTTCAATTTTTAGTTCTATCGTCATGCTTTATAACCTAGTGCTCTGATACCAACATAAACTGTCATGCTCCGTAGGGTATCCTAAATGTAACAGTCTACACATGCCATATAAGACCCATGAATTACTACCTTAGTCCTTCAGGAGTCTTGTATAGATGTAAGGCGTCCCTTTACAACAATAGAATACTTGGACCGATGGAGATAAAGAGTTTAATTCGACATTCACTAGCATTAGAATATAAACCAAAACATATATAAATAGTTACAAAGACAAAGGGGCATTCCCCTACAAAAGAATATTGTCAAGAGGTCAATTACAGTCATCCGAAGTCTTTTGGTTTCCTACAGAAGTCTAAACAAAAACGAATATAACTTCTAAAGGAAACGCCTAGCTCCTGTACTTGAGCCGTAAGGTGCCTCTGTCTAAGCCAGATAAACGAATGTTGTAACAAATTGAAACTGTAGAGACGTAAGCCACACTAGCTTAGTGAGTGAGAACTTCCAAGATTACATTCATAACACATCATACAAGCAAGTGATTAATCAGGCAAGTGATATGCATCAAACATATGGAAATCAACAGACATATGACTAGCCGGAAATCATATGTGAATGAAATTTCGCCCTCCATTCCAGGTTAGCAGATGAACGAATACTGCAATACTACTAAATATGCCCTTTTTGGATCATGGTCAACCAACTTATAATTTCGTTTGTGGATCACGATTAACCAACTTATTATTTCGTTTATGGATCACGATTAACCAACTTTTACTCCGTTTTTGGATCATGGGCAACCAACCAATGCTAATGCTCCATCCCCATTTGTGATATGAATGAGTCCATATTACTTATCAATTTCGAATAGTCAATTATGCCAATTCCTTAGGTGATCAATCAATAATTGCAGACAATCAATCCTAATTCATCTATATAACCATTAGTTAATTACTCGGCCTCGATATTCTTATTTTCAATTTCTCATATCATCAGCAAACATACATAATTCCCATTTATCCCCACCATACAAATCCATTTATCTTTGCCTCAAATCTAATGCAACTATCATTACAATCACATACAATAAATGGAATCGGGAAGAAATACTCACTCAGCCATTGGAACACAGGTCCTTTAGTAGTAATAGTCCGATGGAAGGGAATCGTCAATCCCGGGGTCACCTAAAAAGGAAGAAATACCCTAATGAGTATTTCATCACTTAACTAAACCAAACCATTAAACAAAACTAGTATTTTCGTAATTCTCGTCATTTGCGGAAGTCCTGACTTAAAACGGCCGTAACTTGGTCATTTTAACTCGGAATTTTGCAAATTATATATCGATTTCTATCTACTTCAAGAGATCTTTCTAAATATGATATCCTAACCAAGCTTTGAAAACATTTACGTTTCAAAAGAGGCTGATCAGTTCTGATTAGTAGGGAACTTCCATCCCGAAAACCGATTTCATGAATGTTTATGATGTTTCTAATGTGTAGATCAAATCTACATGCTATGTTGATGATTCCCTATTATGAATTTCATGTTATGAACTTCACGCACATATATTCTTGATGATTTTTTTGTTAGGAGGAAGTTATATAAATTTTACTCTAGGGAAACATCTCATGTTACTTTACTTAGTTAGTTGAATTATTGAACTTTGTTTATCCTTATTTGTTTTGGGGTTTTCCTTAAGAAAAATCCATTTGTTCTTATGAAAATTTAATCTTTATAAAGTCTATATCCTAAGACCTTTATTTTCTTATGCAAATTTCCATTTTTCATTTTATAAACATGCCTTATAGTAGGGACTACCCCAAAATCCGAATTTGGTAAGAGTTCATTCTTAGGTTGATTTCTTCAAGAAAATCTATTTTTTTTATCATATAGAAATTTAGGGCTCAAGTATTCCTTTATCCTAAGGTTTTATTTATTAAATAAAATTTCTATTTTGAGTTTGGAAAATAAGTGTTTTCATGCCATTACTCCTTAACTACAAATTTCTTAAAATGACAAGCAACTCAAAAATTTCCTACTTTATTTCTACTCCTTATTTTACATATTTTTCTTAGCAAATCCCATCTCAACTTATAAAAATCATCACTTGATGATATCCGTTACCTATACTCCTCATTTTTCATATAAAACATAAGTTTTAGAGTTGATAAAAGGGTTTTTAAGGCATGGTCTTGAAACCATCCGAAAATACATTTGATCATTTCAAATAAATAATTTTCCTTTGAGTTTCTTGTCTCATCTACTTAAAGTTCTACAAACTACAATATTTATATACACAAGACAAAGGTCTTTATGACCATTAATGCACCAAAACACAAAATATCCATGAGATCATGAATGTCAAGTATAATATGAGCATTTAAATGCTAGATCTACCACTTAGGATGCATGAAATGGAGTTTGAAAACATGAAAATAGATTTTTGTGCAAGATCTTTACTTTACTCTACTACTAAATGCATGAACATGAAGATCATCATATAAAAACACATTCAAATACAAGATCTACTCTTGTGATGGCTTGATATTCATGTAGTAGTATTTTCTTGTCCCTAGCAAGAGCTCATGGGGACTTAAAGATGAAAATACTCATGAATGGTCTTGCCATTACAAGGTTTAGTGGTAGAAAGGGTAAAGATCTATCACCTAAAGCTTGGAACAAGAGGAGAATGAAGAAGAAAAATAAATTTGTGTGAGTGTGAGTGTGTTATGGGAGGGTCATATCACCCAAGGAAGAGAGAGGGTTCTCAAGAGAGTTTTACTTTGAATGAAAAGAGTGAAAGAGTGAAAATGAGGAGAGACAGAGTAGAAAGGGGTATATATGGAGGAGTAAATTAGAATTAATGGTTTAAATAAATTGAATAAAAATTACACAAATGAGGGTAAAAGAGGGGAGTGGCACCGGTTTGCAAGGGGAGAGAGAGAGAGTTTTAATTTGTTTTGTTTTATTTAATTTATGTAATAATAAGTCTTAAAATATAATAATTTCTTAAGAGACAAATTATCTTGGAAAAGAAAATATAATTAAGTGTTTTGTAAGGATGTAAGAGTAGGGTGTGGCTTGTGAGTATAGTAGGTTGTACTTGTGAATAGTAATCAAGACAATTAATTTATTAGTAGTAAATAGAATACAAGAAAAAGGGCTATATAATATATATTTTTCATAAACCAAAAAATTATAAAATTTATACTTTTGAAATCCTTATTAAATTTCAGTTCTAAAGAGTATGCCAGAATATTTTTCGAATTTCGAGTCTCAGGGCCCGCTTTTCCATAATGGATCTCGGGAAGGCCTAAAATAGACAATTTTTTGAAATCAGATCTTTTTATGGTTTAAAATATACTTTAGAACAATATTTCAGATTAAATTATTTTACAAAAGCTCCTTAATTTAAAATCGAAGGAAAGTCGAATCCAAGGTTCTTAGGTTTCTCTCCCAAGCTTAAGCTAATCCTGTTTAAGGTTTTGGTTTTCAGTTCCCGAAGTCTACTTTGTTATTAGGAAAATCGGGGTTTACACATGGCTCCTATCACAGATTATATGAAAGGTAGGAAGTTTTTTTAGACAGATGAATCAGAAAAGGCATTTGAGATGATCAAGGTGCGACTTATTATAGCCTTAATTTTGGTGCTGCTTAATTTTCACTTACCTTTTGAACTGCATGCAGATGCCTCTAAAGTAGGGATTGGAGCTGTCTTGAGCAAGAACAGTAAGCCAATTGCCTTTTTCAGCAAGCAACAAATAGGAGCGAAGTTGAGGTACAGTACTTATGATGTTGAATTTTTTGCTGTAGTGTAAGCTGTGAAACACTGGTATCATTACTCGTTTCACAAAGAATTCATCTTTTACACTGATCATGAAGCTCTAAAGCACCTACACCGTTAGGATAAGGTGTCAATGCGGCATGTATCATAGGTGGCTTATTTGATGTTTCACTTTTGTGGTGAAACATAAGAGTGGTATTACCAGCCGCGTTGCTAATGCACTAAGTCATCGTAGAAGTCTACTGGGTAGAATAATGTTGAGGTACTTGGTTTTAGCACTTTCTCTGAATTAATTGAAGATGATCCTTTCTTTTCTGTTATATTATTAAGAGTTGAGGCTAGTGAGAAAATAGTGCATTTGCTGCAAGATGGGTTTCTCTTCAAGAGCAATCAACTATGTATCTCAAACTATGGTTTAAGACCCAGATAATTAAAGACTTACATGGTAAGGGTCATGTGGGAAGAGACAAAACTTTATAGTTGGTACAAACGTCTTATTTCTGGTCGACCATATGCAAGGAAGTAGAACGGTATGTGTTAAGGTGTAGAGTCTACCAAGCATCCAAGGGAATAACTACCAATGCAGGGTTATATATGCCATTGCCCATTCCTTCACAATCATAGGTGGAAGAAAGCATGGACTTTGTTTTAGTCTTGCTACATACTCAGTGAGGTAATGACTCCATATTTGCGATAGTAGATG
The DNA here is from genome assembly GCA_024138025.1 of Combretum micranthum. Classification (NCBI taxonomy): domain Eukaryota; kingdom Viridiplantae; phylum Streptophyta; class Magnoliopsida; order Myrtales; family Combretaceae; genus Combretum; species Combretum micranthum. The sequence goes on along the minus strand of JAMXBD010000117.1, from coordinate 1,846,654 downwards.
GATTTTCCAAGATGGTTCACTTCATTCCTTGCAAAAGGACCATAGATGTTGTGCATGTTGTACGGTTATACTTTTCAGAGGCATATCGGTTACATGGATTGCCTACTACTATTTTTTTTTTATAGGGATTTTTAGTTTCTTAGCCACTTCTAGTGAAGTCTATGGAAGATGGTTAATATGCAACTAAATTTGAGTAGTGCCTATCATCCTCAAACAAATGGGTAGACATAGGTGTTGAATAGATCCTTGGGAAACCTATTGAGGAGCCTAGTGGCCGAACATGTGAAGAGTTGGGATCAAAAGTTGAGATAAGCTAAGTTTGCACACAACTATGCTGCTAACGGCAATACTGGGTTCAGTCCATTCCAGGTAGTCTATTTATTACCCCCCAGAGTCCACTTGATTTATTGTCTATGCCAGATAGAACCAGGATTCACAGGAAGGCAGCAGACTTTATACACAACCTGCAAGAGGTTCATAAAACAAGTTATGACAACTTAAGAAAAGCTGCAAGGAAATACAAAGAGGTTGTTGATAGGACAAGACGGCATATGGAGTTTGATGTTGGAGACTATGTGTAGGCCATCCTTACTAAAGATCGGTTTTCTACTAGAGACTATAACAAGCTCTTTGCTAAAAAGATAGAACCAGTAGAGATCTTAGAGAAGATCAATCCAAATGCTTATAGACTGAAGTTGCCCAACCATATTCAAAGAGTAGACGTGTTTAATGTGAATATATCATCCCATATACTGGAGCTAACTTAGATGAAGACAATTCGATGGAAAATTCTGTTCACCTAGGGAATGATGATGAGGTGGAAATAGTGACAAACAAATACTTAGAGAAGTGCGATAGAAACCGGCTACTACTATTGGGTAATCTGAAGACCCTATCTTGAAGGAAACAAGCAAGCTAAAACAATTTACAACCTTTGGTAGTGACCTAAGCTAGTCTTTGAGCAAATTCCTTCGTTTAGGGCCTCAAACGGATAGTTTTTATATTTTAGGCATGTTTTATTTTCGTTATAACTTTTTATAGATTTATCCGTTTTATAAGTCTTTTGTAGCATTTTACTTTTTTTTTATGTATTTCATTTTAGGACCTTTTTAATTTTTGGTAGTTTCGATTCTATTTATGACAGCTTTTAAGTTAGCCTATAAATTGTATGCCCTAGGACATAAAACTCTTAATTTTTATCAGAAGTACAATATTTACGCTATCTTTGCTCTCTTTCTCCCAAATTCTCGAATTTCATATATTTCTTCAAATTTGGATGCCAAATACCTAGGAATTCTCATATCAATTGGTATTTAAGGATCACACTCTGGCATTCTATGTGAATCAACAGTTTGCAATAAGCCCTAACTTTATCCCACTGCATCAGATTGGTATCAAAGTTATATTCGCTCTTGGTAACAATGGTACCCTGTAGACAAACTAATCAACGTTGTATTGTAATGGATGAAATCTACGATCGGGATGATCTAGATTGAATGATCGGGTTGATGATTGATCAACAATTGGATGCGGCATTGGAACGTCATTTGGATGTGGTGTTGATTGTTTGGCAGAGAGGATGTGTGTGTTGATGGGAACCAAAGGAATGAATACCCTAGACGAGGATGAAATCCTAATCCGATGCTAGGTGTGGATGAGGCAGAGGATGACTCCTCTTCTATTGAGGAGGATGAACAGCATGATGAATTACCGTGTAGGCATGGTAAGCCTCGTGTAGAGGATGATCAGAGGCATTAGGAGATGAGTATGAGGACGGAGATAGCATAATTCCATGGCAGCCTCCAACTAGAGTAATTGTTAGACTAGTTGGCTACGGCGAAAGAGATTCTAGAGTTCAAAAGGGCCCCTAAGGATAAACGGGTGCAGTTGGTAGCTACTAAATTGCGTGGTAAGGCCACAACGTGGTGGTAGCAATTAAAATTGACATGGACTAGGCTAGGAAAGTAAAAAATCACCTCATAGGAGAAGATGAAGAAGCATCTACGAGCAGCATTTTTACCCTATAACTTTCAGCGCATCATGTATCAAAGGCTGCAAAATCTAAAATAGGGCAGTGGGTCAATTGATGATTATACCTCCAAATTTTACCAGTTGATAGCTATAAATGGAATTTAGGAAATAGATGTTCAATTGGTTGTGAGATACATTGGGGAGTTGAGGATACAGATTTAGGATATAATCAATTTATTGGACCTGTTAGTGTATCAACAGCACACTAGAGGGCGTTGATTGTTGAGAAATAGCTGAGGTAGTCTAGGAGTGGTGCATATAGTAGTGGTCGTAGTGGTAGTGGTAATGAAGTAAATTGAGCAGTGGGTGGAACTACTCGTAGCAACACTACTGAATGATTTAATAAGCTTAGTACCAGTGGGCTGAGCAGTAGTGGGTTGAAATGCTTCAAATGTGGTGAAATTGGTCATCAACAATCTGAATGTAGGAAGGCTGAGAAGAAGGCACTTTTTGTTGAAAATGAGAGGATGAGGATGATGAAGCTATGTTTTAAGCTATAGGTGATGGAGGGCCTATCTTCGACACTGAGTATAATGAGGAGGAATCTATGACGGGAGATGGTAGGGAGAATCTAGTAGTTAAGAGATCTTGTATGGCTCCCAAGGTAGTTGAGGAAAAATGGCTTAGAAATAATGTCTTTCAATCCACTTGTACCATTTTAAGTAAGGTGTGTGTATTCATAATTAACTCCAGTAGCTGCAAAAACATTGTGTTTATAGAAGCTGTGCAGAAAATGGCCATTCAACTAGAGTAGCACCTAAAGCCTTATAAACTGGCTTGGTTGAAAAAGGATGTTGAGGTAACAGTTTCCAAACTTGCTCTTGTTTCTTTCTCCATTGGTTCTAGATATAAGGATGTTGTATGGTGTGACATGGTGACAATGGATGCATGTCACCTATTGTTAGGAAAACCTTGGCAGCTCGATAGGGGTGTAATGCATGATGGGAGGGTTAATACCTATAGTTTTGTATACAAAGAGGCAAAGATTGTGTTGGTACCGAATGAGGATTCTGTTAAGTCCATGCCCGCTAAGCAAAGTGGTGGAGGTAACTCTAGCATGCTACCTTTAGCTAGATTTGAGGAGGAGATACGGGGAGTCCGATATTGTTTTTGCTTTAGTGGGTAAGGAAGTTAAAGGAGAAGTGGGACTTGTCACGCCACCACAAAGTACCCTAGTTGTAATAGTACATCATGTAACCAACTGATGCCTCAAGGGGATTACGTAAGAATTTTACAGCTAACATGTCCTGTAAGAAGTGAATATATGAAGCAAGATTGAAATTTGATTAGAGTTAGAAAGATTTTGTGTGTGTGTGTGTGTGTGTATAAGAAATAAGCCAAGACAATAAAATTACAAAGACTAGGTCATCATTTAGATATTACATCTATGGTCTTCAAGGATTTCACTTGAATGTTTCATATGGAACTTATAAGAAAATAAATAAAACAAAACTTAAACTATTACAAAACACAAACTAGGTCTCTATTACATATCAAAGTCTTTCTTGCAAAAAGTTAATATATAAGATCTCTTTCTATCCTAACTCCCACACCTGGTCTTGGTCTCATCTTCTTACTTATATTCCTAACAATCTAAAGAAGCATGAGCATTGAAGCTCAATGAGTAATAAAATCTTGACATAGTTCATTATTTTCCAATCATGGTTATTTAAGAAGCATATGCAATACATCAATCAAACAAATGTAACAAACATGGTTAGGATAACCAGAATCCAAACATGATAAAGTCATAATATACTCATTTTTCATTTATCAAATTATGTTTATCATTATGGATTTTGTAGAATCATAAGGAATTGGTACTTAAATAATCAATATTTGATTAGGTCAGAAGTGACTTATACAAGCAAATTAGAGGAGTTTGATACAATTTGATGAAGAAATCAAACTACACTAGCAAATGACAAATTAGCACCGCTAGCCTTCATTTGCAATTTTGCATCAGTGTTTGATTTTACAACGTACACTGGCAAATCTAATGTCAACGCTGCCAGCATTGAACCGATGCTTCTTGTCCACATATTGCAAATTTTAAGCACCGGATGCTACACAACCAATGTAAAACAGGACTCCATCTGCTTTCAAAATTTTCGACGTACGCTGACTAGATTCAATTCAACACCTCTAGCATACAAGCCAGCATAGATTTACATAACTTCAACATCGCTAACTTTTAGGCAGTGTAAAACATTCTACGAATTTCTGATTTGAACAAATGCCAGCAAAATGAATCTTACACCATCGATGTATACCCATAGCTGCTCTCATAAATCAAAATTTTGTTTGATCACCAACTGATTTAAATTTTACACCACTGGTGTACCATGTGTAACAATCGGTGTATGTGTCTGTCCTTTGAAATTCCATTTGTAATTTTATAAGTATCAATAATGTGATATTGTGTGAGACAACTAGAACAAAACCCTAGGCAAGAGAGAACTATCAATATGTATGTGTTGTTTCAAATCTAAGGCACTAAAAACCCTAATGTTCTAGCAACATTGAAGGTGATTAAGGGTTTTGATACAATCAAGCAATGGCCAATTCATTACGTTGATGGATTTGAAGACTTTGATGAATGAAAAATCCTCTAGAGGTGTTTTCTATCCTTATTTGTTATGTTGATTGCTTGATTGTATGTTTGAGATGTCATGCTTAATTGAATAATGAATATGCATTGATGGATTTGATGAATTGGATAATTTAACTTATTTTGATGTTGATCTTGATTATTTGGGAATTTAACTATTGTTGCTTGTAGTCTATTTGATTTGTGTTTGGCCAACACTAATTAGATAGAAAGGATTGGAGATAACTGAGAGGGATTCAATAATCTGTATAAGCATATCTTGGATTTTTGAAAGAGATTTGTTATAAAGATATGCAAATTTTTTATGAAATTCATGAACTTACATGCTTTATGTGGTTAAGATTACAATTTTGGTCACTTGGCGATGCTTGATTTGTAATTTTAATTAGAATAGTATTTTTAGTGTGAGCAAATTGCGATTTACCTGATCATTATAGATAAATTACCTTAATGGAATAATTTATGCTCTAATTAGAATTTTGCTACTCCAGGAGGTGGGTAAGTTCCTATGAGTTTGGTTAAATCTTATGTAATCAGTTTCAATATCAACTCAAGGCATCAATTCAATTCAAATGAAAATATAAGTGCATGTTTTCTAATTGTTTTTAGCATCTCCTAAACCTTAAACTCTCATTTGTGTTGCTAAAGCATTCGATTTGAAGTGTTCAATTGCATTCATTAGTTTAGTTCTTAATTAAATCAAGATTGGATAGATTAGCTTAAAACTTGATGTTTGATATCTTAGCTTAGGGAAAAATTCAAATACTTAGTAATTAGTCATTTGCTACCTGTGGATCGACCTGGTCTCACCAGTAAATTTACTACATACACACCCGGTTTCTACTGGCCAATTATTTTGCACTTAGACATATAGTTTAAAATTTAAATAACGTAATTAGGTGCAGTCAAAACCTATAGGGATTTACACCCTCCCTAGGGGTTAAAAGATTAGTTAAGTAATTCATATCTATGAGAATCCCAAAACTAAAGAAGGAGAACTCTTTCAAATCATTTACTATTTATAAATAGCTAAAACATATCCTCTCCACTTCATTTAAAACTTTGAAATTCCTACTAAGTATTAATATTGTTGGTCCCAAAAAGATAACCAAGAGGAGGGGTGAATTGGTTCTAAAATTTACTTTTAAAAATTTTGAATAAATTTCACACCACTTGGTTATTCAACTAAAATGGCTTTGAAACTTTCTTAAAACAATAAACTTAACAAATAAAAACTTTGAACAATAATTCGGATCAAAATGATTTGCTTAAGCTCACGAAAAATCAAATATCAATTCAAAACTTTTTACTTCCAGAAACCTTCTGACTAACTCTTTGATTAAGAAAATATAAGTGAGTTACTCTCTGATCAACCTTCTGAGCATATATCACAGTTATAAACAACAAATAAAATTGCACGAATTTAAAGAGAGATAAGGGAGTAAAGAGTGCAAAGTCGAATTATAGAGGTTCCGCCTTGAGCGTCAATCCTCTCTTCCAACTCCAAGCCAGGGTCCCGGTATTCCACACTGGTTGTGTTCCACTATCCAATCAATCAATCAAAGTTACAAGAAGTTCTTGCCAATTCTCTTGGCTACAATTCACTCAGCTTGATTCTCCTAATCAATCAATCTACTGAGCCTACTTGTAACTCTCAACTCACACTAAAAGTGTAACAACAAATCAAGAGGAATAAAAATTAAATTTTCTCAAAAGAATTCGCTCAAGGAAAAATATAACAATAGACTATGATAGTTTTTCACGTAAAGAGCTTTGATCACTGTTGCAAGGTAATTATCACATTGTTGTTGTTCCTGTCTTGTTTTTGGTCTTTTTTATCCAGTTTATTCTAACGGCTAGAAGAGAAGACGAATATTCTTGTCCCAGATTTTTTGTGCGTGAAATCTGCTCGTGATCCTCAAAATATCAGCTCGTATTTATCATACAGTTTACTCAATTTGAATTTTGAATTCTTAAAGTAATCTTCGAAATCTCTGCTTCAAAAGATAAATCCAAATATCTAATAACTTGTAGGTTTATCTTATACTAAAAATTCAGACTTGAAATTATCCGTAATTGCACAAATTCATCATCTGAACTGTTCATAATCTATCTAAGCTTTCCACATTCTTCGAATTTTCAAAAAATCATTGGATGCATTCCATAAAATTTCTTAATTGTGTTTTGTAAGTACTTCATATTATGCACACTAGCTTTCTCCTCAAATGTAATTCGCTGTGTAAATTGAATTTCAAAACTGAGCCGTTCTTCTTCAATAATGTGTTCATGAACTTCAAAAAGAACATATATTTGAATTTTTAATCCCTGTGGATTTTGACCCGACTTTGTGGAACACATTGAGCATAGTACCTAAATTATACTCAACATTGGAGCTAGGTCTTCGAAAAATAATTCTGAGATGTAATCTACGTAAAGTTATTTTTGTTCCTTAACCTTCTAACATTCCTTTTGATAGTTTAAATATACTTGCATTTCATTGTAGAACCTTCTGAGTAACCTTCCGATATACAAATTGTTCTTAATGAAAATTTTCGACTATTTGATATACTTTCTGATATAAGTTTATCTTATATACATCTGCACACTAATTCAAATATATAAGAAATCATTTAATCCTTTTTGTTATCATCAAAATCATCATTTGAGAGAAATCAACAAATACTCTATAGGTAACTCCAACACAAGTAACCTCCTTCGAAGCTTGCTTAGTTCCTATGAAGCTAACAACCTTATGGTAACCTTATCTAGATTCACTAGACTCAACAAGCATTACCACAGAATCAAAATATTAACACGTGACATGAAATACCATGCTAATGCAATTTTGATGTTATGAAATGCATGTCAGTTTGAGCTGAAGGTCCAATAAGCTTTATTCCATATTATGTGGTGATCAATTCAATTTCAGACACACATCTTTCCAAACTACACAACCATTATAATTCAAAAAGGTCATCACTTTGAATATAAGAGTTTATCACTCATTCATAAACATATAAAAAGCAAAGTCCCCAATCCCCATGCATTTTGTCAATTTAATTTTTATTTAAAGTAACGTTCAACTACTATGTTACAAGCACAATCCAAGTGAGAAGATCGGATTACTCACCCGTGCATGGTGGCTAATTGTTATAGTAATCAGTTGGGAAGTCCAAGTCTTGATCAAAAGATCCTATAAAATAACAAATAAAAAAAAATCACTAAGCATGTGTTTATGTAGGACTTCCATTAATACTTAAATATTCTAAACTTATGTTATTGTAATCCTAGTTCATCAATCTTTAAGAAATTATAGAGTACTAAGCGTAACTGTCTTCACTTAATTAGTAAAACTGGTATTTAACTTGATTTGAGCATGATATTGTCTAAAACAATCAAATTTTAAGCGTTGATACTTTTGGAATCTCTCAAAACTTAAAACATAAAAGTTATATAGCTCTTTTTAAGTTTTCTATAGCCTCTTGAATCACCTAAATCCGAGTTCGAGAAAAAGTAATATTATGACTAATTTATGAAATAGGGACCTATTTGCATGACCTCTTGCACGGCCATCCTCGAAGCCATGCTGACCCAAAAAAATGACCAGATTCAAATTTTCCCCCTCAATACTCAAACACGGGCTTCTGCACACTTGCAGACCCAAAAAATGTGCCTAGAAGCAAAATTTCATCCCCAACACCTTCTACAGCGGCTCGTGCATGCCCGTGCACATCCTCCCCTACACCCAAAGTTTCTAACTTTGAAAATTTTACTTCTCGAACACATGTTTTGATCTCTGACTCCATCAAACACACTCCATCACTCACATACATGCACCATATACCCTTCCAAACAACTTCACATGGCCATTACACCAAAAACCCAAACTCGACATCTACTACACACTCCATCAACTTCATTCATAAACAAAAGCCTATGCTATAAAAAATTTAAGACTCATACAACTAATATCATTCCTCAACTTCATTTATCCAACATCAAACTCATCAATAACCTTCCAATCATCAAAACCCATCAAAAGCATAACTTCACTTGCTCAAATATTGCAAGGATTAACAAGAAAAGAAGAAGCTATAACTTACCTTAGGCTAGGCTTGACTAGATGATGGAATTAGCTTGAGTTTTTGAAGATTTTTTTTCTATATGAGAAAAAGAAAGATGAAGATATATGTACGTGTGGTGTGTTTGTACGGTTTTTGGTCTATTGGAATGGAGAAAGAAGAGGATGATTCTTTTGACAATAATAATGTGATGTTTATCCTTTATAAGCTTAGGTATGGGTTTTGACTTTTGAGGCATATAAGTCATTTGTGTGTGGGTGTGCATGGTTATTATGGTGGAAAATTAGGGCCTAAAATTGCAAAAATTTAAACTTGAAATTGGCATTAAAAAAACATCCAAAAGCTGTTAATTGAAATCAACAGAAAATTTTGGTAAATTTAGCTTATAAATTTATTTTGAATGGAAATTTTCTTATGAATACTTATATTAGAATTCTTTATAATTAAAAGATTAAATTTTTTTAATCTAATTTTTTAAGGAATTTTAGAAGTAAAATAATTGATATATAACTTAAAATGAATACTTGGACTATTAGATTTTTAAGGACTTAACTAATGAAAATTTTGAAATTAATTAAACTAAAAGGCAACTTTCAATTCTTTGTCTTATTATCTAATTTCACATATGTTGACACACTTAAATCTAATAATCAAAGTATTCAACAAAAATTATATACTAACATTTCATTGATTTTTAACTCTATATCTTAAATTCCAAACTTGGAAAAACTTGGGAGTTTACAGGGCTACCTAAAGTAGCAATTCTAATAGTAGAGGAGTTTTAGCATATGTTTCCCGAGGATTTACCAGATGGATTACCACCTCTGCATGATATTCAATATTAGATAGATCTTAAGCCTAGAGCAGCCCTTCCAAACCAACCACATAATCGAATGAGCCCTGCAAAACATGAGGAGTTGAGAAGGCAGGTTGAGGAGTTGCTGGCTAAGGGCTTTATTAGGGATAGCTTGAGCCTGTGTGAAGTCCCGACCCTTTTGACACCTAAGAAGGATGGTTCCTAGCACATGTGTGTAGATAATCACACCACTAATAAAAATCACTATCAGGTATTGTTTTCCTATTCCTCACCTAGATGATTTACTTTACTAGCTTAGTGGTGCAAGAGTGTTCACCAAACTGGATTTGAAGAGTGGGTATCACCAGATTCAGATTCAAGTCGGTGATAAGTGGAAAATGGCTTTTAAGACATGGGAGGGTTTGTATGAGTGGCTAGTTATGCCTTCGGGTTGTCTAATGCACCCAGCACATTCATGAGAGTGATGCATTAGGTTCTAGACCATTTATTGGCAAGGGTGTTGTCGTGTACTTTGATGATATATTGATCTATAGAGCTAACCTAGAGCAACACCTCAATCACCTGTGAGATGTTCTTAGTATACCGTGAAAGGAGAAGCTTTATGTAGCCATGAAGAAGTGTATTTTCATGACTTTGGAGGTACTCTTTCTTGACTATGTGATTTCCACTGATGGTTTGTAGGTTGATAAATCCAAAGTGGAAGCAATTAGGTAGTAGCCTAAACCAACTACTTTGACCAAGGTTCGAAGCTTCCACAGCCTTGCATCATTTTATTGATGGTTTATGCCCCACTTCAGTAGTATCGTGGCTTCTATCACATATTGTATGAAAGGTGGGAAATTTTTTTAGGTAGATGAAGCAGAAAAAGCATTTGATATAATCAAACTGTGACTTATTACGGCCCCAATTTTGGTGCTGCCTAATTTTCACCAACCTTTCAAGGTGCATGCAAATGAGATGTCTTGAGCAAGAACAGTAGGTTAATTGCCTTTTTCAGCGAGAAACTAATAGAGGAAAAGTTGAGGTACTTATCATGTTGAATTTGTAGTGCAAGCTGTGAAACACTAGCGTCATTACTTGTTTCATAAAGAATTCATATATACACTGATCATGAAGCTCTAAAGCACCTACACAATCAGCATAAGGTGCCAATCTATCATGCATTATGGGTGGCTCATTTAAAGCATTTCACTTTTGTGGTGAAACATAAGAGTGGTATTACCAATCAAGTTGCTAATGCACTGAGTCGTCGTAGAAGTCTACTGGGTAAAATGATTGTTGAGGTACCTGGTTTTAGCACTTTCTCTAAATTACTTGAAGATGATCCTTTCTTTTTTGTTATATTAGCAAGAGTTAAGGCCGGTAAGAAAACAAAGTATTTGTTGCAAGATGGGTTTCGCTTCAAAGGCAATCAACTATGGATCCCAAATTGTAGTTTAAGGATCTAGATAATTAAAGAGTTACGAGGTAAAGGTCTCGTAGGAAGAGACAAAACTTTACAGTTGGTACAGATGTCTCATTTCTAGCTGACCATATGCAAGGAAGTAGAGCAATATGTGCAGAGGTGTATAGTATACCAAGTGTCCAAGGGAACAACTACCAATGCAAGGTTATATATGCCATTGCCCATTCCTTCACAATCGTGGGTAGAAGAGAGCATGGAATTTGTTTTAATCTAGTCGCGTACTCAGCGAAGTAATGACTCCATATCTGTGGTAGTAGATAGATTTTCCAAGATGGTGCACTTCATTCCTTGCAAGAGAACCACAAGTGTTGTGCATGTTGCACAGTTATACTTTCGAGAGGCATATCGGTTACATGACTTGCCTACTAATGCAGGGTTATATATGTCATTGCCCATTCCTTCAAAATCGTGGGCAGAAGAGAGCATGGAGTTTATTTTAATCTTGTCACGTACTCAACGAGGTAATGACTCCATATTTGTCGTAGTAGACAGATTTTCTAAGATGGTGCAGTTCATTCCTTGCAAGAGAACCGCAGATGCGGTGTGTGTTGCATGGTTATACTTTCGGGAGGTATATAAGTTACATGACTTGCCTACTACTATTTTTTCTGATAAGGATACTCGATTTCTTAGCCACTTCCAGCGAAGTATATGGAAGATGTTTAATATGCAGCTAAATTTCAATAGTGCCTATTATCCTCAAACATATGGGCAAACTGAGGTGTTGAATAGATCCTTAGGAAATCTATTGAGGAGCCTAGTGGGTGAACATGTGAAGTGTAGGGATCGAAATTTTAGCCAACTGAGTTTGCACACAACCATGCTATTACCGCAGTACTGGGTTCAGTATATTCTAGGTAGTCTATTCAATTACTTCCTAGAATCCACTTGATTTATTATCTATGCCAGATAGAACCAGGATTCACGGTAAGGCAGCAAACTTTGTACAAAGTCTGCAGGAGGTTCATAAAATAGTTTATGACAAATTAAGAAAAGCTGTGAATAAATACAAAGAGGTTGCTAATATGAAGAGATGGCATATGGAGTTTGATGTTGGAGACTATGTGTGGGCCGTCCTTACCAAAGATCAGTTCTCTACTGGTGATAATAACAAGCTCTCTACTAAAAAGATAGAACCAGTAGAGATCTTAGAGAAGATCAATCCAAATGCTTACATGTTGAAGCTACCCAGCCATTTATTAACAGCATATGTGTTTAATTTGAAACATCTCATCCTATATACTAGAGATAACTAAGATGAAGACAATTCGAGGGTGAATTATGTTCACCTAAGAGAGGATGATGAGGTGGAGATAGTGGCGAACAAATACCTAGAAACGTGGGACAAAAAACTGGTATGTTACTATTGGGTGATTTGAAGACCCTATCTTGAAGGAAACGAGATAACTTGAAGAAGTTACCACCTTTGGTGATTTGCTAGGCCTATTTTCGAGCAAATTCCTTCTTTTAGGGCCTCAAACATGCAGCTTTATGTAGGTTTTATTTTTGTTATAGATTTTTATAAACTTATTCGTTTTGTACGCCGTCTGTAGTGTTTTACTTGTTTTTTTATATACTTCATTTTAGGACCTTTTTAAATTTTGCAGTTTTGGTTCTATTTATGGCAACTTTTAAGCAAGCCTATAAATTGTATGCCCTATGGCACATAACTCTTAATTATTATCAGAAATACAATATTTGAGCCATCTTTGCTCTCTTTCTCCCCAAATTCTCAAAGTCCATATATTTCTTCAAACTTGGATGGCAAATACCTAGGAATTCTCATAATCAATTGATATTTGAGTATGATACTCCGGCATTCTACTTGAATCAACGGTTTGTGATAAACCCTAACTTTATCGTACTACGTCATTCTACAATCATTAAAGGCATGGTTATAATTAATTTTAGAGGGGAGAATGTTACTTTAAATATCTACTTTTATCTTCAAACCTTGACATTTTAGATGCCATAGTTATTGTTTTTATACATCTAGATTTCACATATGCATGTTTCACTTATATATTATAAAAAAAAATGCAATTAATCAAGTATAATATGTTGTATCATGTTATGGGAGTAAAGGGAGAAAATAAAAAAAAGGAAACAACCTAATCGCATCAATGGGCGAGGTAGGGTAAGAGCCTATAAAGGCAAGTTTCGATATTGCAATACATATAGGTCGCTGGTCTGGTTTGAGCAACCCTATAAGAAACCGAGGCAAGTTTAGTCTTACATGACCCATCCTTAACCTGCCCTTGTTACATCCCTATTTGGTACTACTCTTTCCTTTTCTATAGGAGGCTTGTAATCTACCTTTTTGAATTCTGTCAAACTTTCAGCAATGGTCATGGCTTTAGAGATGTCTTTTACCCCTCTTTGTTCCAACTCTAACTTCACCCATACTTAAGCCCATCAAGGAACATAACAAACATCAATAAAGGTGAGTGCGAATTAATTTGCGAGGTTTTCACTAAAACCAAACCATTTATGGTTTGTTTTTTTTTTTCCTTTTTAAACCAAATCATTCAATAACAGTTTGATTTGAATTAGAAATTTTCAAGTTTGATTTGGTTCAAATTACGGATTAAATTAGAAAACTTAGTTCTAACATTTTATATTTGTGCGGATATTCAAATATTTATAAAGTTCATATTGTAAATCCCAACAAAATACATCATAGATCCATCAGATTCATAATCCATAATCTTTCATAAAGTCATTTAGTTACTAACACAGCACACTCACTGACTAATACATAGTAAAGTATAATCTAAAGTCCTCTAAAAAAATCATCCAATCAACCATTTACTAACAAGTTTTGCTAAAAAAATTTATCTACCAACAAAAGGCATTTATGAATGAGAGGAGTGTGTTGTGTTAGTAGAATTTAAAGAGTTCTCTTGAAAAGATTGAGAGTAAATAAAAGAAAGAGAAAGAAGAAAAGAATGAGAGGAGTGTGAGTGAGGAAAAGAGTGATAACACACTGGATAGCAATGAAGGAAAAGAAATTAAGTGTGAAACTCAAACACCAGTGAGCACTAAGGGGAGTGAAAAGCAAATGAATTTGAGTGATGAAAAAGTAGAGAATGATATTGATAAAAAAAGAGAGATTGAGAATGATATTTGTTTTCCAACTAATGGTCTTGATTTCTCTTTTCCTAATGAAATTGTTTCACATCTATAGGAATCTAAAGATTTGTCTCCCAAAGAACTTCTAGATGGGATTGATCATCAACTTGATTTCATTCTTTGCAATTCAGAAAAGTCCAAGAACAAAGATTTGAGGACGAATCTTTTCAAAGAATGAGAGGATAGTGTGATCTTAGAGGCATCAAAATTAAAGCTGACCAAGTATAGGGACAATAAGCCATTTCAAGGAATTGGAAGCTCAATGTTTAGAATTCCAATGATAAATGAACCAAATGGACTAAAGGAACTTATAAAATAGTTTGAGACACGATAGATTGAAGACTTGAATGATAGGTTTTGAAAGATATCTCTTTGATTTCTTGAGTGAACTTATATGAACTTATCAAAATTTGTTTCGTGGCATTCTTTATTCTAACTTATCAATCGAACTTCCCACCTTCAATTGTGGCATCTACATCATATACCAAAGGTTCTTACTTCTTATAATTATAGGGTCTTAGTTTACCATACTTGTGAGTGTTGATTATCGGATTTATTACATATCATTCGTTGGGTCTTAGGTCAATTATACCTGGGTTTGATGAAGTTTAGTTGAGAATCCATATTTTGGTTTAGGGTTTAATTGTGGGTCGAACGCAATTTATCCTAGCATCCTAAAGATCATATCAAACACCATCCAAGTGGTAGTATCATTAGCCCTTAAACACCACCGAATCATTGCAAAATCTTTTAAATACATGGCATTAGTATTTACCTTATTTAAGTCGTCCATTAACCTGATTGCATTGAAATAGTAATCAACTCCTCATAAATAGTTATCCACTTATCAAGCTGATCTAATCCGCTTGAAGTATTTCGGCTTGGGTACATCTACATTGTGCATTGGTTGAATAGTCAACCGTTAGCCATTACCACTTAATAGTGTGCTAACTAGGTCCTGATTTCCTCCATCTCTCAGCGAAATGCCACAATTGCAGTGTCGATTGTCTCATAAACATCTTCCTTAGTTTCTAATGCACTAACGAGCTTCGAAGATCTCTCCTTTTCCCTTGATGGCTCAATCTTGCCCCTGAAGGTGTTGAACTTGAGAGTTTAATGTGAATTTTGATGAGACAATTTATTGTACAATCAATTATTTAATGTAAAATACACTTAATTAGTCAAATATATATATGCTTGCTTTATGCGTGTTTATGGAGTTTTCCGCAAGTTTTAATAGAAACAAAGGATGGTTGAGGGCAAGCCATAGCAAGTGATCGAGGGTTAACAAAGCCATGGTCAAGGCTCAACAAGCTCAAGTCTACCCAAACAGTGGTCGAGGGGTCGGTCGAGGCCTAAGCACGTTAAGTGATTGAGGCTTAACAAGTTAAGTCTAATGCGCGACAAGTTAAAGAGGCAAACAGTGCTGTTGAGGGTCAAGTTTAAGGCTCGATGCATTGGAGTTTAAGGCTCGACAATTCATTTTTGAAGCTTGACAAAGCACGTATATAGAAGCTATTGAAGGCAAAGTTTGGGCACAATAAGTAAGGTGCAACAATTGTTTTGAGGTGCGATGAATTAAAGTCTAAAGCTAATGTGGCAAGAAAAGAGCCATTGAAGAGCATTAAATGTTTAGCAAATTATAAACATTATGTCTAACAGAATTTTGAATTTCAAAGGCTATTTATATACATCGTCCAGAAGACCAACGTAGAAATGAAGTGCCAAATTATTTTATGAGCTCATTAGCTATGATAAAAAATAAAATATTTTTTTCTTTGTTCTCTTGTACTTTAAAATTTGCAAATATTTGTATAGAGAGAGGAAAACACTCTAGAGTTATATTCTTATTTTTGCTATCTATTTGGGAGAACTCTAGAGAGAGAAAGGAAATACTTTGTGTTGTAAATTGTTGTATTGCTCAGCTTAAGCATTATTTTGAGATAAATAAAAGTGGTGGTGAAGAATTCGAAAGAGGCATTTGGTAGACCGTGGAGTATAGGCAAAGAGCCAAACTCCACGTTATTTTGTGGCTTAATTTTCTCTATCCCTCTCTTTTATTTTATACATTATATTTATTGATCATTTAATCCGCTACAAATCCATTGCAAATCCTTTTATTTTTAACCTAATTTCAAAATTAATTATTTCAAAATTTTAGGCAAGTACTTAATTCACCACCCCCTCCTCCTCAGTATTCCTAGTATATTTTCAATTTGTATTAGAGTCTATCTCTATTATTTCAAAGCTTAACCGACAAATAGAGTAAAGATCATGGATTCGAATACACTAGGGTTTTTTAAGAGGTAAGCTATAAACAGACCTCCACTTCTAAAGGGGGGTAATCACCTTACTAGAAGTGTTGGATGAAAATACTTTTCAAAAGCCTAAAACAGATTGATATGGAATGTTATTGAAAATAGGCCTTTTAAAATTAAAGGAAAATTAGAAGCTGATTTTACAAAAGATGATTGGAAAAGGCTTGATTTAAACAAAATTGTAATGAATATTTTACACTGCATATTAAACTAAAGTGATTTTAATAAATTTATACATGTTCTCGACAAAAGAAATTTGGGATGAGCTCGCAAAGACATATAAAGGAAACATTAAGTTAGAGACACTAAAATAAGTCTTTATGAGGAGAGTTCGAAAATTTTAAAATGCTCTCAAATGAAATTATTGATGAAATGCACAAAAGATTTATTAATATTATAAATCCTTTTAAGTGCTTGGGAAGAACTTCACTAATTTGGAAATTAATTCTAAACTCTCAGGTTATTTCCAAACGATTAGGAAGCAAAGAGGATAGCAATAGAGGACATGAGATATTAGCACCTTAAGCAAACAAGAACTTATTGGTGCATTTAAAACCCATGAGCTCATCAAGAAACAAGGCAAAGAAGGCAACAAAAAAGCCATCGCTTTGAAGGCCACAAGACAAGAATCAAGCAATGAAGAAGAAAAAGATGAACAAGAAGATCTTTTCTTGATGGCTATCAAGTTCAAAAAATTTATGAAGATAAAATCAAAGAGGATGGAGGATGGTAGCAGCTCATCTAAGCATAAGAAAAAGGATGTGATCACATGCTACAACTACCAAAAACCAGGACACATCCAGTAATATTGCCCACTGCTTAAGAAGAGATCAAAGGAAGAGAAGAAGAAGGCTTACATGGCTACATGGAGCAATGAGGACTCATTAGATTCAGATGATGAAAATGTATGCTTCATGGCCCTGGATAATGAGGTATCATCTCCTTCATATAGTGAACTACATGCTATGTATGAGAAAATTTGTTGTAAATTGTTAAAAGCTGAAAAAAGGAATAGCATGTTGAAATATTTAATGAAAAAAATTGGAGATCAATTAGATAATTTTTAGACTGAGCATGAAGAAGTTAAATCTGAAAATGAAAAGCTAAACAATGAATTAAATAGTCTAAAAATAGAAAACGATAAGATGAATATTAAATGTAAAAATTTGAAAAACAAAAATAATGAATTAAAAGAAGTAAATGAGAAATTAAAGATTGAAAATGATCTACTTGATATTGAAATTAAAACCATAAAAGATAACAATATTGCATGTGCTGATAGCTGTAGTACCGAGATAATTAAAGAGCTGGAAAATTTGAAAAATGAAAATAGAATCTTGAAAACCGGCTTGGATGATTCAAAGGCCACAATAGCCAAGTTCACTAATGAAAAGAAAATTTTGAGCACACTTCTTAGGAGCCAAAAGTGTGATTCAAACAGATTTGGAATTGGCTATAGTGGATAAAGTAATTGCAAGTCCTTAAAAAAAAATTGTCAAAGCTACTTATAGGACATATAGTTATTGTGCAAAACAAGTCATACTACACATAACTATATCATAAGAAGATCTATATTTTGAATCATCAAAGCATGGTTTGGGTTCCTAAGAGAGAGTTTCTTATTCCATCTAACCAAAAAGGACTCAAACTAAAATGGCTACCAAAGAAATAATAATAGGTTTTGCAGGGATCCTCAAGTGGAAGCAATAAGGACATGGATAGTAGATGCTCTAGGCACATGACCAGAGATGCATCCAAGTTTACATATCTAAACTTAAAGGATCATGGGAGTGTTATCTTTGGAGATAATAGAAAATCAACGGTTCTAGGTGAAAGCAACATTCTCATTAATCAATATTTATTTATTAAAAATATTTTTCTTGTTGACATCTAAAACATAATTTGTCAAGTGTTAGCCAATTGTGCAACAATAGTTTTAAAGTAACATTTTTTGCCAAAGAGTGTTTTATTGAAAGAATTGACAATAACCAAGCATGTTTTAAAGGATATAGATAAGGAAATGTTTACAAAATCAATTTAGATGTTTTTAAATCTTCAAATGAAACTTGTTTATATTCTGAAAATGATAATAGTTGGCTATGGCATAGAAAACTAGAACATGCTAGCATGGACATCATTTCAAAACTTGTTAAAAAGAATCTTATCAAAGGTTTACCAAAATTAAAATTTCAAAAGGATAAGATCTACCATGCATGTCAACAAAGAAACCAAACAAAGACTTCTTTTAAGTCTAATAATGCTATTTCTATATCTAGGCTATTAGAACTATTGCACATGGATTTATTCGGTCCTATCCAAACCTAAAGTTTGGGAGGAAAAAAATACACTTTGGTTATTGTTGATAATTTTATTAGATACATATGGACTTTCTTCCTTGCATCTAAAAATGAAACCAATCATGTCTTTTTTAGATATTGCAAGAAAGTCCAAAATAAAAAAGTCTTAACATTATTATAGTTTGAAGTGATCCTGAGGGAGAATTTGAAAACATGAAATGGAAGATTTTATTATAACTATGGTATTGAACACATATTTTTAGCTCTTAGAACTCTACAACAGAATAGCATAGCCAAAATGAAAATTAAAATATTAATTGAAATGGCTAGAACCATATTGTGTGAAAATAATTTGTCAAAATATTTTTGGGTTGAAGCTGTGAATACAACGTATTACATTTCAAATAGAGTTTTTATAAGTCCAATTTTAAAGAAAACCCCTTATGAACTTTGGAAAGGTAAAAGACATAATATATTTTATTTTCATCCTTTTGGTACAAAATGTTATATCTTAAACAATGACAAAGAACAATTAGCTAAATTCGACTCTAAAAATGATGAAGAAATTTTCTTACATTATTCTTCAACAAGTAAAGCTTATAGATAACAAAAGAACTTTAGTTATTGAAGAATCTATTCATGTTGTATTTGATGATTCTTTGCCTGATTTATGCTCATTTGATGATGTTGATGGTGTGTATGCTTATATAAATAAATTCTCTCTTGGAAATGGTAATAAAGAAGATATTGAACAAAAATTGGATGTTGATATGCATGAATCCGATAATGCTGATTGCCTAAACAATGGAACTATGCTAAATCACATCATAAATTTAATAATTGGAGAACCTTCTAATGATGTTCAAACAAGATCATCTTTAAGGAATTTAAGCAATGCGGTTTTTTATCTCAATTGAGCCTAAAAATGTTGATGAAGCCTTAAAGGATTAATTTTGGATTAATGCAACGCAAGATGAATTAAACCAGTTCACAAGAAATTATGTATGGTTTTTTATTCCTAGACCTAAAGTAGACTTGTTATAGGAACCAAATGGGTTTATAGAAACAAATTTGATGAATCTGGTTTAATAACGAGAAATAAGACTAGATTGGTTGCTAAAGTTACAATCAAGCAAAGGAAATTGATTTTGATGAGACCTTTGCTCTGGTTGTTCGATAGAATCTACTCCAATGCTTTTGGCATTTGCTGCTTATAAGAACCTTACTCTTTTTCAAATTAATGTCAAAAGTGCATTCTTAAATGGTTTTATAAAATCTATATAGAGCAACCACTAGGTTTCAAAAATAATGAATTTCTCAATCATGTTTTAGTTAACCAAAGCTCTTTATGGATAAAGCAAACTCCTAGAGTTTGGTATGAAACACTCAGTAGCTTCCTGTTAAACAACGGTTTTTCAAGAGGAAAAGTTGATATAACTTTATTTATCAAAAATCATAAGCCTGATACATTGATTGTGCAAATCCATGTTGATAACATTGTGTTTCGAGCTACAAATATGAGTCTATAAGAGATTTTGTTGAGTCCATAAAAAAGGAATTTGGAATGAGTATGATGGAGGAACTCAATTATTTTATTGGTCTTCAAATCAAACAATCCGAGAAGAAACCTTTATCAATCAAGCTAAATATACAAAAGATTTGTTAGAAAAGTTCAAAATATAAAATTGCAAATCAAAACCAACACCTATGAGCACAACTATTAAGCTTGATAAAGATGAAAAAGGGAAAAATGCTTGTGAAAAGATGTATAGAGGCATGATAGGCAGTTTATTATATTTGACAGCTTCTAGAGCTGACATTATGTTCTCTATATATGTATGTGCACAATATTAATCTTACCAAAAAGAATCACACTTCAATGTATAAAACGTATGTTTAAGTATCTTGCTAGCACGATTGAAATTGGCTTGTGGTATCCTAAATTTACTTCTTTCAATCTTATTAGATACTTTGATTCTGACTTTATTGGGTGCAAAGTAGATAGGAAAAGCACAAGCAGTATATGCCATTTTTTCGGAAATTCTTTTATATCTTGGCACTCTAAAAAGAAAAACTCAGTTGCACTTTCAACTACTGAAGCTGAATATAGTTCTATAAATTTGACTAAAAATCCAATCCAACACTCAAGGACCAAGCATATCGAAATTAGACATCATTTCATTAGAAATCATGTTCTAAACAAAGATATCAACTTAGAATTTATTAATACAAACAATCAGATCGCTGATATTTTTACTAAACCCTTTAGTGAAAATCATTCCTGCACTTAAGAAAAGAATTGGGAATGATCAAATAAGATGAGTACTAAATATTATTAAATCAAAGTTAATAAAGAATGGGATCATGGGCTACATAAGCTATTAAATATAATATGTGCCTAAAAATCTATTCTATGCTTACTTTGATCTGATTCTATGAACATCTGTTTCTGATCTGGTAAGCTTTAGTTGCTGCATATATGATTTTATGAAGAAAATGCTCTATTATGTTTGCAATTATGGTATATGTGAGTTGGTTGTGTTGTGAAGTCCTCAAGTTTGAGGCAAATCTATTGTGAAGTCCTACTGTATGTAGGCATTGTGATGTGAAATCCTACATGGATGTAAGCAAATCTATGGTAAAGTCCTATCTATGTAAAGCATGTGGTGAAGTCCTATGTGAGCATAGGCAAGTTTGGTGAAGTCCTACATGGATGTAGGCAAGCAAAGTCCTATGTGAGTATAGGCATGTGTGTGAAGTTCTATCGTATATAAGCATTTGTGTTGAAGTCCTATTCGTATAAGCAAATGTGATGAATTCCTACATGGATGTAAGCAAGTGGTGAAGTCCTACATAGATGTATGCAAGTGGTGAAGTCCTATGTGAGCATAGGTAAGTGGTAAAGTCCTATAGAGTATAGGCAAGCCGTGAAGTCCTACATGGATATAGGCAATGAGTGAAGTCCTCTATGTTGAGGTATTTTTTAGCTGATTTTGTTTGTTATATGTGCATCTCCTCATTTTTGTATCATATTGATTTTTTATCATATTGTTTTTTATGCGTACAAAGGGAGAGAGAAATGGATGTACCAATTAAAAATATGCATGAAGTCTATTTTGATAGTGGGAGAAAATGTCATATTAAGTGTAGTTTGTATTTCCCAAAATTAAGCATCAGGAATCTATTTTGAAACTTGAAAATCGAAAATTCTCTTAGAACATAAATGCTTAATTGAGGGGGAGTATGTGTAGTGAATATGAGTTAATTGTGCATAAATTATCTCATTAAAGGGAGAGATTGTTGAACTTGAGAGTTTAATGTAATTTTGAGACAATTTAATGCATAATCAATATTTATTGTAAACTACACTTAATTATTTAAATATATATATATATATATATGCTTGCTGTGTGTGTTTATGAAGTTTTCTGCAAGTTTTAGAAAACAGAGGATGGTTGAGGGTAAGCTATAGCAAGTGATCAAGGGTTGATAAAGACATGATCAAGGCTCAATAAGCTCAAGTCTGCCCAAACAGTGGTCGAGGGGTCGATCGATGCCTAAACGAGTTAAGTGATTAAGGCTTGACAAGTTAAGCTAATGCGACAAGGTGAAGAAGCAAACAGTGTTGTCGAGGTCAAATTGAGGGCTCAATGTGTTGGAGTTTAGGGCTCGACAATTCATTTTTGAAGCTTGAGAAAACACGCATATAAGAAACTGTTGAGTGCAAAGTTTGGGTGGGACAAATGAGGCGATATAACTATTTTGAGGCTTCGACTTAAATCTGAAGTTAATGTGGCAAGAAAAGAGCCATTGAAGCATATTGAATGTTTGGTAGATTATAAACGTTATTGCTAGTGGACTTTTGAATTTCAAAGGTTATTTAAATACAAAGTCCAGAAGACCAACAATGAGAATGGAGTGCCAAATTATTTTACGAGCTCATTAACTATAATCAAACAAATTCTTTTTCTTTGTTCTCTTGTACTTTAAAATTTGCAACTATTTGTATAGAGAGAGAAAAAACACTCTAGAGCTCTATTCTTATTTTTGCTATCCATTTTAGAGCACTCTAGAGAAAGAAAGGAAATAGTTTATTTCCTTTGTACTGTAAATTGTTGTATTGCTCAGATTGAGCATTATTTTAAGATAAATAAAAGTAGTGGAGAAGACCTCGAAAGAGGCATTTGGTGGACCATGGAGAGTAGGCAAAGAGCTAAACTCCATGTTATTTTTGTGGCTTAATTTTCTTTATCTCTCTTTTTTATTTTATACATTCTATTTATTAATATTTAATCCGCTACAAATCCTTTTATTTTTAATCTGTTGATTTCAAAATTAATTATTTTAAAATTTTATGACAAATACCCAATTCGCACCTCTCCCCCTCCTTCTGAGTATCCTAATCTATTTTCAGAATGTCTTCTAAAGCTCAATTCAAGGCTCCTTACAACTCACTCTAAGATCCTCGAATATCTCCTTTGGAGCTTCATCTCACCGAGTTTCTTTTTTTTTTTTTTTTTCTTCCTATGCTTAACTTAGGTCCCTCTATTATGGCATTGAACTAGTTTAACATATCCTTGGATCGTACCCATTGCCTAGTCACACGACACTCCTCTCAGTCAGACACTTACTCAACAATGGAAGTGTAGTTCTCATTTTCAGATGTTATCTTCCCAACTCTGCTGTAATAATACTTGTCACAGGTATAGTCTTTAGAACGCTCCCATATGAGACTTACCACTCTTAATTCACACTAAGAGGTTGAGTTCAGCCTAAAAACCACACACAGTATCTAGAAAGAGAAAATAGAGAGAGAATCTTTGTGTATAAACTGAATTCACTAAAATATTTAAATGCTTTGTAATCAAGTAGCTTATACCTATAGATACAAGTGGGTTCCTAAAATAGATGACCTAGATTTATTCAATCTAACAATTACAATTAAATCCCACCAACTCATAATAGTTAAATTTATTAACTCTACCAACTATCATATAATATAACTAGATATTCTAGATTCCCCTAGTATCTTCTCAAGTTTTTTACAATCTTCTAGAATCTTTTTGGTCTAGGAACGACATTAAATATGGACCTAAGACTTCCTCCCACTATTGGCTTTATGAATTTAATGAATGTGGTGCAGCCCAGAAGGTAAGTGAGAATTGCATATCTCTAGATTAACAAAAGGAGCTAAATAAAGGTTTTAGAAAGAGTTTCGATCAGAAAAAATTATTTTAAGTTAAGATGTAATATGATAGCGGATCAGATAAATACAATGACTACAAATCACTAAAGGAAGTTAGAGGATGTTTCCTTGATTTGATTAATATTATGTTGTTATAAAGTACCTAAAAGGCTATATCACCAAATAATTGTGGCGTTTAGATAGATTACTGCTTTCACAATTTCTATTAATCCCTTTGATGTATGTTTGATTATTTTTTTCAATCACTTTCCATTCACTTGGATATGTGTGTTTGTAAAAAAAATAATAAGGCAAAAAAAAAAAAAATAAGGATATCAGTACATCTATATCCCTCTGATAAAATTAATTATCTAAAATTTCTATTAAATTAAACTTATTTACTGTTTGTTTTTCATTTACTTTTATAAAAAAAATCAGTAAAAATATGGATCTCTAATATATAGATAAGAAATAAAATAGATATAGGTGGATATAATTAAGATATTGATATGAAAAAAAAAATCCGAATAAAATTTATTTTTAATTCAGCCTATATATAAATATTAAAGATTAAATATTCAAATGTCAAGTTTAAATCGGGATATGATACCGATAAGCCTGAATCCTATATATTGTTTTCTGTTTAAATATAGAATTTATAAAAGAGTAGATATAAAGAGGGAAGAGCCCAGCCCTTTTTAAGATTTACCCAGTGAAGAAGTGCAGGGTCTTGACCGAGAGGAAAACCAAAGGCACCAACTTTTTTCTCATCAATGGCGTCACCACAATTCCTTTCCTCCTTCAAATACGCCGACAGCCTAACCGTAGTCGGAATCTCCATCTGCACGGCCATCATCTGTGAAGGCATCTCATGGATTCTTATCTACCGTACAAATTCCTACAAATCCCTCCGATCTTCCATCGACAAAGCCTCGAAGAAGCTTGAAGTCATGAAAACCGAGTCGAATACCAACAAGATCTCGAGCAAGAAGTCCAAAACCAAGAAGATCGATCGCGTCGAGACCAGTCTTAAGGAATCCAGTCGCGATTTATCCCTCTTCAAGTTCAAATCCGGTGCCGTTGTAGCGCTTGTGCTGTTCGTGGTGTTTGGATTGCTGAATTCTCTATTCGAAGGGAAAGTCGTTGCGAAATTACCTTTTAAACCTTTCGGGATCGTGATGAAGATGAGTCATAGAGGTTTACAAGGAGATGATGCGACGATTGTTCGATGGCGTTCTGTACTTCCTCTGTTCGATTAGTATCCGCACAATCTCCAGAAGTTTTAGGGTTTTCGCCGCCGCGTGCGAGTTGGGCTTTTCCCCGATGCCTGATCCCAAGACGAATTGAATTGTTCGATTAGATTAGGTTTTTTTTAAGAATTGTTAGTTAGTTTTTTAGATCATAAAGAACTCGAGAAAGTGTTCCAATTCATGGAGTTTCTGTTCGGTTTTGGTTAATTTGATGCATTATATGACAAGTATGATCAGAATTCAAAACTGGATCAATTTGATTTAGAATACACGATTTGATGGAACTAAATTTGCAGAGTTTCTGTTTGCTGCTAGTTTAATGCACTTTATTAGATGCCAAGGTGTTTCCATTGAATGCGTGAATTCGTTTCGCTTAGATCTGAAGGAACTGAATTCTGTTTCTTAGGTTGTTATTTTGTGTTAATGATGTTATGCTGCATTTAAAACTTAGGCTGAGTTTCGGTTTGAATGTTCAGATGTGTGAGCTCCAATCGCACTTTTTACTAGTATGAATCTTTGATGCAAAGCTTGTGAGTTTGGTGGACCGTGCAATGAGGATTTACTGGTGTTCTTGATAAGATTGAATGCACTGTGTTTGTTCTTGTTTGCCAGTTCGATTCTGATGCTAATGTTATGTGATTGTTGGGATAGCAAATTAAAAACATGTGGAACTGTGATTTCTTTCCCTTTTGGTTTTTTTTATTAGGAAGCTAGCCACATTGTGTTTTTGGCTAAAAGTTGCTGTTTTGCTATAAGGAGTTTTCGATGGGTAGTTGTGAATGCATGAACTAAAATCTCAGTGCTTGATGGGTATGCACGAGTTGGTTTAGGCGGTTGGTGAGAGTCAGTCAGGCTGTTAGGTTCTAGTACAAGGTTCTAAGTTTCTTTATTCATGATTTATCTTCATGGTATTTGGTCTCATGGTATTTTAGTTCTGTATGTTATCTGTTAGGAGATGGTTGTATGCTTGGCGCAAAACTGCTATGTCATTCTCCAATGGGATGATTGTTACCCTTTTCACTAGGATGCTATAAGATCAACTCCCCTTTAAATACTTATGGCAATCGAAGTCGCTGAGTTGGTTTCGGTTTCCATTTTCGATATACACACGCACCTTTCTTGGCTTGATCTTTAGTTGATAAAGGCATTCAAAAAAATGGGTGAGGGGGTGGTAGTCTGATCATGCTGTGTTTGTTACTTCTAGATTTTCCTTGGCATTCCATTGATTGCTTATAGATTTGTAAGAATTATGTGTTCAGTTAGTTCAAAAATGAGTTAGAACTTGGCCCTGGTTTAAACTTTTAAAACCATTTGTTCTTAATTTCCAAGAAACGAGGAACCACGGAACTGCATTTTAAAATTTCCACCCACGCATTCCATAAACGCTCTTACAAATTAGATCCAACTGGAATCTTATTGCACGGAACTACTGAGCATGGTCTGCTAGTTTTCACTTTCGCACTTCCATATGAAAAGTGACACGTTTAGTCCATAATTCATGTAAATAGGTTTCTTTCGGGATACATGGTTGCGAACAGATAGCTTGATTATGCAATTAGGGAGATCAGAATTTTTAGCTTTTATTATCTTATTGAGAAGTGTGAC
The DNA here is from genome assembly GCA_024138025.1 of Combretum micranthum. Taxonomy (NCBI): domain Eukaryota; kingdom Viridiplantae; phylum Streptophyta; class Magnoliopsida; order Myrtales; family Combretaceae; genus Combretum; species Combretum micranthum. The sequence goes on along the minus strand of JAMXBD010000117.1, from coordinate 1,819,861 downwards.
GGTTGTGATGTGAATCCTCTTTAGACATGGAAACGGGTTTCTACTCTACTGGATCCACCATGTCTATTGTCATGATAATCGAGCTCAAGAACCCGAGAACGATCGGTCTGGTGCAACCCTTGCACCGGCTGAGCCCCGTGGTCTGCGTTACGGGTCTAGGAACTGCCGAACTTAATCTATCATTTTTTTTTTTTTGTTTTTTTATGTTTCAAAATTAAAAAAAAAATTAAGAACCCTATAGTTCTAACCCATTTCCTTTTTGGTAAAGTCAAACGTGCATATTATTTTAAATTTTATTGTCTATTTATTATTTTATCCACAAGAAATAAAGAAAAATAGGACTAATAGGATTACAATAGAATCGAGATGGTACAATGTCGAGCTTGAATTTGAGTTTGACTATAAATTTCAAAGTTTGAGTTCGACCAGCTTAATATTTTAAGCTCAAGTTCGACTCCAAATGAAATTATAGGGTTAATATCGAATTTGGTACTTGAACTTTGCTTGAACATTCAATTAGATATCTAAAGTTGTGAAAGTTCAATTTTAATACTTGAGTGAACTTTTCATAGCTATTTTTAAGTATTTTCATTAACAGTATTAACCAATGTTGTCAGAACCACCGGGGTTTGACCCGGACAAGCTAGGGGGTCAGGGGTCGAAGGGTCGACCGGGTTCAATCGGGGGTTGAACCGGGGTCACGAAAAAATAAAAATATAAGGAATAATTTAATTATAAAAGATCAATATATGTGTAATCACTCAATTAAATCTATATTTAGATCAAATTCATCAATTTATTATTAAATAAATATGATTTAATGATTATATTTTATAAATTTATAATAAAGTATGAATAAATATTTAAATTTCTAATTTTTTATTTTTATTTTTTTGAATCTGGGTCAACCAGTCCGGGTCGACCGGTTCAACCCGGGTCTGGCCGGTTCGTTCTAAAAACGAGTTTTAGGCGAGACCGGCCCGCATTAGTACCGGTTCCGTCGAACCCGGTCGAATCGGCCGGTCCGGGCCGATTTTGACAACCGTGGTATTAACTCTGTTGCTGATTTGGATATACGAATTAATCATAATTTGACACATGTCATCTGACGTGGCATATTTTTATTTTTAATCTTATTTCCATTCTGATGTGGAATTTTTTATTTATATTAATATTTTCATTTTATATTATAAGATGTTATAATAAATAATATATTTTATTTTTTAAAATAGTTATAAATTCATAATTAAGTCCACGTCCACCTTATTAAATAACAGAGCAAGCCCTTGCCCTTTATAGATTTCTCTTTTTTAATTTTGGTTTGCTCTAATTTTATGTTATATACAAGTCTATTTGTCAAAATTTTATTTCATGTGGGATTAAATCCAAACCAAAAAAGATCATCTTGTGGCTTAAGCATGTGTGAGAATGTTATCATTATAAGAATGTTTCTGGTCTAGAGGACGTAGTGCTGGAAAATGCAAATGCTAGTATTCCCCTAGAAGTGACGTGGATGGATATTGATTATATGGATGGGTATAAAGATTTCACTCTCGATCTTGTCAACTTTGGATTAGACGAAATTTGAAGTTCAGTGTTTGTGAAATATAGGATCATAGTTTTTGATTTTTACTATAATATAAGTGTTATAGGAGTTACAAGAAAATTTTTGTTCAATTCATTGTGACCGAGGATAGGAGACAAATTGAGCCAAGATGCTACTAGTTTTTCTTATTTTTAAAAAATGATAAAAAATAATAACATCATTTGAAAAAAGAAAAAATATGTCAAAGCTCTTATTGGTCAGGACTTCTTTGGTGAAGTAATACAAACAGGTACCATTTAATGCCTTTAGTTAACAAAAACATAAGGATCATGTTAGAGTCATATAGCTTGGGATTATAAGTACTCGCGGCACTGGTGCAAGTGTTGGTTTCTTCTCAAATGATGATTTTTGATGATAACAAAAAGATTAAATAATTGCACATAATTGTTAAGTGTGCAATGATTATGAAAATAAGATTCATATCAGAATGTATATTAGAAGGTTGACTATTCTTATTAAGAACAATTTGCATATCAAAAAGTCCGTCGATAGAATACAGTATTTTTAAGCTATCAGAAGGAACGTCAGAAAGTTAATAAAAGAACAATTACATGTGATTTCAACTCCATATTTAAATTTTATTTTTGATCTAATATTCTGAAAGCTTAGCTCCAATTTGAGTATAATTTAGGTAATATACTCAATGTGTTCCACAAAGTTGGTTCAATATCCACAAGGATTTAATTTTAGATTAATGATCAAATTTTTGGAAACTCATAACAGCAAGAACGATTCAAGATTAGGAATTTGATTTCACAGTAAATTACTTTTGAAGAGAAAGTTAGTATGCATAATATGAATAATTACAAAACATGTTTAAGATTTTTAAGGAATGTGTCCAAGAATTTTGAAACTGGAAAATCATGGAGAATTCAAATATTGCATGAACAGTACCAGACAAAGAATTTTCAACAACGATGATTTCAAATTCGAATTTCAAGTTCAAGATAATTATACAAGCCGTTTTAGATATTTGGGCTTATCTATTGAAGCAAAAATTTCGAGATTGCTTCAAGAATTCAAAATTCAAATTGAGCATATTTCAAAATAAATACAAGCTGATATTTTAACAGATATTGTTGATAATCACAAGCTAATATCGCGCAAGATCAGGAACAAGCTTATCCATCTCTTCTTCTAGCCGTTGGAGTAAACAAGATTAAAAGAACAAACAAGACAGAAAGAATAATAATTTTTACGAGAAAAACAAAAGGCAAAAATTGATCAAAAGCTTTCCTCTTGTTGTGCACAAAATACTGTCATATTTTTAGTGTTTTATTTGAATGAAATTTCTGAGAATACGTATTCTTTATTCCTCTGATTTGATTTTATATAATTAGTGTGAGCTTGAGAGTTATAAGTAGGCTCAGTAGATTAGTTGCTTAGGAATCAAGCTGAGTAAATTGTAGCCAAAAGAGAATTGGCAAGAACTTCTTGTAACTTTATTGATTTGATTGGATGTGGAACACAACCGATGTGGAATACCGGGATCCTGACTTAGAGCTGGAAGAGAGGATTGACGCTCAAGACAGAACCTCTATAATTCGCTTTGAACTTTCTACTCCCTTATCTCTCTTTAAATTCGTGCATTGTTCTTTATTGTTATATTCGTGATAAATGCTCAAAAGGTTGATCAGAGAGTACTTACTTAAACTGTCTTAATTAAAAGGTTGATCAAAGAGTAACTTACTTATATTTTCTTGATCAGAGTTAGTCAGAAGGTTTCTAGGAGTAAAAAATTTTTAATTAATTTTTTATTTTTTGTGAGCTTAAGCAAATCTTTTTTATCAAAATTTTCGTTTAAAGTTTTTATTTACTAAGTTTATTATTTAAGAAAGTTTCAAAGCCATTTTAGTTGAATAACCAAGTGTGTGAAATTGTTTCAAAATTTTTACCCCCCCCCCCCCCCCCCCCCCCCCCCCCCCCCCCCCCCCCCCCCCCCCCCCCTTTGGTTATCTTTTCAGGACCAACACAAGTAAAAGTTTGTTGACATGTGCGTATAATCCTAAGACACTAACAAATCCATTCACAATTATTACGTATGATTTTATCGATACTAGTTTGTAACAATGTTTTATTAAATTTATTTATAATGCACATAAAAGATGCTTTGTTTTCAAAATGAAAAACAAAGGTGGAGGGTTGATTCTTGTTTTCAAAATAAAAGACACTGTCTTTGAAAAGCAAAATAGAGCAATGGTTATCTAATTCTAAAATATTACGGAAAGCTATGCTCACAAAATTAAATTGACAAGAAAGGATCTACTGTGGGCCAAAGGAGAAAGACAATTGGTTTGGAGATGAAAGAAGTTAGTTATGTTCACCTTAGATTTGTGCATGGTCTCCAACAAAAGTAATGTGAATATAGACTTTCATAGTTCTTTCACTTAGCAAGAAACTATAGTTGGTGTCTTTATGCTTGTATCTGGGAAAGATCGGATCAACGTCACCATTTTCCTACAAAGCAAAGATCAGAACTGACTCATCACTACTCTCTCTAATCTCTCTTTCTAATACTCATCGTCACTCCACAATTAGGTTCACGATGTAGAATTCACATCGTCTCGGGTTTTTTATGGTAAAATAATGGCTGATTGCATTATATCCATGGACAAACTGAAGGCGTACTAGCATTCCTCAGTTGACCATGAAGATAACCAGGCTTTCAAGATGTTCCACATGGAAAAAAAATTAAAAAAGGACTTATATAAGTAAAATTAGAATATGTCCTAATTGAGAAATTTAAATTTATAGAGTATGGGCTTCATTGTTTGAAATGCATGGGCAGGTTAGAATATGGGACAGGCTTGGGCTTTAAATGTTTTTCTTTTGAACAATGAAATAATATTAATTATAATAAAATAAAAAAATTGTAATTAAAAATATAGATTCCACAACAGAAGGGAAAAATAAATAAATAATAACATGCTACGTCAGATGACACGTGCCAAATTGTGATTGATCCATAAATCCGTGTCAACAACAGAGATAACACCGTTAATAAAGGTACCGAAAATGATCATGAAAAGTTCACTCAGGTACTGAAATTAAACTTTCGAAAGTTTAGGTATCTAATTGAATTTTCGAGCAAAGTTCAAATACTTAGTTCGACATTAATCCAAAATTATATAATTTTAAGTTCGACTCAATAAAGCTCATTTAGACTGATTTGTTAAAAAAAAATATTTTAAGCTATAATTAGAATAATATTAATATCTGAACTTGATTCAAATTCAATTAACATTTATATTCAATAAAACTCGATTAGACTCGCAAACTAATTAAGCTAAACATATATCATTCGAGTTCGACTTGATAAACTGTTCGAATAATTCGAATTCAAGTTCGATTCGACTATTTTCGAATCAAACTCAAATAAATATCGAGCTAAACACGAATAATTTGTGAACAAGCTTGATTCATTTGCAACCCTAAGACTAAATACAGTTATTCCAACAGCTATAGTAACAAATTTATTGCAATCTTATTTTTTGTAAAGAACTACTACTAAAAAAAATGGATTAAGGAAAAAAAATTATCTTTCCAAAAAAAATTATACAAATCCATGTGATGAAAAAATAACCCCAAGAATAGACAAGTTGAACTCGTCTCTTGAAGAGACGGGGTCATTAGTGGCCGACCTCGTCTCTTCGAGAGACGAGGTTAAAGATTCAACCTCGTATCTTCAAGAGACGAGATCAGTGGAAATACACTAACCTCGTCTCTCGAAGAGACGAGGTCGGCCACTAATGACCTTGTCTTTTCAAGAGACGAGTTTAACTTGCCTATTCTTGGGATTATTTTTATCCTAGTGGTATTTTTATAATTTTTTTTTAAAAAAATAATATTAATTTCCTTTTCCCAAAAAAAATATTGAATGATCATATATTACATAAATCTATTTAAATCTATAAATAGTATTCAATATTTAAATATATTTTTTATCAACATATCCTTGTTGAAATGAAAATTTAATAAATAAAATCCCATCACAACTTTATTTGATTCTTGATGAATAGTAATTCTATTAGTCTTATCCGTTCAACCAAAAAACGAGGTGTTAAAGATATAAAATCTAAAAGCACAATTTCAAATATTAGAAAGTTAAGTGTACATATAGTAAACTAAAGGATGTATGCAAAAATACTCCTCATGCACAAGGAATTTTAAATTCTCGCTCTCGTGTAAGTTTTACAAGTGATCAACTTTTATTTTTTCCATTTATACAAAGTCCATTTGCTATTATATTCATGTAGTCGAAAGAAACATATAAAATGAAGCAAAAATCAACACATCCAACTGAACAAACTTGGGACCTAACTGCGGGAGTGTAGTTATGCACTCCGTAACCATCAACCAGGAGCAGGTAAACTAATCTCATTAAGAAGATGGTAGTATGTACTATGATCGGATGTATATGTGAAGCCTGGAGTAAAATCTGAAAAAAATCTCAGAACCGCAGCCAGATGTTGTACGTCTTTGGAAGCATAGGCAGCTTCAAGAAACAGTGACGGCCGCACTGTGTTCACCTGAAAAGTTTCCAGCAAATTCCGCAGCGAATACAGAAAACCAACAGGAAGGTTAGAAAATATATTCAGCATTGAGCACAAGAACCGTTCCTCATCCCAATAACAAAGGTTTGAGAAACAATGAAGAAAATGCGTGCTTTCAGGAGAAAAAAGAGTGAATATATGAAACACAGCAGGAAAGGAGCTTCAGCTTTTACACTATGTTTGGATCAATGGGAAGAAAGGGGAGGGGAAGGATTCGAAGGGGAAAAAAAATTTACCTTTCCCTCGCTTGAAATGAAGGAAAAGGGGAGGAGATCACATTAGGGAAGAAAATTTTTCCTGGGGCCCACCAAAAACAATTCTCCATTCCATGAACATACATAATTTCTATTATTTTAAACTTGCTTGAAATCCTTTAAGACATCGTTATATTTTTGCAGAACTTCAGTTTTGGCATTATGAAATCCCTTCAACTATAATCTCAGCACAAAAGCTCAAACAGAAAAGTTGTGAAAGCAGCTATGGTACATGGAAATGGAAGAACAGACATACACTAGCACATGAGCCCTAAAATATGGAACATGGCAATCCCTCATAGTTCTTCCAAAAGCAAAATTCATGGAAAGAATAAAAATGGACATTGTTATCCAATGTATGCGTTTGTATTAGACCATCTGTTTTTCCTGAACCCAAAACAATTACTTCAGAAAGAATGAAGCAATCAAAACAAACATGCCCTAATACAGTCGAGATGCAGAGCAAGGCACTGAACGGTTCTTTCCAAGGAATTTTAAAATCATACGGAAAACTAAACTCTAGTTTACCATTTAAGAGGTAATGCATTATCCATCAGCTAGCAGTTTACTACCCAAGGGATGTTATGAGGTGTTTAAATTTTTACCTTATGCTTCCGTGCATAACGTAGAGCCTCTAGATAATAGCCATCTTGCACTAGAAACACCACATAATCATGATGTAACGAGAGCTGCCTCAGCATATCTAGACCTAGCTTCCGGGTTTGTAGATTTTGCCGACCACACTCCAAGAGTTGCAACGCAACTTCCTTAGAAGGCTCCAGAATCTGGACCAACATGTGCTTTCTCAGTATAATTGAAATGTACACGAAGTAAAGAACTGAGTATTACCAATTATATTTCACATTAAAAGCTGTTGGACCTTGTTTATGATTAATAACCCAAGTTCTGCAAAGCGCTCACTGCGGCCCAGGAGCTGTATCGTCAGGATGTATATATTTGAATGCACCTTGACCTTTTCCAAATTAGCGCTGAAACAGTAAGCACAATTGAAACCTCTCAGTCCAGGAGGGCAAAGTCACACTAGAGGGAAAAAATGAATTCAATGGCACTTGACTGAGAACAGGTTTCATGGCTTTGTATGTTCACATATTGAAAGAAAAACTAATGAAATCACTAATGCCTTCACCACAAATGCTCATTCTGTCATATTTTATATAGTAAGAGGTCACAAAAACAAATCATTGCATCATCATTTGACTACTGTTTAACTAGTTCTATGTGTGACCCTTAAGTAATATCTCTAATATACATAAAAGAGAATACCGAAACATAATAATAAAATCAGATCTATATTTACTAGCTTAAACTTTCAAAATAATATTTCATATACCACTGGCCACATACCTGCGTAGGAACTCAATAATAATAGCAACTAGGTATGATGGATCTCCCACCATCTCTTCCTCGACAGGAGCAAACACATCACTGTACATCTCATCAGGAGAAATAGCTGGTGAGGAAAGTTGAGATTCCTGCTCCTCAGAAGAAACAACAGGGTTGCTGCTTGCTCGAAGTTGTTCAGGTTGTAAAGAAGATGTTTGGCCATCAAAACTACGAGTTGCAGCACCCACTGCTCTACTAGCTACACCATTGGATTTACTTTTTGGACGGCCCATACTACCAATTTCCTCAGTATCAGACTCAGAAGAAACAGATCTTTCAAAGGATTCACCATGATTTCCTGAAGGTTCGCATTCCACATACTTTCCTGTTGTATGTAATCTTTCCTCAGATGCAGCAGCATCTGCAGCACCAGATGTGGTAGTAACAGCCATATGAGAAGGTTGGAATTTCTCAGCTTTTGCACCTTTGAAATAAGCACCCGTCTTGAGTGCTTGGGAAAAAGAAGTAACCAATACATCAATTGCCCTTGCAACCATGGCTACAGGTCTGCGTTCTAGGATCATTGTCCTTGCCAGTGCCAAAGATAATTGCTTAGCCTGAAACAACAATAAATTCACAGAACTCACTGTAAGCCAATATATTTATTGAATAAGGAAATGAAACTACAATAAACATTGAGAAGTTACATGTAACATTTGATTTTGGATAAGATTAACCTAAACGGTAATATACAAGATAATAACATGAAGCTGACCAAACCAAATTAGATGCTACCACACGACAAGATGGCAAAGGATAATATTATATCACAAACAAGAAGTGACAAAGACAGAATTGTGTTGTCCTTAACATCAACATGTTTCATGCAAATCATTGGCATCACTGAATTTCAGCCCCTTTTTTTCCTTGCAAATAGAAAGTAATTTTAAACCCATTTAGTATTGTATCCGATATCTTCTTATAACTGAGATATAGGACTGTGAGTGAAAAATACTCCAGTTAACCATTCAAATGAAATTCTTGCTTAAGGCCCTGTACACTTGGGTAAATATACCTTATATGCTTCTAACTTCCTTCTTTGCAGGAAATCTAACACTGATGATACTTCTGAGCTACTTGCTGCCATTGCCTGAATAAAAAAAGTAGCAAGATAAGGTAGACTGGATTAAAACTGCTGTGCATAACCAGTAAGAAGAAGACACCGAGAGAACTCACCTCCAAATCTATACAAACCTTCCACAAGAGATTTTTGCCAACATCACATATAAGATCTGGAACTAGAAAATTCCAGTCATCTCCATAGATAACCACTTCATTATCACTTATTTGGTAGGCCTCTGAACTTTCTCCGTCCTTGTTACTGGATCGGGAACCTGAACTAGACCTTCGCAGACCTCTCAACAAGAGAGGGAGAGGGGCAGATATTGGTGCATGTGAGTCTAAAAATATATCATAGAGGATAACAACCTTTGCATCCACTTGATGAACCAGCAAAACATTATCAACCACACTGACAGCAATCTTACTTGAATAAATAGGCAAAGAACCCTGTAAATACAACATAAATCAATTGCCCGGTGCAATCTGATCTTGGATCCAACCATTCAATAAATTTCTAGAAGAGAAAAGAGGCACTACATAGATGCAAAATTTACCAAAAAGACACATAATTGCAGTCATATGTGTTGACATACGTGTAATATTATTAGTGTTATATTTCCTATAACAATGTAATTAATAGTATGGTAGGTAAAGTAGATCAATAGTCACAAGGTTTTTGTATAAATAGATGTATTCTTGTACAAATATAATAAAAAATATAGTTCTCAAATACTCTCTAAATTTATCATGGTATCAGAGCTCGCTGCCATTTGAGGCGAGTTTCCCTCCCTCCGCAGCACTAGGTTCTGTTGTTTTTTTTTCTTTTTATTTTTTCCAGTTTTTTGTTATGTCGTTTTCAAAAGAGGTTGAGTTTCCTCCCTCTATTTTTGTCACCACCGCTACAACGAGGAAGAGCATCCCCCGATCGGCCTATCCCAGAAGTCCGACCGCCATCTAAAGCTGCGCGTAGACTCACGCACCGATCTTTCTTCCTAGGAATTCTTCACACGCCCGCGTGAGGGCGCGTGGGACGTCAGAACCACCTCCGACGAGGCGTTTGGCTCGACAGCCCCATTCCGGTCGTTGCTCGCCTTTTTTCCGCCGACACTAACACTGTTCCGACGACATCACTATTCAACGTGCACTGTTTGACGTGCACTATTCCGACGCGATCTATTTTTGGATTGTTCTGGTATCTCCTTTTCTTTTTTTCCAATATGGAAAGTGATAAGAAAATTGCAGCTATTAGTACTGATAATCCTTCACTGCAAATTAGCCCTGTCAAGCTTGATGGAAATAATTACCTTGCCTGGTCACGGTCTTGTTTATTGTTTATCAAAGCTAGGGGAATGCAGGATTATATTACCGGTACTAAAGTCAAACCAGCAACAACTGATCCAACATTCAACCAGTGGGATTCTGAAAATTCGCTGGTAATGTCATGGCTTATCAATTCCATGCAGCCCCAAATTTCAAGGACATACTTATTGCTTGACACAGCAGCAAAAATATGGAATCTGTTACTCTCACCTATTCACAAGTGGGAAATGATGCCCAGATTTATGAGATTCGAAACAAAGTTCATGGTTTGAAGCAAGGAGAGATGACAATCTCGCAGTATTTTTCTGAGTTGAATGGCTTGTGGCAAGAGCTTGACTATTATCAAGATTTTCAGGCTGATTGTACTGAGATGCAGTCAAATTTCAGAAACTGCTTGCAAAAGAAAGGGTCTATGATTTCTTGGCCGGACTGAACAATGAATTTGATCAGATTAGAGTTCATGTTCTGGGTAAGACCCCTTTCCTTCTCTTGAGGAAGCATATTCCTATGTTCAGCAGGAAGAGAGCAGACGCAATACCATGCTCTATATCCACAGTTGAAAAATCTGGTTTGGTAGCAGCTAGTGATTCATCTGAGCAGCTGAAAACCCAAAGTTCTAATAAGGATCATTTACGATGTGATTATTGTGGGAGACCACGTCATACTAAAGAGACTTGCTGGAAGTTACATGGACGCCCAACGAGAGGTCGTGGAGGCAAACGAGTTAATTCTACTCGGGCAAATTTGTCTGAAACTATAACAACTCCTGAGATGACTCCCTCTGACTTCTTTTCTCCTGATGAGATTCAGTATCTTAAGCGTCTGATGTCTCATAAAGAATCTTCCTCCGGTGCCAAATCCAACTTTGTGCAGTCAGGTAATGCTTTTTCTGCTACCCTTGATACTAATCATTGGATTATTGATTCTGGTGCGAATAGACACATGACGGGCTCCTCAAAAAATCTTCTTGAATACTCACCATGTTTAACTAAGGACAATGTCCGAATAGCCGATGGCTCTTTTACCTAGTTTCTGGAACAGGTTCTGTTTTCTGTACTCCCCATATCAAACTATCCTCTGTGCTTCATGTCCCTCAATTTCCTGTCAATCTGTTATCTGTCAGTACACTTACAAAAAATCTCAACTGTAAAATTGAGTTTTTTCCTGATCATTGTGTCTTTCAGGATCTTCAAACAGGGAAGAGGATTGGCAGTGGTAGATTGCACGATGGCTTATATATGTTGGATGAAAGTCAAGGATCTAGTCTCCAACAGGTTTTTTATGGGGAAAATAAAGATGTTAATCAAGAAATCTTGCAATGGCATAGGCGTTTGGGACATCCCTCCTTTTTTGTGTTAAGAAATTATTTCCTAGTTTGTTTTCAAAGACTCAGTTTGATTCATTAGTTTGTGATCCTTGCGAATATGCAAAACATTCTCGAAACTCTTATCCTTTGATTAATAATAAAAGCCAGTTTCCTTTCATGACTATTCATTCTGTTTGGGGTCCTACTCAGACTACTTCCTTGTCTGGTAATCGATGGTTTGTCACTTTTATTGATTGTTGCACCAGGATGACTTGGGTCTATTTACTTAAGGCTAAGAGTGATGTGTTTTCTTGCTTTCAGTCTTTTCATAAGATGGTTTGCACCCAATTTGATGCTAAAATAAAAATTCTTAGGACTGATAATGGCACTGAATACATGAATGAAAGATTTGATTCTTATTTAGGTCACATGGGATAATTCATCAAACTAGTTGTCCTTATACAAGTGCACAGAATGGGGTAGCTGAGAGGAAGAATCGGCATCTTTTGGAAGTTGCTAGTCTCTTATGTTTACCATGAATCTTCCTAAGCCTTACTGGGGAAATGCAATTCTAGTTGCTGCATATCTGATCAACCGAATGCCTCTTAGGTCCTTAACTACAAGAGTCCTTTAGAAATCTTAACAGGACATAACACATACACTGTCCCTCCAAAGGTTTGGATGTGTTTGTTTTGTTCATACTAAGGATGGGGAAACTAGATCCAAGAGCCCTTAAGTGTGTGTTTATTGGGTACTCACCGACACAAAAAGGTTACAGATGCTACCACCCTCCATCTAGGAAGTATTTTGTGAGTATGGATGTTACTTTCAGAGAAACTGAACCTTACTACAATCCAACTCCATCATCTCTTCAGGGGGAGAATAATGCAAAGGAAGAGATGATACCTAGTACTGTGACCCTCATTGATCTTACCCCAAGAAAAGTGATGATCAGAAGGAGACTATAATCCAGGGGGAGAAAATTGGACGTTTGGATAAACCTGATTTGAAGAGGTACTCAAGGAGAAACAAAGACATAACAGAAGAAGTCATCGTGCAACCTACTCTGCTCAAGAATCATCCTCTTCTGGTGAGTTATTTTTTGATGATTTAGATAAACCTATTTCTCAAAGAAAAGGTGTTAGAGCCTGTACTAAACATCCCATTTCTAATTTTGTTTCCTATGATTCTTTATCTCCTACCTATAGAGGTTTTGCCTTGTCCATTTCGTCTGTGTCTATTCCACAGGATTGGAAGGAAGCACTCCAAAATGGAAGGGAGCAATGATTGAAGAAATGAAAGCCTTGACTAAGAATGAGACTTGGGAGCTTGTTACCTCTCCACCTGGAAAGAAACTGGTAGGCTGCAAATGGGTGTTTACTGTAAAACACAAAGCTGATGGATCAATTGATAGGTTCAAAGCTAGATTGGTGGCTAAAGGATTCACTCAAACCTATGGGGTAGACTACCAGGAAACTTTTGCTCCAGTAGCAAAAATGAACACAATCAGAATCTTGTTATCATGTGCAGCCAATCTTGATTGGGATTTACAGCAGTTTGATGTGAAAAATGCCTTTTACATGGAGATTTAGAAGAAGAAGTGTATATGGAGATCCCTCCTGGATTTGATACTGAAACAACACATGGGAAAGTATGCAGACTGAAAAAGGCATTATATGGATTAAAGCAATCTCCAGAGCATGGTTCGACAGATTCAGCAAAGCTATGACTTCTTTCGGCTATCAACAGAGCAATGCAGATCATACTCTATTTATTAAACATAACAAGGGTAAAATTACTATTCTCATAGTTTATGTTGATGATATAGTATGACAGGAGATGATGAAAAGGAGATAGCTCGATTGAAGAAACTTTTGGCCCAGGAATTTGAAATCAAGGATCTGGGAAAACTGCAATATTTCTTAGGAATTGAAGTTGCCAGATCAAAGAAAGGTATCTTCATTTCTCAGAGAAAATATATTCTGGATCTCCTGGAAGAAACTGGCATGTTAGGTTGTAAGCCAGCTGAATCTCCTATTGAAAACAACCATAAGCTACAAGTTGGAATTGGTGATGCAGTTGATTTAGGGAGATATCAGAGATTGGTAGGAAGACTGATATATCTCTCACACTAGACCCGACATTGCATATGCAGTCAGTCTAGTGAGTCAATTTATGCATGATCCACGAGAATCACACATGCAAGCAGTATTTCGCATCTTGAGATATCTGAAGTCTGCTCCCGGAAAAGGACTGCTATTTGCCAAACATGGTCACCTTCAGATAGAATGCTTTACAGATGCAGATTGGGCTGGATCTCCAAGTGATAGAAGATCCACCACTGGCTACTGTACTTTTGTAGGAGGAAATCTAGTAACATGGAGGAGCAAGAAACAAATGTAGTTGCTCGATCAAGTGCTGAAGCAGAATACAGAGCTATGGCTCAAGGGGTTTGTGAGCTTCTGTGGGTACAGAAGATATTAGAAGAATTAAGTCTATCAAGCAAAGAACACTGTCCTTGTATTGTGACAATAAAGCTGCTATTAATATAGCACAAAATCCAGTTCAACATGATAGAACCAAGCACATAGAGATTGATCGACACTTCATCAAAGAGAAATTGATAATGGTGCCTTGAATTTACATCATGTGACATCTGATAAGCAACTGGCTGATGTTACTAAAGGGTTGTGTCACAGGACCTATCATACTTTAGTTTGCAAGTTGGGCATGTGTGATATCTATGCTCCAACTTGAGGGGGAGTGTTGATATACGTGTAATATTATTAGTATTATATTTCTATAACAATGTAATTAATAGTATGGTAGGTAAGGTAGACCAATGGTCACAAGGTTTTTGTATAAATAGATGTATTCTTGTACAAATATAATAAAAAATATACTTCTTAAATACTCTTTAAATTCATCAATATGCCAACAGAGAAAAATCTATGATAGATTTTCCAATACTCATATTCAAGTTTGATATAACATTGAATAAGATAGCTTAGTATACAAAACAAAAATTCTAAGCTTATAAATAGGACTCTGGCTTTTATTTACACATCAACAATGCCTCACAAGTGTGACTGAAGGCATGATTGGGTATCAAATATTGATGAAAGAACAAGAAAGCTCACAAAAGATCAATTGCCTTCTATTGATGCAAATTTTGAAAGGATAATATTTTCCTAGATAACCTTCACGTATTATTGACTTGTCATCAACTTGTCTATAGTTGTGTTCCCTCCACCGCAATAAACGAATACGACAAAGACATCCAAGATTTTAACTGTGTAGAAGAGACAAAAGTAATGGTCCCAATAAGACCTATCATCAACTTGTCTACAGTTGTGTTCCCTCCACTGCAATAAACGGATACGACAAAGACGTCCAAGATTTTAACCGTGTGGAAGAGAAAAAAGTAATGGTCCCAATATCATAGATGACCAAATGAAGGAGGACATATACATGGATGTAATTTTATGAGAAGTCAAACAACACTAGAGAGATTTTAAAAAGAAAAAAATTTTATAGAAAAATTTCACCTAGTCCCCATTAACTTTTTGGCTTGTACACTTTAACCCTTTACTCTTAAGAGGGAATTCATACCTGCTGCATAATAGCATCTCTGTAAAACCTATACAAGTGAAGCAGCATAGCCACTCTATCAACTTGCAAGCAGTATATTCTACCATACCTGTCAGTGGACATAATAATCTTGTTTATTACTTTGCAAAGCACGTATAAGTGTCAAATGGAAAAATTGCATATATGATAACAATATAGAAAAAAACATACACAGTAATTATATAGACATCTTCAGCAGCCAGGACAGGTTTGCTGTTTGCTTCAGATTTTGCCATGACCATCTCAAATTTTGGCAAGCGAATTATCCCCGCAGAGGACAGCTGAGCAAAGTAAAATGGCATGCCAAGAATGAAAAATAACTACAAATAAAAGCCAATGGCTTACAAGCATTCATAGAGAGTACAAATGAGATGATCAACCCCTATTATATTAATTCCTTATGGAAAAGAAACAGAGGCAGATAACTGCCCATTGTAACCATCTTCTCCCCATCATTTGGTTCATATATAAAAGTAAAAAAAAATAAAAAAAGGAAAGAGGAGGTGGGAAAGGTCAATGAGATTATTCAAGAAAGTCATCTTACAAGATCAGTGTATTAACCATTATTTATGGGGTAAGAAAAGACTGTAACAGACTCAAGGCAAGGTAACTTTGTTACTTGAGGTTGTTCTTCCATTCACAAAGAGGAAAAATGTCTTAGTCAGGATAAAATTGCTAGAGTTAGTTTCTCATGTGAGGCGTATAGACAATCTGCCCTATGCCATGTATACACACCAACCAGCAGGCTGGTGTGTCTCTATGGCATAGACAATTCCCATCAGTTTTAATGTGTTTGTTTGAGCTGAGGCCTAGGTAATTTACTAAGCCAGAATCTTATCTACTTAAGCATCAGTATTCCCATTTATAACTGACGTTATCCTGATTACTTTCAAGTATGTGTATTTCATCTAACATCATGTACTTAAGCTTTGATACAATTTACTAGAAACACTTCCATTCTGTTAATATATAGAGAGAAAAGGACCACTCAAAATACTTGAAGTACGGCAAAAACATCATCAATCCCAAAAAAAGTATGGAATATGAGGACAAGCAGCACTAAATTCAATGGTATAATGCCACACCTGAAATCCAGTGAAAGTCTTGCATTGCATTCCGGAAGCAAGAAGTACCAGTCGACTCTCATGTGTGTATACATACCAACTCACATTTAACTTCCGTGTTTCCACCAAATGGAGAGTCTTCGACTCAGAGTTATATGCAAATAAGTCCAAACCACTGTAACAAACTTCCAGATGAGAAAACATGCAAAGATTGTATCCTCAGAAATTACATGATACAAAAGATAATTAATGGAAAGAAAGTAGGAATCAAATAGCACCAAAAAATGTAATAGTAATAATACAAAGAGAAATATGAACTGGTCCCTGTTTTTAACAAATCATGAAATAGTACTATGTCAAAAATATGTCTTGACCTGGTATTATACCTAACTCTGTGCTTTCCACAGACCAAGATAGCACACTATAAATCATTCTCAAAGGATGCGGGTCCATGATATCAACATGAAAACATCTTACCATCTATACTTAAATTCAGATAGCTAAGCATATCAGAAACCAGTTGGATGTTGTTACATGACACATGCACAATGAGGCTGTGCAATGGTGTGATAGCAGGCATGGACATAATTTATACTCCAATAGCAACAATAGAGCGTAATGTTTGTGCAAAGATGAGAACAGTAGTATAAACAGTGTTTGCGCATGTGTTGTAATGGGTGTAGCCAGCTGTTTTGTATCAGTTATTTTTTTAGTGACAGGATTATTACATGTCAATTATTATGTTCTAGATAATAAAAATGCACAGTTAAGCTTATGTGTCAAAAGAGTAAAAATAGGACTAGCAGTTGACGTAACTGCTCTTGTACAAAACATTATTTATTGGTTAGAAAATGAGAAATAAAAGTAAGTCCTATTTTGCAAAAAATATCAGATTTTGTATCAGAAAAAATCCCAGGACACTCTCTTTAATCGGGCCCTTAATTAGAGATCCTAGGGTTCTCTCTAATGAGCTTTGATCAAAGATCATCAAGTTCTCTCTATAATGAGCCCAAAAGATAAATTTTAATCAATCCTGTAATATTTGGTAACAGAGCCAATTATCATGGATGAATTAAAAATGCCACAACATCAGTTTGAAGTCATTATGTGTGTGTGCGCGCGCGCGCGCGCGTGTGCAGGGACATCTGCACGCAAGTTGAGGCCTGCCAACAATTTGTGGCCATTCAAAAAGTGTCTGTCACATGATACAATTCTAGTAACAGTGGACAATGAAGAGGACAGTAATGTTATATCTAATACCAGCAAAATTATCCATGCATTTGAGAATATATTCCACTAAAAGAAGAATAATTAAATGTTGTGAGGAGGCGTGTAAGTCCAATGTTCTGTGTATGTATAATTTGGTGTCAAGTCAATTGTGTTTGTAAGTATATTGTGCTATAAATGGTTAGTAAAGACAAAGGAATGCTAGCATTGTTCATTGTGTGTAGAATTGTTGACAGATTCTTCTAAATTAGTCAGCTTGTCTTGTGTTTAGGGTAGTTATTTGCCAGTTATTATATTGTGAATAGCGTTAGGGTGCGAGGTCAGCAACCATCTAAAGCTAAGCAAACCAGCAATGGCAGGAATGCCGTAAGTCATGTGGTGAAGCACGCCACCAATAGTTACCAGACCAAATTATATCATTAACTAGATATGCAGCAACTTTACAGAATGCAAAAATAGGAAATGAAGAAGCCACTGACGATAGGGATGTTCGACTCAGACATTATCCCAACTTACACATGAGGTCATGCACAATTTCAAGTGGGGAAGAAAATGTTACATGCCACATGTATAATGAGGTTGTGCAATGGTGTGATAGCAGGCATCAACATAATTTATTTTTCAATGGCCACAATAGTGGGTAATGTTTGTGTGGTGATGTGAACAGTAGAATGAACAGTGTTTGTACAAAAGTTTTGATGTGTGTGTAGTTGGTTGTTCTGTATCAATCATGTTTGTCATGTCTTAAAATGGTTACATGTCAGTTATTACGTCCTTGATAATGATAATATGCAGTTAAGCTTATGTGTCAAAAAAAGAGTAAAAATAAGACTACCAGTTGGTGTAACTACTCTTGTATAATGAAGGAAAGAAATAAGTCCTACTTTGCAGAAAAAATATCAGATTTCATATTTAAAAAGATCCTTGGGATCTCTCTTTAACTAAGCCCTTAAAATAGAGATCACTGGGTCCTTTCTATGAGCCCTAATCAAGAGATCATTGGTCTCTCTATAACAAGCCCACAAGATCAATGTTAATCGATCCTGTAACACATGCAAGAACAATGGATTCAGGGAAAACAAGACAACTTATTAAGCATACACACATATACCACTGCATCAGAAGCCTGCTAGTGCTTAACTAAGATTTATATGCATCTGAGCATGATATTTAATTCAAAGATACAGTCACAAAATTTATTCAATAAAATCCAGTTCATTCAGCTATCTACTAATCAAAGAGAAGAAAGAGTTTTCACACCTTGACTTTACAAAGACAATATCACATAATGGACAGTCTGTCCAAAAAAATCCAAGAATGTTCTCTGTCTCTGATTTGCATTTCTGACGAAAAGTTTCTCCAGTTTCTCGATGTTGAAATTGAATCTCATGGTTTGATCGTTGAATTGCTATCAATTTGCTGTCTAATGAAAATCTAATAGAGAGAATAAGGCCTTCTCCAATTGTATAACAGACAGGAGCAACTGAGGGAGTAAAGGGAGAAACTTTCCACGAGAAAACCTACATCAGAAAGTAAAAAGAAATAGAAAAAGAAAGGAAAATCATACATTTGTACTCGCGCATCAGACAATGTGGTTTTAATGCTATAACAGTACCTGATCTTCCGTTGGTGCAAGTAATAACTTATTTCCATCATCATAAAATAAACCCCTAGAACCAGGAATGCTGCATCGCAGTGGTGGATTCTGAATATAAACATGGGATAGAGCAGTAGATTCACTCAAGCCAGCAACAGCCTGCGAAGTTGATGCTCTACCAGACATCCTTCCTATATTTCTTGCCTCAAAACTTTATTGTATTATAATTATGAATATGGCCGAACCTGAATGATATAAAAAAATAAAAATACAACCTTTAAAGGCATGATAGCACATTAATTACTAGGGCTACCATAGAACTTTTTGCCTTATCTTTTGGGTAAATGACTTTCATAAAGCTACAGAAGGATAGTTAGAAAATTTCCCTAAAAACAAATGACTACTGTCTTTTACAAGTCATTGATTTATTGCTTCTTTTATTAAAGAAACATGCTTATCTACTTCAATAAAAATTATTCTGTAAATTTCCAAAACACATGGATAAACATGAGCTACCCCAGTCTAGTACTAACAATCTTTATTAAACATTGTCGATCATCCTTTGTGAGATTCCCTTATTTTACTTCTAAACGCTAGTTCAAAGCATACAACTCACAATCTTCTAGATGTTCTTTAGTAAAGAGAAACTAAAAATTGTTAACTATACCAGTTTTGAACACCAAAAACTTTAGTAACAGAAAAATAAAGCCAATTAGAGAAAGGTTCCAGGGGGATAAACATTGGATATAATTGATGAATGAAGAGATTACCTTATACTGTAACAGGAGTATTCACGCCACCAGCTCTAAGATTCCACAGATGGTGGCAGACCTAAACCTTCCGCAGCTAAAAAACGAAGGAGCATAACAATATCAGTGGTTCAGTAAAAGTCATCTTTAAACAAATGAGGGGGGGGAGGCTGTGGCTACAGAAACTGATCTCTTTCTAGCATAATACCGTTCTTTGCATGCAACTTCTCAATGCAAGAAATTCTTTGAGACACATGTCACGTTCAATTTCTGGAACCTTAGCTGTGACACAGCTCCCGTATTCTTTGGCCTGCAAAAGAAATCCTGATTCATATGTTGATTTTATGCAGACCATAATTCATGCTTGCCAAAGAATATTCATGTGAATGTAGTAAACCCATCCACCCCTCCTCTCAGAACAATGCAATAAATTTGTGAAAACAACTGGTTAAAATCACTTGCCACCAAGTAATGAGTTTGCATACTGGCACAAAGAATATAGATGCGGCATCAAAGAGGCAATGAAATTAGTAACTCAAGGAAAAGTAAAAACAGCAGTTTGAGATAGAACGCTCCATCTTTGATATGGGACCAACCTGAGCTGAACAACTGAGCAAAATGCGGTTAAACAGAGAAGTAGAGTTTTTCTCCTTCATATCTGCTTTGCTGCAAAAAAATTGGTAACCGTTAGTAAATCTTTATACTGTTACCTGCTATGGCATAATTTCTCCAAATTCTAACAAACAGAAAGGAATTATTATTTAGCAGCAAAGTAGGATAATGAATCCATGTCCTACTTGCACATTTCTAGTGAAGCCATTGATACATCAAAGGAAGTCTTATCTTATGCACTGCAAGAGGACAGGGGTATACAAGCAAACACAAGCATGCACAAAGCTACATGTGTGCATTAGACTTCCAAATTCTCTAGGTTAAATTAATCAATAATGCAAAGTGCAAACTTCTCTAACTGGTACTAAAAGCACACAAAATTCAACAGGATATCAAAATCTACGTCTCTCGTTGGGCATAACCAAATTAAGCTAGAAACCAAACTAACATTTAATCAGCCATCAAAAGATTCAGACAGTCCCTTCTTCAATCTGTCATGAATTAATTTTACACCTCCAGATTCATTTTTCCTCGATACCATTGAATGGTTTCTCCAAGTCTTATACTTATATCAATCAAATGAGAAAACAGATGCATCGAGAAACTCAAGAGCCCGGGGATATGTTGTTCATCACTAACATCATTATTAATACAAGAAAAACGATAGCAGGTGCCCCAGGCACTTGCTCTTCACCTTTCCATATACTTCTTTTTCCATTAAATGTGTAATCAACGTTTAAAAGAAGAAAAGCTCCACTTTTGACGCCTTAGCAAATGCCCCACACGATCCATTCAATACTAAATCAGTGATCTCGTTGGCCAGTCAATTAATCAACCAATCGATAGTCCAATTCTCCCAGGAAACGACAACATCACTTTACCAACAGCTATTCCTCAATTCATCATTAAACATAATTTGCAAAGAAGATTTAACTCAAAAAAATTAGCAAAGAAATATACCCAAGAATTAAGCAAATTAATCCCATTTTCCCTCAAGGTCCCAAAAAAGAACCATATTTCTTCCATAGCATTGACCTAATCAAACCCTCTAAAACCCTTCACCGACTAAATCCCTTAAGAAGAACAATTCCAAAATGGCGAGCAAAACCCTATCACAAGAATCAACACTTTATTAAACTAAAGCTTACTTAAAAGTAGAAATTTAGCAGTAAGAGTAAGTAAAACCAAAACAAATCCAAATAGTTTTAGAACTGATAAACTCAATAAAACCCTAATCCGGTTGCTCGTATTGCAATAAATTACACATTGAGCAAGGACTGGAGAGGAAAAAATGGAAAAACCCAAATAAAAATGAGTACCTGAATTAACCAGCATTATGGCAAAGATTGACGAGGTTGGGGTTTTGATTATAAGATTAAATGAAAAGGGAAAATTGAATTGAATTGCTTATGATTCGAAGAGAACTATCTACAGGAAGGAGAGTTTGATCTTTGAGCGCTAAATTACCTAACAGTCTATCGATTGGATCGGTTCGATTGACTGTAATGTTGTTGCATTTGTTTTGAGTTTGAGTGCATTTCACAAGCCGGTTTTAGTTGACATGCAAGGGAACTAAGCTACTACTAATCTCTACCCAAATACTTGTTTGATGAAATTGTCATTTTATTTTTATTCTGCCCACTATTCAACAATTAGGAAAAAGGAATAAAATATATATTTTTTTAAATTACGAAAATGTCATAGTGAAAAATATTTTCAATTTTAGGTAACATGACCTCGTAGGACCACGTCTCTTCAAGAGACGAGATTGCACTATATGTGACCTCGTCTCTTCAAGAGACGAGGTTAGCAAAATTTAAACACCGCGCGCTATTTTCTTCTTCCTCATTTCCTCCTTCGTCGGAATCCTAATTCTTCCGATTTCCTCCAATCGGCAACCCCATTTTTCCCACCCTTAGTTCTTCCGATTGATTCCCTCATTTGGCAATCTCGGCGCTCCAAGGTAATTATATTGCAATTTCATGGGTAGGAAGATCAAAAGCAAAAGATTGTGTGCAAAACCACCGACGGCAAACATTGAGATTGGATTTCCGTATTTTTTCGTATTTTTTTTCAATCAATCATGCTACATTGTTGAATGCCAATTGTATATGTTGTTAGAATATTATTGTTGTGTGAATGACACGTCGACGAATTTTTTTTCTTCTTGTATGTTGTATAGATATATATATGTATAATATTTGCATAAGAAAAAATACTGTCATAATTAGTTATTGTTGGATAATTATTTTAGGAAATTTAGTCTAGAAAAAAAATAAAAATAACTTCTATTGTCGTTAACGGGGTAATACATTTTTTAGAAGTTTTTATCATATGCATCTTTTCATTAGTAATGCATTTTTATCATACCATTTTGCTATTTATAATATTTTACTTTTATCATTTACAAGGAATTTTCATTATTGTTGTGTGAATCCGACGCCGACGAATTTTTCTTCTTCTTGTATTTGTATAGATATATATATGTATAATATTTGCATAAGAAAAATATTGTCCTAAGTAGTTGTTGTTAGATAATTATTTTAGGAAATTTAGTCTAGAAAAAAAAAATCTAATATTTGTAAGAAAGCAGTAGCTTAGAAAATTAAATTTGAACTTTGAAAGTGGAGCTGTAGCTTTAGAAATTATGTTAAATATTACGAGGAATGCAATTCATAAGTGTGATTTTACGAATTTGATGTGTTGAAGCTAATTTTGATGAGATGGAAGGATTTATGAGAAAATGGATAAGGAAATTCATACTGTACACTCATGGTAATATTGTGCAAGGTGATGATGGTTTTGATTATGATAAGTGGCCGATTACTATGGTCAGTATTAGTAGGAATTCAACATATGAGCAGATAGTGGACATTATTTGCAATAAACTAAAGGTAAATAGGTGTATACATCGGGTGGAGCTATATCATAGAGTAGCTATTGGAGATAGGACGCTACGTTATAATATTATTCCAATGACCGATGATAATGCGGCACAAGAGATGTTGGTGTACGTAGAAGGCTCAATGGCTGTTTATGTGCAGATATTGGAAACTGAATTGTCACAGGCACATGCAGGAGAAATGGGCATTGATAGAAATTTGGGAGCCAGGGATTGGTAGACTCAAACTCTACACCAGTTCAGACAATAAGCAGTGCACAAGTGGAAATAGGTAACTTTGAATTTTATGGACCTACATCGGTAGGTGGTGATGATATGGATGCTGTGCAAGACTCATCGGCAAGTGAATCCAGTAATGACTATGATGATGATGAAAATGATAATGTCGAAGTTTTTCCACAACAATATGCTTTGCCCGAGGTACAACGAAGGGAAGCTATCATACGATACATGGTAAAATCACTGTCTCCGTAAGCTTTATATGGACTTATACTAACTTTGCAACTATTCACCGATATACATTTTTGCTATTACTCACAGGTTGATTTCATTTATAGCGTCCTAGACATGCCCCCATAGCTCACTTCATCCACTGCACGAGATGTCTATCGTATAGTGGATGAGTTTATGGGGTTTAATTTTAATGATCCGGTGCCACCAGCTCCACCACCACCACCAGCATAGGGTGACCCACAGCCTCAGACCGTACAGAGACGACATCCTCCTAGAGAGAGGCGTGGGTGGGGACGGGGACAGGATCGGGAGCGAGCTCGTGCACCAGGTGTACAGATCAGAGATGAGCCTGAGCCGTCCGAGCTACCTTCACTTGATGAGCCTAGTCCTTCCCAGCTCATTCATGACGAGGCTGGCCCATCATCCACATCTTACGATACGGGAGACACCCCAATGCCAGACCGGTCATACACTGAGTTCCATACCCCCCTGGCTCCACAAAAGAGGCGACCATTGCCATCACATGATATGGGGGAGGGCCTCACATAGGTCGAGCCAGACCCTGTCCCATTTCATCAGTACAATGCTGCTACTGGAGATGAGGCTGCTGCAGTTACAGAGATTGATCCATCTACACAGCATCTTCATCAGCGTATCCCGTTACCCAAGATGTGGATGATGGGCCTGAGCCGTCCGAGCTACCTTCACTTGATGAGCCTAGTCCTTCCCAGCTCATTCATGACGAAGCTGGCCCATCATCCACATCTTACGATACGAGAGACACCCCAATGCCAGATCGGTCATACACTGAGTTCCATACCCCCCTGGCTCCACAAAAGAGGCAACCATTGCCATCACATGATATGGGGGAGGGCCTCACATAGGTCGAGCCAGACCCTGTCCCATTCCATCAGTACAATGCTGCTACTGGAGATGAGGCTACTGCAGTTATAGAGATTGATCCATCTACACAGCATCTTCATCAGCGTATCCCGTTACCCAAGACGTACGTGAGGCAGGGTAGAGGCCGAGGACGAGGGAGGTGGGACACACAGCAGTAGCAATAGTAGAGGATAGATTTTCTTATTTTTTTATTGTTGTATATAGCTTCTTACTTTTTTGTATTATTCTTGTATGTAGATTGTACTCCTTTTCTCTTTGACATTTTATGAGAACAATCAATCAGTATTTCATTTTATATTATGTATTATGAGTCTATAAATTCCCATATTTTGATTGTACTGTGCCGAGAAAGTATCACAATACTTTTGTGATTGAATGATTGTGATTGAGAATATGTGTTTAGACGGATTGGTATTATAACTGTGTTGTGATTGGATTGGGTTTGGGAATACTACAGTTTTTTAGTTGTTTAGCCATGGTGGAGGATGGTTAATGGCTTGTATAGCTGTTTATATTTGTATTTGACAGGTTTTATATGTAATTTTTTGGTTTCTCAAGTAATAAAATGTTGTTTATACAGGTAGGACTGACCTCGTCTCTTGAAGAGACGAGGTCACATGCAGTGCAACTTCGCAAAGAATGGGGCTTCGTCTCTTGGAGAGACGAGGTCAGGCACTTATGGCCTCGTCTCTTGAAGAGACGAGGCCATGTTGCCTAAAATCAGGAATATTTTCTTCCCTATGTATTTTCGTAATTTAAAAAAAAATAATATTTTATTCATTTTCCCTAATAATTATGTCTATATTTGACTATACTTTATAGTATTAAATTATTATATATATTATTTTGGTGCATTTTTTTCATTGGAATATCCCTATCTATGTTGGGTGTAAGTCTATTTGTTTCATCATATTCTAATCATTTTAGTATTACATTTTATTTTTTTTAACCGGATATTTATTAAGAAACAAATACCAATAAAAAACTGATATTTTTATTCATAAATAGAGCAAATAGATGCAAATATGATATAGATAAGTCACAGATACATATCGATACAGATGCAATACAAATAAAAATTAGACAATTCCAAATAAACTCAATTTATGCATGAAATACTTAATAAAATTAATAAGAATGCAATAGACTTATAATAAATATACTAAATACATAAAATAATTGAAACATTAAAAATGCAATATTTATTACCATTGTTAGTAAAGTTTTAAGGAATAAACATAATATATATATATATATATATCGAAAATGAAGAGAGATAAGTATTATAAATGTGTAACATGCAGTGGTAATGGTAATGGGTAGTTTGACCATTTTTAAAATTTTAAAATTTCAATGGTTTGGTATCATTATTGCATTATTTTCAAAACAAACTGATATAATAATGATAAAAACTGACATTTTTCCTGATAAATTGACTTAATAAAACCGACAAAAATATGATAATTTTATTCATAAATTGACCAAATCAAACCAATAAGATATAATACTAATGAATTACAGATGCTGATTCAATACAAATTTCATTACCGACAAAAATCTTACAATCCAAATTTAACATATACAAATGGAAATGCTTATAAGAAAAAAAAGAGAATAATATTTATAATCATTGCTTAAAAGGTTTTAAACTACAAATTTATGAAAGAACTTGAAAAAAAAAAAAAAGACATAATCCTAAAGAATGTGAAAAAAGAAAAATAAGAAGCACCAAAATCCATAATAATGTCTTTTTTAATTTTTCCAACTTTAAATGTCTTTACAAAAGCATATTAAATAGTGCTAAATGCTAATCACAATTAAGTTTTATATCACATTATTGAGGTTTTATTTTATTCAAGCTAGTTACTTCTTGTAGCAAAACCAAACAGAGAGAAGAAAAATGCTATAAGTTATGTTTAATTGTACAAGTAAAATAAATAATCCAACCTATAATTTATGGTTATGTAATTTATCTATACAAAAATTATTCCCACAAACATTTTGGCCACAAAATTATAGATGATCCTAGAAACATTTTGACTACAAAACTAAGTGAAATGCATATAAGAAATTGATTTCCTTTTTTTTTTTTCATGTAGACATCTCATTTTCACATGACATTAAAAACTTTGCAGTAGACTTCATTTAATGACAATTAATCATGGTAGAAATTGAGACTCGTTTAATGTATTAGCAATAATATAATAAATAGACCGTTGTAACAAAATCACAAGCAAAGGGAATAGAAGTTATATCCACATGAGAGGAAAACATGTCTTTATATGACAAAGTCTTTCTGTTTCAAACCCTAGCTTTCTTAAACTAAAAATTTCCTAAAAAATAAAATAAAAGAAAAACATACTTCTAATGACCCTCTTCTTGATTTAGAATTTGAACCTAACACTAAATTTTTCCTTTAATGCTCAACCTTTTTTAAATCAGAGTAACCACAATCCTCGGCAACCTGCCTTGAGTAATAAAGTGAATGGAGATTCAAGGAAAAATTCCTATTGAGATATGGTGGTTAATATAATCTTAGATGCATATCCAATAACTTTTGAGTTTTTGGTAGACCAAAGAATGGAGAGAAGTGATTCCGTTGAGGACTCGAGACAGAAAGAAAGTTTTGACACTCCACCAAAAGGTACAAAAATTATATCTTTTTCTTAGGGAAAAAAAAAAGAAAATCAGAAATAATTAGAAGTTAGCACTTATTATAAAAAGGTCTATGTTGTTTCTTTGGGATACAAAACCCTAAACCAAAAGCTGCATATGATATGGAATTTTGCCCTGGACTTTCAATTAATTGGCTTAGGGTTTAGAATATATGCAACAACATTTCAAATTAAGGAAGGCTATATCAAAGTAATTAAAGATTGTCCTTGGCTTTTGAATAGCCAATTTTTAACTTTAAGAAACTGGGAGTCAAATTTTAGGGCTTCTACTACCTCTTTCTCATCTAAGGTAGTATGGGTTAAAGCAAATGTATTGCATCTTGCACCTGAGGCTGTTAAGAAAATAGAAGCAAAAATTGGCCCTTACTAAGGATAGATGCTTGCACTAATGACACAAAAAGAGGTAAATTTGCAAGATTTTGTGTACAGATAAATTTTAATGAACCTCTTACACACACTATAGTCATTGATGCACAAATTTATAGGTTGCAATATGAAGGTATTAAAAGTCCTTGTGTCCAATGTAGAGCTATTAACTATACATCTATGCAGGGGTGGATCCACAGGGATTGACGGGGACTCTGGACCCCTAGACAAAAAAATATAATAAATTTATTTATATTTTTTAAATGAAAAAAAATTGATATACTATATATCTCTGTGATGAAGTTTTATCAAACATTACCATAAAGAGGGGCAACTGTAGACACCTAATATTTGGCCATTCAAGATTTCAATTTATAATAAAAATTAATGTTATGTTAAGCCATGAATTATAATAAAAATAAAAAGTACAATAAAATTGAAAAATACATATAATAGAAATAATAATATAGAAATTAAAAATTAACAATAATAACAAATAAAACAATATGGGCTTAATATAATACTAATTTTTATTATAATTTTTTTGGACCTTGGTCTATTTAATTGGGCCCGTTTTTGAAGTCTTAAATACAATTTCCATTCAAATTAAATCGAGGCAAACGCCAACGACCTGATGGCAAAACACAAATACAAAATTGACCAGTTCAAATTCATGTAAGGGAAGCAAAAGTTTTTTTTTTTTTTTTCCAGATAGGTGCGTGTAACACAGGCATCCGCATGCGTTGTGCCATGCACCATCTTCCCCAAAAGAACGACCAATTTTCCTAGCGACATGGCTATTGTAAGCTCATTTTTTACCCATTTTTGCTCCAATTGTCATCGAATTGATGGATGGGATTTTAAGAAGACATGATATTACGGAATTAGTTCAAAAACTTGTCTTAAAAGTCAAGATTTGGCACTCGATTTTTTATCCTATCTTTCACGCATGAAGCAAATTCATATTTTGATTCGAACTAACCACTTAGCTTCTAAAAACACACATCTAAACTCGTTATCCTCATTCTTGATGTTCATTAAGCTCAAGAATTATGAAAAAGGCTTAGGAAGCTTGATCTCGCTCACATCTTATCGTCGAGGTTGCTAGCCGTATCCCACCTAATTCGACCCTTAGCCAATATAAATAGGGATCGAGTTCTCTGTTCATCATATCAGAAACAATCAATTCCATTAAGTACATCAAAAAAACACTTTTAAGCTTTGAATCAAGCTTTGCGCATCTAGGGTTTTTATTTCGAATTTTTCCCTATTACTCTTTATAGATGTCAAATCGGAGCAGACTAAGGGTACAGTTGTATCCAGGGGTAAGGAAAGTTTTAGCTAGTAGCTTTCCCCTTCATTTAAAGCCTCTCTCCATCTCTGACGAACAACACTACCAACCACCACCCACTATAAATCAAACAATCAACTTGCAGCCAATTTCAAGCCAAACCACCATCGCTGGAACTTTCTCAATCCCTTAAAGTCCCTATTCGACATGGTCGTGACTACCCATAATCAAGTTTCGGATTCTACCGGCCACTTGCTACTAGATTCGAGTTCAACCCGAATTTCGACCCAAAATCCCCTCCTAAAGCTATGATCCGACCTGTGCTAATCCAAGTGAGTTTATTTCGTTATTTATTTATTTATTTTAGTTATTTAAATATAAAAAACTCTTTTTTTCCTTTTTTTTAAAGGAATATAGGAGTAGTTTACTTCACATAAATAATAATAATAATAATAATAATAATAATAATAATAATAATGTGATTAAAAAAAAAACTCGACACATAGAAAATCTTATCTTCTAAAAATGAAAAATCGACTTGATAGCTCATAGGGTCACACATGAAAATTTCATTTTTATGAAAATTGAAAATTTGATGAACTTAAATAAAAAATAGTTCAAAATCTAAAAGATAACCAACACACTAAAATATTTCCAAAAGAGCTACATATTGTTTGATTTTGATTAGTGGGTCGTAAGTATTTTAGGATGACATAAAAAATAAAAAAACTTTTTTTTGTTCTATTATTTATTTTGAATTAACGCATTGTAAATATTGTGAGCTTTGATAATAAATTGTAAATATTATAGTTTTTAAATTAGTAAAATTTTTTAGCATTAAAGAAAATAAACTTTAAATTAAGAATCAATGTGGTAATTATATGGTTTTAATATGATAGCCCCCAAATCTAAAAATCTTTAGTTTATTAAATTGGTTTTACAATTAATTTTTTCGCAGACTAGTGGCTAAGTTAGAATTAACTAACCGATTGATCATAACATACAAATTTTTTCTGAGTTCGATCAGGTGGCGACTCCTAAATTTTTTTAAAAAACTAAATTTCTTTTAATTTATAGTCAATACTTTGTATCAGATGGGTTATGATATGGTACAAATAGAATTAAAATAAATCAAATCGAGAAATGAAAATTCTAGGCTTGATGTTATAAAATGTCCACAGACCTAATAGTATTACAGAGTTAGGATGTTTTCTATATCATCCATCCATAAATATTATTATATTAAATAAATTAAATCATAAAAATTAGGATGTATTACAATTTTAAGAGAATTAAACTAATCTACTCCGTTAAAATTAATAATGACCAAGTACGTAACTTGTTGATTATTTCTTTATTTTGTTTTGAGAAATATATATGTGATTATATTTGATTTACATTTCATCTATCCATTCATTTTGATGCATTATGTAATATTTTTGAGTCCATCAAGGAATTTTTTGTGAAATTGTCTTTATATTTGATTATTATCATTCTCTATTTTTTACTTAATAGATTATTCATCGTATATGCATTTACATTTCTTTTTAAGGTTATAGAGCTCTTAATATAAAAGTAGACTATCACCATTATTTGTGATTTGGACATCAATATGATTATTGTGTTAGGTATATAACCGCCAATTTTGTTTATAATTTATGGAATATACAGATTTTATCTTTATAGTTTTTTTTTTTCCGTTTCCAAAATAATGATATTGGAATATAGGGAATTTATGTACTACAATTTTAAGAAAATTAACCTAATCTACTTCGTTGAAATTAATATACTTAATTTCATATCTTTTAACATATAGCTGTTTTACAATAGTATATTATACTAATATCTTTTATTTTTAACATTAATGGAAATTTTTAGGATTACATTACAAATCGTACATCTACTAATATCAAAACTAAATTTAATTTTAAAATAAATAAGTATAAAATGAATTCAGAAGTTTGATTACTGGTCCAGTGTAATCTCCATGGAACCTTAGAGTTTTCTTAATTTAATTGAACTGCTTGAATAATTGGCAAACTATTAGCCCACGGATGCAGGGAGAAGGCTTTTAAAAAAACTTTGGAATTTTTTTTTGTTTTTTTAGTTGAATGAACAATTTTTTTCTTAGCTTAATAAGGTAGGATAGATATATTAATAGGGTTTCGTTGATAAATGAAGAGTTGCGGGTCTGTTTGGATTGTCTGTTTTTTATCTGTATCTGTATCTTTTTAAAAATGATATGTGTAAATATATCCGATTTGTATATAAATTTTATCTATATTTATTCTATTTGATCTTTTGATAAGAACTGTCAAATTTTTTTATCTATATCTATTTCTTGATAAATAAATTATTAACAAAAAATTTGAAAAAGTATCTATATCTGCCGAAAAAAAGCTAAAACAAACAGAACAAACGAAATCAAAATCAAGAGGAACGAAGAAATGTAATAAAAACCAACAGTAGCTGTAGGATAGATGCAAAATGGGGACTCGGGAAGTGTACGAGCAGAAGCTTCGAAGCGGAAACCTCTATCACGATCCCACCATTAAACCTGGCCTTGGTTCTCCTCGTTGCCCTCGTTGTCTCTCTCTCTTAACCCCTCAACCTGTCCGTATATTCTCTCCCTCTCTGTCTAGTTATCGGTGTATATGTCTTCTTAATTAATCCTATGCATTGATTCAATTTAATTCAGGACAAAGGTGAATGGACTATCAATCCTGTTCTCCACGATGCCACTGCTGTGGTTAGCACACACTCTCTCTCTCGATTTCTTTAAGAATTTAATAAGGTTGTTAATTGCACGGATATTAAAGCTACGTTTGTGTGTGGAATCGGATCTGGATGACTATCAATTGTTGTTCAGTATCTCATGTCATGATAGATAAACCTAACCTTATGTGATTAGACACCAGAATCAAACTTTTGAATTACGGAAAATTCGAGCCTGGTTACAACATACAAGACAACTTTTATAAGAGAGGGAATTTTCGGAGTTTCGTGATTGGAACCATACGGCCTTCTTTGTTTTGTGCAATCGCTTTGCACACTTGAATTCTGATTGCAGATGCGGGAAGTGCTTAATAGTTTTTGAATTATTTAGTTTACAAATCCTTTCACTGTTTTTCAATGAGGGTGTTGAAGATGTTGATTTGTTTTTTGTGCTGAACATGTTGATTTTTTTTTGTGCTCATTAATCATTTTAAAGGGCAAAAGGTTCCGCATCAGTATCTCCATCAAAGCAATAATGACAGTGAAGCTTGTTCATAGCTAGCATTTTGCTTGCAAGTTGGCTGGTTTCATGTTTTGCAGAAATTCCACAACTTGTTTTTAGGGGTTTATTACAACTGCTATCCCCTTGCTATGCTTGTCAAGCGACAAACTTTCATGTAGAAACTAATATTTGGAGCTTTATAGAGAGTTTAAACACCGAAATGATAACAGTGAAGCTTGTTGGCTGTTGCCACATTTTGCACAAATTCCACAACTTGTTTTTAGTATTACAGCGCTATCGGCTTGATAAGCTTGTCAAGCGACAAACTTTAATATAGAAATTAATATTTGGAGCTTTGTAGTGAGTTTAAACACCAAAATGACAAAATCAATCAGACATGGTTGTTCAGATACTCCCATTTTTATCCTTTATTTTATTTTATCTTATAATTATAGTCAAGTCTCAAGTGCTTACAAAATACCATAAACTTTTTTGTTTATTAGGCTGGTTCAGGAATAGGTGCCATGCTCAGTGCTGTTCACGGATTTAATACAGGTATCACTATATTGATGATTATATTTACATCTGCTTTTGTCTTGTGCTTAGGAATTTTCATGTACTAAACCTTGTTTTGAATCAGGAATCCCTTTCATTCAAAATCGTGTCAAAGGTCCAAAGTGGCTTCCTTTTGTCATTGGGGTAGTCCTCTCAAACTTTGTCTCTCCATATGCTTTATATCAAGCTACAATATAATTCTAGAAGATAGGGGATATTTAGGGTATATGTGTAGTGTTTCCACATTTATCATTACCTTATGTTCTTTGTGGCAGCTTCCTCCATTGCTACTATTTTCTGGAGTTATTGCTGCATTTGGAGGTGATTTTCTTCCCATTCTTTTTTCATTCTGAGTACCTGTTTCATTGTGATTTTTGTGCCTGAATTGTTAAGAGGACCAATTTGACTTAAACTTTTCAGACTTGTTATAAAGAGAGCTTTAACAATCTTTTTTTAGGAGACTTGATTAAAGGGAGAATCCTATGATCTCTTGAACATTTAAGTTGTGTCAGTCTTTTGCTTCTGAATGAATTTCTTTCAATTGCATATATTATGAACTTATTCCACAGCATTATCCTCCGTACTGGATATGCTTGGTGCTACTGAATTTAGGATTTCTTGTGTCAATCATTTGTTTCCATTAACCCAATTTTTCTCATATATGTGCATAGATGGTTTATCCTGTTTAGTATTGCTAGATGATCCTACTCTTGCTGTCATTTTTTTTTTCTTGCTGGGTCTTGGTCGTGCTAAGTTTTCTTAATGTTGAACTTGAAATAGATTTCATAACTGGGTGTGTTATTATTTCATTTGGTGTGGTGCTTATGCTAAAAATTTCTCCATGCAATGCTTTTAGTATGTCACAATTTTGTACGCTGGACCATGCCAATTGGTTCATCTTTCTCCTTTAAGTTACTAACGAGTATTGTCTTCAATCTCAGGGCAGGGCCATATCGCATATCCACTCAATATTTGGATGATCTTTTAAATGTTGTTTTACTCGTGTGGTTCCATTTTTCCCTTGTAAAAAAAGTTATGGCCAGAAGTTTAAGTGGAAATGTGTGCATCTAGTTGGTGAGGATTAATCGATTGAGCATAAATATCAGTTATAGTTGCATAGAAGTTTTCACGATCAATTGGGAAAGATAAGTGTCCAAAATTCAGGAATATGGATGCAAAATATGAAAAAAAATGCAGCCCCATAAATGTCAGAAAGATTGTAGAAGGTATTATAGTTGCTTATTTTATGAGGTATAGCTCCACGTTATCTGTTTTCTGAGCAGATTGCCCCCTTATCTTCTTGTTGCTGGACATAACAATTAGAAAGACTCATCTATATAAAATGTCCTTGGCACATTTCACTTCCCTTGTTCCAAATTACCTGGCATCTTCATACTTGTCCCAACTTACCAACAAATAAATAAATAAGTGATTAGCACCTTAGTGGTGGTCTGTTTTGGATTTTGCTACTGGCTTTCCCAAGGATTTGTTTTTTATGCTATGAGGGGTCAGATGTGAACCTTTGAGTGAAGAATAAAGAACTATAAGGCGTTACCCTTTGCTTCAGGTGATGGGGGTAATGTTGCTGCCAGCATCCTTTCCCTCATATGTTAGGTTGCATATACATTTTAGGGGTTCTCTCAGGACTTTTCTCCACAATTCAGTTAGGTTTTTAAGGATTTTATCATCGAGTAGAAGTCTTTCATGTGTCATTATATATATTAGGGTTGCTGATGGCCTTAACGTGGTCCTGACAGTCTTGTAGATTGATGATGGGAAAAAATATTGATTGGAACTTTATTAATGTTTATTATCATAATTTTTAACATCTTCCAGACAGTTTTTTATGATTTTTGTGATTGAATTTCAGTTCTTGTTTTTTTCGTCCATCGGATACATCTGTCCTCCAACAACCCTTTTTTCTATGGTTTAATTATGCAGGTTATGCTCTTCCGCAGTTTACTCAGCTCACAGTGACATCTTATTATGCTGCCTCGAGTGCCTCACACTATTGGATTTCACTTCTTACTAGGCGTATTGAGGAGTCTCGAACATCGCAGACTAGTAAATAAATAGATGCATGGTCTGTCAAAAGGTTCCATATAGAGATATGGATATGAATTTTGGTTTGATCTTTTCTCAATTTTGTAAAAAGCCATTATAGGGCACCTTCATGTTATATAAATTTCATTGTGTTGCAGTACTTTTCCCTCTCGGGTTGAAAAAGGGCTTTACACTCTGCATTGCATTGTTTTCTTCTCGTTAATTTCAGTGTCTTGGTTTGCTCTGAGCATTTTGATGTGTTCAGATCTGAGTTTAATAATTAATATCCAATAATCCTTTCCTAATATCAGATCGACAGTAGGCAAGTGCACCTATCAATTGTAATATAGGAATGGTTTATAGGTCGTATTCCTTGAGGCCCTGCCAAGTACTATTACTCGCCCTCTTATTTATTATCTAGCAATCAATTCAATTTAGGTCTAATTAATACTCAATTAGATAATTCTAAAATTAACTATATTAACTACAAAATTTTATCACAATAGCATATAAAACAAAAGTTTAACAAATTATTAACACAATATACAGAAAGATTACTCCATCATATTAACAGGATTTAACTAAATTCATCCATAAGTTACTTATCTGCAGAATTCTTAATTCATGATCATTATTCTCATAATAGATCAATCCTAATTCTAATTGTATCCACTAGAATCTCTTCTAAGTTAATAGCCAATTCGGAACTGCATTAAAACTCTTATTATTCTCAAATTTTTTTTGAAAACATGCAGCAAACTTCCTATCAACATCTCTATCAACAAGAGTAGTTTGTTCTAGTGCCTTAGATCTACTCAAGGGAATTGTTTCTCAACCTTTTCCAATGAGATCTGATGTAGGAATATGTTGTGCACTATAATTTCCTAACTTTATTGAAGACCCATCACTAGAAATTCGTAATTGAACAGATTTATAACAGATACATATATGATTCCTGTTAATATGACTTCGTAATACCTTAATTACTACTCACTCATACTGAAATATGAACACAAACATGTAACAAACATGATGAAAACAGAAATAAACATTCAATGAACAAGATAAGAGAAGAAATAAACCCCTTTTTATGATTACGAAATGGTTGTACAAACGAACACTAGATCCAATCGACTTTCTCAAGTTCTTCTTCGAATCCCTACTATACTGATGATGATTTTCACACAAACTCTCATACAAATAATTTCCAGATCTAAGAAAAGTTCTCTCATACTTCACTCTGAAAGTATATCTCTCTATATCTTTTTATCAATGGATATCTCTCCTTTTATAAAGCTTGGTGTGAAATAATACAACACTTGGAAAGGAGATGTCTTTTTGTCTGAACTGATGTGTCCGGAAAAAATGAAAGAAAATAATACTTCGAAGTTGTATTATTAACCATCACGGGCGAGCTAGAGGGCTGTGTCTTTACTGTGCTAAATTTTCCCCCTTCATAACTTCAACCACGGGCGAACACAAGGGTTGTATATTTGCTGTGACAATTTTTTAATCCTTTGTAACTTAAACCACGGGCGAACACAAGGGCTGTATATTTTCTGTGCTGAAATTCTCCTCTTCCATCAGAATCACGGGCGAACAAAGGGCCTGTATTTCTACTGTTCGTAAAAATTCATCTTGTTCGCCCGTGATTTCAACTTGATCCATGTTCTTTAAGATTATAAAGGCTTTTCTTACTACTTTTTGCTCCTCCAATTTTTTTGTTTTGATCTAAGGTTTCCTGAAATGAAAATATTATTGAATTAAGTATCAATTCTTAAAATAACAATATAATTTAGTGCTTAAATTTATTTAATTCATCATTAAATCCTTAGATAATTTATGTCTATCACATTTGTTTACAAAAAGGTATCAACGGCAATCCTGCTTAAAGCTGGTTGGATTATTGACCTTGCGGTATATAAATAGAACGCTTTGGTACCTTTTGAGACATTGGTAATGCGTGATCTGCATCATGTTGGGTTCTTGAGCTTCCCATTGCAATAATAAGCCTGAAACACCTACGAAATTAATCAATAGAGTATATATGGATTAATATAATTAATTATAAAAAAAATCATAAGACTTAACACAAGAATTAGGGTTTTTTTGAAAGTTAAAGGTGCTTCTTTGCTTTTCTTGAATATGACTCACCAAGGGAAAAAGGGTTTTAACACTAGTAAGCTATTGATATGGCTTACAATATCTCACTTGTATTGTACTTGTCATAATTAAAGTTGATGGATAAGGGTAGGGTTCAAAGAAGAATTTCCCCATATTGAAATTTTTCCTAAAACTGATTAAATCTTGTTTTATAAAGAAAGTCTCTTTTGTACCGACAAATTAGGTTAAGGGCAAAATAGGAACGACAAATCAAATCTAACTAAAGATATCTTATAAAATAAAAGAAAAATATCAAATAAATTGAAATCATGTCATCATCACTTGTTGAATCATAGTCGCGACATGGGATGCGAAACATGCATCCTAAATTATTAATCCTCTATCATGGTTGGGACATAAGGCGTGACACTGGCACGTCTAATATCTTCAAGGCTATCACGGGTGCAAAAAGGGTGCTATCTCCTTGATGCAAATTTTTAATGTTTGTCACTGTCGATATCATAGGCGTGATTTGAGCTATCATCGGCTCTATAACAGACGTTATCAGCTGATCTTTCATAAATACATGATCACCATCCATGGTTTGAGCGTCATACAGAAGATCACTAGCAGCATCACAGGTGTGATGATTAGTTGGATTTCTTCGTAGTCTTTCATTGGTTGTCACGACCTGGATCACGGGCGTCACTTGCATGTTTTCTACTCTTTTTTCTTCATTCTTCATACAAATTGACATATATTCACTTATAGAATGAATCCCATAGCTAATAAAAAAAAAAAAAAAAGTTATGCTCATCTTCATATGACTGATTAGTGTAAACTCTCTAAACTAAGTTATGCAATCTCTTAACTCTAGCTCTTGTAATCGAGTCTCTAACTTGATTCCCATCATCTTCTTGGGGTTGTTGAAGATTCGCCCTCGAATCTTATGGCTCTTCAACAAAGTCCTCATCCTCTAGAATATATGGAGGTGAATCTGTAATGTTGAAAGTAGTTGACACCTAATGATCCTCTGGAACTTCAAGACAATAAGCATTGTTGTTGATCTTCTCAACAATCCTAAGTGGTCCATCTACTCTTGATGATAACTTGTGTGATTTATTGTGTGGAAATCGATTTTCGCTGAGATATATCCAAACCAAATCTCCTGAATTAAATGATTTAGGATTTTGACGCTTATTACCCCGCTTTCTTTGTCTTTCTTGAGTCTTCTTAAGATATTCATGAGTCTTCTCATGTAATTTCTGAACCTCTTTAGCTAGCTCAACTCCACTAATAGTCTCTTCTCTCATTTTAGGTTTGGCTACCAAATCCATAGGCAGAGTAGGATTAAAGTCATACATAACTTCAAAAGGAGATTTTCTAATTGAACAATGTGTTGACCTATTGTAAGCAAACTTAATAATAGGAAGATACAAGTCCTAATTAGTAAGATTATTGCCAACTGTAGTCTACTTAAAGCTCCAAGAGGATGGTCAACAACTTCTGTCTGTCTATCTGTCTGAAAATGGCATATAGTATTGTAAATTAGGTTAGTTCCCAGCCTTTTTCATGTCTTGCAAAAGAAACTCAAGAATTTCATATCTCTATCTAAAACAATACTATGAGGCACACCATGCAATCTTATTATCTCCTGCAAGAACAAGCTAGCAATATACGTGGCATCATTTGTTTTATGACATGGAAAAAAGTGAGACATCTTGTTGAAACGATCAACGACCACCAATATTGCATCTCTTCCCCTCTAAGTCCTAGGTAAGTCTAAGACAAAATCTATACTGACATCAACCCATGGTTGTGTAGGCAATGGTAAAGGCATGTAATCTCCCCATGATACCTTCTTTCCTTTAGCCTTCTTACATGTAGCACACCTTTGTAGAATCTTATGAACATCTTTCATCATCCTTTTCTAGTAAAAATGCTCTGAACCTCTTTAGCCAGCTCAACTCCACTAATACTCTCTTCTCTTATTGTAGGTTTGGCTACCAAATCCATAGGCAGAGTAGGATTAAAGTCATACACAACTTCAAAAGGAGATTTTCTAATTGAATGATGTGTTGACCTATTTTAAGCAAACTTAATAATAGGAAGATACAAGTCCTAATTAGTAAGATTCTTGCCAACTGTAGTCTACTTAAAGCTCCAAGACGATGGTTAACAACTTCTGTCTGTCCATCTGTCTGAAGATGGCATATAGTATTGTAAATTAGGTTAGTTCCCAGCCTTTTTCATGTCTTGCAAAAGAAACTCAAGAACTTCACATCTCTATCTGAAACAATACTATGAGGCACACCATGCAATCTTATTATCTCCTGGAAGAACAAGCTAGCAATATACGTGGCATCATTTGTTTTATGACATGGAAAAAAGTGAGACATCTTGTTGAAACGATCAACGACCACCAATATTGCATCTCTTCCCCTCTGAGTCCTAGGTGAGTCCAAGACAAAATCTATACAGACATCAACCCATGGTTGTGTAGGCAATGGTAAAGGCATGTAATCTCCCCATGATACCTTCTTTCCTTTAGCCTTCTTACATGTAGCACTCCTTTGTAGAATCTTATGAACATCTTTCATCATCCTTTTCTAGTAAAAATGCTCCTTTGGCAATTCTAATGTTTTCTTTTCTCCTAAATGTCAAGACAATCCTCAAGCATGTGCTCACATACTAATAATTCTTTAACAGACCTACTAGGAATGGAAGTTTTTCTGCTCTATACAAGAATCCATCTATTACACAATATCCATCAACTACCCTCCCATCAACACATCGTGTCATAGTAGGACCAAAGAAAGCATCACTAACATATTGATCTCTTAATAATTGAAATCCTGACATCTTAGCTTGAAGTGAAGTAACAAGAACATATCTGGGAGATAATGAATCAACGAACGTCATTGGTACTCCCCTTCTTATACTTGATCACATATGCAAAACTCTCCAGAACTCAACCCATTTAGCTTGTCATTGAGAAAGTCTTTGTTGTCCTTGGAAGTGCTTCAATGCTTCAATGATCAGTATAGATTATAAATTCCTTGGGCAATAAATAATGTTGCCACATTGTGAGTGCCCGAATCAAAGAATAGAATTCCTGATCACAAACCAAATAATTCAATGTAGCTTCACTTAATTTCTTGCTAAAACAAGCAATATGATGTCTTTCTTGCATCAAAACTGCTCTTGTTTCAATTCCCAATGCATCACACTCTAACTCAAAAGTCTTCTCAAAATCAGGTAGTGCTACTATAGGAGCACTAGTCAATTTAGCCTTGATCTCATCAAAACTCTTATATGCCTTTTAATTACACACAAAAGTAATGTTCTTCTTTGTAAGCTCAATAAGAGGACTTACAGTGTTACTAAAATTAGTAGCAATCCATTGGTAGAATGAAGCAAGTCTATGAAAACTATGGACATTAGCAACAAATTTAGATACTGGTTAGTTAACAATGGCTTTGATCTTTCCATCTCTACCTAAATCCTCATTATAAAAACTACAAAGCTTAAGAATATCACCTTTAATTGACAGAAAGAAAAACTTTTAATATTGGTATAATTTCTTAGATCTTAATACTTCAAACACAGCTCATAATGACACACATGGCTATCCAAATCTCTCTGTACACCAAAATGTCATCAAATTAAACTACTACAAATCTTCCCATGAATTCTCATAGGACATGATTCATGAGATGCATAAAGGCGCTGGGTGCATTGGTTAAACTAAACAGCATCACCAACAATTCATATAATTCATGCCTCTACTCTCATTCTAATATAATGATAGTTACTATTAAGATTAATGTTAGAAAATATCTGTGCTCCAGTCAATTCATCTAACAAATTATTGAGACGCAGTATAAGATACTAGTACTTGATATTAATTTTATTGATAGCTCTACTATCAATACACATCTCCATGATTCATCTTTCTTTGGTACTAAGAGGACTGGAACTGCACATGGGCTAATAATTTTCCTAACATATCCCTTCTCTAACAATTCATCAACCTATCTCTTTAACTCTTTTGCCTTCTTAGGAATCATCTGATAAGTCGAGTGATTAGGAAAAACAATCCTAGGTTGGAGATCAACAACATGCTCAATTCCCCTAATAGGCAATAATCCTTTAGGGAGTTCTTCCAGGAATATATTTGCAAACTCCTCTAACAAATACTATACTACTATAGGTAAAGATACTTATTCTGTTGTCTCCAATACTTTCCTAACATGAAATAATTATATTGCTTCTTTAGCTTGTATAGCTAGGTTGATGTCTCCTCTATACATAAACATAGAATTCTTCTTCAATACTCTACTCATCTATGATTGAGTTTTTCTAAACTCCGCTGATATCATTAGATTTAAAATTATTTTCTTACTATCCTTCTATAAGGCATAAGTGTTCATGTATCCATCATGTAACAACTTGTGATCAAATAACCATGGACTTCTAATAAAATATGAGAGGCACACATAGGCAATACATCACAAATAACCTCGTCTTTGTACTTGTCACCTACATGAAATGGTACTTTCACTTGCCGATTCACCTGCAAATTGCCTTGCTTATTAAGCCAATGCAACTTATATGGCTTAGGATGTGGTGGAGTAGTCAATTTCAATTTGTTTACTGAGGCAGCAACAACATTGGTGCAATTCCCTCCCTCAATAATGAATGCTCATAAATTTCACTTTACCCTACAAGTAACATGGAATAAATTTTCCCTCTACTCCTTTTCAAAAGATTGAGATACATTAAGAGGTCGTCTCGATACATTAACACTCATGTATTGGTCTTCTCTCTCTACTCTTCATTAACCTTAGTAATTTCTTCACCATAATAAGTATATAATGTTGCTGATAAACTATATGGTTCACCAGAATCATCCTCTTCATCCGCACTATTAACTTCACCACTAATATTCACCATTGCTCTCCGGTTAGGACATTGAAATGCAATATGTCTAGTTCCTAAGCACTTAAAACATTTAAAAGTACATGTTCTCCCATCGGATGCACTTGCTTTATCTAAACAACCTTTATTCACATTAGCAATATTTTTACCCCTATCGTTATTATTTCTTTCACTTATCACAAAATAATGACTCTCCTTTATCACTGGACTTGTTAGAAGTCCCTTTATCAAATTTCCTACTATCCGAAGCATAAGATTTCTAAGAATATTCATACCTATTATTAGTTTATTTATAGGGATAATTCGACCTCTATTGCTCCACCTTAAGGGCTAATTAGATGGCTTCTTCAAGATTGTCATATCTCTGAAGTTCCACAACACAAGCAATTTCATATTTCATCCCCGTAACAAATCTCGCAGCTATCTGCTGAGGTGGCTCAGTAACACTGCTTCAATCATCAACGATTCAAACTCTTGTGCATACTCATCCACACTTTTACCCCTTTGTATACATGACTGAAGACGTGCGAAAATTTCATGATAATAATATGCTAGCACAAATTGTTCTCTTAGCACTCTTTTCATCTCTTTCCAATCAGAATCTCTTCTTCTCCATCCCTCTCCTAGTACTCACTAAATTCTTCCACTATAAGGTGGCATACCCCATAAACTCAACTACAACCAATTGCACTCACGTATGTTTTTCATTATCATATCATGCAAATAACTTTCAACTTTATCTTCTGATAGGCTTAATTTCTATAGGTTTTTCCATGTTATTAGTTCAATTTAGAGTTTTAGTGTATTTTATATAAAAAATTGTTACTTAATTGAGTCTTATATTCATTTTAGACATTTGAGGGACATGTATGAAGATAGAGATGAATTTGGCCAAAGAGTATTCAAGAGAGTGAAGACAAGGAGAACATGGAAGCTTCACGGGCGTAATAGTTGCATAGGAAGTCAAAGTACCTGAACTGAAATTCATGTCCATGACTCATGTTGGAAAAATGAATCTCAGATTCCAGACGCTTCTAAGGGTAGATTTACGAGCGTGATTCACTAGTTTCAAGTGACTAGCCTCTACTAAGGTCAAAATCAAGGGCGTGATTTATGAAAATTTTGAGACAATGGCGTCCAATGGCAAATCACAAGCATGATTTCTAAAAAATTTGATATCAGTGGCA
Source organism: Combretum micranthum (assembly GCA_024138025.1). Taxonomy (NCBI): domain Eukaryota; kingdom Viridiplantae; phylum Streptophyta; class Magnoliopsida; order Myrtales; family Combretaceae; genus Combretum; species Combretum micranthum. The sequence goes on along the minus strand of JAMXBD010000117.1, from coordinate 1,776,841 downwards.
TCTAAGGATAGAATCACGAGCGTGATTATTGAATTCAACAACATCAGTAGCCACTAAAGGCAATGTCATGGTCGTGATTCACCACTGCAAAGTGACCAGACTCTACCAAGGTCTCTTTTAAACTTCAGTATGATTAAAAAATGCACTTTCCCAACTTTTCTTTAAACATTGTAATTAATGGTTGCCACATGTGAATGGTTACATATATATATTTGTAATTTTTAAGGAAGTGACTTAGGTATAAAATATAATATACCCATTCATAAAAGGTATCGATAAATGGGATTTCCATCAATTTCATTCTTTCATTGTAGCATTAGTGGGGAAAAATGTAGACATCTTCTCCTCCATACAAGGGAGTGAATATATGTGCGTGAGTGTATTTGTGAGTGTATTGTGATGTGTAAGTGTTGTATTTGTGATGATTTATCCATGGAACTCGAGAAAAACAGCGATGGATCTTCAAGTGTTTATTGTAGACAATTCCTAGATATTTCAACAATGGAGAAACAGGTGTTGTCTTTCTATCTCTCATCTCACTCTTATTGTGTTTTGCCTAATGTTTGTTATTGTAGTGTATTATGCAAATTTTCCATTTCCTTTGTAGAAGTGCGTTAAATTAATAATTGTATTAGACTTCTTAATTCCAGCAATAGCATATATTTATTAGTTTATGTAGCGCACAAATGGATTTTTGTCATATTTCACTTAGATAGATTGAGAAATCATCCAAGTCAATAAATCTAAAATGTTGAAAAGGATTGCTCATAGTCTTAGAGATAGGATGGTGAAATCTACTGCAATTTTCCATAGAATTCCTGAACTTAATCGGTCCTTGATTTGCTATTAGCTTAAGAAGAAATTCCGATGGATAAAATCAAGATTAAGCCTTGTTGATCTTGAGAAAGACTTTAGAGTAGTATGTTTAATTCCGCAGTTAAGACTAATAACAATACTTTGATGGTGTTAAATTACATGTTAATCATGGGTTACAGGCCTATGTGTTATGTTTGCATTGCATCTCTTTGTTATGTGTTAATATGTGTATTTGTATCCTTAGGTAAATAATTGTATAATTAGTAATTCAAAACTATCATTAAAATTTGATTTTTTTTAGGCTACGTAATGAGAAGAAGGTTAGTACTAGTACTTAATTTGTTCGCTGTGAGGGATGGCTTATACTTAATCCTAAACTATATAACGACATGTACACTTCTTGGCTTTACCGTGTTTAGGAAAAGAAACTATAGAATTACAAATTTAAAACTCAGTCACTCAATTAGAGACCATCATCTTCTTAGTCAAGATAATCATCTGCCATACCACTTCCTAAAGAGGAGGCATATGCAACTTCACATGTTCCAAGCCTCTAGGTTTCCTAAATTCCCTTCCGTAGGCATTTTGTAATCAAGATTATCCCTTCTAACGTCGCCTTGCCTACCATCATTGAAAGGCAATAGGGGTGGTACTTCTATGCAAACTTACACTACATTAGGGTTTTATAACAATTGTTGCATCGTTAGGGTAAAGTATTGATTGTAGTAATCAAAGCTTATATCTATTGGTTCACACTCCTATCATCTCAACTTGGACTCCTCTATTACACGGTTATTACCTTAAGCCCCTTTATTTCCACGAACTCCACTATTGACTTCCTTACCAAAATTTCCATTCATATTTTCGTTCGACATCTTTAGAATACATGACTAGTAACCAAAATCACAAACTTGAGATTGATATTAAAACCTAATAATTTAATAACAGCCACTTTCATGCACGAACATGTATAATGGTAGAGACAACTAACCATAAACCCTGCTCTAATACCAATAAATATGATATGCTAGCAAATTAACCACTAGAGTATCTATGGATTAATACTCATTAATCTTATAAAAATCCCTAAGATCTAACACAAGAATTAGGGTTTTCTTGAAAGTTAAAGATAGGTTCCTTGCTTATCTTGGATATGACTCACCAAGAGAAATAATAAAGGTTTTAACACTAGTTAAGCTATTGATATTACTCACAATATCTCACTCGTGTTGCACTCACCACAATCAAAGTTAACTGATAAGAGTAGGGTTCAAGAGAAGAATCTTTCAAGAGAAAGAATTTTCATTAAACTAATAAAACTTGTTTATGTTTACAAATAAAGTCCCTTTTGTACCCACAAATTAGGTTGAGGGAAAAAGTTAATAATCAATCAAATCTATTGAAAGATATATAATAAAATAAAAGAAAAATATCAACTAAATCAAATTTTGTTGTCATCATTGGCTGAATCATAGCCGCAACATGGGACGTGAAACTTACATCTTAAATTATTAATCTCCTATCACAATCGGGACGTAGGGGGTGACATTAGCATGCCTAAATCCTAATATCTTCAAGGCTATCATGGGTGTGACAAAAGGCGTTATCTCCTCAATGTCAATCTTTAATTTTTGTCACCATCGACGTCATGACTGCGATACAATCTATCGTTGGCTTTATAACAAGCGTTATTTGCTCATCTTTCACAAGTATTTGATCACCATCTATAGTTCAAGTGTCATATTGAAGATCACCGACCGCATCGTAGGCGTGATGATTAGCTAGATTTCCTTATTGTCTTTCACTGGTTGTCATGGCCTAGATTATAGGCGTAATTTGCATGTTCCCTTTGTTTTATATTTTCTTTTCTTCATTTTTCATATAAATTGACATATATTCCTTTGCAGAATGAATCCCGTAGCTAAAAAAAAACTATTTTCGTCTTCTTATGATCGATTAGTCAAAACTCTCTAAACTAAGTTCTGCAACCCCTTAGCTCTAACTCTTGTAATCGGGCTTCTAACTTGATTCCCATCAAAGCCTCTCAATCTTTTTATTAAGTATAAGACTTGAAAAAATAGAGAAAAAAGAGGATTTTTAAATATGTAGGAATAATGACAATTAGTGCATTACATTAACATGGTAATCCTGTCCTTCCTTTTGGTACGTTTTGTATCCTACATCTCTAAGATCTTCTAGGCCTGTGGTAAACATTCCATACAAGACTTTGTGTTAAAAAAAATAAGATAACAAAATCTTCTCCAATGTTCTTTAAATCTTATTTTTGTTTGACAGAGGTTTTGTTATCATCAAAAGGGAGAGAATGTTTCGTTCTCATTAAGTAGGTTTTGATGATAACAAAATTGAAAAAGATTACTAATGAGTTTATCAAGTGCGCATATTTTAAATTAAACAGATATTGCTGCATTTTTTTTATACATTCCAGTTGTTTAAATCAATGAAGCTCGTGAAGACATGAAGATAGATGATAAGATTTATTATAGTTTTCTAGAAGAAGATGCTAAAAAGAAAAAGATATTCATGGTTACTCCTTTCTTGTTTTTATGGATATCAAGAGAATTGTTGAAGATTAGTCTACACAAGTTTTGGGACAGATTCACACGAATTGTTTTTCAAGATAAACCAAAGATAGTTTCAAAGATATATATCAGGCATCGGTTGTTATGTTCAAATTTGAGTTCAAATACAATATTTAACATCAAGATAAGAAGCTCAAGATGACATCCGAGATCGTATAAGAGAAGTCTATCCAACCTATAACAAACTCTTATGAACATTGAAGACCAAAAGCTTATATATATCCAAAGCATTCATATCAATGACCAAGAGAGATAACACATTGCAACAAAAATAGACACTGGTCTTTCTGGCAAACTTTGAATTGATATCGTATACTTATTTCCTTGCTGCAACTTTATTGAATCGAGTTCATTTATTGTTGATAGAAGGAACTTCTTATTGCCTTCTAGCTTGTTTAGTTTACAAGATTAGGCTTTATAGTATTGACTTTAGCTTAAGGAAAGCCATAGGGATCAAGTAGAGTGAATTATATTGTCTTGTAAATTGATTTGATTGGATTAGTGAAACATACCTATATGGATTATTGCATCCCCGGCCTGGAGCTGCAAGAGAGGATGTAATCCTCAGGTTTTTCATAAATAGAATTAGATTATAGAATTTAGATTAAGAAAGATTTAATGTGTTTTGAATGAATATGTTGTAGCATATGAAAGTTGAGTACATTCAAGGATAATAACTTTTATAAAATCAAATCATAGTAAGAATAGTAAAATCATCAATTGAATTAATTTAAGAAAATTTCCAAATTAAGTATTCTTTATATTCTTATAGAAAATTGAATTTTATAAACTCAACTTCTAAATTACCGACAACATTGATATAAATTTTATAAGAAATTATTTCATCAAATGGGATATATAAACTAAATTGTTACTAAACTTTGTTTTGAATTTGAAGGGTTGATAATTATAATGTATTAGATGTATAATGGACTAATGTGTGTTTGTTTTGATCCTAATGGCAGCAAAAATAGTCCTTGAGGTCACCATAATTTCTATGCACACACACACTTTTAATCACTTTCAAATGCCCCAAAAGTCAAAAGATCATTTTATCTATATGTACATAATTATCTTTTATTAAGAGGCAAAATTTTTCCTCCTCCTTGTCTTCTCAAAACCTACATTTCTTACACCACACACACACTCCACTTTAGTCTTCATTTCTTCTTCTAAATCATCAAGAAGTTTAAGCTAAATCACTCTCTTCAAGTTAAAACAAGTATAGGTAAGTTAATTTATGTTTTGTCTTTATTATTTGTGTGTTTATGTAGTTATAGAATAAGTGTTATTGTTGGCTAATGGCCGTTTTAGAATGTTTATGAATTTGATTGCTAGTTATGTGAAGTAGAGTGGTAGAGAAGGGGTTTTGAAGTTCTAAAACTTGAAATCTATGGTTGGTTTGTTGGTTGATTAATTTGATGTGGAGAGTAGAGATAAGTTAGAGGATATGATGGAGTAAATGAGATGTATGAGTCTTGTATGATGATGTTGGAGAGTATTGGATGGATTTAAGGCAACTAAAGTTGGTTAAAGTGTGTAAAAATGTGAAGTGAAAAAATGTTTTTCCGCTGTCAAAAGGCCATGGGGCTTGGTGGAAGGCGTGGCACAATCCGAGTGTAATATGGGTTGCTAGGTCCCTTTCCAAGGGGGCATGGCAGGGGTGGTGGTGGCCCCTGTGCTTCTCCATATGGGAGCATGGCAAAGGTGGTGGCAGCCCCTATGCTTCTCTATATGGAGGCGTGGCAGAGGTGGTGGTAGCCTTTGTTCTTCGCCCTGTTTGACATGCCCCTTGGTATGGGGTGTGGCTAAGAATGTATAGATTTTTTTTTTATCTTGTACATGTCCTTTTTGGGTCTAAAACCTAGTTTACTCTTCTTTTCATGTTAAATCCTTAGTAAAATATGAGTCTCTTTATCTTATAGGAACCCTAGATTATGATTAAGATTTCCCGTTGGACTATTACAATGATTAAAGAGAATGCAAGAGTAAGTAACATGAATCCTATCACTTTGTGTGTGATTGTAAGTAGTGGAATATAGTTTAATCATAATTATAGGGATCAAATGCATGGGGATGGGAAGTCTTGTATGTTATATGTTGTATGTTTGAGTTGTAAATTTTAATAATCAAAATGACAACTACTTGCTTGACATTAAATTATAGTTACATAATTGAAGGTCTAAATTGATATGATAACATGATAATATGGAATTAAGTTTATTAGACTTCTAAGTTTAATATGACATGCATTTCATAACATCATATTGTATTAGCATGGTATTCATGTTACGTGTTAACATTTCGATTCTGTAGTAATGCTTGTTGGGACCAGTGGGTTTGCTTGTAGGTTGCCATAGGGTTGTCAGCTTCATACGAACTAAGTAGGCTTTGAAGGAGGTCGCCTGTGTTGGAGTTGGCTTTAAAGTGTTAATACTTAGTGAGATTGCTCAAATTTTAAAAGAAGTGGAGGGTGTTTATGTAAAAAGTATTTTGGAAATGGTAAAAGAGAATGGAAAAGTCCCCCTTTCTTTAGTTTTGAGATTCTTATGGGTATGAACTACTGAAGCAATCCTTCAACCCCTTGGGAGGGCGTAAATCCCCATTGTTCTGAATTCCGGTTATTCGAATCATGTTTTTTGCATATGGTTACTAGCTAAACTTGTCTGATATTAATGATAGTGTTAAGATTCTATTATTCACTGAGCTTTATATGCTCATGCTCTCTTAGACTGTTGATTTACAAGGCTTTAAGCAAGAAGACCAAAACCAAGCTCAGGTGTGGAAGTTAGTGTAGGATTGACTTATGTATTCTTTTGGAAAGAAGACCATATATGTAATAGAGACTTAGTTATGGTTTTGTAATAGTATAAGTTTCGTTTTTCCTTGTAAGTTTTCATTGTAATAGGGTTCTGTTGAAGCCTTGAAGACCATGGCTGTAATATTTTGTGATGACCTAGATCTATATGTTTTTCGTTCATGGTTTACATATATATAGTGTACTGTTACAACTAAGATACCTTGTAAGGGTGTGATAAAGGACCGATACACAAGGTGGAACCTTTATATATCACCGACTTAGCTTTCCTTCATTTACTCTCTACTTATTTTTGCGCATTCTTATTATGTTGTTTTATTTGATTAACTTGTTCTCACATTTTAGTCAAAGGGGATAAACTTTTAAAGATTGAAAAATAAATTTTTGTTATAATCAATTGGTATTAGAGCAAGACTCTTTTATCAAATTGAGTAATCCAAATAACATGGCCAAGAACAATGTTTCAACCAATCATGCTCCTTTCTTCGATGGTTCAAATTTTCCTTACTAGAAGATGCACATGGAGACATATATTAAGGCTAATGACTATGCTTCTTGGCAGTTAATATCCATTGGTGACCATGTGATTCGTCTTAATGGAGATTCAACACTCACTGAGGAAGAAAAGAAACAAATTGAAAAGAATAACAAAGCCAAGAACTTGTTGTTAACTACTATTGTAGCATCAGAGTTTTATTTGATCTCATCTTGTGCAACTACTAAGAGAATATGGGATACCTTGTGTGATACTTAAAGGAACCAACACCATCAAGGGGACTAAAATTAATGCTCTTATTAAAAAATATGAATTGTTTTAGCTTAAATCTGATGAATTTGTGAAGGATGCTTTTAACAAGTTCCCTACGATTACTAATGGGCTTGCATCACTTAGGAAGAAGATTGCTGATCCAGATTTGGTAAGAAGGATGATGAGAATCTTGCTAAGTTCACAGAATACTAAAAGGATTGCCATTGACGAAGCTCAAGATCTTAACAAGCTAGCACTTAGTCAACTAAGTGAAAAGCTCATGGCATGCGAATCCCATAAAAAAAAAAACACAAGAGCCTAAGACCAGCACCAAAGGAATAGCTTTTAAAGCCAAAGAAATTTTCAAGGAGCAATCTGACTCAGACAATGATAGTGATGATAATGGAGATATGCCATTACTAGCATGAAGACTCAACCATCTGTTGAAGAAGAAAAGAGGTAAGAAATTTATTACTTGTAACTAGATTGATTATAAGAACAATGATCTAGGTAAAACATATAGAGAATAGGACAAAGGAGATTCAATGCTATGCGTACAAAAAGTTGGGACATATTAAGTATGAATGCCCAACACTGATTAAGAAAATGGAGAAATTTAAGAATAAAAAAAACCATTATTTGCTACTTGGAGTGACTTAGACAACACAGAGAGTGAGTAAGACCCTATGAGTGAAGATGAAGGAGGCAAATCTACGTCTCATGGCCACATCCCAGGTAAATTTTGAATTTGAGATGAACTATCTAAAAGCGATGCTTATGCTAAGATGAAAAAGCTTTTAAAAGCACTAAATAAAGCTAATACTTAAATATCAAAGCTAGACACACAAAATAAAGCACTTAAGAATGAGAAAGAAGCTCTTAGTCAAACAAATATGTTGTTAGTTAATGAAAATGATATTTTGAAAAATGATAATGAAGCTTTGCATTTTGATATTGAGAAAATGAGAAAAGAAAACAATATATTAAGGAAAAAACTGGTGTTTTGAAAGTTGGAATAGATGATTGATCGAATTCATAAAGAATACATTTAACAAATTCAATGAAAGTGATAAGATGTTAAATATGTTGATAGCTTCACAAAGATCAAGTAGTGATAAACATAGTTTAGGTTATGAACATGGATCTACATCAAATGCAAATAAGAAAATAGTATTTGTTAAGGATAAAGAAATAGCTAATGCTTAGCTTGCTGTTGAAAAGAAAAATGAGACAAATATAAATGCAAAACCTATAAGTTATCCCAGAAGCTACAACAGAAGGTATTCTGGAAGAAATTATCCATCCAAAGGGTACTACAAAACAAATACTGCTTGGTATTATCAAAGATATCAAAAGACGAACAGGTACAAAGAAGTAAATGACATGTATGATGTTAATCCTATATTACTTTTTTTTTTTGTAACAAATTAGGACATATAGAGAAATTTTGCCACAATAAGAAAAATAAATCGAGTCATCCTCAATTTAATGTTATTCATAATCCAAAGTAGAATTTCAAAGGACCTAAGCTAGTTTGGGTTCGTAAAAAAGTATAATTTGTTTGTTAGTGATTTCAAGTACTTGAGGCTAAGTGTAGATGGATGTGAACTTAATAAGTAAGTGCCTTAAATGGTAAAGGAAAAAAAATATGACTCTCATGAACAAAAGGAATAGTTAATTATTAGGTATTAATGTTCGAACTCCCTCAAAGTTTTGCTTGTTTGCTCTTTATGATCTTAAACAAATTCATTTGAAATATGTTGTTTTGGTTAATATAAATTAGTTGGTATCATTTTAAGAGGAAGTATAGTTTCTAAAAGAAATTTATAAAGGGGGAGAAGATAAAAGAAAATGAATACGATTTTTTCATCATTTGACTTAAGGAAAATTACTTCAACAAGATAATTAGTTTTTTCCATTTTAATAAAAAAGGGGTATTTGTGAAACAAAAATAAGTAAGTAGTTTAAATGCATTAAAATTTGTTTATTCTTTAATTTTTTGTTATGTGTATTTTGAAAGTACAAAATTATGCACAAAATGACAAAATCCTACACTATTTATGTAACAATGCTGCAAAATTTTGGTTTTGCTACAATTCTAGTAATAATTCTGTAATGTTTTGCAATTCACTGTGCAAATTCTGCAACATTGTGCATTTTCTGTAATTTTTTCCGAAGAAAAATTGTGGATCATCTTGTAAAATTCTATTATTCTAAGAAATTTGTGCACAAAAATGTTAATATTTGGACTACTATACATACTTGAAAAGTGCAATTGTCTTTTGAATTAATGAAATTCATATTTGGTCATTTTTTTTTATTTTTATTTTGTTGATAACAAAAAAGGGGAGAGAATCATGATATAACAAAAATAAGAAAACAAAATTTTCTCCAATGTTCTTTAAATCTTATTTTTGTATGACAAAGGTTTTTTATCATCAAAAAGGGAGAGAATGTTAGGTTCTCTTTAAGTAGGTTTTGATGATAAAAGTGTAAAAAGATTACTAATAAGTTATCAAGTATAAAGATTTTAATGAAAAAAATGAAAAATGGATAGTGTTAGTTTTCCTAAGGAGTGTCCAAAATGTTCAGTGATAAGTATTTTGAAATAAATAAACAACCCAGAAGGAACTCCAAAGAGTATCAGTATATTAGATTTAAGATCACAATTCTAGCATAGATTGTTCATAGTTTGTTTCAAATCAAGTTAAAACATCTTTTTAAGACCCAGCTCCAAAAGATTAATACATTTGGATAATGTATACATAAGTTCCACTAAGTAGGAATATAATCCATGGGGATTAAATCAAGATCATCAAATTTGTCAAGCTTTTTACATAAACAAAGATTTCTGTAGATTTTAAATTAAATAGATGTTGCTGCATTTTTTTGTACACTTTAGCTGTTTAAATCAATGAAGTTCGTGAAGACATGAAGATAGATGATAAGATTTGTTAAAGTTTTCTAGAAGAGATGCCAAGAAGAAAAAGATACTTACGACTACTACTTTCCTAACTTCGTAGGATATCAAGAGAACTATTGAAGATTGATCCACATAAGTTTTGGAACAAATTCACATGAATTGTTTTCAAGATAAACCAAGGGCATTTTCAAAGATATATCAAGCATAAGTTGTTACGTTCAAATTTGAGTTCAAATACAAAATTTAACATCAAGATAAGAAGCTCAAGATGACATCTGAGATTTGATAGGAGAATTCTATCCAATAAGCTACAAAAACTCTTATGGACGTTGAAGACTAAAAGCGTATATATATCCAAAGCATTCATATCAATGACCAAGAGAGATAACACGTTGCAACAAAAATAAATGCTACTCTTTTTTGCAAACTTGAACTAATATTGTGCACTTATTTCTTTGCTGCAACTTTACTGAATTGAGTTCATCTCTTGTTGATAGAAGGAACTTGTTGTTGTCTTCTAACTTATTTAGTTTACAAGATTAGGCTCTGTAGTATCAACTTGAGCTTGAGGAAAGCTGTAAAGATCAAGTAGAGTGAATTCTAATATCTTGTAAATTGATTTTATTTGATTAATGGAACATGCCCATATAGATTATGGGGTCCCCGACTTGGAGCTAGAAGAGAGGATTGATGTACAAGGCAAAACATCTATATATTGTTGACTTAGCTTTTCTTTCCTCACTCTCTACTTAGTTTTGCACATCCTTATTGTACTGTTTTATTTAATTAACTTGTTATCACATTTTAATCAAAGGGGATAAACTTTTAAAGACTGAAAAATATATTTTGGTTATATGATTATAATCAATTCAAACCCCCCTTCTTGATTATAAAGAGGGACCAACAGGTTTCGATGTTTAGGAATAAGCCATGATGTTGATGTATAACTATATGAGCATTCTATACAACACTTCATATATGGTAGAGGTTTTATTTTCATTTATATCATTTTTAATTAAGGTTAATCATGTGAATGTAACCTGAAGTTTTACAAAATATGCATTTTAGTACATGAACTTCTAAATTGATCAAATTACTACTTAAAAGTATAAGACGTTATCCATCTCCGTACTCCATCCTATCCTATACCTTTTCTAATGTGGATATTTGGCACAATAAAGAAGCGATACGTGTAATTATTTTAGAAATGTTCAAATTTATGTGTAAAATTTTTTAAATTCAAAAAATCTACGCGAACTAACCATTCTTTAACCCAAGTTAACGTAACCTCGTTAGAAATAAGTCAAGTAAAAGTACAAGCCTTTTTTGTTTTCAGTAATTCCTTTGTTTAAAACTAAATAGCGCTAAAATCATAAACCTTAATCTTTGACAAACACCTCTAATCAACTCCAAATGATGAGCATAGAACCATAATAGTCTGATCAAACCTACAACACCTAAATACCTCTTTCTTCCAACCTCTAATGCTTCCTCAACCCCACTATCGGTGTCGCTACTTTATCCACTGAAAGAAGTAACAACCATTGTCATACTATGTAACAAATACGGAAACATTAGTTGCTGAAACTTTCAAATAGTAGCTTAATGTCATGCATTAATGGAGTCATCATTCATATTCACATTACTAGGTTTTATGTATGATAACTATAGAAAAGTTTTCCATGGTTGGCCAGCATCTTCACCATGGATAGTCTTTCCTTTTGACAACACTTGCACAACATGAGCCCATAAACACTATTGATCGACTCGATAGATCAGAGGACATTTCATCGAAGTTTGCTATCTACAACAAAACAAATAAATATTTAGTCAATTCCAATTATCAATTTCAAGCCTACATCGATACAGATAACATTGTCAAAGCAATGAGAAAATTGAGCACATGACCTAAGAAGAATATGATAAATCCATGTTCATATGAAGTGCTACTGATGATATAACTATGAACTATGCACCACAAAGAGATCAAATCGATAGATAAAAGGTGGAGAGAAGGCATGCATGAGGATTTCAAATGCAAAACAAAATCATATCATGTCACGCCATATGGATTATACAGAGTTTAAATAAGACTTTAGAGTTCACCTTTACTATATCTGTGTGCCATCAATCACCTTCGATGTTCTCTCTTCATCAATATGTTCAACCTTCGAATCTGATGTCTCCTACCTTTCTTTGCAATATAGGGTTAGGTTTCGATCACAAATGCCATTTTTTTCCTTTCTGTCCTATCTTAAAAAGGTATCATGTCATGATGTTAACCGTGGTTTAAGAACTTTTTTTAAGGAATGTACTGATAAAAAATTTTCCACATTGGAAGAAAACATAAGTTTTTTTTTTCCTTTTAGCATGGCTAACACGTGACATTTTACTATTGCATATTCAATCCATATGCACATAATTACTTGATGGTGTTAAAACAAGTACGAAGATGGATAATGTCCCATACTTTTAGGTAGCAATTTGATTCATTAAAATTTTAGACACCCAAATTCATATATTACGAAAGTTCATATACTATTAGTGTAATTAACCTTTTTAATTATGACAAATTCTTTTGAATTTATTGTAAACTGGGTAAACTTCATTCATTTTGTATAAATAGTAGGAGAAATAGCATCTGGATAGTAATACGACAAACTCCTTAGGAAATGTTAAAATGTTTTTAATTATATCAATCTTCCATTACATACCATAAGTTTTATCATTTCACCTCTATATTACACATATTTAAATGTCTAGGTTAGTACCATAACCATCTTATCTAAAAACCTAAGACTTATATATTTAAATGATGTATCACTTCCAACTAAGGTTGTGTAAAAAGAAGAAAAAAAGATCAAATTGTAAGTCAAACCATAATTTCGGATTTTTTTAAATGGTTTAGTTCATGGTTCGGTTCAGACAAAAGCAAACGGTTTGTAATTTCGTTTAGGACCGAACTGTTTTACATATTTAGGAAAAAAAAAACCTCAAACACATTGTTTTATCCATGGGTTAATGTTGTGAATGGTACTTAAAATTTAACAAAATATACAACTAAGTACCTAAAAGAAATTTTTATACATGCCAATGGTACATTTGTCAAATTTTTCTAGGTACTAAATTGATCAATTTCAAAGTTTTTCAAATACTAAATTGATTGATTTTTAATTCAAGTACTAAATCGATCAGCTTTAAAGTTCAAGTATTTAGTTATATATTTTGCTAAAGTTTAGGTACCATGTATGACATCAACTCTTTTATATCTTAATTTTCTTGTTTAAAAAAAGATTTAATTATTTTTTACAATTTTACTTAGATAAGCATCCTTCATGAAAATAGAATTAGATTGATCATGTCATATTTTGATATTATGTCATGCCTACAAATAAATTAATATTTAGGATTTAGCCCTTAATGTCTAAAATTTTTTTTTTTTTTTATTTAATGTCACAAATGGTGCATAAATTTTCACAAAATATATAATTGGGTACTTGAATTTTAAAATAGATCAATTTAGTTTCTAAAAAAAATTTTTGTGTACACCAATTGTGCCTTCATCAAATTGGCTAACATTATCATTCTACATGATGTTTTTAACCAATATGATAGAGATATTATTGGCGTATATGAAAAGTTATTTTTAAGTACTAAATTGATAAATTTGAAAGTTGAAATACTAAATTGACTGATTTCAAAGTTTAGTTAATGACGAAAATTGTACCTAAACTTTTGCAAAAAGAACAATTAGGTACCTAAAGTTTGGTTTTGAACAATTTAGTACTTGAACAAAGTTTTTGGTGACTTTTTTCATTCTTAAAGTTTGGTTTTGACAATTTTGTTATTTGAACAAAGTTTTTGTTGAATTTTTTCATACCTCGAGCAAGTGAACTAAGATATAAAAAAAGTCCATGAAAATTTGTTTGGGTATCAACATTATTAAAAGCAAACTTCAGGTATGAAAAAAGTCAAAGAAAACTTTGTCTAGGTACCACATTGTTCAAAACCAAACTTTAAGTACCTAATTGTACTTTTTGCAAAACTTTAAGCACCATTTTTATCATTATCCCTTTTAAAGTTAAAGCATCCAATTGCATATTTTCTCAAATTATACCACACCTACCCCTACTTCCAACAAATACTATCCTATAATTTATATAGTTATAAGAAGTTTTATTTCATCTACAAGAGTTATATTAAATAATTTAAAAATGATTTATTCATTCAATATTAAAAATGTTAATAAAATTTCAATTTAAGTACACCATTTATTAAGAAATAACATGTCAAAGTAATTAAATTTCCTATTAAATATTATTTTTGCTGGTCCCAATAATGTAACCAAGAAAGGGGGATTGAATTGGTTACTTTAAATTTCAAATCTTTTTCAATCAAAACTGAAGTTCCATTTTGATTACTAACTAGATAGGCGTGAAAATAATATAATAAACAAATAACCAGAGTATTTAAGAGATTAAATGTATGAACTTAAAGTGAATAGATAGGGAAGAAAAGCTAAGACAACAATTTAAAGTAGTTCGACCTTGTGTCTATGTCTGGTCTTCCAACTCCAAGCTACGGACCTCATTTTTTACATAGGTATGTTCCACTAATCTAATAAAAAACTTGATTACAAAGTAGTACAATTCAACTCTACTCAGCCTTTCTAGCTTAGCCTCAAGCTATCACTAACTATAGAGTTTTCTACTAGAAATACCACTTTAGTGAAGGACACTCTACAATCCCTCCTTAATACAAACGAAAAGCAAGATTTAAAATGGTTGCAGCAAGTTGTAAATGCACAAATTGAACATAAAGTGATCTTAAGTAATTTAAGTAGTGTGTCCTCAATTTTATCTATCCATTTTGTTTTTCCTTTTGAAAATGTTCGAATTTATATTCTTTAGGGAATGTCTTTAATGACTCGTAACCCCTATGCTTTAATTGTCTTGAATGCATTCTATTTAAATTTGAAAAAGACAGTTAGTAACTGATGTTGCTGGTTGTAACCGATCCGTTCATTTATGTTCGTTGGTTTCATAACGTTGCTGGTAGATATCTTCAAAATTTAAAATACTCTCCTTGAAAGTTCAAAAACATATAATGATTGTCTTAACATCTTCAAATATTTAGAAGTCTTCACGTTGCAATAGCTTGTAATAAATTTGATCTTCATGAAGTCTTCATGTAAACCGATCTTAAAATAACTTGATGGTTTGACTTGAATCCCAGTAGATTATATTCCTACTTAGTAGAACATATGAACACATTACCCAAATGTACCCATCTCTTGGAGTTGGGCCTTGAAAACTTGTTCAAAGATGATTTGTGTTGCATTCTGATCCAACTGAGATGAATGTCTTATTCTTGATAAACTATACCTTATGGAATCCCCTCTAGATAGAATTAAAACTTCTTTTGTTTTTCTGATATAGTCTCTAGAGATCCTTTTCGGTTGTCTTTTCTTCTTTTGGTTGTCTTTCAGTATTGCTTTTAGAACAATTTCTAGATTGATTTCTTCCTTTGACTTTCTTAACATCAAACATTCTAGAGAAACTTCTAAATCTGATGCTTATTGTTTCTTAAACTTTCATTCTATAGAGAGGACTGTGGCTACGCCCATGCCTATGACCTTAAGATAAATTTTTATTGCACATGAATCACTTTTTCATTTGTTTTCTTTAAAACAAAACACTAGTTCTTTTTTCTTAATTCACTGCACACTTAGTGAATTCATTAGTAATTCATTTAATATTTTTATTATCATCAAAACTACTTTATAGAGAACTTAACTATCATACCTCCATAAGATACCCTAGTTGTAACGATGCGTCATGTTACCAATTGAGGCCTCTAGAAAGGTATATGATCATTGTACAGCTAACATGCGCCATAACGTGGACAGATATGACAAAATCGAAAGTTGTTTAGAACAAGAAAAACATTGTGTGGTGTGTGTATATATATAAGTCACATATAAAAATAACTTTACAAAATTCTAAAATCATCACATGATAAATTACAAACTTTGTCTTCAAGGACTTCAATCATACACCTACAACAAAAGAACTTCAAAAGATTACATTCCAAAACCTTATACTATTACAAACATTATCTCCAAACTCCATTACAATAACAAAACTCTCTTTCAAGTCCATAGTTAAACCGCTTTACTTTCTATACTAACTCTAACTCTTGGTCTTGGTCTTAATCTTTCTCTTATAATCATGTAAACAACAGTCTAGTGGAGCATAACGAAATCTAGGCTCAGTGAATAACCAAATATTAACACTAAATCAAGCATGTCTAATTATCAAACATATTTAATGTAACAATTGACGTATGAGACATGCATACTTGGACGCCCATCTAGACCCATGGAAATTTATGCCCTTTCATGGGGGTTGAAGGATCTGCGCTAGTACTCTACATCCAGAAGACCCAAAGAACTAAGGAAGGAGCAATTATTTTAAAACTCGATTACTATTTATAATTAAATGCATATATAGTATAATCTCAACTTCACTTGGGTCTTAGAATTTCCACTAAGTATTATCATTTCAAACCAACTCTTAGCAAGCAGCATCCTTCAAGCTTATTTGGTTCCAGTAGAATCAGCGGCCCTGTGGTAACTTTTACCAAACTTACTGGATACCATGAAACAATATCACAATATAAAAATGATAATATGTAATGTGGATACCATGTATATCCATTTATGTGATGTCGTGCAATATATGTTTGATTCATTTTTTATCAAATAAGAGTTAGTTCAGCTTAATTAATGACTAATCAATTTTAGAAAATCAACAACATACTTTAACCAATCAATGTCAAACAATTAGCTATCGCTCTTAGCATTAAAAATTCTTAGTCAATCGAATAATCAATCAACATGTATTATTCCCCAATCCCCATATGTATTCAAATTAAGTTGTATTTAAAGTACATGCTAACTACGTTATAATCACTAGCAGTGAAAAGATTCAATTACCCACCGATGCATCTTGGCAAGTCATCGTAATAATCAAACAGATAGTTCGAGTCTTGACTTAGGGTTCCTATAAAATAATAAACATGCATTAAAAATATAAAAGTAAGAAATTTTATTTAGACTTAGGTGTTCTAAACTAGTATTATTATAACCTTTAGTATTACTCAATCATACAAACTTAACTAATTATTAAATCTAGAATAATAAACTTATTATATTATATTATGTTATGTTATATTATATTTTTAAAGGTTGAAATAGGGGAACATATCATGGCTGTGACCTAGGCTATGATCTCTAGCATGGTCACAAACACACCTGTATTAAAGGGTAGAGTAAGCTTGTCTAAGGCACAGAGGAGACAACGTCCCTCATTGTGGCCATGATCTAGGTCGTACTATAAATATGATCGTGATCACGCTTGTGATCACTTGAGAAAATTCAACTTGAAGAGATCATGCGCTCCATCATACCCGTAATAGGACAAAAAATATCATCCGAGAAGATCACTCCCTTTGAAATGGCGGTGGTCAACTAATCCTAAGTTGTATTTTCAATTTCGAAATTTTTACACTTTTTAACTAAGTAATAAGATCTTACTTCCTTCAAAGCACTTCAATATCAACTTATAAGACTCAAATGTCCCTCCAACAACTTCAAAATGATTTGACATATACAAATTTTTACTACAGTAACTATACACCCTTCAACCTTAGATAAAAAAAAAACCATTATATCTCTACTTTAAGCCTTAAACTATCATTGGCATCACTTATCTTCACCCATCTAACTCCAACATCCTTAACAACCATAAACAATGTCAACTAATAAGAACACTAAATACATATACTTATCTTACAAAATAAACAAAGCCAAAGCAAATAATAACTTACCTCAATGATTCTTGACTGAAAATAGAGCTTAAAATGAATTTTTGCAGAACTTTGGAAGTGAAAAAGATGAGGGAAATGTGGTGTGTGAGGGCTAGAAATGTGCCCTGCTCAAAAAGAAAAGGAGATATTTTTGCCAAATTTTATTTGATATTTATCTTCTTGATATTAGCTAAAGCAAGGTTTGACTTTTGAGGCATTAATAGTTATTGGGTATGGATGTGCACATGCTAAATATGGTGGGTTAAATGGGCATAATTCACATAGAAAGAATTGGGCTTGATATTCACGCATAAATTGGGCTTATTAAAGCCTAAAGCATCAAGAAATAAGAATTTAAAAATCATTGTAATGTTTGATCAATTTAAGTTAAAATTTTGATAAATAAAGAATTTTTCTTAAAATAATTTATAACCATTCCTTATGATTTAAAGTTGAGCTTTATGAATACTTAGTTCTTAAAAAAATTTGAAAGCAATATAAGTTTATGTTAAATTTACTAAATATACCATTCATTCTAACTTTTATATTAAATCTATATTGATTTTCAATTCTAAATTCTAATTTAACTTCATGAAAAACATGGGGACTCTATTAACATTCTCTCCCTTTTTAATGATATAAAAACCTTTCTCAAACAAAAATAAGATTTGAAATTTAAAGAACATTGGAGAAGATTTTGTTTTCTTATTTTTGTTATCTCATAATTATCCCCTTTTTGTTATAAGCAAAATACAAATATGAAAAGAACAAGATATGATCAAAGATGAATTTCATTAATCCAAAAGACAAGCACACTTTTAAGTATGTATAGTAGTTCAAATATTAATTTTTTTTTGCGAAGAAATTTTTAGAATAACAGAATTTATACAAGTAAAAATAAATAATGTTGGATTTTGCAGAAATTTCATGATTTGCACAAAACTTATAGGTTTTACCTAGGAAATTGGAAAAGATGTAGAAAATTGTAGTACTAATTTAGAAAATTGCAGTAAATTGTAGTAAGAACAAAATTTTACAAAATCTATTGCATAAATAGTGCAAAATTTTGTTCTTTTAACATGTAAATAACAAAAATTGCAGAATAAACCAAATGCAACACATTTGTTCTTTTTACTTTTTTTGTTCACACATTTCTCTCACTTTTATTTCAAAAAGATAATTAATTATTTTTCTAAAGTAAGTTTCTTTAAGTGAATTAGTTAAAAGATCTTATTTATTTTCTTTTATCTTCTCCCCCTTATAAATTTCTTTTAGAAACCATGTTCCCCTAATATGATACCAACTAATTTTATATTAATTAAAACAATATATTTCAATTGAATTTGTTTATGTCATAAAAAGCAAATAAAGAAAATATTTGAGGGAGTTGGAACATTAACACCAAACCATTAACTGTTCATTTTGTTCATAAGGTTTACATTATTTTCTTTACCATTTGAGGTACTTACTTATCAAGTTCACACCCATGTGCACTTTGCCCCAAGTACCTGAATCACTAACAAATAAATTATACATTTTTATGAACTAGCTTGAGTCCTTTCAAAGACAAGCTTGTGTTATCCTTTTGATTAGCTTGATGATTACTGTGCTTGTTTTTCTTATAGTAATAGTATATTTATATATGTCCTAATTTGTTACAAAAAAATAATAATATAGAGGATTAACATCATACCTATTGTTTACCTTTTTGTAGCCATCCGCTCTTAGATATCTTAGACAATACCAAGCAATGTTGGTTCTATAATACCCTATGGATGGATATTTCCTTCCAGAATACCTTCTGTTGTACCCTCTGAGATAACTTACATCTTTGACATTTTTATTTGTTTCATTTTTCTTTTTAATAGCACATTCGTTATTAATTATCTCTTTGTCTTTTACAAACACAGTTTGCCTGTTGGTATTAGAAGTGTATCCATGTTCATAACCTAAGCCATGTTTTTCATTATTTGATCTTTATGAAATATCAACATATTCAAGTTTTTCACTTTCATTGAATTTATTAAATGTATTATATTGAATTAGACAGATCATCTATTATAATATTCAAAACACCAATTTCTTCTTTAAGAGTATTATTTTCTTTTCTCATTTTCTCAATATCAACATGCAATGTTTCATTATCATTTTCATCAGCTAACAACATATTACATTGTTTTAAAGTTCTTTTTCATTCTTTAAGGCTTTCAAAAACAATTTCATCTCTATATACGTGTCATTATTGGATAATTCATCACCATTTAGAACTACCTAAGATGTTGCCATGAGACATAAATTCGCCTCTTTATCATCCATTTTTGTATGCTCTTTGTCACTCTCTGACTCGTCTAAATCACTCCAAGTGGCGAGTAATGATAGATTTTTCTTCTTGAATTTCTCCATTTTCTTAATGAGAGTTGGATATTCATACTTAATGTATCTTGATTTCTATATTCATAGCATTGAATCTCTTTTCTCCTATTCTTTGTAAGTTTTACCGACATCATTTTTCTTAATCTCAATTTTTTTAAAGTAGTAAATTTCTTACCTCTTTTCTTTATTTCGTAATCTATTCAATCTTCATGCAAGCCATGAAATGTCTTCATTACCATTACTACTATCTTCATATTCCTCATTGATCACCTCTTTCGCCTTGAATGCTATGGATTTTTTGCAACTCTATGGTTCTTGAGTAGTGTTGAGATGGGATTCATATGCTATGAGTTTTTCTCTCAATTGACTAAGTGTTAACTTGTTTAAATCTTGTGCCTCCTCTATGGCAGGCTTCTTTACATCCCATGAATTTGGAAAAATCCTTAACATTTTCTTAACAAGATCAACATCTTCTATTTTCTTTCCAAGAGAAGACAATTCATTAGTAATAGCAGTAAATCTATTAAAAAAATCCTTCATTTTCTCATCAGGTTTAATTTTGCAAAGTCCATATCTTTGCACTAAAGCATTAATATTTTTTTTTCTTTGATAGTAGCAGTCCCTTCATATGTTTCACATAAAGTATCCTAAATACCTTTAGCTGTATTGCATGATGAAATTAAATAGAGCTCGGATGAAGCAATAGTTGTAAGAACATTTTTGGCTTTATTATTCTTCTCAATTTGCTTCTTGTCATTTTCTAAGGGTATTGATTGGCTTGTGTAATCAACCTTATGATCTCTAAATTGAATCACCTACCAAGAATCATAAATATTAGCTTTTATAAAAGTTTCCATGTGTATTTTCCAATAAAGAAAATTTGCTCCATCAAAGAATGGTGCATGATTGATTACAACATTATGTTCAGCGATGATCAATCACCAATTATGATAAAAGAGTCCCACTCTGATACTAATTGTTGGTCCCAATAATGTAACCAAGGAAAGAGGTTTAATTGGTTACTTCAAATTTCAAATCTTTTTCAATCAAAACTAAAATTGCCCTTTGATTACTAACAAGATAGGCATGAAAATAATATAACAAAAAAATTATCAAATTATTCAAGAAATCATATGTACAAACTTAAAGCGAAGAGATAGGCAAGAAAAGCTAAGATAACAATTCAAAGTGGTTCAACCTTATGCCTATGTTTACTCTTCCAGCTCTAAGCCGGGGTACCTGTAATCTACGTGGGTGTATTCCACTAATCCAATCAAAAACTTGATTACAAAGTAGTATGGCTCAATTCTACTCAGCCTCCCTAACTTAGCCTTTAGCTATCACTGATTATAGAGCTTTACATATAATACAACTTTAGTAAATGACACTCTACGGTTTCTCCTTAATACAAACAAAAAGTAAAATTTACAGTGGTTACAGCAAGTTGTAGATGTACAAATTCAACACAAAGTGATCAAAAGTAATTTTAGCAGTATGTTCTCTATTTCATTTTCATGTATCCCTCTTACTTTTTTCCTTTTGAAAATGTCCAAATTTGTATTCTTTAGGAAATTTCTTCAATGGCTTGTAACCTCCATACTTTAATTATTTTGAATGCCTTCCATTTAAATTTGAAAAAGACGGTTAGTAACCAATGTTGCTAGCTATAATCGATCCATCCATTGGTTTCATAACATTACTTGTAGAAATCTTCAAAATTTAAAATACTCTCCTTAAAGGTTAAAAAAACATATAATGATTGTCTTAACATCTTCAAATATTTAGAAGTCTTCACGTTGCAATAGCTTGTAATAAATTTGATCTTCATGAAGTCTTCATGTAAACCGAACTTAAAAGAACTTGATGGTTTGACTTGAATCCAGTAGATTATATTCCTACTTAGTAGAACATATGAATACATTACCCAAATGTACCCATCTCTTGGAGTTGGGCCTTGAAAACTTGTTCAAAGATGATTTGTGTTGCATTCTGATCGAACTGACATGAATTCGTGTCTTGCTCTTGATAAACGGATACTTTATGAAATTCCCTCTGGATAGAAATAAACTTGTTCTATTTTTCCAATATAGTCTCTAAAGTTCCTTTTAGGTTGTCTTTCATTCTTTGGTTGTCTTTTAATATTGTTTCTAGAACAACTTCTGAATTAATTTCTTTCTTTAACTTTCTTAACATCAAACGTTCTGGACAAACTTCTTAATCTAATGCTTATTGTTTCTTAAACTTTTATTTCATAAAGAGGACTACGGCCATGCCTGCACCTGCGACCTTAAGCACAATTTCCACTGTGCTCGAATCTCTTCTTCATTTGTTTTCTTTGAGGACAAAACACTAGTTTTTTTTTTCCTTAATTCGCTACGTACTTAATGAAACCATTAGTAACTCCTTTACTCTTTTTGTTATCATCAAAACTACCTTATAGAGAACTTAACAATTTTAAAGATAATATATTTAGTATATTATATATACATGATAAAGAAAAACAAATTAATTTAGCCAAACAACTTACCAAATAATATAAAACTATTTATATATCATTTCAATTTTTTTTCCTAAAAAAAGGTCAGCATACTCGTATACTTACTTGTTCGTACCTAGTGTGCTTGTACCTTGCATGCCATGTACCAAGCTTACATAAGTAGACATGGACATGGGCTAGAATCGATTTGACTTGATTTCGGGTCTAAAAATTGGGATTTGAAATAAAAAAAAGGGGGACACAGGTCCAATCCTAAGTGCACACAGGTCAAAACTTGCTTGCTCGAGCTCGGAACCACGAGTTCCTAGGTTCAAAAATTGATACTTAGAACCAAAATCGTAGGACATAAGTTCACTCTAAGTCTTAAATCTATCGATACTTAGGTCATGTCCTAAGCTTAGGAGTCATACATCATTGACTTTTTTCCTTTTTCTCTTTTTTTTTATTCCCTTGACCTCAAATAACAAAAAGATGCAAAATTTTAAAAAAAAATCCTAACTTTTGAAATAAAAAATATCTAGAAATATCGTAGTTAGAATCATGACTCAAAGTTATGATTTCATGCACAACATAATCACAACCCAGACTCCTCTCTCTTCATTTCAATTGCAAATTCCCCTCTACAATCCTTAACCTAAAAATTCCAACATCCATATCTCTTAAATTAGCATTTTTTTTCCTGAAAATCTTACCAAACCAACATAAAGGCAAGCATTTCTTCGCTATAGCCTCTTTTATTTTTAACTTTAATATCATTATTCTTAGTGTAGTATTACTTGATTTGTGTTTCTAGTGTTTGTTTTGGTGTTGTTGTAGTGTTTTTATATTAATGTGCGTTCTTGTGATATCTTATACTTGAGTAGTGCTTGATCAAATGTCTTAACCAATTTATGCATATCTAGTACTTGATGCAAGGTGTGAACTAACTTATTCATATGAAATGCTAAATGATATTATCTTGGTCTCGGAAGTTAAAAAGTAATTAGCAATATCAATTGTGGAAATCGTTTTGTAGCTACGGTGCAATTGGATTTTTAGTTAAATTCTTAACAAATATTTCCCTTGAATGTGTAGTATAAATATGCTTTTCTTTGTAAAGTACATTTAGTTTAATGAGATTATTAGATAAATGGATATGAAGTAGTTTCTTTGATTAGGCCTTTCTACTGGGACTCTTTGAATTGATCATTGATAGGTGAAAATAAAAGTGGTTAGAATTGCATTATTTGCTGATGGAAACATAGTTGAAGGGACAATAAAATGCAATATGATAGATGGTCTGCGACAGTGTTTAGCATTTTATTAGTCTTATACTCTCTATTCTTTTCATAGGATTTCATGCCTTATATGATATATCCTTAGGAAAACTCCTATGATTTTTGTACTTTTATGATTTAAATGTTGTTTTTAGGGTCCTAGGATCATAAAAAGAAGAAAAAAAGTGATTTGAATCAAGATTGAAACAAAATAACATGAACAAGTAAAGATAAACTCAATCGCAGCTACTGAAGACCCTAATTGAGGGTAAAAAAAACAAGGCAAAAGTTCAAATCGTGCCCTCGATTTACCCTACCATTTACACTGAGACAACTGTGCCTTAATAGGCTCTAATCATGCCCACAGTTACATCTACAGTTCAAACTAACCCTCAATCACACCTCTAAAGAAAAGACATGCCTTCGAGCCCACGATCTAAGGCATGAAAAGTGACCCTGCATTGCTATCATGCATGCGCAAGAATAAGGCAAATTTTGTTATTAAGAATCTATCACATCAGTGACTAAAATCCCCATGATTTCTATGCTTTTCATCTGTAAATAAACATTCAATAAGAAAAAATGTACCATATGTAATAAATTTTGCTAACTAGAATAGAGTAGTGAGAGAAATTCTTTCTTTTGCAAGGAATTATGAGTTTTCCGAGTAAATTCATGCTAAACCCGAAGTCTGTTTTTCCAAGACTCTTTTGTGCTTAATTTGTAATATGCATATTCAATTTCATATTATTTCTCTTCAATCTATACTTGATGTTTACATTCATGGAGAAATAATCATCTTAATGTTTGTGAATCCAAGACTCGATTCATGTGATTTCAAATGCGTTTTAATTAAATATTGACCGCATTTTTGTACTTAGTAGCTCAAACTTAATTTTGTGGGTCCAATTGTGTGGTACACCTTTTAGATCCATATCTTATTTCAACTAAATAGATCGAGAGATCATTCTTTGAATAGATCTAGGATGTTAATGAAGTTACCTATAATTAATTAGAGATAGGGATAGTGAAACTTTCTATCAGTTAGTTTAAAATTCATTAAAATGGTTTTAATTAAAGGATTTTTAATCTTTATGCGGATTTAGGTTACTGATAACTTTTGAAGAGATTCTGATGGTCTGACTTAAATCTAGAGCTTTTGACCTTGAGAGAGGCGTGCAAATATACCTAAAAAACAACTCTTTGATAAGAGATCATATAATAAGGAATTGGTGAAGTAAATCTTAAGCTCCGTCTTACATTAATGACTTATATCCTTAATTTGCCTTGAAAACTTGAATATAATTAGTTTTAACCTCATCTTAGCTTTGTTCTGGATCATTTTTTCTAAATTTTTCTTTAACTAGATAATAAATGAAGAGTGAGTAAGGAAGATGGTAACGATCCCTAAGGAATATGACCTAATACTTTCTATGCTACTTCGATAGGTGCGCTTACCTACGTTAGTAATTGCAACTGAAGTTGAATAAAACTTATTAGTATTTTATAAATTTTTAGAAGCTTCAGCTTCATGTTTGCTATTTTAAAATGCATACACCCTAAACACAAACAAATAAAGTAGTTTTGACGCTTGCCAAGGATTGATGTTGAATTCATGAATTTGAAGCTCTATAAAGCACTACATGAAAGCTTTAACTTTATTAGACTAGCCACTAACTTTATGAATAGTGTAAATAATTTTAGCTTTTGTTTTTTTTTTTTTGTACATATTCTTATTTTGCCTATAAATATTTTCTTTGTACATATTTTTACTCTTTCTTTCTTTCTGTGAATATTTTATTTCATTTTTTCTGTTTTGTTTTGTTTTGTTTCCTGTGAATACCTTATGTTATTAACCTTTTTGTTATGTTTTTCTATAAATATTTGTTTATAACCTATGTTATGAATAGTCGTGTATCTGTTTGTAAATATGCTTAGGTATTTTTTTAGTTTTAGTTTTTACTACTATAACATGTTGGTTTAGTTTTGTTTTAATCTTTTGATTCTATATTTCTTTTGTTAATAATGTTTTTTCAATAGAATTAGTTGTTGTAAATTAATCTCACTATTGTTGTTCATAGTTTTTGTTCATGTTTCTATTGTAGTCAGTTTGTTTTAAAAAGCCTATTGTAGACTAATTGTGTACAATAACAAAACTATAGGATTATGATTATAAGCTAATCTTACCCATTGTTTCCCTTTAATCCAAAGCCACAACAAATAGAAGAACCTCTAAGAGCTTGGTTAGGGAAAGAAATCAAGTTTTTCAAGAACTAATGGCTCGTAGAGTTGACCCAACCATAACGGGGAGGACTTTCATGAACCAAGCGAAGTGTTAAATGGAGAAAGCAACATGTGTAGGGTAAATCACCCTCCTAGGGCTATGTTGGATTTTTATCAATCCTCCTTAGATGGTGTTAACACAAGCATTGCTCAACCTAGGGTAATGACTAGCAATTTTGAAATAAAGCATAATGTATCTAAACGGTTCAACAATACGTTCAGTTTTATGGATTGCAAGATGAAGATCCCAATACCCACCTCCAACAATTCCTAGAAATTTGTGATACCTTTAAGATAAATGGAGCCTCTAATGATGTCATATGTCTAAAGCTTTTTCCTTTCTCTCTGAGGGGGAATGTAGAAGAATGGATCAATATTCTACTTATAACCACCTGGCAATAAATGGTTGAACATTTTATGAGAAAATACTTTCCACCTTCTAGGACAACAAAGCTAAGAGCAGATATAGCTTCATCCCACCAATTGGAATCTAAAACCTTCTATGAAGCTTTGAAAAGATAGAAGGAGTTACTAGGTTGGTGCCCACATCATTGATTGTTTGAATGGACATAGGTCTAAACTTTTTACAATGGGATAAACTATAGGACTAGGCAGCTTATTGATGCAGCAGCAAGAGGGAGCTTGAACAACAAATCCCTAGAAGAGTGCTTGAACCTTTTTGAGGACATAGCCAACAACCATTATCGGTGGCCTTTTGTCTAGGCTAATAAGGAGAAGGCTGGAGGTTTTTTTGAACTTAATGTTGTCACAACCTTAACCTCCAAGATAGAAGCCCTATCTAGAAAGGTTGATAGTATAACCATGGGAGCTGGCTGAGTTAATACAATTGATGAAAATGTAGGATAGAGTGTTGAAGGTATGACTTCTGAAAGTGCAAAGTATGTGAACAACTTTAATGGACTTAAGAATAACCCTTACAAGAACATTTATAACCCTGTATGGAGGAACTAGCCAAACTTTAGGTGGAGGAATAATAATTTCTAACAATCTGGTTTTAACCTACCTAATTTTTAGAAACAACAGGGTCAAGAGTCAAGCGACCCCTAAGGTAGCAAGAATTCTTTAGAGGAATTAATTGCTCTGTTTATTAAGGCCACAAAGGCCATGCAGCAGATCATTGATACCACCTTGATAAACCATTAGCTACAATTCGTAACTAAGAGACACAGTCAAGACAGATCTCAAAACTTCTTTTAGAAAGACCTCAAGGAATGTTAACCTCCAATATAGAAGCCAACATAAGGGAACAAGTCAAGAACTAAGACTCATAGAATGATTGATCCTGCCTTTTGCTTCTTTTATGTAATTTTCTTTTTAAAGAACTTTTAAGCTTGTTTTCAACTTATTTGATGATTATTTGATTAAAGAAAGAGGTTTTGATATCTTTCATACCTTAATGAATAGTTGTAAAAACTTTAAATAGGTTTTGATGCTGATTTTTTACTGAAGCAATTGAAATTTGATGATCTTTCGCATTTATAATGTTCATGATGTGTTTGAATGATTCTTTAAGTTAGATTACTTTTATGGGAATGAATGAATAAGGATGTAACCATGTCCATGGTTGAGTCCCCACTTGAAGGCTTGTTGTTAAGTATTTTTACAATAATCTATCTGATAAATTTTGGCCACGAGCTAACCCATAGTTAGAAAAGGAGAATAATTTTTTATTATAGCTTTAATCGCACCTTGAATCAGGCCTGCAATTATGACGATGATTCTTTTATTCTTTTCTATCATTCTTTTTGTAGGTAATAAAAGGCCTAAATCGAGGTCTCGATTCTTTTATTCTTTATTCCTTAATTCTTTTAGAATAATAAACCGCGTTCAAAAGAATTGCAACCTGCAATTCTTTCGCATAGGTTTAAGAAAGGTTAATTCGAGGCTGCAATTCATCAATTCTTTTCAAATAAAATATAAATCGCATTCCAAATCACGCCTGTGGTTGAACCGCGATTCGTTTTTTATAAAATGTTTAATACTATTGTTTCCCTCTCATTCATTACTTCATTCAAAATTACATCAAAATCAATAAACCTTCTTAGGACCCTTGATGCATCATTTTCTAAAAACTTGATAAAAATCACTCTTGCAAAGCATTTTCAGCATTATACTAACAAGTTAAGCACATTTCATTAGTGTTTACTTCAAATGATGCTATTTACATCTAAATAAATACTTGTTTGATCCTCATACTTTTAATGTTTCAATTTTACATAACTCTGATTGTTTGATGTATTTGATGTTAAGTAGCTTTCTCGATGTTAAAAATAAGTAAAATGATTATTCTTTACTTCTTTTGTTGAGAATCCTAGAGCTGTACCTAAATAATCTTAGTGAACGTTGTCATGATTTTTGAACTTCATTAAAAACCATATACAAACTTGGCTTATTTAGGATTGTCTAAAAAAGGTGATTCTTTTCATAACAAAATTGGAAAGTTAGGAAACAAAAATGTAGCTAAAATAAGTTTGAAATTCTTTAAGAAAAATGATGACTAAGTATACCCTGAATCTGTTCTTAAATCATGATTAATGGCTTTGTTTTAGTTTTTGGGTTAGAACAAAAGTTGGTTCTTTTATTTTGGTTTATAAGCAAAGAGGCTTATGTTGTTTGTCTCATTTTGCAGAAATGGCACCAAAAAGAGCTTTAAACACAGAACCTCCAAAGAAAACCAAAAAGGCTAGACCTAAGTCTAGGCTTACTGTTCAAGTAAGTACTCAAACTTCAACCCTTGTAAGACTAATCACTAAGGATAAATAAAAGTTTAAGGTTATCTTAACTAAGAAGTCAATAGTACCAAATCTTGTGATGGAATGGGATGTTATAAAGAGCTATGGTCTGGAAGGAGAGTTTAAGGAGTACTTTGAAGATAGTGCTTGGGAGAAATTATTTGATATAAGGGAGGAAGTATATGGAGAAGTCACTTTAACCTTTATGGAAGTTTCAGGACTGGGGACCAAGTGCCAATTATGGATAATACGGTGAGTTTCTATACCTTTATGGAATACAAAATTATGCCATGCAACGATTCATAACAGTAATGGGTGTGTATGATGAGGAGGAGGAGATTGTGAGGGAAGAGTTCAAAAACCTACCCACTGAGGTTTTAGAGGAGCAATTGAAGATATTTATGACAGAAGAAATAGAGGGCCACTTTATACCATCAAAGACAATGGCCTCTAGCTTTAAAAAGAAAGATGCCCAAATTCTCTATTACATGCTTGTTAGAAGCATATTTTCAAAGCTAGAGGGGGCAATTACCATATCAGAAGCTGAGCTACCGCCCTCTACAGCATGATGAAGCAGTGCAAATGAATGTAGGATTAACGTTGGCATGGAGAATCCAACATCAGGTTAGGCTGCAAGGAAATGGGATATTTATAAGCAGCCTGATCATGAGAATCCTAAAGAACCTAAGATGGTGGCGAAGAAAAGAGCCTGTTGATTTTTGTTTGTAAATTCAAGACATTGAATAAGAGAGCCTTTTCAGGTTTGGGCTTAGTAAAATTAGAAAATCGGAGCCTTAAAGTTGAAGTAGTTGAGGAAGAGTAAACTGTTGTACTTGTTTCAAGCTTCACCACAGTATTCAGCAATGAAGTGAAGGAGTTGAAACAGAAGCTAGCTACTTTCAAAGCAAAATACAACAAAGATATGGGTGACCTGAAAGGGGATATGAAGGAGCTCATAGAGATGTTCACCCATTCTCCTCTATCTTAACCACCCATACAATCCAAAAGAATGAGCCTTGAACCTGTCATGGCTGAGTCAAATCAAGATGATGATGATGATGATGAAGATGATGCCAAACTACCCTCACCCTTTACATACACTCCTTTCCTACTACACACATACCTTCTCTACCAAAAGTTCAAACATAAACACACTCCCTACCAATTTCTCCTATACATACACATATACCATTTTTACCGCATATAGCTTACCCTACAGGTTCAAACATACCACTCACCAGTTCAAACAACACCAGAATCATAAACACAACAACCAAACTCTCCAATTTTTGAAGCTACTCCTAAAATTCTAAAACTATCTTAACCCGTTTTCCTCAAGCACAAGATCACATCAAGACCACCCCAATACTCAACCCTCTCCTCAATACCTTCAAAAAAAAACCAAGATATCAGCTCCGAAAAGAAGAAAAATAATCATATAAGATGAATCACCTAATGAGGAGCACGATCCTTTGCACCTTCATAACTTGGTAGGCAGAATTGCCAAGGAAGTAGGTAATGAAGTAGCTGCAGAATAGATTGGTGTTATCATCTTCATATAAATTTTTGTATAAATTTTTAAAATAGTTCAAGAAGGCGCATATGAAGAATGGCAATTTGTCTGTTTTGCCCTGAGAGAAGAAGAAGATATAGCCATAGTTCATGCTGGTAATATCATGGAAGAAGTAGAAGAAGTAGCCTCTACCCCTACTGCTCCTATAGAGAAAGAAGGCAATGCCCTAGTCTCTGGTGGTGTTGACTTAAATGAAAAGCAAAAGGATAAAGACAAAGTACCAGCAAATGATGATTTCTATAATCTTGAAACAGTAATAGCTCTTGGAGTTGAAGAATGGTATAAGGCTAATAAAGATATACAAGAGATTATAAGAAAGAAGATTGCAAGAGAAGCCAATTTGAGGAGATGGGAGGTGGAGCTTAAACAAAATAAAGGAAAGACCAAGTAGAGACAATAGAAGAAAGCCGATGCTATACTAGCGCAGAGCTTGGCTTCCTCCAAAGGCAGTAGAGGAAAAAGATAGTGAAAATGAGATTGATTCACCCTCTTCAGTAGAAGTGACGATGATGATCACCACCTCCCCATCATAGCCTTAGTGAAGAAAGGAACAAAAGGCTCCCTTAGAGCAATAGTACCCTAGAAAACCATTGAAGAACCTCATGTAGCAAAAATTTGAGAAGAAGTGAAGGAGAAGAAAGAATCCTTCAAAGCAAGTAAAACTTCAGCAGAACTTGTAGCTATCAAAGAAGCCAGAGAGCGAAGAATGAAAGAAAGAGAACTTTCCCGAAAATAAGAAGAAGGAAGAAGCAGGATGAGGCAAGAAAACAGAGAGAAGCAGATTTCAAAGAAAGATAAGCTATAGAAATGAAAAGCTACATGCAAAACATTGTAGGCATGACAGACCAAGAGAAGAATGATTACCATGCCTTATAGTTACAGTAGTAGCTTGAAGAAGAAGCATATAAACAAGAGGAAATCCGTAGGATGGAGAAAGAAGGGGCCTGGCACTTCAAAGGAAGCCCCAAAAGAAAGGCTAGGGGCAGCAATACAAGGAATATATCAACTAGTGGTATACACATAGGGGAAAGGAGAGAAACTATAGCCCCAAGAGTTCAGAGGCTAAGTAGAGGTACCAGAGCACCTAGGAGTGGTAGAGTAGCCAAAGGGAGAAGGAGAAAAGGAAGCAAGAGTTGGCGATATTGGCTTGGAGAAGAGAACTTAAAACTCATTGCTCCCTTAATTAAATTTTTGCATTCTTTTTATTATTTTGTATTCCTTATATTCTTTAAAATTTTTTATACTCTTTGATATCCTTTATCTTAATTCAAATT
This sequence comes from Combretum micranthum, assembly GCA_024138025.1. NCBI lineage: Eukaryota > Viridiplantae > Streptophyta > Magnoliopsida > Myrtales > Combretaceae > Combretum > Combretum micranthum. The sequence continues at coordinate 1,745,058 of JAMXBD010000117.1, read as the reverse complement.
CAAATTCTTTATTCTTTATAGTTAGTTTTATTCTTTAAATTCTTTATACTTTTTATCTTTGTGATATTCTTTATATTATTTGTGGCAAGAAAATTCTTTTAATATCAGGGTATATTTAAATAAACAAGATGTAGTTGCAATGTAATCTAGGTCATGAATCACAGTAATGACTTATGAAATTTTATCTCATTCTTAGTTGTAGCTCTGATCGAGCCCACGGTCACTACTAATATTTTGGCTTAGTCTAAAAATAGCTTTAATCGAGAAGACAAGTGAGCCCACAATTCTCAGTTGCTCTCAACTTGCAATTCCATACAGACAAGTTTCTTGAACTTTTATCTTGCTATCTACTACCTTATTAAAACATTGAGGACAATGTTTAATTTAAGTGTGAGGGAAGGGATAAGAAAGCGATTAACCGAGATTAAGGGTTGAGATTAAATTAAGACTAATAATTAATAAAAATAGAGTAACTGCACATCATTGATCCATTTTTCCCTAAAATTATATGAAATGGTTAAAATTTGACCAAAATTTTTCAAACTTTTGAGACAAAAATCACCACATAACTCAATTGAACTAATATTAAACAACATCATCTTGCTTTTGAGTTAACCTTACTATGTTAAAATCACTTTATGATATCCATGTAGAGTATTTTTACTTGTTATTTAACCTGAGAATTTAGAGCTGGAATAAGCTTAAGGTCCCCAGTAAGGCTACTCAATTAATCATTAAAGTTTAAATGATATGTATGTTCTCCATTTAGGCATTTTGAGAGTTTTATAGTCTTTAATGAAGGTTAAAATGATACTTTTAGCTTGATGAATTTTCCTTATGTTACATTAAAATTAAGAATTAAAATTTAAATGACCATGAGCTTAGGGTTGATCTGGCAAGTTTGGTCCCTTAGAAGAGTAACTTCATGACCCCTCTATCAATTTTAAATAAGCCATAAAGAAGGAAAAAAAGAGAAGAGAGCGAAAATATAAGGGCAAAAGCCCCTCTAGAGGAAAAAGAAAAGAACAAGGCAAAAACCTTTCCGCTGCAACTTTAAGTATATAAAAATGAACGAAACTAAAATGATAAGCACAAATAAGGAAAATAATTCAGGGGATGCGTTGATGAATATGCCTTCATTCTTGAGTGTAATGCTTAGAGAGATAACTAAGGAAGTGTATACTTATAAATATAAGGGGATAAAATTGATTAAGTCCCTCTTAATTTGTTTGACCTTTTGAATTAGTTTTGCTTTAGATTCTAAGTGAAAAAAAATAAGAGTAAAGGTTAATCTACTTAGATAAATCCAGTAATTTTAACAAATATAACTTTGACACATGATATTGTATGATTGTATGAAAATTCTGCAATAGAGTGCTAAGTTTAGTGGTGATTGAACTTAATTAATCTAGTTAAATTCCATTCATGATATATTTTCCTATTCAAGAAGCTTTGCCTTGTTATCCTAAAATGATGTTTTGCTTGAGGACAAGGAAAGGTTTAAGTGTGGGGAAATTTGATAAGTCTTCTATACTCTATTTTGGTCATAGGAATTCATACCTTATATGATATATCTTTAGGAAAATTCCTATGGTTTTTGTGCTTTATGGTTTAAATATTGTTTGTAGGCTCTTAGGATCATAGAAAAAAAAAAGACAAAGTGATTTGAATCAAGATTGGAGCAAAATAAAATGAATGAGTAAAGACTGACTCAACCATGGATACGGAAGAACCCAACCAAGGAAGGAAAACAAGGCAAAAGTGCAAATCATGCCCTTAACTGCACCCTTGATCTACCCTGCTGTTTACATGGAGACAATTGTGCCTTGACAGGCTCTAGTTACATCTAATAATTGCACCTATGATTACACCCACGGCTCAAACTAAGCCTCAATCGCACCTTTGAAGAAAAGACACAGCTTAGATTATGTCCAACCTTCGAACCAACAATTTAAGGCATGAAAAGTGACCCTGCCTTGCTGTCATGCATGCACAAGAATAAGAAAAATTTCCATTATAAAGTATCTGGTATGCCAGTGAATGAAATCTCCATGATGTCTGTGCCTATCACCTATAAATAAACGTACATATCTACAATTAAAAAAAATGTACCATATGTAACAAATTTTGCTAACATAGAATAAAATAGTGAGAGAAATTCTTTCTTTTGCGAAGAATTCCAAGTTTTTTGGATAAATTCATATTAAACCCCAAGTTTGTTTTTATATGAATCTTATGTGTTTAATTTTTAGTATTCATATTCAATTTCATATTATTTCTCTTGAATCTATGTTTAAGGTTTATATTCATGGAGAAATAATCATCTTAACAAGGGTTTGTGAATCTAAGACTTTATTCATGTGATTTCAAATGCGTTTTAATTGAATGTTGACTTGGTATTTATAATAAGTAGCTCAAACTTAATTTCGTTGGTTTAATTGTGTAGTATACCTTTTAGATTTATGTCTGATTTCAACTAAATAGATTGAGTGATCATTCTTTTGAATAGATTTAGGCTGCTAATGAAGTTACTCATAATTATTTAGAGATAGGGATGATGGAACTTTCTGTCACTTGGTTTTAAATTCATTAAAATAGTTTTTATTCAAATGATTCTTAATCTTTATGCGGATCTAGGTTGCTTATAACTTATGAAGAGATTCCAGCGGTTTAACCTAAATCTAGAGCTTCTGACTTTGAGAGAGGCTTTAGCTTATCTCAATAAATCCGATGGTGCAAATATACCTAGCAAACAATTCTTTGAGTTTGCCAAGAAATCACATGATAAAGAATTGGTGAAGCAAATCCTAAGCTCCATCTTGCATTAACAACTTATATCCTTAATTTGCCTTGAAAACTTATATATAATTAGTTTTAACTTTAGCTTAGCTTTGTTATGGACAAAGTTTTTCTAAATTTTTCTTTAACTAGATAATAGATGAAGAGTAAGCAAAGTAGATTCTAACGATCACCAAGGAATATTACCTAATACTCTTTATGCTACTTCGATAACTGTGCTTACCCATGTTAGTGATTGCAACTGAAATTGAATAGAACTCATTAGTATTTTATAAACTTTTTAAAGCTTCATATTCATGTTTACTATTTTAAAATGCGTATACACCCAAACACAAACAAATAGAGCAATGTTTCTAAAGACATAAGTTATGATTAGCTCTTGACGATTGTATGTAGTCAATTGAATATAGATAGAGTAATGAATCATGTTGAGATGTTTTATAAGATAGTAATTGATGGTGATGCGTGTATTGTGTCACACCCACTAAGTATGATCTTGAGGTGTTTGAAATATTTGCATCTTCCCATGGGCATGGTGCACTATGGAGTTGAGTTAAGGGTACACACTTATACTTATAGCAATTGTAGACATAAAAATTCCATGTTCCCAAGCAAGGATAGCTTTGAGTAAGATGCATATTGATGATGATGCCTTTGTTGGCCATCGGAATAAGTAGTAGAACCAGATGCGGGTATATGGATGCTCTTTCCAACCTTGTGTCGATAGGGCCTATTGTCTACAACTTAACTTTCTGGCGTTAATCCCAATGATTAAGTAAGTTAGGTCATATGGGTAGCTACAATAAAATTTTATGAAAAGATATAGACATTCAAGAAGTGCCTATTGGTATACATGTTGTATATGTGGTCATCAAGGGCATAACGACAAAATTGTTTTCGATGCAATATTCCTCTACACTAGCACCTACTGTTTTGTAGTAGCTTAATATGTCTATAATTACATGACTATTCTCAAACTAATATTGGAGATAAATGCTTACTCGATCTTCAGTTTGAAAATGCAAGACCTTCAAGCCCATGCTCAACATCATATGAGATACTGCATCCAGAAGATAGCTCTTCGATAATATTGCAGACTCTATCGACCCCACGTAGAATAAGGTATGCACTACATCTTATTGATGATATAGGTAAGGGTCTTACCTAAGTGGAGCCAATTCTAGTTTTGATGCATTGGAATCCATAATATGATCCACTTAGTGAGTATTGGGATGGCATGAAGTTAACATAGTTACATAGTCAGCTAGCACCATCACCAAATCCACAACTACAATGACCTAATAGGAGGAGGAGTAAAAGGCACCAGTAGTTGCTAATTTATATGATTTTTAGTAAGTATATGTAAAAAAATTAACTATATAAACCAAGTTGACCATATTAACTTAATATTTCTTTCATTGAGTTTTTGTCATATGGAAATTATTCAAATGTTGAGGTGTATTTTTTATGTGAATTAGAGGATTGTGATTCGATGTTGTAGAGTTTGGTGGTTGTATGTGGAGTATGGGTTTAGGATACAAAGTAAGAGATATGTCCTATTGAGTTAGTTTTTATTAAAAGGGTTAATATAAAAATTGTATCTAAACTTTCATAACAAGTTCAATTAGGTACTTAAAGTTTAATTTTGAACAATTTGGTACCTAAACTTAGGCAAAAAGTTGAATTTAGTCCCTGAAGTTTGGTTTTGATATTTTTAGTACCTGAAGAAAGTTTTGTGTACAATTTTTTATATTTGATTGAACTTGCTCAAGTAGGAAAAATATATGTTAAAACTTCTTTTAGGGACAACAATTGTCAAAACTAAACTTCAAGCAGAGAAATGTACACAAAAACTTGTTTCGGGCATCAAATTGTTCAAAACCAAACTTCAGGTACTTGATTAAAATTTTTGCAAAAGTTCAGTTACCATTTTTGACATTATCTCTTATTAAAATGGTTATAACTTTGTATTCTAGCTCAATTATAAATGCAAGTAGTAGATAGGTAAGGCAATGGTTAAAATCGTGATGCGTGTGGCAAAATGGAATTGTGACCCCAAGTCATAATTTCATTACAAAATAAAATCGTGACTCGGAGTGAGGATTCTAAGTATGGTATTTTTAGACTTTTTTCCAGAAGTTTGGATTTCTAAATTTTTTTTCTTTGTATCTTTCTTCTTTCCCCCTTAACTTTCCCTCAATATATATATATATATATTTCCTCCCATCTTTCTTTCTTCCTTTAAATTTTTTCCTTCTCAGTCTTCTTTTTTCATATGCTTTCTGCTTTTAAAAAGATTGCCACCACTTATGAAGTTCAAAGACAATGTAAACAAAGGGAAAAAAGAAAAAAAAAATAGAGAGGAATGTATGTGAAAGTAAACATTACACAATACCATTGTAAAGTTTATTTAACAAATATCAAAGGGAGATGTTAAGCTTTATCTCTATTACATGTTAATGTGCTTGGTAGGAACAAAAGAATAAATAAGTGGAAAAGAAAATTTTTTTTACAAATTTGAAAGGTTGTTCCAAAGGTACTTATGTATCTACTAGTTAAAACCAAACCACCATGGTTCTTTTGATGTAAATTTTAATGTGTAGATTAATTTTAGTTAGAAAATTGAAGTCGTGCTTTTAACAAATTAATTAAAGCAACTAATGAAAATGTGAAAATACACTATAAAATACTCGGGAGTAGGGGGGGGGGGGGGGGAGGGGAGAGAGAATGAATTGAGCATTTGCCCTAACAATTTCAAACAATTAATTTTAGTATAGCAGATCAAAATTAACTTTAATAATGACGGATCTACAATAGTAAATTACAATATGAAATATAAAAGAGATAAGGATAAAAAATTTTAGTTTATATTTTAACATGGACTTCGGCCCACTTCCTACTCTCCACGATCCATTAATGCCTCCGGTAGAGGACTTTACCACCACTTTATTTATGATAAAATAAACATGCTCAAGATGAGCAATGCATGATTTTTACAATACTTAGGAAATAAAATATTTCCTTTCTTTCTTTAGATGCTCATTGATAGATAACAGATACAAGAATAGAGCACCAAAATATTTTTCTCTCTTTCCAAATATTTATAAGTTAATGAACAAAGGAGCAAGAAAATTAAAGATTTGTTTATTCGCAAATAAATTTACTTTTGCACTTCTCTTTTTTATAGCCTTCAAAAATTCAAATGTCCATTAGTGATAACGTCTTTAAGTTACCAAGCATTAAATGCACTTTAACGACTCTTTTTGCCACATTGGCTCATTCATTTAAATTGCCGCTCCCTAATGTTGTCATGCCTTAAAGTTTCGCACCTCATTTTTGCCTTCGACCAAGGTTGTGCTCATATGCACTCCATCGAGCCTTGAATTCAAACTTGTCGTGTCTCAAACTTGTCGCACCTTACAGTCATCGAATCTTGGTTTTGACCCTTGACCAGAGCTGTGTATGTTTGAACTTGTCGAGTCTTAGTCTTAAACTTATCGCGCCTTAACCACTGGATCTATCGAGCCCTCGACGTGACCCACAACCAAGCACTCGGCATGTTAGAACTTGTTAAGCTTTACACTTTGAGCTTGTCACATCCTAACTGATCAACACGTCGGGCCCTCAATGTAACCCTTGACCTAGACTGTGCATTTTTTAATTTGTTGAGCTTTATACTTTGAGCTTCTACACCTTAAGGAGTGGACTCGTCTAGCCCTCGACCTGACCCTCAACTAATAATTTTGCATTTTTTAGCTTGTCGAGCTTTAGTCTTAAGTTTGCTATGCCTTAGTTAATGAAGCAGTCTAACTTTCAACTTGACCTTCGACTAGGGCTGTTCATCATTTGTTTGTTCTTACTAAAAACCTGCACAATCTCCATAAAAACACACCATATACACATATTTATTCTCACATATTATCCATCATGTATCTGACTAATCAAGTGTACTTGCCATAACTGAATGGTTTATTATACATCACATTATCTCATCAAAATCCACATTAAACATACAGGTTCAACACCTAAAGGATTCAAGTTAAGTTGGAACTTTTGGAAAACATATAAATTGGCCTCCCTAAATAACCAGTTAGATTTATTTTTCTTTATTGATTATAAAAGGAGGTTTTCCTAAGCAAAGAAACTTTTTTTTTCCATTATCAACAAGTGAAGCTTATTCATACTGTGCCTGCTCCAATATGGACCTGGTGGTGCTTTTTTTCTAACATAACAGTATATTCAGAACGTGTATCTTAGCAAAATTGCATGATGCATCATTATAATCAAATGTACCATTCGGAAGTTCCTAGGTTGAATTCCTTGTATAACACACATCTTTTTTTTAATTTCTTAGGTCTTATTCAACCATCTATGCAGAATTTACACGAAGCTTTATTAACCAACTAGTGATCTATCTTGTAGTTAACCTCTTGTTTGATTAGTAAGTATTCATTAACCAATGTGCCTATACCATTTTTTACACACACAATTAAAATATGACATGCCCATCTAGTGTGAAGAAAAAAATTTACTTAGCGTAGGCTAACATAACTCATGTAGTTCCAATATATCAATAGTGTTAGTAGCTATGTTATCAAAATCTATTGAAAAAAATATTCTTAGTCAAGTTATATTGTATTGGATAACTAATAATTCTATAAATATTTTTTTGTCGTGTGTCAGCCGTCCATTTTCCAAACTATATGTAGTCAATACAAGTATTCCTACCAAGTGATTGACCAAATGCCGAATTGAATGGGCACGCATGTGTTGAGTGCTTGGAACTTATAGATTAGCTCTAGCTTGCCTCGTTGTGACATTATTTTCTCAACAAATAACAACATATTATGTGTTATTTATTATTACTTACAAAAAAAAATATAAAATAAGTGAAATCAAAATAATAATACATGGTATATTTTTATTTGCTAAGATAGGAATGTAATAGCAAGTTAGGTACGATAAACTTTCATCTGGTATAGACACACCATTGCATGTACATGCGCTTAGGGTTGAGGCATTCTTATGTTACATATTTAAGGTTGGGATGTTCACTAGCATAGAAAGAGGGATTTATACCAAAAATAATTTGCCATAACCCTTTTTTTACTTCTGCTCGTAGTAATGGAAAAGGGCAAACTGCTCAATTGACACAAACTATGATGGGTCTATCCCATACTTTGTCGATTGTTGTGAGCATATATGCTTTGCTAAATTTCCATACTGACTGCCCATCTTTCAAGCATAACTTGAGTTGCAGTAATTGCAATACCTTGTGTCTTCCCATCTGTCCCTATCACTTTTTGAAAATGTTTAATAAAATCTAAAATTTTAGGAGTCAAGAGAGCCTCCGTGATGCATAGCTGCCATAGGCTACTATATTGGCTTCATTCATCCTCATTACCTTCCTCTTGTTATATTTCCTTCACTTCTTAGTCTCGTGAGTCGAGTAATACATTTGAGCTTATATAGGCGTTGCATGCTTGAAACGTGATGAAGCTAAAAGAAACTCCTTAAAACTAAGCCACTTGCACGAAACTTGTTGAAGTCATAGTATTGGAATTACTTGTTCACATAAATAGCATGCTCCAATTTTATTACCTTGCTTTTTCCCAGACCTTTCTCGTCTCATGATTTTGTTTTTGGTTTTTTTTTTTTAAACCACTCAATCCACTATGGAAGAATGTTGCCATTATATTTCATGTGATTTAATATAAGTACAAGGAAAAAAATGGTAGAGTTATCTTGTACAAAACAATTAGTAAGAAAAAAAAAAATCATAACTACACATAATTGTATTAATCACAACACGATTTAAGATAATTTTTTTTCCAAACGTGTGTTCCACGTGTACAAATATTTGAGAACTAATACATGTGTTTTATTCTATATTTAATAGGCTAGATTGTAGTAAATTATATATATGATTGTTTAGATTTTATACTTAACTTGGTCAATTTTCTATTTTTGAAAGGAAAAGAGCTTTGGAATGAGTTTGATCAAGTTTTATCAAATTTTAAGTTAAAAGTGAAGAAATGTCAAAGAATTAAGACGAACACAAGGGGATGTAATCAATTGTGTTTCCCCCGTTCTCCTATTAGATTGGGATTATTTTCAAAGATCTAAAGATTAGAGACAAACACAAGAAATTATATTTAGCCATGTTTCACTCGTGTTTCCATCAAATTTTGAATAATGCTTGAAAAGCAAAAGTCAGCGAGAAACACGACTGAATGAAATCACTCGTGTTTCCACCGTATTCCTTGAAAACTGAAGAATGAAGTCATGCTTCCATTGTGCTTCCTATTTACGTATTAAGATTGAAGTCAGAAAGAAGCACAATGAGATAGGACTGACCATGCTTCTGTCATGTAATTCTGCGTTTTTGCCATTGAAGGGTCACAGAGAAGCATGAGGCATTAAGAGCCATGTGTTCCAACTATGTTGTGTTAAAGTTAAGGCATGTGGAATGATCAATGAGAAGTACAGTTGGATAGATCAAGCCGTGCATATGCCATGTTCCTTCTCAAGTGTGATGAATTCGACAATTAACTACCCGAGAGATGCACGACTGAATAGGGAATGCCATATTCACCTCATGTACTTTTCGAAAACTTCATCAATCATAAATAAATATATATATATATATATATATCTCCAAAAAATGAGACTTACCTAAAACTTAAGGATAACTTCAACTTTTACCAAGTATATATATGTGTTTTTAGAGGTGAAAAACAGAACATAAATAGATCATTAATTTTCCTACATTAAAACATAGATTAGATTCTTGGAGAGAAGAAAAACAAAGCTCTCAAGAAGAAACAAAGCAAGAATTCAAGAAAGATAGTTCAAGATTGTTCATTCAAGTGTACTTTTTCCATTGCTGTATAGTTTTTCAAAGATGAATGGTATGCTAGATAATATTATAATGGAAGAGTAGGAATTTATCGTCTAAACAACAAGAACCTAAGATATTAATGTATGTTATGTGCTTATTTTGAGTTTAATGGAATTTCATGTTTTTTTTAAGTCTGATTATGAGTTTCGTGTTGTTTCATAGATTGATATGTTCGGAATATTGATTTTATGATTGATTTCATATATGTTGGTTTAGAAATTGCATATTTGAGTATATCTATTATAATCGGAAGGGCTTGTTTGAATTGCTAGACATATTAATACAAGAGTCTTCCATGTTGAATTTAACTTTTGTAAAAGATTCATAGTTCAATAATGCAATCCTTGAATTGTTACTAATTAGAAGATTTTCTAATAGGTAGATGTAAAAGATTAGGGATTAGTTGTCTTGAAAGGGATACTAATCAGTCCTAGGAATCTTATGGATTAATTGGATATGAATAATCATTAAAATTATCTTTTGAAATAGATTATGTGACATTCTTATGGTGAACTTGTTGTTTACATGAGTTTGAATAATATTGGATTTTCATATCTTGTTGATGGGTTGTCTTGAGAGTATAAAAACAAAGATTGAACATAGAGATATTAGTAATAGATAACTTCTAAATATATTTTAGGGTAGATAATAGAAGAAGATGTCGTTACTCGTAATTAATCGATCCTTGTGGGACAATCGTATTCTTATCATCTATGCTATGAATGATAGGTATACTTGCCTATAAATTGATTGAAAAAGAAGGATTAGATTAGTGTATTATTGATTAATCAATCAATTAATCAAAAGCGCATTTGAAATCTTAGCTTCAAATATTATAAGGCAACAAGGAAGTAGGAGGAAAAAATTTACAAACTAAGCAAGTAAGAATGTAAGAGCAAAGAGAATATGTATTGCATAAAATGTGGAGGGGAAAACATGTGAAATTGTCCAACTTTATAGTACATTATGCTACCAAAATTTATCAAAAATGTATCATCTTCCTTCAATTTTGTGTGGTAGGGTTACTAAAATTGGTTGATCACATGCAACAAGTGTGTTGATCAACCCGGGAGGAGTCTTACAATAATGATACGTGTGTAGATGTCGTAGATAGAGATGGAAGACGAGGAATGAGCAAACCTAATTTCTCAAGACATAAAATCTAATCAAATAGATTGATCATTCTTCGCTAAGTGGAGGCTTTGATCTTTTTTCAGAGATGTTTCAATAGACTTTCATGTTACTCTCAATCTCAGTAATACATAGAATGACATCAAATGAAAAAAGAAGTCTTCTATTTATAGATGCTAAAAGTTGATGCTAGTCATTAGATCATTCCTGAATATTCAACGGCTAAAATTAGAATGTTCTTTTCTTTGATTGTGGGCTAAGCTTGCAAATGGGGTTAAAGAGAGCTTAAGGGCTTAAAATAAAATGGCTTAAGGCTTATTTTAGTCTATATAAGACATATTTTATTCAAACAAAACTCAAATTAGCCTAGAAAAATATTTTTAGATTCTACTTTTCACATGAGAGACAACTTAGTAAGGCCAAAAGCAGAATAAACCATTCCAACTATCCTTATTCCAAGCCTACCAAGTCAAATCTTTCTATGACATCTCTTTTTTGGACCTAGTTTTCTAAGCTCTGCCACTAACTGAAAGGACTTATCTAATAGTCCAATTATCAAAATGACCATTTACAAATTTTTAATATTCAAATTTTGAATTCAACTATCTTCTACAATTTGAACATGTATTTTTGGCCTTCATGACCTAAAAGCATAATGTTAAAAACCTTAGTAGAGATTCTTCTAAATTATGCCTCAACTTAACACGTTTTCATGATTTAAGTTACTATAATGTCCACTATTTTTAAATTCACTTCTTTCAAGGAAAACAAATGATACCAAGACAAGTTCTTTCATGTCATATATATAAGGGGAAATCACAAATTACCCCCAAACTTTCATCTTGGTGCGAATTCATCCTTTCAATGCACTTTTTGACTTAGTAAACTTTTAACAGTTGGCATCGTTAAGGAAGATTAGCATTTTTCATTAGAAAAACAAAATATATTTTGAAAGTTTGGAGTTGAATCTACTTATAGGTGAAAGTTGAAGTTTAAAAAAGGTAATTTGCAATTCTCCCCCATTAATGAAAAATGGTAATTGTCCTTAACTATATCAATTGTTGAAAATTCAAGAAATCCAAAAGCATATTTTGAAAGTTCAAAAGAAAAGCACCTAGCCAAAAGTTTTAGGGGAGAAGGTAATTTGTAATTTGCTCTCTCTCTCTCTCTTTCAATCTCTCCATCCCCACTCTCTAACCCCATCATTATTTGTAGACTGCATATTGCAATGAATCCATGAGCTCCTTTTATACCCACTAGGTACCTAGGTTTCGGTTTAGACTCGACCTGCATATCCTCATTTTCACTTTCTTTGCACTACCAAGCACATGTACTTGCACAATTATGCTCATGCTCCAAAACATATTTACCTAGTCTGGCAACCATCCCAAGCCTAGCATCACCACACCATTAACCATTAACATCAATAAGACCTCCATTTTTTACTTTGGACTATGTTCATCTTAACTTCTCAATGTTTTGGTCTATCAATATAATGCTAGTAAATGCAAGTAGCAATAATTCAACCTCAAAGAAGAAATATCGATTCCATTTTGTTTAATAACACATTACACAAACCCTTTTTCTACAATCAATCTCAAGACCATCAAAGGCCATTGAAAGGCCATCGTGCATTAGAACAACATGGCCCTCTTCTTGTAAACATTGCCATGGAAAATCACAAATTCATTAAATTACTTCTAGAGTTTGATCCATTGTTAACAAAATCATATCGTCTAATGACCATGTCTTTATGGTATAGTCTCATTGTTCTATATTTTAAAGTTCAATAGATTTTGCATTTACTTCTACATACATCCTATCTCAACTATTTTTCAACCATGCTGAAGGAGCTGTTTGATGATGGTACATAACCACAATGTATTCCTCCACTTCAAAATTATGGTAAAACCATAAATAATAATTTAAATCAAAACAAACCACCCTTAACTCTAGAGATATCATATCTTTAGTGACAACTCAATACTTACAAGTTGCAGTGTGTAAACCAAATTGGTTTGCATATCCTTCAAGAAGCAAGTTCTATTGATGAAGACAAAAATTTACCAAAGCATGGCACGAATCTACTTATAGATAAGAAACCTCAATGCTAGGATTTTAGATTGGACCAATTTTAACACACCTTTTAATGCTAAATACCAAGACATAAGTTGCCCCAACATTAAAGCTCAATTCTCAAAAAAATTAAGGGCCTCAACTTAAACACATAATATATATATATATATTACTTTTAATGTTTGTTTGTGTATAATTTTTATCATGTGAATGCCTAAAATAATATAAATAAATGTTAAAATTACTTTTTGAGACTTAACTAAGATAAAGTTGAAAGTTCCTTAAAAATAAAAATCCCTTAAAATGCTAACATGATACTTAGAAACCCTGAACAAGATCCTTAGCATTAAATATGAACAAAATTATAAAGAAATTGCTACATACTCAAAAACTCAAAAGGCATTCTTCAATGATACTAAAGTCCAACTGCTATAAGGTCTATTTGTTTCATCGTACTATTTTGGCATCATATTTTTTCATCGGTTTCAAAGATATTTATCAAAAAACAAATACAGATAAAAAATTAACAGTTTTACTGATAGACTGACTAAATTAATACAACAGATGAAAATCCGACAATCCAAATATACCCTTATAACTTTAGACTTAAGATATTTATAACTATTTATGCTGGTCAATGAGACACAAATTCGTTCTTTCCAACCCAATTATAATATAGCCTGCCCCAAAGGTGTGACTATTTGCCAAATCTATAAGATAAATATGGTTGGAGATCTGCTATTACACGATAGAGCTGAAGAGTGTCAGCTTGTCCTGGAATACAAATAACTACTCATGAGTAAAAAGAAAACAAAATATTTTGAAAGCTAAACTCACCATAAAGTTTTATCATAAACAAAAAGGCCAAAGCACAAAACCAGCAGGATTAGTAACCGCCCTTGAGATCGTTAACCACATCATAAGGAATGGGGGTAACTGTTTCCAAGGTAGCACCTTCCACCATGAAACCTGGCTTAGGACCCTCTGGCTGCCTCTTTGTGCTAATGGTCTCACCTCTGGCCTTAGCCTCAGCTTTCAGTTTATCATTCTTGATCTTTCTCAAACGGAAATCCTCATTGCACCTAGAAGGCTGCACGTGCTCAATTCGTACATGGATTCTTTTCCTGATGATTCTATTGCCCACCTAAAACATCAACACGAATCATGGCAAGTTAGACTACTGCAGGAAGCTAGGCAGCAACAAAATTCTTTAGAAAAAAAAAGGGTATGGCAATAAAAAATGAGGATAAAAACATACAATATGTGAAAATGGATACTACCAAAGATAGGAAAAATAAATGCATTTCATCACTATGCGATAGAATGAGAAAAAGATCTGCTGAGAAGAATTAAATATAATTGAAGGCATCAAAGCTAGTTGAAGAAAACAGAAAGCACCCACGAATATAAATAAAGGCATAAAGGTTTAAGAAAATAATGCCAAAGAAAACAGAAAGCCCACAAGAATAAGAAGATATCGCAAAGCTTCAAAACTGATGCACAAACATTGAGATATCAGATAAGCAGAGGAGGATAACACCCATACAAAGGCCACATCTACACCCATTATCCGTATCGGATTTATATTAGTTCAGTATCGATTCAATATTGGTTCGGTTTTGTCAATTTATAAGAAAATCGGTCGGTTTTTCATCTGTATTGCATCTGCATCGGTTCAGTTTGAAAATGATATCAAAAGGACAATCCAAACAGGCGATCAAATTCATTCTCTTAAGGAAAAAAAACAACTCGGAATATGCATTTGGAAATTCCAATTCACTTGCACAAGGGTGTGATTAGGAGAAAAACCGAATCAATAATACAAGTCCGCCAAATGAAGACATATTTCTCGGACCAGCTTCACCATCCAGACCATTATCAAATTGCAACATATTATCACGTCCAAACGTCCGTATAAATTGCATCCAAGAACAAGAATCGCCCAAGTGAACACGAACACGTCATCATCTAACTCATGATAATTATCACTATAATTTTCATAGCTTAAACACAATCTTAAGAAGGTTTAATTCTTGTGCAGGTTTGTCATTACTTCAAGTAAAATTACGGGAAAATATTAATCATTTTACACACAGCCCATAAAACAACACAGCACATCACGCATAACTATTAGAATCGACATGATCAAACAAAAGAAAAAAAGCGTGAAAGCACTAAATTGAACGTAAAATCATACAACTATCCAACATAAACATAAATTCACCAAATTAAAACATACAGATATATATTCAATTTCTACATAAACCGATTCAAATATACTGAAGTTGTTTACGATAATAATAATAATAATAATACCTGCTTATTGATCTCGACGCCAATGGCACGTTTGGTGACGTTCCACACGCGACCAGTGCGCCCATGATAGAATTTATGCGGCATACCCTTATGAATGGCACCATTTACTTTAATGTCGACGTAGTCACCAATCTTGTAAGTCCTCAAGTACGTCGTCAATGGAATGTAACCCTTCTTTCTGAACGGTCTCGAGAACAGATCTCTGGTCCGAGATCGAACTCCATGTCCAGCCGGCATCTTGGTAGTCTAGCGTTTGAGCGATATCGTGCGGGGTGTGATTATAAAAACCCTAGCTAGGGTTGGATAAGGTGTGGTTTTGTATTTATATATCGGACCTGCAGGGCATTTTGGGTGAGAGCGAAATTGTACTGCTCCTGTAGGCTTTTTGGCAGGTTAAGTTGGACTGGGTCCAACGAGCGGAAAACCAATGCGTTTGGTTATTAGGCCCCATTCACTCAATCTACATCCATCTATCCCATATGTTCATCTCTTTTCCCATCCTTCTACTATTATATATATATTCAAGTGGAGTGTTTGTAAATATTAAAATAAATAAATAAATATTACAGACATCCTTTTTTTTTTCAAATTTAACTAATAATATGAATCTGTATAATTACTAAAGGGAAAATGTTGAATTTAGTAACTCAATTTTACAGGAAAATACAATCAGGTATATAAACTTTTAAGTGTTCAATTTACTACCTATTCTAACTTTTCATGGCTACAAATGATATATCAATTAGCTTCGCTAAGTCTGTTTGTCTATCTAGCACAGACAACCAATATGTGCATGACACGTGTTTATTAAAATTTGAAGACACAACCAATGTCGAAACATTTCTACCTAAAAAATAATTAAAAATTGTGTAATCATTATTAGAGTAAAAAACAAGCGTGAAAGCTTAACTAAAGTGAGGAGAAATTAGAGAAATATGTAAATAAAAAAAAAGATACGAAGAGTAAGAAATTCATACATAGCAACTAAGATAGAAAGAAAACGTGAAGGCCTGTGGGGAAATCATGCACAGTGAAACCCAAGAAATTTTTTTCTTAACCCTAAACCTGACCTAAGTAAAACCCATTGAGCAATTACTATAATACCCTTACTTGTTGAAACCCTAATAGAAGTGAAACCTAAATCGTCAAAGAAGACAATAATAGGTATCCAGAAGACGACAACACCATGCATTCCATCACACTAAACGACCAGTCTACAAGGATTCAAATTTTGAAAATGACGTCTCAAGATGCTATGTAAGTGGAACATAACTTTTTCAATAATTTATTGTTTCTGCCCTACCCACGTGTTTTGATATTTCATCATTTAGCTATGATAACACATATGCGCAGATAGTGCTAAGAACATGTCATCTTTTTTGTATTGATTTTGCTTGTGCTTGTGTACGACCGTGTAGTAGGTTACACAAGAAAATACCCTTTTCATTTTAGTCGTTTAGTAGTTCATGTGCGATGAAGCTTGTAGTTGTGTCTTAGTGAGTGTGGATGTTGTTGGTTGTCCTTTGCACATGATAAGAGCAAATGGTAATACTTTACAGTGGTCTAAAGTGCTTTTTTTTTTACATGCAGGGTTAACCTTATGTTACATGTTAGAAGGTATTTTGAAGAGGAAGGTGGTAATAGACAATACACCGGTGGTAAGCAAATATGTTAGATGGTTGTTCCTAGCAACATTGGTAAGGAGGTTTTCTTTCGTTTCCTTAGAGATTTTTATTTTGTTAACATCAAAGAGATCTTTTTTCTAATCCCTGTCAAAATTATTGCAGATGATTTATTTAGCTTGGGGTTCAGAGAGAATGCCTCCTACAAGACAATAATTATAATTATAGGAGGGAGTGGCAATGACTATCTTTATATAGAGCATACCCTTGGATGAAATAGTAAAGAGTTTGTTGAAATAGAAGCAAGTCCAAAGCACAATTCAGACTCTAATGAGGAGGAAGAGGTAGTTAAGGTGGGTTGTTTGTCTGATGATGATGATGAAGAAGTTCTGGCTACAAGAAAGAAGAAAAAGACATTCCTTGCAAACAAAGGCTCTTGTACCATTAAGGGTTTCCATATAGATGTTGACATAATGTTTCAGGGTTAGCGAGAGTAGTTAGCAAAGTCAAATCAAGGGAGTGAAGAACATGGAGACATTAGAAGGGGCAAATGCTTCTAAGGGTGAGGAGGACAATCCCTTTTCTATAGATGAGGGCAGTTTCCACTATAGTTATAAGGAAGATGATGATGAAAATGATGTGAAGCCTTACAGGCGAGTTAGAACAAAGGATCACTTTGATCCGAGAGCACCAGCCCCCCATTTATGTGTTCGGATGGTCTTTTTAAGTAAACAATAGTTCAAAGAGGCGGTGAACAGGTTCTCCGTCCATGTTAGGTGTGAGTTAAGGTTAACTCTAAATGACAATTGGAGGATTCAATACAAATGCAAAAATGAAGGATGTCCATTCACCATATATACCTCTTATGAATCAAAGTTAAGGGACTTTGCGGTCAAAACATTTAAAAATTAACACAATGAATTCTATCAACCATGTTTTAGGAATATTTGTGTCACACATAAGGTTTTTGGGAAGCATTTCCTTTCAAGGATTCTAATCATGCCAAAGATGTCAGCTGTGGAAATGAAGAAGTAAGCAAAGGAGGAGTTGCTAGTTAACATGAAACGGAGTCAATGTAAGTAAGCAAATGAATACACAATAAAGCTTATCAATGGGAGATTCAATTTGGAGATTGATAGGCTGTGGGACTATGCAAGCACATTACGAAAGGCCTCAAAAGGCCAGCTTAATATTGTTGATATCATGGTTAAGCGGGCCAGTCTTACCCATCCACTACACTTTAAAAGGATGTTTATATGCTTGGATTCTTGTAGATTGGGGTTTATTGAAGGCTATAGACCTATCTTGGGTCTTCATGGGTGTTTTTTTGAAAGGTGACATGAAGAGGGAGATTTTGAGTGCTATTGCACAAGACGCAAATGACCAAATGTATCCGCTTGCTTAGACATATATTAAGGCAGAGAACAAGAAGAGTTGGTCTTGGTTCTCAGGTGCATTGGATCCTTTAGTTGGGTTAAGCTAATCAAATGGACCCTCATTTAATTGTAGACGACATCACATGCTCATTGGTTTTTTTTTTTTCCTCTTGCAATGGTTAGAAGAGGCCATATCTACTAGTTATCCATTAGTCGAGCATCATTTTTGTGCTTGTCACATGTTCGCTAATTAGCGAAAGTAGCATAAACAAAGTCAGTTGCAATGACTCTTTTGTAGTGCGTCCAAGTCCACCACCATAGCTGAGCTATGATCAAATGTCAACTAGACAAGAGCGATTAAGCCAAGTGTTACTGACAATTTACTCTAGAAAAATCCAAAACATTAGTGCAAGTGGCTATTCTAACATGAAACAAAATGTGATGTCATTGATAATAACATGTCGAAATGTTTCAACTCTACCACCGTCAAAGCAAGACACATGTCCATCATATCAATGATGAAATGCATAAGGAAGCAGGTAATGGTAGAATTGCCTCCAAGATTGAGAAGAAGGGAAGTGGTGTCAGCGCTTCACTCCACGAATGCCAATGAATTGAGAGGAAAAAGAAAGCAAGGTTCAACTGCCATCCCCAGCCGAATGTCCATATAGAATTCGAGGTCATACAGGTAGATGACGCATATGCATTTGACTTGGAAAATAAAACGTGTACATGCAATTCATGGGGTCTCATGGGGATTCCATGTACTCATGCATGTTCTTGTATACTATATTTGGGTAAGAGCATTAAGGATTTTGTTAGTAATTGGTACACTCTTGAGAAGTACAGGAAAACATATGAGCATAAAATGATGCCCATTCCGAGTGCAAAGTTTTGAGGAAGGGAATCATACAAAAATCCATCCAAAGTTATGACCTGCCAACCATGTAGAAAACAAAATGATAACACAAGGGGTTGTCCGAGCTGTATACATCCAATCAAGGTATGACATGTCCTTTTAATGATGTTCTTAGATTTTTTATTAATAGAGTTCGGTTAATGAAATAAGTTTAGTTGTTTTGATGAATAGAGCACAAGTACCGCTATAATGAGTGGGGTGCTAATAGAGGATAAACCAATTGAGTAGGGAAGGGGAATTCAAAAGAATTAGGTATTAACTTTAGCATTTATAAACTTAACTCTATTCCTTTGAAGGATGTTCTTAGATAGCAATTGTTTTTAACATGTTAGAATACATCCATAAGGAGGCCTACAAAGGCACCACCTTCACTCGCGTGTAAATTTGGATGGATGTCTCCAGGATTTGCATGTCAAATTGGGTAGCAAGGTGGTAATGCATGTGTGGCATAATGAGGGTGTTGTACACCGGGGTCAGACACACATGTGCTCTTTGACTCAAATTGGAGAGAAAGTCGGAAATGTCCATTACAGACATGCCTAAAACACAATTAAGGGATGTCTGTACAAAGTGAGCCGACAATTACACATGTTGTATCTCGATCTCATGAAACATTTGAACATATCTGGTTAAATTAAATTTACTTCATCAAGTTAACTCTTTTTTCTAGCGCATCATATTACATTAGGAACTAACAAGTTTCTTGCATGCAGGCATCACCAATCCAAGTCATGTTACGGTAGAGGGGAGGAGGTTTAAGAAGTGATGCATAACTCACCAGCATGGAGCATAGCTAAATGAGCAAGTGGCAAGATGCCAAGAGCAACTTTAGGATAATTTAGAAGAAGCCAAGATAACACAATAGGTTTGGAAGAACGAAGTAATGGATAAATTAGTGCGATGTCGAAAGAGTAGTAGAATAATGATGATAAACATCTAATGTAAAAAAAACAATCAATCCAAGCTTCATTAATCTGGAAGAACCTGATGATGAGAACTATACAAATGAAGCCCTTACATAGAAGAGTCATCAAAAGAAGTAGACAGTGTGTGATGCTAAAGGATTTCTTTTTTCTTTTTATATTTTGGGGAGGTTTGGCAATATGTATGTAAATCGAGATATGTGTTGATTTTGGGCTGCATTTTGTAAAGAACATCACCCAATTATGCTATAAAGCATGTAAATAGGGCTGCCTTTTGTAAAGAATAGCACCCTATTATGCTATAAAGCATGTGACTAGGGGTGCATTTTGTAAAGCATAACACCCAATTGTGCTACTAAGTTAATGTGTAAAGATAAAATTGTCTATGTTTCCATCAGATTGCTATGAAAAACTCCCATTTTCTCTAAGTTGTTTGGGTTTAATGCATTTGAATGACTTCTTAAATTGCTGGATAGTTTTTTGAATTTTTAGCTTGTTTGAATACTGGCTTTTGTATTGTGAGGATTGCATAATGCTTTTATGAGAGAACAAGCATTTAGATTAGCAAGGAGTTTCATTATAGGAAGAATAAGCATTAAGTTTATAAGCATTTTATCTAAATTTTTTTTCTTAATGACATAGAGAGCTTTCATTACGGGGAGTTTTATGTATTGAATTGAGGGTTTCTTTGTTTTTTTTTTTTCTTATAATGATCAATGATGCAGGGAGTTTACCATTATAGCGTATATTGTAATTTTTTAGTATCAAATTGAGGGAAGTTTTTTTTTCATGTTTTTTAGTTAAATGATCCAGAGAGTTAAGAGTTTACCATTATATGATTTTTTTTTTTCAATTTTCTATAGCAAGGGTTTTTTTTGTTTCCTTTTGTTCTTTAAGGTTGATTGAATTGTACATGAACTTTATCATAAATGGCAACTAATATTTGACACCGTTGTCAATCAATGCTTATAATTGAGTAATGAACATGCTGTTATTTTGACATTATTGTCTGACAATTGCTTTACTTTTATAAGGAACAGAATAATAGATGCATAATCCTTTTCTTTGGAATGGCATTTCAATTTAAATTCAACATCAAAACAAGAATTATAATCAAGTAATACAAAATAAGATTTTAAATTGATAGGAACCCCTTCATTGACATAATTTCCTTACAACACTGCATTTCAATTGATTCATTACAAAAATCTCCTAATAACCTATTACACTTGCACAAACTTCAACTTGTGCATTAGATGTTATCCTCAATTCCACATGTTGGGTCAAATGAAGCCTATTTCATCCACTTAATGCTACTCAATAAACTAAGATCACCAACCATGTCACACATAGCATGTACTTATACAACATATTTTTCCAGCCTTGCAGTCTCTTCTTCTCCACATGATTTCATTTTGTTTGCTGAATCAATGTCATCCATCAGGTCAGCCCCTTTCCCAAGTTTCCCTAATGCAATCCTCTGCAACAGTGAGTTCTCCTCCCTAACCTAAGCTCTTCAATCACATCCTGCATTTCCCTTTCTTGTTCATCCCCACATTGTAGCTAGTGAAAGAAATCGTAACCACCATCCTCCTACAAAAAGGAAACAAAAATTAAAACGTAAATAGAAGTATTGATGTAATTCCAATGGCATCTTACATTTCTTAGAATTGTAACCCAAAAAGTGTTCTTTGCACATCCCCGAATAAGATACCCCAATTATAGACATCAAAGCTCTTAAGAAGTTACAAGACACACACATCTACAAGAATTACCTTATTGAATATGAGAATCTAAAGAACTTACGACCATGGTTACTTTTTGTCCTAACAACAAAAATTCATGCCTTAAGCCTACAGTCACACAGGATAATTTCACCATTTATTGTTTGATGACTGAAATGTTGAACTTGTCGATGACTTACATAGCTTACCTATCAATGTCACTTGTCTTCTCTCTTTTGTATCTACACCATCAACTTCCATGTCATGCCAAAAGCTCTAGGTTATGGTTTATTTGGGTATCATCATTTTGGAAGGAAAAAGTTACAATTTTGTTCTTGGTATTCTTTCTTTGATCTCTGCAACTATGTTTGTCTTTTTTTATTCTGCCTTTTTCTTTTAACGACCCAACCATGGTTATCTCTTAATAAATATGTAGTGAAATTATTTATTTTTTATTTTAATAGACACGTGTCATGCATATATTGGCTATCTGTGCCACATAAACAAACAAACATAACAGAGTTAAATGGGGTACTATTTGTAGCCATGAAAAGTTAGAATAGGTAGTAAATTGAACATTTAGAAGTTCAGGTACTTAATTGCATTTTCTTACAAAGTTAAGGTACTAAGTTCAGTATTTTCCCATTATTAAAAATCAAATGTAGCTTAAAATTCAAGTTAGGAAAAAATCAATTTGTATCATATAATATGACTTAGGAGTTATTACCTTAAATTAGAATTGATTAAATTATATAAGGATAAGATAAGAAATAATTAATCTAAAAAGAAAAAAGAAAAATTTCCCAAAATATAAGTTTTTTTCCTTAAAAAAAATAGAATTCACATGCTGACGTCAGCATGAACCACTTCATCTTCAACCTCACGACAAGTGCAAGATAGCTCATTTCACGAGCACTTTTCACTTGGTTTTATTTGCAATTTCACTAAAGTGATGATGAAATTGCAAACTATATACAAAGGCTTTCCATTGATACCAAAATTACAAGATTTTGTGAATATTTGCTAAGTTAAATTAGCTCATGAAAATTAGGAAAGATTAGTTGTGTACTTATTGAAAATATCAAGATTTGATGCAAATTTGAGTATTTTGAGTAAGCTTTTAGTCGAACTTCAAAGGGAAAATATATTATTTAACAAGAAAATTACATCTCAATTGAAACAATCTCCTAAATTTATGCAAAAACTTATCATAGAAATCATATATACAAGATTGATGAATTTAGCAAGACTTGAGTGACAATTATGAATCCTAACACTATAAATAGGGTACAAAAATCTCATTTTAGGGACGAAGAAGCTCTGGCTCTCTTGATTCTCTCTAGTTTTGAAGTTTTGTATTCTTAATGTTTTGAATTTATTGAATGTTCTAACTCCTATTAGTGTTTTTGTAGGCAAAATTGGCAAAATCAAAGGCCAGTGAAGTGTTCAGGAGATCGAGAGCTTCAAAAACCACCACTTAATTGTTGCCAAGGAACACTAGAGGCTCTTTATCAGAGCTCTCGCCACTCTTTGAAAGCTTCGAGTGTCATTGTTGAGTGACACTCGAACCAAACCATCTACAATAGACCGCTCGCCATCATCCCATGGTACCGTCTGACCACGTCCCTGCCATTGCTCTCCTGCCTTCTAACCACCTGTACCTGCTTGACCCAACATTAGCTTTAGGGACCTAACCTTCTAGTATTTGTTGTCGCCAATAGTCCCTGTCCTACGCGCAAATCTTCCTCTCTAGGTAAGTTTCATCCGTTTGTTTCTTTTTTAATTAATTATATAATAATAATAATAGTAGCAGCAGCAACACAACTATGAAGTTTAAATATTTTGATATATATATATATATATATAAAGCAAAAAAAATAGTGATAAGAAATTCCAGTATGGTAAATATGTGATGTGTATGTTATGCCTTAAAGGATTAATGTTGTAAGCCCTTGAAATTTTGATTAAGTTTAAGCTTAATCTTAGTATTAAATGTCAACCGGAAACACTAAAAATCAACAAAAGACTACAATAAACCCTATAATTTAGATTCGGCAATCATGTGTTCTTAACATAAACAACAAAATTGAATTAATCATTGATAATAGTTCGCAATAATATAAGAAAGCTTAAAAATATCAAATTCGCTAATTTTTAGTGTATTTCGGTTCTGAACTGAAACAACTCTCGAAAAGTGTGTCACAAGGCTTGGAATAGTAAAAATATTCCGATAACGCCGTTAGATTCAAAATAATACAAGGATTTCAAAAATATCAATTCCATAATTTTTCGGTAGTTAAAAATATTAGATATCATATTTATACGCGTATTTTCTTTACTACCGGTATGTTATTAGTCTTGTTTATTATTCATTGTCCTGTCCTACTATTCATCTATCTCTACATTAACTTACAACCTATTCTTACTACTTATATACCTATTTTTCTACTTTTTACATTTCCAATACAACTTCACATCAACCATACTTCACATCTTAATTATTTTTATTACAAAACAACAAATAAAATCAATTTCTCTCTCTTCCTCACTCATGGCCAGTACACACCCCCCTCTCTCATCCCCAATTACTTTTCTTTTTTAATTTATTTTATTACATTAATTTCCATCTACAAAACTCCATAAATACCCATCTCCCTCTATTTTTTTTCACACACTCAAATTACATAACAAAACTCTCCCAAAATTTCTCCACAAATCCTCTCCAAAACTCTCTTCCATTCATTCTTTCCAGAAATTCTTCACTACACATAAACCATTTACCATTTCTTACTACTCGCATAATACCACATTCATTCACCATCTTCACTCAACAAAAATACTCTTAGGTAAAAACCTTCTACCATTATTTACTTTTCCATATCATGTAATTTAGCATGATGATGGTGTTGTTTCTTGAAACTCACACGAGTTGTAGAAGCAATAATATGTTCATGTTTTGTTCTTGCACATGCGAAGAATTTCGATTTTATTATCTTGTTGTTATTATGATATCATATTGTTATTATTATTATTATTATGCTCTTAATCTAACTCTATATATATTATTAAGGATATGTATATCAATATATTTAAAGCCTAATACTCACTAACATCCACTAACTTGCTCTTATTATTATTGCTTTTTCTTTTCTTTTCTTTTCTTTTTCTTTTTCTTTTTCTTTTGGACTAGTCTATTCTTAGTCCCGGGTTGCCTTGATAAAGCTAAAGCTCAATACTGACTGGGTTACCTTGATGAAACTAAGGTTCTCAATACTTATATTAATATTATGCTCTTATTGCTTCTTATATATATATATATATATATATATATATATCTTACTTATTATGATATATTGTTTTATTTCTTATGATTACATATTCTTGTTCATGCATAAGCACATTGATATTGTCTCAACAAAAATAAAAAAGGGGATTTTCTTAAATAAAGGAAGATGAGAACTCCTTTCAAAAATAAAATCCTGTCACTTAAGACAAGAATTTTTATAAAAACATGGGAGTCCATCTTAACAATCTTTTCTAAAATCTAGATAAACTCATCACAAGCTTTTAGTAGCAATAGAACATAAGAATTTTAACAAATGATACATAAAGTAGATACATCACATACTCTTTTCAAAATAATAAAACGGAAAAAGTTTCCTTTAAAAACTTAAGATTTCAAATTCTTGATTAGCAAAGGTTTCATTATATTTCCTTGTGAAAATTTCACCAATACTCTAAAGTATTAAGGATTAAACAAGCTTTGAAATCGTCAAGAAAGTTCTTTTCTAGAAATGAAATTTCTTAAGAATAAAAATTAGTAAACAACTTAGGAAATCATTGCTATTTGTTAAAATAAAATGAACTTTAGGAAAAACTAAGAATATGAAAACTTTAATAAAATTTTGATCACCATCAAGTAATGCTTAGGAGCTATATTTTCAACCCCTAAAAATTAAGTTATAGGAATCTTAAAAGACAAAAATTATTTTGGGACAAATCTAATTATTTTCAAAAGGTTAAAAATAAATTAAAAGGAGGCATACTCACTTAAAATGCTTCAAAGAATTTTTCCAACAATCTAAAGAGGAAATTTCGAAGTTTTGCTTTTCCAACTTCTAGAATATATTTTACAAAAATCATTATGAGACAACTTCACTAAATTCATGCATATGATATGAGTCAATATACATATATTCAAAGGATTGTTTCCAACTATACTAATATCTACATTTTGGTACAAGTATTTTTGGATAAAGAAAAGTTTGCAAACTTATGTTTTGAAAACTACAATTTTCGTGATGAATCTGTATCTTATGGTTTCGGAACCCAAACGACTTTATATGACAAAAATAACCTTAGAAACGGATATATCTTTTTAAGAAATAAATAGATCTTTTTGAGTAGATAGAAATGGTATATAATATGCGAAATTCCGAGTTAAAATAAGCAGGTTATGACCATTTTAAGTTGGAATTTCCACCTATGAAAATTTAACCGCAACTAGAGAATAGAATTAGAAATATTGACTAGAAATTCCATTGAATACTCATTTTTGGTATTTCTTTTGTTTAAAAAATGAGAAGGAAAACGTGTACTACCCCAAGGACTATTACGATTAAGGGAGTATCGTCGAACTATGGCCGAGTGAGTCTACTTCCTTTATTTTCATACTTATGATTGTGCTTGTAGCATAGTTGCACTAGACTTAAGAAAAAATAAAAATTGAAGATGCATGTGATTATAATGTTGATGAAATAACTTTAAGTATATTGAGCCATGAATTGCTTATAATGAGTCGTATGTTCTATTAGCACGTTGAAGTTTTTGAAATTGGATGATCGCTTGCAAGAAATTGTAATTCAAATAGCTAGACTTTAAATAAAAATTGAGACATGCACTTTATTCGTTAGTCATATTTCATTTGCTATTATATAATTGGTGGACAAGTGTATGATAGTAGTGGTTGGCATAATCGTAGTATCTGTATGTGGCGAGTAGGAGCCGGTAAAATCTATAAATTGATGGTAAGTAGGAGTTGCTAAGAAGTACATGTCTTTTATGGCGAATAATAGTCGGTAATATCTATAAAAATGGTTTTTAAGAAATGTTGGTCGTAATCGGCCGAAATACTTAACCCCAAATGAAGGGCGTAAATTCATTCAATATATGATTCTCGATAAATCATATATCTTATATGCTCACGTGTTTCTTGCATTCCACTTGATTATTTAATAAACTTGGTTGTTATTTTGTTTTAAGTATGATTATCGAGTTTATTCTGACTAAGCTCTTAAAGCTTACATCCCTATAGATATTTGCATATGCAAGAACATCTATTCTTATACCCGATGTCTCACCATATCTGCGTAAGTTTTCTTTTGGAAGCTTTTGGAGGAAATCTACTTGAAGGATTATATTAGAATTCCTTTAAAATCTTTTGATGAAGTGTTTAAGTTATGTATAAAGACTAATAACCTTTATGAGATCCTTTGAGATTTAGCAGGAGAATGCCCTATGATTTATGTAATAGACTCTTATTTATTTTTATGAGATAACTTTATTTCTAGATTCATGTATGTTCATTATTACTTGCTTAAACCACACTTCCCAATAGCGTTTTCTATTACCGTGTTGTACGCTTTACATGTAATACTGAGATTTTTGCGCGACTAAGGTAGTCATTCTTAAGTCTTGGTATTATATGTGGTGGATCGTCACGTTTATGGTATCCTTCGTGGCGTGACAAATGTAGTCTTTGAATTAATTTTTTTACTTGTATGAATATTTTTTTATAAAAATCATGAATTCCCGTAAACATATAATTATCACTATAATGTCTTTGTCAATTTGTCAATATAGTTTATTGATCATGCCACTTCATAAAAAGTTGATTTTTACTATAATAAATTCACCACAATGCTTTTCGTCATAAGGACATGTTGATATTAATTTATTTCTTGCTTTAAATTTGATTTTTCCTACAACGTCCTTATTGGCATAAAATTGATCTCGCCGATAATATAAATTTCCACCATAACATGTCTAATTATGTAACTTGTCAATATAAATTTGTAATATGCCATGACATCCCAGCTTGTGAATATACCATTTCTTATGGATAAATTGTTTCTTTGAGATACTATGGATCTGATTGTATGAGTTCTCATTATAATTTGATTTGTGATGCCATGATTCTTCTTGTTTTTGTTCTTGCTTTAAAATTTATTGACACTTTAAAAAATCAGTTTTCATAAGTTTGTTGAAAATATAATTTGATAGATCTAAGATCCACCATTAAAAGGCCAATTTTTGAAATTCTCAAAATTTAATGAACTTAAAATGAAAATAGTTCAAAATTACTAAAATCAACCATCACACTAAATTTTTTATAAGTCCAAAAGAACTACATGATGTCTAATCTCGAATAGCGGATAGATAAGCACTAATGGATAACTTAAGATTTAAGAAAAATTATTTGTTGATAAAGTTTATGTGATATTGTAAATATTGCTATCTTGTCTTTGTATTGTAATTACTAATTGCATGTAAATTAGTTACCTTCTCTGTAAAATTTATTAAAATTGAACAATTTGTAAGTATTAATGAAATTGGTAAATTGTTTTTTGTAAATATCATATAAGAATACAACTTCAGATATTTTAGGGAACAATTTATCATCTAAAGTTAAAGATGATAACTGTTTAGGTTTTAATAGGATAGCTCCTAAACTCATGAATTTCTGGCTATTATTTTAAAAGATAATTTTTCGCAGATCAGTAGCTGAATTAGGATCTACCTATCAATTGGTCCTAATTTAACATTTTTTCCTATCTCTAGTTGGGTGGCGACTCTAGAATACTTTAAAAATTATAAATTTCCTTTAATTCTTAGTCGAGACTTTATGTCAAACGGATTAGGGTTTGATATAAATTGAATTAAAGGAAACTGAACTAGATATAAAAAAATCCATGCTGAACAAATACATGTATATTTTTTTAAAGGTATTACTTAATAATGAAATAGAGTTCTAATAGAATTTTTATTTGTAAATTTTTTATTTAAATGAACGTTATCGATGTTCAAATATGGATTCCAAACCTCATAGGGTTAGGTTAACCTATTACTGTACGAGTTGGCCCTTTAGGCCCAAGTACAACTTACTTGGAAAGACCCTAAGCTTATCGAAGACACAAACTCCTTTGGCTTTAGAAGCAAACTACCGAATACTATAATCAAATGGTATCCGATCCAAGGTCACTTAGGGTACCCTTCCTAACCACTCAGAGTCAACACAACCAAACATAGATTAATGACCCATCCCACATTCATGGTAATTGTGGTCAACTACCCATTCACTCATGATTCTATAGCTCCCGTGACTGCTAGGGATCAGTCTACTATAAAATATATCACTCGATACCACATGAATGTTAATGTCTTCTAGACTCTTATTCATATTACTCGTATTTGCATAAACATGCTTACTAAGTTAAGCATCAGAGTGGTCGCAGCGAGTCAAGCCAAACTCATCACTAATGGTTCATATGATTTCCTTTTAAATTGCCTTAATGATTTGACAAATTGAATTCCATCCATTAGGTAGCTTTATGGTTTGAAATTTGTGTTGGGGTTAGTTGAAGTTTTTAAATTTTATAAAACTAATTGGTTCTTTTCAACTTCAATTTGGCAACTTTAAACATTCATGGCGAGCGCATCTACCGAAGTTGTATAGAAAAAATTAGGTCGAATCACAAGGGAATAGTGACAACTATTATACTTACATTTCATTTATTATCTAGCCAAAAAAAGAAGCTCAACAAAACATGACAAAAGAAAAGAAGCTATGCTAGATAAAAGATATTCACAAAGCTTTCAGGGCAAAAACTTAAGATAGGTTTTGTAAAAATGCAAGACGATAGCCCAAAGTTTACTTTACCAATTCCTTATCATGTGAATCCAAATCTAAACTCTGAGAGAGTTGTTACTGATGTATTTGTACTGTCAGATTCACTGAGTTAAACTAAAGCTTCTCTCAAAGTCAGCAATTCTAGGTCTAAACCAGACCATCAGAATCTCTTCTCATGCCATCAACGGACTAGACATGCATAAAGCTTAAGAATCCTTTAGTTTAAAAAATCAACTTAATGCATTTTAAAAATAAAAGATAGAAAGCCTCACAACCCCTCTTAAGGCGATTATGAATAACTCTACTAGCGGCTGAAGATCTATCCAAAAGAATGACCTCTCGACTTATTTAGTTGAAATCAAACATGGGTCTAACAGATGCACCACACAATCAAACCCATATAAACAGATGCAAGCTACCAGTCACAAATACTCAGTCAATTGACTTGAAAGTGCATTTGATTTCACATGAATTGGGATTTGGATTTGCAAACCTTAAGCTGTAGGAGATTATTTCTTCATGGATTGAAAACATAAAACATAATATGAAGAAATACAATGGGATTAATCGAAGGATATTACAATTCTAGATAAAGTCTTGTATAAATTACAAACAATATGTTAAAATGATTTTTACCCAGAAAACTATGAGATCTCCAAAGCAAGAAGAAATAAAATTCTTTCGCTCTAGAAATTCTCTCTCTATACTACGTTAGTACTATTCTATCGTATGTATGTTATACACTCCATCGCGTGCCTTTGCATGTTTATTTTTAGGCTTAAAGTATGGAAATCATGAAGATTTTATTGTCGAAGTGGCAAGTTTTGTATGATGAAAAGCAAATTCTTTATCCATGCACATATCTAAATCTCGTACTTAAATGTTGCAAGTCACATGGGAGTTGTCGTCGAGAGCTTGCAGAAGGAATAAATCAGGCTCGACACTTAAAATGCTTAAAAACGCTTGCGTTTTTGTCCATTGCTCTATCGAGGGTGGAATTGAGGCAATCAAGGTTCGTATGGCTAAGGCTCGAGATAAAAATGGACAGAAAATGATCTTAAAAAGGCAACTATCGAGGGTCGAATACGAGGCTCGACTCTGAGGCTCGATAAAAGCTTTTCTGCAGATTGATGCTCGATCTCCTTAAACAAAAGCCGAGGTTCCTATTGAGGGCTCGAAGTTAAGGCGTGATAGACCATTTTTTCTTGTTTTTCTTCCTTTGTTTGGCCTCGATAGTGATTCCTGCAGGGCTCGATTTTGTTCTTCTTTGACTTTGTTTGTTGTTTATGCTCCAAATATGATCAGATCACTTAAATTCTATGTCCTTAGATTCAAGGAGCTACAATACAACAATTTTCATTAAAAACACAAGTTTTATGGGAATTTACTTAAAATCATAGCAAAATTAATACAAATTCCCATGGAAATGATAGAGTAAATAAGACTTGTCACTTTAATATCTCCATCTCCTACCCCCTTTATAGTAGAGTCTTTCCCACACAAGAATTGACACTGTATAGATTATAGTTTGGTCATTTACCTTCAAATTATTTAGCACATCCATTATTTCATCATACCATTAAATTACATCCATATTTTTTAATTGATTTTTTGCTAAATCTTTGGGTACAAGGGTCATATCGTGAGTATGCAGAACGTACTAGTTTTGTCATATATAACACCTCGAGTCATATATGTAAGGCATCCATTAGTTATGTGGGTTTCATTCAAATTTTAATTGCAAAATCGTTATTAGATTTTATAACAATTTTAGCAGAATGTTGTTTGATTTTTCTTTTTTATTTGGGTTATTTTAAAACATGTAAAATTAACCCATTCAAGTTATAGATTTTATAAAAAATACTCATTCATAAATTTACCTACTAGAGCCCATCAAAATAGCACAACCCTACCGGAAAAATGTTTTGGACCTAAAGGTCCATCTCAAGTAAAATATTTAATAGTTAATTGAATATAGTCATCCAATTATAAAAAAGGTTTTAATAAAATCCTCTTCGGTATTCATAAATGTTCATATCTCATGTAACTTCATCTACTCAAATAATACTCAAAATCCTCACCTTCATATCCTATGGAGTCATAGTGCAAGTCCATGTTTAAACCATAAACAATACTTAAAATATTAAAAGAGTGAACTATGAAGCCCAATACACAGTATAACAAGCATATACTTGCATGTCATGCTTGCATATTTTAATGCAATAGCCATAGGTGTAATATATTAATTAAGAGTTCAATAGGCAAAAATTTCCAATATCCTCAAATTACCGACATGCCTAGGAGTACTCATGACTCTTGCCAAACAAGTGAGAAAAAAAGGGTCTCAAATCAAGCATCAGGGGGTTTGAAAAGCCTTCATAACTTATCAAAAAAAGAAAAAGAGAAAAAGTAGCCTCATCCAATTCATCTCCTCCTGTCCAGCTATCAATGAGCACAATTCATTGTAACGACTTATGCAAGAGCCTAGACCTTCATATAACTCGTTGCAACTTCTTTGTACCACTTAACTAATCACTTGATATAAGGAATTCTCCTATTGACTAATCGTCGAGTCGTACCATGCATTCCATGGGGGCTTGAGTACCTGATTTATCGTATCCTTCCGAAATTGCAATCATGCTCATAGCCAAATTCTAAAGTGCCACTTCCTGGAGTATGGCTAAGCAACAACCAACAAACATTTAGGCTGACTTTAAGTATTAACCCGGTTATTAATTATATTATACCAAGCAATATGCATTTACTGCATATCTAATAACCATTTCGAAACCTTTACTCTTTTTTCAATGTTCAAATGTCATTTGTTGTTCATAAGTTTAAAGACTTGTATTTCAATTATTATTGTTTCTCACTATTTGAATTATTTGGTTTAGAGTTCACATGGTTGTGGATCCTAGTTTGGACCCAACTTAATTACGTAAATTAAGTTTGGGTTATGGATGAGCAGTATTTCTTAGGTTTTTCTATCAACAGTTTTATTTAGTTATGTTATAGATTTAATTATATAGGTCAGGATGGGTTCTGGGGTTCATGTTTACCAATCTTTAGTGAATTATTATTTTTTTTTGGGTTTTGGTTCTTGGTTTCTAGAAATATATTCATGTAGTTCATTACTCAATTACAGTTCTTAGTATCCTTTTCCAATCATTACACCACTAAACGTGAAAGACTTTATTTAGATGCGTCATTTTTGAGCTTGATGTGTTACTTGATGTAAACTTTTGAAGTGGATATTCATTAGGTTAAAATTTCATTTTTTTGGTGTTACCAGTGTTTCTAAGTTGAATAAGGATGCTCGAATGAAGTTTGATGAAGTTCATGAAGCAATTGAAGGATTTTAAATACGTCTAATATAACGTGGGCATCAATGTGCCCTTATTAGAAGGGTGTGTTGAGATAAGAATAGGTATAAAAGAAATGAATAACAACAACCATAGCCCTTCATCACGACAATGGTGAAAGGCATGTGGTGACTTTGGGAGAGCCATTTTGAGAACAATAACCATCACAACATGGTTAAGGTGTCGGTGGCCTAGGTCTTATGTTTTTTAGGATAACAACCACCATAGCCTTCTACCAAAGCCATAGTAAAGGTGGCGATGACCCAGCATAACCACCTCCATGGCCTTTCACTAAGGCCATGGTGAAGGGTAGTGGCAGCTCGGGTATTTTTTTTTTAAAGTTCAAATTGAAACGTTTGAGGTTTTTTCAAGCACCATTTTTAGGAGTTTCTAGGAGAATAAAAGTCAACATAAATCCCATTTTGACCAATAAACATTCCATTTTCACATTTACCATATTACACTTGTCATTAATAACATACATGGTGTTATAACTTGATAAGTACCATTCAATCATGCACCTTCTACAAGTTCTAACATTGATAATATAATCTTTCTCTAACAATTTGGCATGTACTCTAAAATTATTACACCGTATCTAATAAGCCATTTCAACCACAATATGACAATCTTCACTACAATTGTTATATTAGCAATTGTCCAATTACACAGTAATTTATCATCATGCTATCACTACATTATAGTCAACCTTCTCATCTCTCCATTTCATCAAATTTATACTAAATATTAGCTGATTGAATTTCTCTATACAATAACTCATTATCGATTTAGTCTCTAATCTCATGATTTAATACATTACTCATCATGGTTCATAATTTTACATAATAGATCATATGTCTAAATTAATGTCTCCTTCATGTGAATTATTATATAAATAGTCTAATCATCATTATGGCTTATTTAAAACAACCATTAATCAACTTGTTCCAATCAAAGCTTTCCAATTCACCAATAAAACTATATATAGGTCAAATCATCAATTTCTTGTTTCAACATATAAGAGGCCATTTCTTCTTAACTTATTATATTATTATCTACCAAATCCAACATCAATTAGACCCTTAATCCTCCCCATTCAGGTTTTTTTTCCCTTTTTTAATTTTTCATGATTTAACATAATTTGTCAATTGACTATCACTACAAGTCCCATCATCCATAGACCAATCCTATTGACCAATTAATTCTTAATTCATCATTCAATTGTTAATTTTTTTAAAATTTTCGAATTTTAAACATCCATTTCCTCGTCATTCAAGTCATGCCATAACAAACACATATTTCACATAGGGTTCAACAATCTTTCAACTTTTAAACACTAATAAATTACATACACTATCTCATATCCACGTTTCCTTCAATAATTTATGCATGCAACAAGTTAACAAGTAAATTCATCAATAACCATGAACTTCCCATTAGCTTAATATCAAAGTTTCAAGTCCTACAAACCACCTATATCATATCTAATAATGCTCACAACAAATTTCATCACTATTTGCAAGTTTAATGGCTTACCTTACTTAGTTTTGCACCATTATCACTTGTTCAAGCAGAAATTCTAAATGAAACCTCTAAAATCCTCTAAAATGTGATTTTTAAGCTACTCCAAACCCATGCCCAAATATTCATGTTGTATTTTATACTTAAAAGCTTGTAAAACTCTAAAAATACCCTTTAAATTTAGGGTCTTACCTTATCACGGATTTGATTAAGATTATTGAGTTTCCTCCTAATCTAAAACTTCTTCAATCTCCACAATTTCTAGCATAATTCATATATTAAAAGCTAATTAGTGCCAAAATCTTGCTTAATTAACACTAAAAATGAGACCGAGGTTTAGGATTTTAGCTTACTTCCGTAGAACTTTGAAAACATTAGAGAAGAGGGGAAATAAAAGTGAAGGAAAATATATAGGAGAGAGATAAGGCATGTGGCTAAGGCCTTAGAAGGGTATGGTGGTACCTTTTATCACATTGTGCCTCGCGACACAATCCTGTACGCCTATCTTTTTACATGTGTAAAAGTTTTATCTAGTTTTAGTGGGTGAACAATGTGTCTATTGCAATAAAAAAAATCACTAAAATATGGGTTAAATAGAAAAAATTACAATATCATGTTTATAACGTGAAATGCATTTTTTTTACATACATCGTGTGTATAACATAAACATGATGTTTTTGTATTTTTGCTCAATTGCACTTGTAAGTTGCGATAAGTCACAGTACCATGATTTGATTTTATTGGTGGGCCCTGTTATTATAATACCTTTTTCAATTGACATGGCTTTGATTTGATTATACTATGACGCGCCCATCTTTATTTTCTTTGAGAGTTCTCTTTGATTTGATTTTAATGAGTATCATGTAGTATTATCACGATATATGCATGTGATTTGTGCATAACTACTTATATCGCACATATACACATGATATATAAAAATTTGTATACTTGTTTGATAAACATTGTATTAGCTCTAGATTTTGGTAATAACTTCTAATTTGACCTTATTTAAGCAATTACTTTGATAATGGTTCTAAAAAAGAAATAATCTCTAGTTTTAACTAGTATAAGGTTTTTCAGTTAATCTCATGGGCTAATTATGATTTAAATTATTCAAATAACTTTAATTTATTTACCTTAGCTCATACAAGTTCCTTGTCAGAGGAAAAATCATAATTTTGTGAAGATAAGGTCACATTAATATTGTTTTGATTTTTCAATAAAATTTTGATCTAAAAATATTTTTAAATTCTAATTTACTTTATTAATATAATTTTGAATTTTCTAAAAATTTCCATTGTTAGTTTGAGGCAAAATTAAAAATTTTGAAAATTTAGCCATTTGAGCCCTTACAAAGCTTTAATCAACCCCAAATAACTTTAATTGGGTTAATTTCACTCACGGTACCTGAACTTTTGGATTTTTATAGAATTGTATTATAAAAATACCTAAACTTTTTAGATCTTTTATCCATGGTGTCTATGGACGGATTTCGTCCAACGATTGATGTGGTAAGCGGAACTTATTAACATATTGTTTTTTCATCCACTTAGGCATTTCTTTTAATTTCTTTTAATTTTTTTTTCATTTTCCCTCCTCTCTCCACTCTCTCTCTCTCCCTTCTCGGTCTTCCCCAAGAACATCATGTTCTTCCTCTCCTCAATTTTATTTTTGGGTGTTAAAGGTTGAATCCTTTTATCATTACTGGAAAATTTTTGAGAAATTTAAAAATGGGTATTGATTATCAAGAAGCAATCCATATTACTTTTGGGTGTTAAAGTTTGAATGTTTTTGTCATTATTGGAATAGTTAAGTTCTGTATTTACCGGCCTTCTCTTTTTTCCTTTTTGTTTTAGTTTTGAGGTTTTTATTCTATTTTGCATTAAAGTTTTTGTTTGTTAAATTAGTGATGGAAGTAGGTGATGATGTCATCAGTTGAGTTTATTGAAGGAGAAGATGAAGGAACATATGTTGGATGGGTTTTAAATTTTTTTTTTTCACTTTCCCTTCTCTCTCTCTCTCTCTCTATCTGTTGCCTCTTCATCTTCCCTAAGAACATCATCTTCTTCATCTCCTCAATATTATTTTTGGATGTTAAAGCTTGAATCTTTTTATCATTATTAGAAAATTTCTGCAAAATTAAAAAATGGCTGTTGATCATCAAGAAGCAATTAATATTACTTCTAGGTGTTAAAGTTTGAACCTTTTTATCATTACTAGAAAATTAAAGTATGTGCTTTTGGGTGTTAAAGTTTAAAGCTTGAACCTTTTGGGTGCTAAAATTGCAATTGATATTTTGTATTTGATTACTTTATGAATCTCATTTTTTTTTTCTAGTTACAATTGTCATGGCTTAATTTCCACATAGATTTACGAATCTAGAATGCTAGATGCGGACACCTAGCATCCATCGCCTGTACCGTAAGCCTAAAAACCATTCATCTTCATCGCTATGTTCCCTAATACCCAGCTATGAACCCAAAATGTCACCGTTACTCACTAATCCCAAACCTGCAACAATCATCTTCACCAAATTGAGCCCATACCTGATATTAAATGCAAGACGATCCTCGCTTCTATTGAAATGGAAACCTACTATGTACCAATATTTTTTTTTTCAAATTTGAACAATGTTAGAAGAAGAAGAAAACTTAATTTTTCTTCCATCTTTGCTCGTGGGCTTAACATCATGTTCATTCCATTCAAGAGCTTTAATAAGATTCTTAGTACTGAAGTTGACACTTTTTTAACTCTAAAAACTATCAGCATCAAGAAGTTAGCAAAAGATTAAAAAAGAAGCAAATCCTACTAACTAAAATCAGTAATTTTGAGTAATGACTAGGAATTATTATTGAATTTTCATAAAAATTGTAACTTTAAGGAAAAACCAAACGAGAAAAAACCGAAATGAACTTGGATTTTATGGGGATATTAAGAAATTTGCTTAAAGAATAAGATTACATTCTTATTTTTTGATTTGTGAAGTGTTAATTAGTTTTTTTTTTTAATTGAAGTTTGATTATGATTTCTAGGATTTTACTTTTTTTTTTTTTAATTTAAATAGTGTTTGAAGAAGAAGATGGAGAAGAAGCAGCGGTGCAGGAGGAGAGAGAAGAGAAGGAACAGATAAGGCTGTAAAAGAGTTGAGTCGAGTCGAGTCGAGTCGATACAATATCAAGCTCGAAGTCAACTCGAATAAAAAACTCGAAGCTCGAATTCTATATGGCCTTGATTTTAAGCTCGAACTCGACTCGATTTAATACTCGAAAAACTTTAAACTTAATTCGATTAGGTTCGATTTTTTTTTAAATATTGATTTAACTATAAAAAGTATTTAATATTCAATAAACTTGAACTTGACTCAACTTGATTTAATACTCAATTAAGCTTGATTAAGCTCACAATCTCACTTAGTCAAGTATCTTAATGCTTAAACTCGAGCTCAGCTCGATTATAAATGAGTTGGACTTAAGCTTTTGCAGAGTTGAACTTGAGTAACTTGTGAGCTGTCTTGAGTCATTTACAGCCTTAGGCAAAGAGAGAGAGAGAGAGGGGGAAAAGTAAAAATAATTAAAAAAAAATGCCAACATGAGTGAAAAACAATATTTTAATTGGGTCTGCTTATCACATCAACAATTAGATAGAAAAATGGACCGAATTTGTCAAGAGGTACCATGGGTGAAAGGTTTAAAGAATTTAGATACTTTCTTGTAACAAAATTTTGTTTAGGTATAATTTTGTAAAAATCGAAAAAATCCAGGTACTAAGAGTGAAATTAACCCAAATTTAATTCTTTTTATAATTAGCATCTCAGTCATTGTTCTAACATTCACATGATTAATAGGTGAAGAAAAAAAACGTTTTCATTCACATGCATGAACATGCAATTTTTTTTTTTTATAATAATGATTTATGGATTTGGACAAATTATGTAATTAGAAACTTAAATTTTGAAAGTTGATTAATATAATACCTAAACTTTAAGATTGATTAATTTAATACCTTAAAAACTTGTAGGTACTAAATTGATTATAAATTTTTATATACTAAATTAATCAATTTTAATATTTAAATATTAAATTAATTAAATACATACTGGCAAAGTTCAGGCCTTTTTTTTTTTTCAGTTCCCATGAACCCGCATTTGCATAGTAATCAAAGTCTAAGACCCTCGAGCATTAAAAAAAAAAGAGGTACATTATGCACAAAAATACACCATTTTTTTTTTCAATAATACCGTACATAAGATTTTTATAATTATACGCACCTCACTTCCTCTGTAAAACCCTAATCACATATCTTTCTCTCTCCTACCTCTCTTTCCTCTTCCTTTCCCAAATCCATTCTTTCTGTTTTTTCAACAATCCACTCTCTCACATCCCTAATCGATCCACTTCAATCCAATCCCCTCAATCAAAGATCCAATCGCGTGAATTCCCGAATTTCTAGGGTTTTGTTTTGTTTTTGTTTGTATTTTTTTTCCCTCCCTAGGGTTCAACAAGGCTGGCGATTGATTGTTTCGTTTAGTTAAATGGCGGATTCGCCTGGGATTCGAATCCGCAGTTGTTGTAAAGTCGTTGAATCGGGATTAGTTAGGGTTTTGATTATCGAGTCACTGGACTGTGAGGATTGTGATTACAGGGATAAGAATTATTGGAATTGAAGTTATGCTGAACGTTGTACGCGTGCATTTACCTTCTGATATACCGATTGTAGGCTGTGAACTCACGCCTTATGTGCTTTTACGCCGTCCTGATAAGTCAATAGCTACCGAAGACGTGCCCGAGAGCGCTCCCATTGATGGGTGCTTTTTGAGATATAAGTGGTGAGTCTGAGGGAGTTTAGTTTGTTGAAAATGTTGTTGCATTCGGTTATTTGGTTGTTAATCTTGTCGTTTTTTGTTTTGAATATATGTAGAATATTTTGAATTGCTATCGGTTTTGTAACCTGGAAATGTGGAAATTAGATTTGGTTCCACTTTCTGATGTTTGATTTGTTCGGTTTTGCGTTGGATTTTATTTTGGTTTGTTTTGTTGGAAAAGTAAATGTAAAGGGACGATTTTAGCAAATGATCTAATTGAATTTGTTTTTCTGTCCACTTGGACTTTGTAGTTATTCTTACAGTGGTTTTCTTAATAGTTTGCAAATGTTTGGAAAATTTTTCCAC
The DNA here is from genome assembly GCA_024138025.1 of Combretum micranthum. NCBI lineage: Eukaryota > Viridiplantae > Streptophyta > Magnoliopsida > Myrtales > Combretaceae > Combretum > Combretum micranthum. The sequence continues at coordinate 1,705,312 of JAMXBD010000117.1, read as the reverse complement.
AAATTTGCCAGGGGTTTATGGTTTTATAGCGGAATGATTGCTTGCCAGCAAGTGTGGGGCTTTGTGATGTTTATAATTTGTTATTTGAACCGAAATTTGGATTTAATCTCTTTATCTTTTATTCCACCATGTTTTTTCTGTTACTAGTGGGGAAATCTCTGGTCTTTGATTAACAATTTGTCTTGTCAGTTTAGTTTTACCCACGTTTCTAATGGCTGGCTGAATGTGGCCATGGCATTAAAGTCCCTTTTCATTAATTGCTTTTATTTTGGAACCTCTTACTCCACCACTTGCTTTGCCTCCAGAAAGAACAGCTTATTGGTTTATGAGACAGGGGCTTCATCCTCTGATGTTTTGAGGATTGATGTACTTATATGGATGAATAGGCTTAAGAAATCATTCATTCGGTTGATGATGGGTTTGTGTTTCAAATCTGTGAACAGAAGGTATATTTCCGTTATTCCATGTGCTATATGCAAAGAAAGTGGCAGGGGGAGTTGATTTCAAGAGGAAATTTCACACCCATGCTCCATGGCTGCCTTTATAATGTTTGAAAGCGGCAGTTCTTTCCCTGCTAAGTCCATAATTGAGACAGCCTTGTTAAATTACTTTTTAATGACGCTTATTGTGATGTTAACACCGTAATTGTTACTTCAAACCGTGCAGATGATTTTTTCCTTTTTATATACATATTGTTTGAGAGGTTTCATTTGTTTTATAATCTATTATCCATTTCAGGTATCGGATACAGAGCGATAAAAAAATTGCTGTTTGTAGTGTACACCCAACAGAACAAGCAACTTTGCAGTGCATAGGTTGTGTGAAAGCTAAGCTGCCTGTTGCCAAGAGCTATCACTGTTCTCCAAAGTGCTTCTCAGATGCATGGCAACATCATCGTGTTCTACATGAACGTGCTGCTAGTGCTATGAATGAGAATGGTAATGAGGAGGAAGAGTTATTTGGACGATATAATAGCTCTGGATCTGGAGTTATAAATTCTGGTTTATCTAGTTCTGCATCTAGCACCAACTTGACAAATGGTTCAGGGGCTTTATATCCTGCTGCAGTAACACAAAGAAGTGGTGGTGAGACTTTGTTTGAAGTAGGACGCTCAAAAACTTATACGCCTACAGCTGATGATATTGGACATGTCCTCAAGTTTGAGTGTGTTGTAGTAGATGCTGCAACAAAACATCCTGTTGGACATGTCAACACACTATCAACTTCTCGTGTTATTCCAGCTCCAACACCTAGTCCACGCCGTCTGATCCCAGTTAGTGGGATTGATGCATTGGGACATGTAGATTCTGTTGGTCGGTTATCATCCTCAGGAACATTCTCTGTGCTGTCATACAACATTTTATCAGATGCATATGCAATAAGTGATTCATACAGTTACTGCCCATCATGGGCTCTTTCTTGGCAATATCGCAGACAGAATCTACTCAGGGAGATAGTCGGTTACTGTGCAGACATTGTCTGTCTTCAGGAGGTAAGTGCATGCATATATATATATATATTTTTTTTTTTTGGGGATAAATCAATAAATAAGTGCATGCATTGTGTTCTCTCTGGAAGTATATAGGATCCTGGAAAATCTTTAATCACATGTGTAAATATTGCTTTAAGCAGGAGGAAGGATTATGGATAGTTTGTTTTAAGGGGATGCATTAATGGAAAGATTGTTTGAAGCATTGCACTTTGTAGTCATATAGTACCATTTTGAATTCTATTTTATGCGATGCACTTAAGTCTGATGATCTTTCAATTTGGAAATTGGGCAGATTTGCTGATTATTTTTATGCCTGTCTAGCTCACTTTAGTATCTTTTCAGGTTCAAAATGATCATTTTGAGGAATTTTTTGCCCCTGAACTGGAGAAACACGGCTATCTAGCTTTGTACAAGAGAAAGACAAGTGAGGTTGTTTGGAAAACCTTAACTGTTTATTCTAGCTAGCGGGATCTATTCTTGTTTATGATCCATAGTTTTTTTTTTTTTTTGGGGTAGGTCTACAGTGGAAATATTAATACAATAGATGGTTGTGCAACATTCTTCCGAAGAGACAGATTTTCTCACGTGAAGAAATACGAGGTTTGTTGATGTACTTGTTCGTGAGTTGCATTTCATCCCTTTGTTTAACATTTGTGAAGTAATTTTCTTTTTCCTCTGGTGCAGGTTGAGTTTAACAAGGCTGCACAATCTTTAACTGAGGCTCTTCTTCCCAATGCACAGAAAAAAACTGCTTTAAATCGCCTAGTTAAGGTGGATTTGCACATTCCAGTTTATTTTGTGTTGTGTTGGTTTTGATGAAGTAAGTTTAGATGATCACATGCTTTTCTTGTTTAAATCTTAGGATAATGTTGCTCTAATAGCCGTTCTGGAAGCTAAATTTACCAACCAGGGGGTTGACAATCCTGGGAAAAGGCAGCTTCTTTGTGTGGTAAATTTCTTACATCTCTTCTTTAGACATGGGCAATGCTACATCATATAATAAATACACTTGGGACAAGATAAATGTTGATGTTATTTGTGGTTAGTCTTGACCTGGTTGAGTGTAGAATTCCATCTTTAGTCATATGGCTAGGTTAGAAATGTCACTTGTAAAGGGTGTAATCAAGTCAGGTCCAAGATGACATAATACTTGACTCGAGGATTTGAAACTGACACTTAAGGATCTCAATTTTGATTGGAACAATCTTTTTGGGCTTTTTTTCATTCATATGCTTTGAAATTTTAATTACGATTATATTTGAATTTAAATTTGATTAATCTCAATTAAGCAGTATCTAAACTTAATTTTGAAATTTGGTTTTTCATTGGGCTTGGGAACCTAGTGATTTGAATGTAGAAGCCTTAACTCAATTAGACATCTATTCAAGTAGTTTGGCTTTGAGTTTGATTCTGCTGTTGTTCAGTTGGACTCAAGTTAATAGTGACTTGATTCGTAGTAGCTTCCTAGCCAGTTGACTTGCAGATGACTCTGCAATGTTAACACAACAGCAACAGATGTACACTGCACTTGCAATTTGTTATTTTCCAGTGCCATTACCCATGTGGATTAGAGGTAGATTGCTTATACCCTTAATTATAGGCCTTAGCTCAATTCTGAATGACATCTCTTTTAAGAGGAGGAAAAAACTGTTTCTGGCACACCTGGCTTGAGGTGATTAGTGGGGAGAGTACATGTTGACTGATATGCTAACTCAAAGGTACACTTGGTCATAGCTGGCTCTAATGGCACTCTCCCCTTGTGGCTATTAGCTCCATGTTGTTATACCAATTTAGAGTTTTTACAAACTTTTCAGACAAAATCATATTTTTCTGGTGATCAAGAACTTTTGGGTGCCAATGGTCCTTGTCTTGCGGCATCTCCTTTAGTCTCCAAGTGAGAGGTAGTAGGCTCAATTCCTCCCTTTTTTGTTGCAATGAGAGAAAGTTGGTTTTTTGGGGTGTTTTTGTGTGTGTGGGGGGGGGGGGGGGGGGGGGGGGGGGGGGTTTGCAGCAGGGGAATTTGGGTAATCGGCAAAGTCATGTCCTAATCAGAAAGATTTCATGCAAGCAGCGAGCTTGGCCAGACCCATGTCATATAGGCTGGGTGGTCTGTTATGTATCCCCCTTTCACTTTTTAGTTCCTTTTCCACTTGTCAATTTGCAGGATTGGGCTCTGCTGCATCTTAAAAGTTGCATAGGACTATCAGTTATCATTCAGATGATGTTCTTTATGTTGGGATATGTTATGTCCTTGTTCTTCTCAAAAGACCCTTTGGCCACATTGCTTGTAATGATTCCGCTTGCTTTTTTGAGTGCCCTTTTGAGTTTTCTGCTACTTCAGCTGCCAACAAGGGTTCAGTTCATGCACTTAGAACTTTCAATTGGGCAAAAAAAAGTCTCTGCCATAAACAAAGTGGTGTTGTTAAATATCTGATCTCCAGAAGCCTTTTATTCTAAAACACATCTAACTCATTTATTTATTTTTGTACCTTTTCCAGAAGAGATGAGTTTGGTTCTCTCTCTCTATTTGCCTCCTGAACTTTTGATTGATTCTAAGTGGTTTGTGTTTGCTAGTGTATTGTGGTTGTAGTTGCTCGTGTTGTTTAAAACTACTTTTAAGTGTCATATGATCCTTATAATTTTTCCATTATGTTGATGCGTAGGCTAATACCCATGTCAATGTTCCCCCAGATCTTAAGGATGTGAAGCTTTGGCAGGTTGCCATCCTTTTTACCTCTCTAGCCTTTCCCCTTCTCTGTTTCTTGTCTTTTTGCACCCCATCATTTCTGCCTGTTTATGCTAATGTTTATTTTATTATTTTGTGTCTGCTAAATCAGATACACACACTTCTAAAAGGATTGGAAAAAATAGCTGCTAGTGCAGACATTCCAATGTTGGTCTGTGGGGACTTCAATTCTATTCCTGGAAGGTTGGTTGACGCTTTTAGTATGGTTTGCTCTTCAGAAAAATTGATACTTATGCCTTGTCTGATGATGCTGATGCGTTGTGCAGTGCACCTCACTCTCTTCTTGTTATGGGAAAGGTTGATCCTTTGCATCCGGACTTAGCAGTTGATCCCCTTGGAATTTTGCGTCCCCCGGGCAAGCTAGCGCATCAATTGCCATTGGTACTGTTTTTGAAACTGAATTATTTGCTGTTTAAGCAGGCTCATACTGGGATTTTGTAACACGGAGGCTTTTTTATGTGATTTAACCAAAAAAAGGTTTCCTTTATGTGTAATGTTAACATTGCAATGGATTTTGTAGGTGAGTGCATATTCATCCTTTGCCAGAGTTGGTACTGTTCCTGCTTTGGAGCAGCAAAGGAGAATGGACCCCACAACAAATGAACCCTTGTTTACAAATTGCACGAGAGATTTTACCGGCACTTTAGACTATATATTCTACACAGGTGAAATTCTTTGTGCATTTTATAAATGAAGCTCTCCACTGAATTACGCACATGATGTAGTTCAGATTAACCTTTTCTCGGGATTATGAAGCTCTAGCTGTGTTTGAAATTTGCTAAATTTTACTTGCAGCGGACTCTTTGATGGTGGAGTCTTTGTTGGAGCTTTTGGACGAGGATAGCTTGAGAAAAGACACAGCTCTTCCTTCTCCAGAATGGTCCTCCGATCATATAGCGCTATTAGCTGAATTTCGCTGCAAGCCTAGACCTAGGCGCTGATGCTCCAGGTAATTTTATTGAACTAAGCCTTTCTTTAAATTTTGGCGTGAATCATTAGGTAGCTACAGACGAATTGATTACTGAAAAAATTTAGAGACTTATTATTGTTGCTTTTAATGGGATCCAACAAAACATGCTGATTGTATTTATTGCTTGGTGAAGTTGCTACCTGCATCATCTCCATGAAGGTTTTGTCTCTTCTACTTAAATGTGAAATCAATACTATAAGTTAGAACATATCCAAGGGCAAAGAGCTTTGCATTTTATTTTATTTTATATTTTGTTTAGATAAATGTGATCATTCAATTGAAAAGGAGGAATCAGTAGATGGGAAGGTTATGCAGCTATTATTATTGAAAGAAAGTGTACACAAAAATACTATAAGAAATAAGAGTAAACTGGCCAATGGGCAATTTAATTCAGTGAATAGGCAATAAAACTGTTGGCAAGTGACCGAGGCTTTTTAAGGTGAGATTGATTTGTAGTTCTCCGGATGCAGCATTTGAGTTTTAATGGACTGTAAATATCGGTCATTCAATCTCTTATGGTGGTTGTTACTGGGTTCTCGTGTGGTCTTGAGAGCCTTTTTGGTAATCTTTCTTGCAGCATGATGCAGATTTTTAGCTGGTGTTTGAATAAAAATGATTGGTTTAGATGAGGAAACTTGCTGATTGCATGTATGCTTTGACCTGAGATTTTCTTTGCCTCCTTTTGTGTGATTTTTGATGCTTTATGTGTTCTAATTTTTGATAACTGCTAAGACCGACCCTACTGTGTCTTCTGTAGGTCCATGGTTAGGAGAAAATGAGCTGGATAAACAGCACTTAGTGTAAGAATGGTATATGTTCTTCCTGTATTCTTCTCAGGTGTTCCCACTTTAGGGTACCTGCTGCGGCGTCTTTTGTACCATGCAACCTTTTTCTCATAGGAAGGAAAAAAAAAAAAAAAGAGCCGCGAAGATGCCTTTTTAGGTCCCTTTTTCTTTGTTATTTTTCTTTTCTGCTAATAGAAATTTGTTTTAGGGATGCCCACTGGCGCAAATGTAAGTTCTAATGCTGTACCTTAGTTTCCAGCAAAGCAAGTCTTTTTGTGGCCTGCAGTCAAGTCAGTGTAATGCTCCCTGAATTTAATTGCAATTGCTCCTTGTCGGTGCTCACAGTCACAGTAAAAGCAAAGAATCATTAAATTCGTATGCAGCATCGGAGTTCAGATTTTTATGCGTTCCAAGTTAATAATTCATCAATTGTCAAATCTTAGATGTAATTGTAGCCCCCGAAATTTAGGTCTGGGCGTTCAGTTAGCTTTTAGAATAATTGGATTTCGCAGCGGTAAGACAATATTTTTACAAAATTATTTCATAATACACCCTCATAAGTAGATAATCTTTATTATAAATAAAATCATAAGCTGCTTTTCAGAGTAGTTCATCCTTTACAAGAACAAAATTATACCATTAGATATTTTATATACTTTTTATAATGGTAAAATAAAATTTTAGAACTTATTATAAAACATGTAGATTCCTCAAGATCCTTAAAGAGTTGCAACATTTAAAAAATAAATCAAGTGCATACATAAATAAATAAATGCTGGCAAGCTTATATCGCTTTACTCATCTTTTAGTTCTTCGTAATCACCTATTACTCAATTCAATCATCAACATTAGCCGATCAACACTTGAAAAGAAAACAGTAATGAGCTGAAGTCTAGTATATAGCAACACAAGTATCCATGAGATAGCATACAAGCTGATATAATGCAATGCAACAAACAATAATTTATTATCTTAAAATAAAATGAAACAAGCATTATTAAGCACTCATATTCTAAAGCAAGCTTCTAGAAATCTTAGGATCTTAAGTAATAGCAGCTATTTAGGGGTTGATATAGGTAGTTTCGATACTTATATTTTCTATATCTACCAAAAAAGAAAAATAGCGTCTTTATGATCTATAATCGTTACATATTTTTACTTATCTCTGTTCATAACATTACTTAATTCAACTAGTTCCATAAACGTAAATTAAGTCATGTTACTTCACTTTAAGTCTAACTAAACATTATGCCAATATCTTTTGCACTATTAGTTATCCATTGAGCCACTTATAAATTATTATTGCATCATGATAAGTAGGTGGCTTCAATGCCTAATTTAGCAACTACGACACTGTGTACCTTTCATAGTGTCTAGAATCCAAAAGAAAAGTAGAGGATAGATCATCTATCCATTCATTTGTTTAAGAATTAAACTCATATATGTGTGTGTGTGTGTGTAATCCATTCACATCAAACTTATTTTTAAAATCTATTTGATAAGATATCAAGTAGGAATTTCGTCATGGCTGCGAAAATCACCATGTCAAGATACAGATAGTTATCCATTGTCTGTCAAATTATTTCTTTTCCTTTGTTAATAAATCTTTTACTATACAAACATTATCATTCTTTATCATTCATATAAGTATTTAAATAAATTATTAACTTATAAGAAAATACTCATTTTTCTTAGCAAAATAAACATATGAAACAACATACTTCCTTTACTATTTATAATTTAACTTAATACCTTAATCTAAGCCAATTCTAGTGTAAGTCTATATTGCTTAACTTAGTTAAGTTGATTAGACTTAATCAATCTAATTCATTTTAATTCATTAAGGTTCATTAAGCCAAGTTGAACTTATAATTATTAATTAAGTTCATTTTACATTTAAAAACTATGTTTAATCTAATCGGTTGTTAAGCCTGTTATATTTCAAGTTATATTTAATATAAACTTAACTTACTTATTTTGTTATATATAATTAATCATTTAATCTAGTTTCTAAGTCAAAATCAATTATTATGTTAAGACAAACCCATATATTCTATATAATCTATTTAGTCTAGTTCATTTTAGCATACTAAATCCAAATCTTATCATTCATTAATTAACTTTTTAGTAAAACCTTATCCAAATACTCAATTTAGTATTTACATATATATATATATATACTATATATATTTATTTCATTTTTATTTTATTTATTTTGTGAGAAACAGGGGTGGATAGGATTAGTCGTGTTCTCCCTTGCATTCTAGTATATGAGAAGCACGATTAATATATTTAGTCATGTTCCTGTCATGTTTTGTTCTTGGGTTGAAACTCAAAGAGAAGCATGATGAGATAGGGCAAGTCATGTTCCTCCCGTGTTTCACTTAACATTTAAAGCACTCAAGGATCAGAGAGAAATATGGTGGGATAGGAAAAGTTGTATTCTAGTCGTACTATTTTGGAGTTGTGTTTAATGAAGAAAATATAGAGAAGCTTAATTGGATAGGGCAAGTTACGTTCCAGCCGTGTTTCTTCTCAGGTGAGAAACATGAGGGGATAGGGAAGTTGTGTACCAGTCACACTTCCTCTTGGATGGGTAAAAATTCATAGTTTTAAGCAAAAACAAGGTGTACGACTAATTAGGACACCTTATGTTCTCCTCGTGCTCTTTCATGAAAACAGAGCATATAAATTTTAACTTGTTTATTTACTTATTATACATTATAAACTCAATACACAACATCTCATAATCAACATACAAATTATAACCATAACTTACAACATTATATACATATTTTTACTCCATATTTTATCAAATCATCTCATCATATTTCTTAATTCCACACTTGCTTACACAACCTTGGTTCTAGGATTCAAGTCCATATCTTACAAGTTTACAAGTTTAATCCAAATTCCTACTTATATCTAGTCTTAATTTATCTTATACATATATAAACAACAATCAAAACGAGGAAACGACTTAACTTATATGTTTTAACCATTTCTATAAACTAAGTCTTTACTACTACTCCTTTCTAGTTGATGAGCTTCTTCTAACTTAATTCCCAACTTTTATCTTGAATTTCTCCTATGATCTCTTTGAATTTGAGATTTTAGTTTAAATTTTGGAGAAAAAGAAGAGGAAAAGAAGAAGAAGAAAGAAAACGTAGAAAGAAAGAGAAGAAGGGAAAAGGAAAAAGAGAGAGGCATGTGGGGAAAAAGAAAAAGGAAAGGGTAAGGTTAAAATATAAAAGATATTTATGTGTAAAGGTTCTAGGTTTAAACCTTTTAGATATTTATTTTAAGTATCGAAAATAATTAGAAAATAATTTGGGAATCTATATATTATGAATTAATAACTTGATTTAGAAATATAGTTTAGAAGTTTAATTTATAAGATACTTATATTTAAATTGAGCTTGAGTTTAAAAACTGATATTTTTAGACAGGTAAATGAATTCAAAATTTATGAGGATTAAAGATATGAAAGTTAAACTAAAATTCAAGGGTTTGAGAATTTGCAAAATATTTGAAATTGAATGTTTAAGAGTTTATGGATTTGAAATTGAAGAAAAGGAGTTCTAAATGAAAATTGGAAGATATTATGAAATTTAATTTGTAGGAATAGATAGATAAAACAAATAGACAATTTGAAATAAATATTTGAAATCTCAAATTTGAATTTAATCTATTTACTAATTTAATTATATCAATTTATCTAATCATTTTCTATTGTTTATTTGTTTTATTTATTTAAACTATCTAAATTCAATTTCTAAACTAAGATAGGTGAGGATTTAGGGTATTTCAATAATTGATAAAAAAAAAAAAAAGACCAAAGGAATAATTCACAGAAGATGCATGTTCTGGAAGAGACACCTAATTTTGGCTAATCATGGGACCGCATCGAAATAAAATGGTGGGACAGTATGCCTTTTTCCTGGGCAAAGGTTTTTATTATTTTTTTTTATGTACTTTGAATTTATCAAAACATAATGGCCAATCGTGTGAAGAAGAAAAGTGTCTTTTACTCCCTTGCCACAAATTTAGGTCTGCAATTGTCATTTTGGTGTTAGTAGTTTAAACATGTAGCAGAACTACTATTCAAATCTGAATCCTCAAAACAACTAAAAATCCAATTCTAAAATTTAGGTGCGGACTTTTTCATTTTTGCATGTTTACATGCAATTGGTAAAATTATAAAAAGATGGCCAATGCTTTTATAATTTTGCAATCAAGTGAGGTGCTTTTTGATTTTTGGTGATTATATGATTTACGTATTTTTGCTTTGTGTTAATAATATTTGGGGGCTATTTTTGTTGGTTCATGATATTATCAAATAGATTTAAGTGAATAATATTATTAAAAATTTATAAAGTGTGAAAAAGGAAAGAAGATAAATAGAAAAAGGCATACTAAACCCTACTCTTAACGAAAATATCTTATTTAGGAAGTATTTGGTTAAAAAAAAAAAAAGGCCTATACGTAAGTTCTCTTTATTAGTTATCCTTCTTTTAGGGTGGAGTCTTGTCCAGTTGCCCTCGGAAGGTGGAAATGGAAAGAAAATGTATGGTTAGGGTGGAAATGATATGTAGTTGTAAAAAAGGTAAATTGTTGCATTTGGTGTCGCAAATTTTGTCATTTTGGTAAATTAACTACTTGGAGTTAAAAAGTCATAATTTACTACTTACAAACTTCATAAACTTTTCGAGTTCATTATAATACCTAAATGAAGCTATTAATTGTGAAAAATGGTAAAATTTAGGTTTCTAAGCATAAAATTTAGCAAAGTTTAGGTAATTAACTGCAAAAATAGGTATAGTTTAGATATAAAATTTGATATTTTTAAACTTTAGGTAATTAATTATATATTAGTTTTGGTAACAAATATGGCAATTACCCTTGTAAAAATGCCCCAACAATGTTATGTAATAGAGATAAGAGAAAAGGTAATAGTGAAATTATCATATTATTTCTTTTCTTCTCATTTTCTATGAGGGTAAACTACGATGAAATGAAACAAAGGGTATGTTCAAAAAGGTATTAACATTTAAGTAGTTAGAAAAAGGAGTCAACATAATAGCATGGGGGATAGCAGAAGAGAGAGAGATGAATCAATATTATATAAAGTGGGCAAAGAAAGTATTAAAAAAAAATCAACACTATATGTAAAATAGTGCAGATAAGAGATTTCTTGTCTATTTGTCATGTACTTAGAATGTTGATAATCGTTTTAACAATTTAAAAGGTTAGTATCTTATTTTTACTATTTTGTATAACATTGATTTTTTTTTCTAAGTTCATTTATAGTACATATATTAAGTAGTTAATTATAAAAATGAGTAAAATTTGGCAACATTTGGGTAATTAATCGCAAAAGTTGGTAAAGTTTAGGTTGTAAATGACACTTTTAAACTTAATTATAAAAATTGATAAAGTTTAGGTGTCAAATATGACATTCATCCTATTTTTAATTTCTTAAAGTGTTAATGTTACAAATGATACTTGAACTTTTGAAAAACATGCAATTAGATACTTGGATTTTGAAATCGATCGATTTAGTACTTGAACTTTAATATTATTCAATTTGGTACCTGAAAGAGCCTTTTGTGTGCATCAATAGTATCTCAATCAAGTTCTTTTAGGTATTAAATTGATTGATTTCAAAATTTAGGTACCTTTGCCAAAGTTCAAATACTATCTGTGATATTATCCCTTACTTGAAATGTTGATACTTTATTTAAACTTTCTTGCAAAATTTAATATCTTATTATATAATTTACTCATTTATCCATTATATAAACTAAATAATAGTTGGTTCACTTGGAGGTTATAAAAGAGGAATGGAAAAACTACTCCCTAAAATCAATCCATTACCACGTTTACTTGCAAAAATGAACTATGCATATTTATTATTAGGAATCTTTCTATTCCCTATGCAATGGGAATAAGAAATACCACCTATCATATAACTTTTTTTATTGTGTCTATATTCCCTCCAAATAATGATATCCTTATACCTCAATAAAAGTATGTTTAGATGGTCTGTTTTTCATCTGTATCTGTATTTTTTTAAATAATGAGTAAATATGTCCAATTTATATTTATATTTTATCTATTTGATCTTTTAATGAGAATTACCACATCTTTTTATCCTTATCTAATTCTTTATAAATAATTTTAAAAAAAGTTTGAAAAAAGTTTCTGTATCTGTATTTTACCAACAAACAAACAGACTAAAATTAATCATTGACAAAAATACTCATACAATAAAAAAGTGTACTAGCTTATTTTAGCCTTTTTAAAATACTATATGTCATTCTCTATTTATTTTCTTGTTAATAATTTAGGAAATTATGAACAAATTTATTATATAGGTTATATCTAACATATACATATATCATGTCTAGATGTTATCAAGTCATATAATATACCGATATATATGTAAGTTATGAGTTATATATATAATTTCTAAAAAATATAAATGCGTAATTTAGAGATTGTAAATATATAAGCAATGTATTGCATATGCTATATATATATATTATATATAACAATAAATAACGTATTGATATACTATATAAGTAATATATATGAGTTATATCTACATATAAGTTATATTATATGTATTTATATATATAAGTTATAAGTTATAACTTTTGTAGATAACTTATATGTATATATATATATATAAGTTATAAAATGCATAATTTATATCATAAGTTGTGAGTTACATATATTGTATATATAACTTATAAGTTATAATATATATTACTTATATATGTACAAGTTATAAATTATATGTATAAGTTATATAATATATCAGTTATATATAAAAGTTGTGAGTTATATATATATATAATATCTAAAACTTATAATTACTTATCTGGAGATTATATAAGTTGTATATATAGGTTATATATACATATAAGTTATATGTATAAATATCTAAAAAAAATAATCACATAATCTAGATATTGTATAAGTTGTATATATAAGTTATATTATACAAATCATGCATAAATTATATATATATATTATATACATGTCTAGGGAATATAAATACATAATCAAGATATTATAAATTTATAATCTATGTAGCGATTGCACGAGCGCACGGTGTGTGTCATATATATTAACACAAAATTTATATATATTTACATATGTATATGCATTTTTTATATCATATATATAAATTATATGTTTACATATGTAATGCATTTTTTATTAATGACATAAGGTATAAGGCTATGGGTACATTTAGTACATTTATATAACTTTCTATTAGGGTTATAATGGTATTTTTAATTCTATTTTCAGTTTAATACTATAATTAACAATTGAAGCAAATTCTAGAATACAAATTCTTGATAATAAAACTTTAGATGAAGTAAATGCTAGAATATATCATTCCTAGTCTATTATTGGTAATATCATTTCCAACCGTAACTTTACTATTCCTTCTCTATTTCCTCTAGTACATATATTTTAACAAAATAGGCAATTAGACACCTGAATTTTGAAATTGATCAACTGAGGATCTAAATTTTTAAATTGATAAATTTAGTATATAATTTTTTTTTTGTATATGCTAATGATACCTGCATTATATTGGTTAAAAATAATACATAAAATTACAGTATTAACCAATTTAATAGAGGTATTATTAACATGCGCAAATAGTTATTTTAGGTACCGAATTAATTACTTTTAAAGTTCAAGTACTTAATCATATATTTTACTAAAGTTCGAATACCATTCGCAGTATTGATGTAATTCTCCTAATTTTACATAACCTGATTATAATAATTATTAAAAATATAATATTGAATCATGAAGAAATATAATAAAAAGTTGCAGAAATCACTTCTAATTTTTTGCAAATTAAAATTATTAAAATATAAACAAAAATGATCGATGATAAACCAATTGATACTGTAAAATTTAAAATCAGTTTTCTTACGCTCAATACTTAGAAAAATAAGATTCTAATAAGGATATATGATTATCAAATTATATTTAATATTTTAAAACCATAAAATAGCATTAGGAAATTTATTATTATTAATAGTTAGGATAAGTAATTCCTAAAATAAAAAGATAATATTTTATGACAAAAATCAATAATTCAACAAATAATTATATTTGACCTTAAATTTTAATTACAATACAAGATGATTAATTTTTAGAACTTATTAGTTATAAAGGATGGTTTAAAAATAATATAATAGAATTATAAAATATGCAAAAATATAAAAAACTAATAATACTCAGAAATCTAAACCTTAATTAAGCATTTGAATTATATCAATATTTTAGTTAGAAATTTTGAAAATTTTGAGTTTGTGAAGAACAAAATTCTAATTTAACCATTGTAACCCGAGAATCTTTATAACTAATAAAATGAATAGAGCAACAAATAGTAAATAGATATTAAACTTATGATTAAATAAACACTCTAGAATAAACCTATGAGTAATAATAAACTCATTTATAGTCTAAAAGCTCGAATAGAAAATTCTTTGAACATAATAGATACCAAAAACAAGATTTTGTATATTGAGAAAATAACTAAAGATATAGTTAAAAGATAGCTCTATATTTCAAAACCAATAAAAAACAACTCCTTCATATAACATATCGAATATAAAATAATAACTAAAAGATGAACCGCTAGTATTATAAATACACGATAAAAATGAAAACAGATCTATAACTAATAATCTAAAACTTTAAAAAAAATTTGGATCACACCATTGTTTTAGTTAGGAAATTCTGAGCCTATAGGAACCAAAATCCTAACTTAGCTTGCCGAACCCAAAAAATCTTAATCGTGTAAATTATAAACTAAAATCTGAATTCAAAGATAATATAGAAAATTTGTAAAATCCTTAAATAAATTTTTGAAGACATAACTCCTAAATAACTTATGTATTTGCACCCGTTTAATTTGATAAACTACCCTAAAGCTAAGATAATTGATTGATTAAATATTAATATATTAATATATATTATATATATATACATATGTATTCGGTGGTAAGGAGATATACGGATGGACTTTGTGCAAATTCCTTCAACCAAAACTTCATGCAACTTGCCCCAAATTTGCTCCAACAAAGTCCACAAATTCAACATACAAACACCAATCAACACTCCTCATCTAAGCAACACAATAAATGTATTAGAACCCTTGCAAACACAAGTTGATTCGATGTGGGAAATTGTATCGTTCTTGGCTGAAAAACTTGTGAAGACAACTGCCTCTTCTTGCATAACAACAACTCAAAACAACAGCAATAAACACATACCAACACACTACTAACAAGCTTCAACAAGAACCACTGACACAAGCATAAGGAAACAAGAAACAAAGGTAAGTAAAGATTCGTTTTAAATTCGTTTAAGTATTGAACAAAAGTTTAAACAATGTTTGTATTAATCGAGGTTCTTATCAAGCTTTCAGGAAGGTTATAGCATCTCAATACCAGTTCAAACAAGGTAATACTTCACCTTAAAACTCCATATATATTATATATATATTATGATATATAGAGGCTAGGAAATCATAAAGCATGATGATTATAGGATGTTATATGTATTGATATATCACTTATAGTACATGTGGAGTATTAAAAAAATACTTAGGAGTAGTTTAAACATAAGTATAATACATATATAATATAAGAAAATTGAATTACTGACAACACTGACCCTACACCGGTGGTGTATGTCCCAACACTCACAATGTACAATGATAGGACGGTGGCCTTTGGGTCGGCGTACACGAAACAGAAGATACGTAAGTTATTTTTTTTACAAGAAATGAAAGAACGCCAGCAAATCAGAGATTAACGCTGGCGACATTGATGTCGGCGTATGTTGTAACACGGCGGCTTTCAAAATTAGCGTTCCTTGAAACTAAAACATGTAAAAATTACACGAACACCGGCATCCTCTAGTTCAATGCCGGTGGCGTAAGATGCCGGCGTATGTCCAAATTCCTCATGAAATGAAATCTGTTCATATGAAACAGATTATATAAACAACAACAACAAAAGATAAACATATTATAAATAAATAAATATAAATAATTTCAAAACTAATAAGCTTAAATATTTGTTAAGTGCTATATTTTAATAACTAATTATAACTAAGTGACACTTTAACTAAATTAAACAAAATAATTATGTTATAATACTTTTCCGATAATTATTTTATATAGATAAATATATAAGAATAGAATATTAGAATAAGTTAAAATTGCGAATAATGTAATTGTTAAAAATAACAGATAATAACTTGAAATGGAATCAAGAGAAACATGATAAACTAAATGTTGGAAAATAAAGTTACCATAAAGTGACCAAACTAATGAACAACATAAAAATAATAATGATGATGATGATAAAATATTGAACTATTAAACATAAACTATATAGTTACTTGATGAAATAAAATTTAAGTTTAATGAATACTTAATATATATTCAAGCTCTAGAAAACTACGAATATGATATAGAAATAATTAAGGAACTAAATATTAAAAGTAACTATATAGAAATTTCAAAACATATAAGATTGACAAGAGAATAAATAATAAGAATTCACTATCAATACAGGCACTAACTAAAGAGAAACTTAAATAAATTTAGAATAAAGAAAACACCCTAAATAAAATATAGATGTCAACTACGATCAAGACAAGCAGAATGAAAATAACTAATAAGTAGTAGATACCGACTATCTTAAGATAAACTTACTAAAGGACTACATAAATAATAAAAGCTTAACAATAAAATTATTAAGCAAAATAGGACTTAAAATATTCTATAAGTTAAATTTAGATCAGAAATAAGAAAATAGTACTAAAAATAGTACAAACCAATTTTAGGACTTATTACAAAACTATAAATACTATAATGAACAATTGTTATTTTATTTCATAGGAGATATTGAGCTCACATTCTCAAACCTCGAGTACTTTCTAAGGACATCTCAAGTAAACAAGAAAGCTTAGGTGAGGGATTTCTAATGATATGCTATTTGCTTGTGTTTGCTACTATTTGTCGTTATAATTAATTGTATTGCTTGTCTGATGAATGACTGATTATTGTAAATGCTATCATTTGCATGATCGCCCGAATAAATGAATAAGTTTAATCACTCAACTAAACAAATCGGATATACTCGTCGCATGTACTTGAAACCTCCTATAGGTAATGTCCCAGATTTGCAATTAAATGTATTTATAAAATATATTTTCAAAAGACCATGACTTGGAGAAGCTTAGGTCATTTATCTCTTAAATGAGTTTTACCAAAAGAGTTTATGAAATAATATGGGACATTTATGAGTAATGTTTTGATAGTGGATGTTACCTGATTGGGTCCACTTGTCAAGTGGCAGTGGATGTTGCCTGATTAGAGGTTTACTTGCCAAAGGGCGGTAGATGTGGCCTGACTGGGGGTTTACTTGCCTGTTTTACTATTAAAGGATGATGGTCAGATTTAAATACATTAATCAATATTAACCAGCGTAAATCACACGAACACATTGGGGAATATTGCCTTTTTACTGATTACATATAATCATTGGGTAAGTCTGGATGGACGCAGCCACTAGGCAATCTCGTCAAAAATAAAACGAGGTGTCCCATATAAAATAAATATGGGAGACAACCTATACGTAGACAGCGTAAATCTACATCATTTGTGGCTCTGGACTCCCATAGATGTGTTGCTTCCACTCATCACGTATGCATTCATATCGTATATAGATAGATTTGCATGAATGTTTAATTAATAGTTGATAACTTACGTGATCGGTAGTATCGAGAAATGAACTCACTGAGCCCTCGGTTTGCTCCCCCCAACAGTTATTGTGTAGAAACAACAATAGCTGGAGTTGGACTAAGAATGTGTGAAGAATGCTTCTCTATCAAACTTTTAGGAAGTTAAAAGGCTAGGTTACTATAAACTTAGAATATAATTTCGAATAATTTGTACAAAAAGCTGAGACTTTACAATTTGTCGAATTGAAATCCCATTTTCACTATTTGGTTGAGGATACGATTCTCTGCGATCTTGATAAGAAGAAAAATCAGATTTCATAGTTGAATCTCAATAATACTATTACATGTATATGAATCACCCAAGTAGAAATATGAATAAATAGTCTTGTGATCTTTAACCTATAACACGGTTCACATATTACGAGTGTACACGTAGTATAATAACTATAAAATAATCCTACTAAACCCCTTATGAGGCGTGACAATCAACCCTCATAGATTTAATTGAGCACTCATCACTCCTTTTAAATGGCCAAAACCACTTATAATTAGAGAACAAGTGGGTCGTACCCCAAAGGTTGGCTCATTAAAACAAATTAAGGCATATCTTTTTCAACCTATTGAAAAGTGAGCTAATTATACTCAACCAAATTAACCCTTAGGATAAAGGGAGCTGACTCATGATGGATCAAGTTAGTCTGCTACCCTACTCATAAAAACAAATAATACAAATAATATTTAAGTGCAGGAAGGGAAAATGATACACATTGACAATGGATTAGGTTGGGGTGAGGTTGGTGACTCGCCCAAAGCCCGATACTACTCATAAAAAATCCTTTGACTAAATTATACAAGCTAAAAGGCGGTAATTGAAAAGATAAAAGAAAAATGGAAAGAAAAGAAACCGCTCTAAATCTTGAGGTACCAAATGCTCATCAATGCATTCCTCGATTTACCACACAGGTATCTTTTCAACAATATCCGTCACTTACCTTAAATTTATAAAGGACAGGCTTATTTTACGACACAATCATAGTTGCTCATCCGAAAATTTTACATATTAATCATAATCAATATGACGCTGTCCTCTATTCCTTATAGACTAGGTATTGCTAGATCCACCTTTCAAGATAATCCTATTGACGCATGAAACCGGATGAAGACCAATCCTCTCGACTTTCACCCAATTTTTCACCGTTCAAGATTGTGCTGTTGATGTCTGAAACAAGCTGAACGCGAATTCATCACACCACTGTCACCCACATTTGAGAGAAGTCAGCAAAAAGAGAAATGCAGCAGGTGTTTTATTACCTGAAACGCTATTAGCTCATCAATGCTAAACCTGCAGCAAGCTTAGTTCAGTTGATACATTAATAGGAGAACTACCTCCATCCGACATGTTTAGCTGTGTACTTTGAAACATTTGAGGTATGGAAATAGTTGGAGAAGTTCTTCGCGGCTTCGTCTCTTCTAGGTGGAAAACAAGTCAATACAAAATTATGCCAAGTATAGCGACAAATGGCCTTATGACACGAAGTCTTGTACTAAAAATATGACTCTACCTTAATAAGAATACATCCATTGACATCCAGAGTAGTTATTGTGTTTGCACAGGTCCTTGCAAGGGCCTCTAGGCTCTTATCGGTTACACCAACTATCCCAAACAAGCTGCATTAACTTCATGATTACATAACAAAAAGTATGTTTAATATAAAAAAAAGCTCTATATAACAGTATCTGAATGTTTGGTACTCTGGAGTGGATGGCTACGGTCTGATGTGGTTTAAAATTGGATATTGGGTGCTGAATTCATGAATGTCGGTTGAGTTAATATTGAACATTAAGTCTGGTTTATCTGGATTTTGGCAGCTTTGAATATTTGGCTTGGGTCCCTTCTGTCAGTTACTTTTTCTTTCATATCATTTCAGTCAGAATTCATATAAATTCACACTTGTCTAACTTCAGCTATGCTTTTCTTACATTTCGGTTTTATTGCAAACTTTGTTCCACTCATAAATATTTTGATAACTATAGGGACATTGTAAATTTTCATGACAAGCATTATAGATATAGTTTTTGAATCATCAGAATTACATATTTGCATTATAACATACAAGAGAACCTAAAATCATCAGAAATGTAGGTAGTAATAATGAAATTAGATACAATTATAATATAATAGCATTGAATTAAGTTAGAATATTAATCCATTACCCCACAATCATTATCACACATTCTCATATATAATTTCGAAATATTCCACCTTATCAAGTTGGTAACAGAATCATATTTACTGTTATAGTGAATGCACATGCTAAGACTTACCTTAAAAATTCAAGGGAAGTACAACCTTCTGCTATTGCTATGACACCCTGTCAGTAATCTGCACACACCTGTAAACCATATAATTATAGGCAATTTTAAAGAGGATACCTTATCTCTTTAAGTGAATTCAGACTAGTGAGAGTCATAAATTACCATGTCAAATTGAGAGCTTTAAGATTTCGGCATTTAGCAATGCAAGAAAGTCCATCATCTGACAAGCTCTGTGAGATCAAATAATCACTCAAGTAAATGCATCAATAAAAACATCTTTAGAGGATAAAATAAATATAGCTCACCTGTGCACCACATAGATCTAAGAACTTGAGATTGACCAAAGATGAGAATCTCTTGTATGCACTATCTGTAAAACTGGAAAAAGCAGTATAATTGCTAACTTGGGACAAATTTTTGCACTAGACAAATAAAGAGTTGCTACTCACCTAGAGAGAGCATAGAGATTTAGACTGTTGAGGTTGGAGCATTTGAAAATTATCTGTTGCAAGCCACTATCTGTAAGCTTGACACACCTGACAAATGCAAATAATTACAAGAACAAACATTGAAATTACAATCTCATACAAGATTTCTTCACATAGGAACCCCATAGATTTGCACTACTAAAAAGAAAAGGGGGAATACACGGTCCCAACAGCTGATGATCTTCAAATAGAAATGCTCTTGTCTAAGTCAACCAGAGAGTGAGATGAGTTTCAAAGTGCTTATATTACATAAATTTAAGCTCCATTAAAAGAATCACCATACCTAGTGAGATTTAGGGATTCAAGATCTTTGTAGCTATCAGCAATCAATTGCAAACTTTTATCTGAAATATTCTGCAATAGTCACATGCACAGAACCCAGTGAGTGGCACTATTACATGATGGAATTGAAATAAATTTTTAAGCTCATTAAAAGAAAACCAATGATATCTTGGACAGCACTTGTTCTCCATATCTTTCTCCCATATAAATTACAAAAACAAGTGGTAGTTTTGTAACTGCTCCTATTTCCTCTCCTAATCAAAGCAGCTATACAACCCCGTACATAACTATCCCATATTCACAATTCAAACAGATAGCAGAATGAGACAACGCAAACGAAAGTACAAATCGGATTACAACATTCACCAGTATACAAACACTAGACTACATTCACTGGCATGGAATTACTGCACTACAACATACATCACACAAACAAACAGCACACACTACATAAACACACACCATGCAGTACTGCACAGCACTGCTATCACTGAGTAGTTGCTGCTTTCTGCTTCTAGCATGTGTAAAGTGTAAACATGCTAAAAGGGAGCTCTTTCGTATTTATCAATTGAAGAATTCACCGATGTTATGATCCTGATATTACTGCCATTACAAGAATGCACATGATTTCATGCACAAGCTTCAGTAGCAGCGACAGCTTCTTCCCATGAAGCTTCTACTGGCGAGCAACCTTCCAAATGTATAGGATTCATGGCTTGCACATTTGATTTATCCATAAGGCTAGGCTCTGTTGTTCAGATTGAATTGAAACATATTTTTTGGGCTTGTTAAGAGAGAACTCAACAATCTCCTCATTTGGATTCAGATAAACAGAACTCTACAAGCTCTTCAGAAATTAAGATTTCTTAATTTCTCGTAAAAATAGCACTTCTCCTCCTCCTTATCTCTCTGCCATTAAGAATACAAAAACAAGCGGCAGTCTTGTAACTACTTCTATTTCCTCACCTAGTTACAACTGCTATATAATTCCCTAAATAACAGTCCTATATTTTAAATTCAAAGACATGACAGAACAAAATAGAGGATGGTAAAAACACAGCACTGGTTACATCATTCACTGACATATAAACTCTACACTGCATTTACTGACATAAAATACTGCACTACTACATGCCTAACACAAACAAACCAGCAGTACACGCCACATAAACACACACCACACGGTACTGCATAGTGTTACTACCACTAAGTAGCTGCTGCTTTTTGCTTCTGGCGTATGCAAACATGCTTAAAGGGAGTACCTTCATATTTATCAATTGAAGAATTGACCGATGTTTTTGTAAACAGGCTCAGCTAAAATGGTGCTTATCAAAATATAGAAACTTCAACTTCGACAAAGAGAAAGATGGAACTCAACAAACTTTTATATATATTCCTTTGATCCATAGATAATGATTTGCTTGAAAACCATCCTTTTTTTTTATAGGTATATAAATAAGATTATATTAATTGTAAATAATACAACTGCATATGCAGACAGGGGTTAAAAACCTTATCTTTCTTTTGCTTGATTCATGAAAAATGCCTAAGGTTCCAACAAGCTAACATACACCATTAAACCTATAAAACAAGTTACATTAGAAACTTTATAAGCATTTTCCATCATAATTAATCACCAACAGTATAGCTATTTTCTTGTATTCTCATGGTGCGTAACCATTTCTGGCCCTTTGTAACCGCTTTGGTGGTGGACATATTCCTGATGTCCATTCTGTCAATCTTTTCAATGGTCAATTTAGTACTTTTTCTAGCAAAGATGGTATAACTCATGCATTCTGTCCTTCACAAGTTCACATGATGCAGTTACAGGAGCAGCAGGGATGCAGACGGTACAGAGAAAGGGTGAAAAACAAATGGCATATGATATGGGAGCTTTAAATAATTCAACCAGCTTTAGCATGTCGCTTAACGGCAGAATGGTGCTTCTTAGAAGACTCAAGTGTCGACATTTGTGTTCCCATGTTCATGGAAATAAATCCTTGTGCTAAATCAATAGGTCAAAACCAAAAAAACACAAATAAATGAAAGTTTAGGCATCAACATGCAAATAAAGAAGAATCTTCAGGCATGGATATGTCCATCATTCCGTCCATTAAAACACATGAAATCAAAACTTTTGGGTTCTTATATAACTAGTTATGCTACATCTGTGTATGTTCCCAATCTTCACCAGGAAGATATAGAGCATGAAACAGCTAATGGACTGATTATAAATAGTCTCAAGCAACAAATCATTTAGAATATGAAACTAAAATAGAGAAAATATAAATATAACATAAACAGAACTTAAGATGCATCAAGTATGCAACTAGGTACCTTACAACCACTTAAGTTCAAATCAATCACATGCCTACAGTTTTTCACCAGATGCTTGATCCCCACATCTGTTACTCTGCAGCTCAAGTTAGAAAGTGATCATTATATTTAACTTTGTGGATGTAGAAATAGATCTAAAATTACTATATGCAGAAAGGATCAAATATACCTCACGTTCCAATATATGAAAAGAATTTAAGCTTTGGACAAGCACTGGATATTGCTTCAATCCCCTTATCAGAGATCTTTTGGCAGCCATTTAGGTTTAAGGACTCCAGGCCTTGAAGGGATTCTGAAAACTGTTGCATGCATAACAAGGTCTCAAACTCTACTGATGAATAATGAAAGCAGAATTCAGTAAAGTATAATTTAGTACTTTTAATATTACCGCTGCTAGACTATACTTCACAATATCAGAAATTTAAATTTTGGGAAAAAAAAAATTCACAAGACTTATGTAATATGAAGATTTTTGTCAATTATCCCACATATATGAAAATCTTTAGTTAACATGTAAGGTGAATCCATCATACACTCAAATTAGAAAAATTTCTGTCCCCTTTAACACAGTCATGACACTTGCTTAAGGATGAGCACATAAATCCTTGTATGCCACTTCAACAAAGTTCGTGTAGTTCCTTCTATCTTAAGGGAATGAATACTTATAATGTCCACATTCTAAAAATACATATAAAACCCAAAAAGCAGTCATAGAGCTCAAGTAGGGAAAATGTAGACTATAGGCGAACACATCACCCTGTTTTTAAGTATTTCAAGATGTTTATCTTCCACATCTTGTGCAAATTCAAGGTTTAAGTGCTTCACATGACGATATCTTGGCTGCAAAAGAAACAACAGAAAATAATCAATGAAAGAAGCAGTATAATACACCTAATAGAGAAGTCCATTCATTACGAACATGGCAAAACTGATCAATCACCTGATTGTTAATTAAAGTTTCAGCATGAGTAAATATAATTTGACCCAGAAACCTCAGTCTTAACTTTAAGAAACAGATATAATTCTGGCTTTCTACTTAAAGCCATAACATATCGATGCTAAAGGGTGCATTCCAACTGTATTTTGACAACACAAAATACATTAATCAATAGAAAATCACTTACATTTTGACAAATATCATTCCATTAAAAGCAAGTAACATTATTTCCTCTACTAGAAAATAGAAATCCGTTTTATGTGTTCTAGATTAGCCCATCCAATGTGGACAGACAATATTTGTGTATAATCGCATGTTGTCCTATAAGAATGAAAAACGTGCCTCTTACATGGCAGCATATGAAAACATGGCTTAAGTAAAATTCCCTCAAAAAAAAAATTGCAGTGAGCATCCATGAAAACAAGAAGTGATAAAGACTACACTGAAAACTGGCAGGCCTTTTTTAGGTTAATTTCATAAACAGGATTCCAAGAAATCCGAATTTCTTTTGGTTCACTACACGGACATAGATTAAAGAAAAATAAAAATAAAAAATTAAATTTCTATTGTTTCTAGTAAGTGGTTAAGGGATTGTAGGGTAAGGTATAAAGAAAAGACTCTCAATTCCTTAGGATTCCAAGTAATTGAAACTACAGACTCATACTTCTTGCCTGTACTCTCATGGAAAACAATAAAGCTCTAGGGCATGTTTGTTTTGCGGAAAAAGTTTCCAGATTCTTCTTCAGATATTTGTTATAAACAAGTCTATGCAATTTGTCAATATCATCAATACGACCTCAATAGGGATGCAGATACAGCAACAAGTGGGGATGGAAGGTAATGACAGCGGCCGGCCATTGGTGAAAGATAACAACAGAAATGCTAATGAAAATCTAAACAAAAAAATTTACTTATCTTATAAGAAATCAAAAATCATTTCCTCCGATCAATCTCGGACTAAAAACAATACAATTCAATATTCTATAAACTAGTAATCGACATCAATCGGTGAATGAAGAGACCAGTGAAAGAGCATGAAGTAGTCGGTTTCCAGCATTAGTCATCTCACGGAAGTCCAGTACCTGCAAATAACACAAACTTAATACTTAATAGGAAGAACTATTAACAAGAAAACAAAAGAAAGAAATTTAAAAAAACAAAAAGTGATACTTTTAACAGGCGTGTTGTGTGTGTGAGTAGAGAGAGAGAGAGAGAGGGATTTTGATTACGAGGGAAAAGGAATCGCAGGAAATGAGAGTGCGATAAAGGTGAGGAGATAGGAGTAAGAGAGAGATGAGGTCTCTCTGAGAAAGAGACAGTCTGGTGCACAGTATCTTCATCACTTTGGGTACTGTTTCTCTGTTCCATGTATCTGCAGTTTCCATGGCTTCTTCTTTTGCTTCTTTCAACTGAAGAAGTTTTCCAGGAGAATGCTCAACTCAACTGAAGACGACGCTCCGAACCTTTAACTTTGGTCGCTTTTTATATGCCGAATCATTACACTGGTTGCCTTTTCTTCTTCTTCTTCTTCTTCTTCTTCTTCTCCTCTCTTGCTCCTTTGTTTTTTTTTTTTTCACTTTCGAATTATGTAATTAAAAATTCATGTAAAGAAATATTAGTATAATTCTGTACACACATAGATATGCGTTGATAGTCTATTCTTGATAATGGACCTTTCCAAACAGAGCCCTTTCTTTCATTAAGCCGGGCCGATAAACTCGGCTCTAGGCCCTCTAACTAACAACTATGAGTATAATGCTTGGTGCATCCTAATATGCTCATCACTGAGCACCAATAGTTTGGTCGAGGTCACTCGCATATAATGGGCTCATAACTTTTTTTCAATGATCATCATTAAGCCCACCACGAGTATAACTGTCAAAACAACCAACCACTCATCCACTTGCCTATTGCAGGCACAACTATCAGGTCAATCCTCTATAAGTACTCATAATCCTCTCTAGATTGAGGAAATATTGTACAAAATCACTCTTACTTATTTGATCCATGAGCTTATCATGGCTACTATTAACTCAAGTATCGAAGCAACCATGTTAAGCCTACGCTCAATGCTCTACTAACGTGTCTTTTATTTTGCAAAACCCTTCATTTACCATGATTTAAGGCCATTTCTACTAAATCTAGTCTCTACTAGATTCGAGCAACTAACATTTGACACTGTCTATGGGAAGATTCAACCCTTAGTGGGAAATTCCCTAGTTTTGTTCCTTAACAACTAGAAAATCCTATAACAAACACCTCAAGAAGACGAAAACCCCCTTTTCACAATGCCACCTCACAATAAAACAAGAAATCATCTTAGGGCGATGATCCTGAAGATGAACTAAAATCTATTTTAAGATCACGAGGTCCAATGAGGCATAGGGCACCTTAGTGGGGTCCAACATTCTCCCCGCCTCTAAAGGCTCCCGATAATAGAATCGCTTTAGCCGCTTCGAAGACATGTTCCACTAAGTACTGAAACAAAATATTGAGATTATTAAGCACAATATGAACATTGAAAAATGCCTCAAGGAGTTGGAATTAGGAACCTGAGATTCCCAGTCACAACCATGCAGTGATGAAACTTTGTTGCATCAGGCAACACGTACCATCCTTACAAAGTAGTGAACATAACAGGATTGCAATTGTAGGTCTCTCATGGTCTCAAAAATCCCTCAATTACACATATAGAATCAAAGACTCAAGTTGTAACCCCTCATCGATGGAACTCCTCATGTGTTGCGGAAGTGATTTGAGGATGTGACGCTTGAGGAATTGAAAAGAGAGATCAAGAGAATGTCAAAGATCATGGAGAGCAAAAAGAGCACCTACCAACACCCAAAATAGCCCGAATGGCAATCAAGATACCCTTAGCATCGTTGATCATTAACGAACCATGGCTTCCAATAATGAAGCTACCCACATTCAAGCTATACGACAGGACAACAGACCTCAAAGAGTACCTTAGAAGATACAAAGATCATATGCTAGTTTTCGGATTTAACGATGCCATTTTCTACAAAGTGTTCCCCAGAACACTAGAAAAGGCTGCTAATAGTTGGTTTCATCAACTAGCTGATGGTTTCATAACATCCTTCGAAAGCCTTGCGACTACATTCAGGACTCACTGCAAAGAAAGATACGTCCTCCCTGTTCTTAGTACAAAAAAAAAAGAAGGGTCCTGAGGGATTACATTACTCGGTTGAACTAAGTTGTCACAAAAAGTCGATGGTCTACGTTACTCGGTTGAACCAAGCTATCACAGAAGTAGATGGACTCGACCTCAGCCTTGCATTCTAGGCAACCATCTACGGAGTTCGAAGAAACGAAAGTCTTTGTCACTCTCTTGCCAAAAACAAGCCTAAGCCTCTAAAAGAATTCCAATAACGAGTTGGAAATACATATAGTGCGAAGACTTCATTGTTGCCTAGAATGAGATGAAAAAAATCACAAAAGGAACACTTGTAGGTCCAAAATCCAAGGGGTTAATTAAAGATTAGATAACTCCCTCGGAGAGAAGGATGCGTAGGAGGGATACCAAGGGAGATAGCCTTAAGCGAAATGGAGAGACTTAAAATCTAGTTTTCTCCCTTTAAACAAACCCCCATAAGATATATGCCTGGAAATTAGGTATTCTACCCAAGGCAAATAAGATGCACGGCGAACCAGACAAAAGAAGTGCGATTAAATATTGCGATTATCATTAGGACGTAGGGCACAACATTAATGATTGCTATCAATTGAAGATAGCCCTATAAAAGGCCCTCCAAAAGGGCTTTCTACAACATAACCTAGTTGACTCAAATAATGCCATTGAAAGACCTAATCAAAGAAGAAGGAATGGTCATCAGCAATACCTTAACAATTACCCGAACCGCTAAGTTGATGACATAGCTCACTGGGTAATCAACACCATTATCGAAGAGCGACACCTAACAAATCTCCATAATTCTCCAAAAATGATAAAGGAAAGGGCGCAACGCTCCTAGAAAAGAGGGAAAAACTCGATATGACTCTTGAATTCATTAATGCCGACCTTAAAACGTCATGATATCTCACAAAGATACCTCGTTATAAAGCGAAGGTGACGACCTTTGATGTGATGAAAGTTCTATTTGACATAGGAATTAACGCAAATATCATTTTCAGACATGCTTTTGATAGGCTTCAAGACAACGAGATCTAGAAGAAGCTTAAGCCGTATAAGCACAAGATCTTCAAATTCAATCACTAACCAGTTAAAGTTAGAGGAATCGTCACCCTACCGATGAGGTTAAGCGACGACGAACACAAATCCCAAAACGAAGTTGTATTTCTAGTAGGATGCTGGTCACCTTACAATGTGATAATAAGATGACCAGTACTCTTCCTATTTCGTACGTATCCTCCCTGACCTACTTAAAAGCAAAATTCCCTACCCCTAGTGGAGTTGGTAGATGTAGAGGGGACCATGACCCATCCAGGAGATTGTATGTTCAAGCTCTAGCAAGAGATGAAGTATGTCAAATAGACTCATTTCTCGATCGACCCATTGGCAAGAAAACAAGCAAAGATGAAGAAGAGGATGAACTGATAAAAACAACAGAGAAATTTTGCTTAGCTCTGATCCCTCCATGGTCACCAAAATTGGCTACGCATTGCTTACGAACGTTAAGGAGGAACTGGATTAGTTCCTCTATCACAATCTTGACATATTCGCATGGACGAACGCTAACATGCCCAGCATAGATCTAGAGCTTATCACCCATAAGCTTAGCATCGACCCAAAAAAAAAAATTAGTGCAAGAAAAAAACGATGCCACTTTACTATTGTTCATTAGATTGCCATAGAAGAGGAAGTCCAAAAACTCCTCGAAGCCGGATTCATCCAAAAGGAGAAATACCCCATAGGGCTAGCTAACAATGTTATGGTGAAAAAGTTAAGTGACAAATGGAGGATGTGTTTCTACTACACTGACCTTAACAAAGCATGCCCAAAGGATTGCTTCTTGCTTCCAAGAATAAGCTAGTTGGTCAATGTTACATTTGGGCATACCTTGTTGTGATAGCAAGCATGGGTCACTTGGGCCAATAACTTGATCTAAAGCTAAGGGCTTGTTGAACTTAGCTCAAGGAATCTTTACAAATTATCCAAATGATGATGAATTGAGCTTTCTTAAAGAATATATAATGCACTTTGGAGTAGGATCTAATTCGTTATGCTTATGTATTGAAAATTCATCATCAGAGAAGATCATGCCCGTGATCCAAACCATGATGGAGAAAGATGCTTGTGACCAAGTCCATGATTAAATTTGAACTTAAATGTTGTGAATCAATGGAAATCACGGCTACTGTCACACCAATAACCCAGGCTGTGATTGAGAATAAGACCGTAATGGAGACCGTAAGCACGCCATCAACGTATGAATCAAGGACTCGATGAGATGATAAGCATAGTCATGCCTGTGATGCTGATTGTAATCTACCCTACCACACCCGTGATTGCTTAAAGATGGAGGAAGAAAGTTGATATGCGGGGATCACAGTCCGTGTCACAGTCATGATCAACAAGTTAATCTTAACCCTTATTTTCTGCACTGATTAGTGTTTTGTTTTCTATTTTATTTGTTTGTCTTGCTATTTTCCATTTTTTCCATTGCCTGTTTTCTGCGCCGATTAGTGTCTTGTTTCCTATTTTATTTGTCTGTCTTATTATTTTCCATTTTTTCCTTTACTCGACTTATAGGAGTATTTAAGGTTACTAATAATATGTTTAATAGTTTTGGTTGCTTGTTTTACCCTTAGTAAACTTTGTAATGTCCTTATGACAAATTGCCTTCTTGAATAAGATTGAGTTTTCTATTCAAGATTGTTCTTCGTTGTTTCTTGTCATCATGCATAATATCGATTGATTAGAACAACTAGTTCAATTGTATCTTTGGTGCATCATATCCAAGGATTGATCATTCATATCATTTAATTTTTCTGCTTCATAATTTGCAAAAACATATTATAAACCCTAAATTGCAATTGAAAGCACTAGATCCATAAATTACTTGGATTTTTCCAATCTATATTATATTGAGTTTCATTGATGCCTTCTTTGGATACAACTAGATAATGATGGAATCGAAAAATTAGGTGTACACATCATTCATTACCATCTTTGGCACATATTGCTACAAAGTCATGCCCTTCAGCTTGAAGAATGCAAGAGCCGCCTATCAAAGATTGGTCACCACGGTCTTTAGAGAGCAGATCGGATGGAATGTGGAAGTCTATGTAGACGACATGATCATGAAGAGCATAATCCTAGAAGATCACCTTAAGGATCTCCGAGAAACCTTTGACAGACTAAGGAGATACAAGATGAAATTGAATCCTTAGAAATGTATATTCGAAGCATCACTTGGAAAATTCTTAGGGTATATGGTCATACAGCGGGGAATAAAGGCAAACCTCGACAAAATTAGAGCCGTTTTGGAAAATGACACCATCCAAGTCAGTAAAAGATGTTTAAAGATTCACTGGCCATGTCATGGCCCTAAGCTGCTTCATATCTAGAAGCATTGAGCGATGCATTAAATTCTTTAAGATTCTTAAGAACCCAGTGGACTTTAAGTAGATCGAAGACTATGACAAAGCATTTGTAAGCCTAAAGGAATTCCTTGCAACCTAACTAGTCCTAGCCAAACCCATTGTAAACACCCAGGTTTATACTAAGGATGTAAACGGGCAGGTTTTTATAGGGTACCTGACCCGTCCAACCCGATAAATACCCTATAGGGTTTGTGATAGGTTTTGGGATCAATATAAAATCCTATAGGGTTTTGGGATGGGTTTTGGGACAAGCATAAAACTTGTTGGGAAACCCAAACCCGTTTAAATATATATATAATATATATTATGTTTAGCCTCAGTCTTGAAATTAACCAGTTGTGCTCCATTAATTGTAAAGTATATTTTTATTTTTTATTTTTTATTAAATCATTTAGAAAAAGTAAAAAACCTAGGACAGTAGACTAATACTCTATGGTCTCCACTTTCAGTCTTGGTTTTGGCTCACTCTCGTCAAATTCAAGCCTCTCACTCCCGTTTTCACACTGTTTCATTCAATGATTTTCTTCTCATGAAAATGATTGAGATTTTATAAAGAGGATTGCATGAGTAATGATAGGAGTTTTTTTTTCTTGGCCTATAAAGTATAAACGGATCGAAAATAGAAAAGACAAAAAAAAACATTTATAATGATGTTTTTAAATATTTTATTATGTAATGATTCTCATTTAATATCGGGTTTCGGGTTCGGGTTCCCTATAGGGTTTGTCTAGCGGGTTTTGGGTTCATGGACAAAAACCCTATAGGGTTTGGGACGGGTTTTGGGAATCCTATTGGGTATCAAGTTAGGGTTCGGGTTTCAGTATATCCGTCCCGGTTGCATTCCTAGTTTATACAGACTGAATATGATAGTCATTAATTTTGTAATGTAAAATTTTTGGAAGAAGCTTTAACTAAACTTATAAAGACCACTTCCATTTTTTTTTTTTATGATTCAAGAATAATAAAATATAAACAATTTAATTATTGTTCAAGAATTTGAATTTTTGTCAATAAAGTTTCAAAATATAATTTCCCATAAGAATTTGTAATCAATGATCTATAATAACTCAACGAACTAACGATCTGATTTTAGAGTTCTAGTAAATTTAAAGGAAGTATATAACAACTAATAATTTGTAAATTGTAGGAAATTTCCATGATTTAGAAATCATAAATAGAAATAGTGACTTGTAAATGTAGTATCCATATGTAATTATAAAACCCAATATGTAATAAATGATGTTACAAAAATAAAGAATGTAATAACAAAATGAACTTTTGTAATATCTTATAATAGGTAGATAATTATGAATATCATTACAATCAGTATCTTAATATTATCGTCATGAGATAAAAGACAGCATTGGAAATGGTTTAACTGAATCATATAATAGGCAGATAATTTTTTTCATTTAATTTAAAAATTGAACCTAGATAGTTTAATTAAGTACATGAAGCAAAATAATAAACAATAGAGTATGATTAAATAGATTAATAAAATTAAATTAGTAAATAGATTAAATTGAAATTTAAGATTTCAAAAGTTCCCTTTAATTAGCCTATTTGCTTTAATAATATTTTTTTAACAAATCAACTTTTATTCTCTCTTGTCATTCTCAAACTAAACTCTTTTTTCTTTTAGTTTCAAAATCTCTAAACCCTTGAAAAATTCAATTTAAATATTTAGTATTTTGTAAACCCTAAGTCTCAGTTTATTTCATGAATTTAATTATTAATTCTTTGCAATCATCAAATTGAGCCCCTTTTCTTTTAATTTATAAATGACACAAATTTCTTGAGTTTTATTACTTAAATTTATAAATTCTCTAGTATAGCCATTTTAACATAAATTTAATTTCCTTAATCTCCATAAATTTTAAAGTCATGTAATTATTTAAAAATATCATATCTTATATTTAGACTTAAACTAAATATCGATTTCTTACAAATTGAAATCTAAAACTAGAATTGTAATTCAAGATAGTAATTTTTATTATATGGACTTCCAAATTATTTTCTAATTATTTTCAATACTTAAGAAATTGATCTAATATGTTTAAACCTAAAACCCATACCTAAAAATATCTTTAGTTCTTATCCTTTATATTTTTTTCCCTTTTGACTTTGAGGGAGTTGCCCCATTTTTCTTATTCTTTTTCTTCTCTTTCGTTTCCTTCTTCCTTCTGTGGTTTCTCCTTCTTTTTCTTTCTTCTTCTTTTTTCTTTCAATCAATTAACTCTAAATCTTAAATGCAACAAGATTTTAAAAGAAATTGAGGTCAAGAAGCCAAACAAAAGTTGGGAACTAAGTTAGAAGAAGCTACAATAACTAAAGAGAAGAAGTGGCAGTGAAGATCAAGTTACTTAATTCTACTACAACAAATAAGTTAGTTATTTCCTTTATTTGAATTATTGTAGATACATGCAAATTATAAATTAGTGCTAGTTATGAGTAGAGTTTAAGATAAATCTTGTAAACTTGCGATATATAAGTTTGTATAACAAAACCTAGTTATATGTTTATGAATGAATAGGCTAAGAGATTCATGAAATGATATGAAGATATAAAATGCAATAACATATATATATTATATATATATAAATGTTGTAAGCTATGGTTTTAAACTTGTATGGTATTGCTAAGATGTTGTGGGTTTAATTTTGAAGATAAAATAAGTAAACAAGTAGTTGAAATTAGGTAAAAGAAATAGAAGAATTTGTGACTCAGGGTAATATATCAATCACGAGCGTGACACAGCCTTTAGTAGGCTTCGTTTTGAAATTTTTTGTCAATCATAATCGCAATTTAACACATGATGGCTCTGTTTTGAAAAATTTTGATCAATCATGGGCATGATCTAGCCCTTGTTAGTCTAAGATTGTTTTTAAACTTCAAAATCTCAAAATCATGGGTGTGATCTAACTCTTAGTAGCCTTAGGTGTGTGATTTTCACACAATCACAAGCGAGATTGCATCCGTGATAAAAATCTTAGATTGAGCTACGACCGTGGTTCATGAATCTCTAGACCTAAATAACCTTAAAAATGTTTGAAATAACCTTGGAAATGAATAAAACATCCAAATTAGGTAGAAGTTAACTACTCATATACGAAAATCGAAGTTAAAATAAGTTAGTTATAGCCGTTTTAAGATTAAAACTTAGTAATCGGGAATTCTACTAAGAATTTGGTTATCTAAAATAAAATTTCAAGTAAGATTAGATAAATGATATAAGATGCAATATGTTAGTACTTGAATAATTAGAAACGAGTCAATTGAATTAGTAGTTTTTTTTTTTGCCGTAAATTAATAGGTTTAGTAATTAATTTGGTTTAATATGGAACTTAAGTTTATAAAACGAACTTAGTTAACAACTTAAATTCAACTTGGTTTAATAAACTGTAATGAGTTAAAATGAATAAAATTGATTAAGTCTAATTAACTTGATTAAGTTTAAGTTAAAGTGGACTTAACTTGTAAATGACATAGGAATAATATAATTGTAATGTTATAAACTAGACCATGAATAATATAGGAAATCCATGTTTGAATTAGATAAAAAGCACATGCTTAAATTAATAAAGAATGAAGATGGTCATTTATTTGATTAAACTTGAAAAGGCAAATAGGAATGGATGTATATGTTCTAGCCACATATGGAAATTATAGTTTAAGAATACAACTTAGTATGACTCAGGTATTAATTTATCAAATTTTGTTTAACTATGAATTTAATAGTTAAACTCATGAAATTATAGTTATGTATACATATATAAATTTCGACCCCTATGGAAGAATTACGGTTTTGAAAATACAATTTTATATAATCCAAATGTTAAATGAGTAAATAATAATTTAACTTTAAATCTAGGAATGAACTTAAGATAATATAACTATGTATATGTACATATATAACTTTCAGTTCATTTAAAGGAATTAAAAAATTATAATCTAAACATGAAATACTTAAGCAATAATAGTATTTATTATTTATATAATTAGTAATATGTGTTTATTATATCCATAGGAATTGCAAAGATGGCATGACCATTCTAAATGTCATTCCAAGTCGAGTTCATAGTACTAATTTAATTCTAAAACCGAAGAGTTTCAAAAGATTATCTCAAGTGAACAATCATGCTTAAACAAGGTAGTTGTAATGATCTGCTATTTGTTTATACTTACTATTTTTTGTTGTTATGTTGGTTGTATTACTTGTTTATTAAATGATTAGTTGTTGTGAGTGTGATCATCTATGTGATTGCCTGAATAAATGAATAATTTTAAATACTCGATTAAATTAATTGGTTATATTTGTTGCTTGTCACTAAACATGTAAAGACCCAACCCACTAAATCCCGAGATTTAGAGCATCGGGTCCCCGACCACATATAACATTTTCACATTATATGTAAGGTTGTCATAAACTAACAGTTTATGAAAATTGATTGATTAAATCTATTAAAACTTTATAAACAACTTTTAACAAAACAAGATTGCTAATAAAAACAATCTATACATATATATATGCATCATATGTACAAAGTTTAGTGTTAATACAAGACACTATAAAAATTACAAGTTTTCTTAATACAAAAAGTAACCATAAGAGATCTCAAGATATTTACATCTTAGGCTTATCTATCAAGCCTTCTATACAAAAACTTTTTCTTTAACAAAAGCTTCTCCAAAAATCCAGGGTGCTCGAGTCCTATTCGTCCCACTCATCCATGAATTTCTCAAAGTCTGACCCGTAACCCAAATCATCATACGACTCGTCTCCATTTCTTGCAAAGCAGCAAAAGTGAGCCAAAGGCATAGTACATAATAACAAAATACAAGAACAAGTTATCAAGCCAAACTTAAATCAAATGGAATACATCAATGGACAAGTGATTATCTTATTAAGTTTTCTTTTACAAAATAACAGGAGGGTATTCAAACCCCAGGATCACGCTCTGGGAATTTAGGGATCCTGAGTAACAGCAGCTGCTCAGGGGGTTGATATAAGCAGTCCGAATACTTATATCTCCTATATCTATTCCATAAAGAAAATAGCTTCATTTATGGTTCAAAAGTCGTTGCTCGACTCTACTTAAACTCAGTCTACAACATGAGCCTAGTTCACAGGTTCCCATAAACTTTGAACTAAACCATGGTATTTCCCCCTAAGTTTAAGTAAACGTTACTCGGATACTATTCCTCCTATCGACTACCCACTTAACCAAAATGAATCGCTATTGCATCATAGTGTACCATTGCATCATGACTTAGGTTAAGCGCCTAACTAACATGTCATTGCATCATGACAGGTTTGCTGCTTCTCGGACCAGATTAAACGGCATAATAGACATCCAGTTCATCAAAACATTAAGCTGAATTGAATTAAATCAAATTAGGGATGCCTAGTCTTAGCAAACAACAAACAAGCTATTGCATACCTGAACCCGATAGTATATCACTATATTCACTCGGAGAGGAACTAACCGAAGAACCTTTAACTGAAATAAGAATATCAAAACAATAAATAATTGAATGTAGAATTCACATCTATATATATATCACAATCCTAGATTAATTATACAAGGAGATTCAATAAGCTTTGCATATAGTTTTAATATCTAATTCATGCATAAAACATGTTTATCTAGCTTATATAATCATTAGGAGATCATATATGAAGTAAAGATTGAAGATTGAAGATTGAAGAAGTTTGAATTTGAAAAACTCAGGGGATACGCGGCCTTTCTACGCAGACAAAATTTGAATGAACGTTGGCAGCGTGGGAAATATACGCCAGTGGCGTTTCACCAGGCGTTAAATATTTTGATTCTGTTCACATCCAATACCACCCATACGTCAGCGGCGTTGAAGCCCTAATGGCTGGTGTACACTTTGAAAAATAAACACTGGCAAAGTTTTCTTACAAAAGCCGGCGGTGTTCGAAGCGGCTTTAAAAAAATCGATTCTATTCACTTCCAACACGGCCTATACGCCGACGGCGTTGAAGTGCCAGATGCCTTCGTACATTCAAAAACAGACCTATTCAAAAAGAGTTTATTTCCCTTGTTTTGCACTTTGCAAATTTCCAACCTACAACACTTTTAATCTTCTTCAGGTTCATTTTTAGCTTCATATACTATTTCCTATCCACACTAATCAATCCTAGAAACTTAGAACATTAAAACAACACATTAAATGACTTCAAATCCCATTCCACTCATCCTCAACTTCAACTACTAAAATCAACATTGTTCCTTCCCAACACTTCATATAACTACTATAACACATAAACAAATTCACACAATAACAAAACACAATCCAACCTATATCAATGCATGAACCAAACACTCAAAAGACATTAAACTCATTCTACCAAAGATCTCACATAGATACTATAAGAAAGGAAATAAAACAAAAGCTATACTTGTATTAACTTACATGAGTAAGCCTTAGCTTGGAGAGATTTTTGATTCAATGAGCTTAGTATTATTCTTTGGTTTAGGGCTTGTAACTTGGAGAGAAGGAAAAGAGAAAAGGAAAGAAACAAGAGGGAAATTCGTATGGAAATGGAAGGCTGCCAAAAGAGGTCTTAATTAAGCAAATTTTGGACTCATTATTATCTTAAGTTTGACTTTTAAGGCATATAAGACTTTGGGTTGAATATGGGTTAATTTGGAGCTCATTTGGGTGCAATTTAGGCCTAAAAAAATGGGCTTAATTTGAGTAAAATTTCTGTCAACTATTTCTTAAACAATACAAAAGTTGGTTTTATAACTTTAAACATAACACAAACATATTAATGCATGAAAGACACAAATATTAATTATACTATACACACATTAATATATATAAAACAATGACATTAATTTCATTACACATGCAAAATAACACATTTGTAATATTTAAGATATACTAAATTAGACACATTTAAACTATTACCAACTCATCTACTCCAATATTAATATTACCATACATGACTCTCATAAATCAACATGCTCATAAAATTCAATAATTAAGACAACTAAAACATATACATGGAAGTTAAATAGAAATTAAAATTAGATCATTTCAAAACACATCTCCCCCTTTTTATAGGAAATGTCTTGGATTTGTAATGGAAAGAAATTTCAAAATGTATCTCAAAAGAAATATGATTTGGGGTACTCCGAGTCGTTCTTTTATTCTTTTAGAATTGCTGAGTTTTACTAAAATAGTCTATAAAACAAACTTGAAACATTTATGAACATTGTGACAGTGGGTGTTGCGTGAGTTGGGTCCACTTGCCATATGGTGATAGTAGATGTTGCTTGAGTCAGGGCCTACCTATTAAATTCACCAATATCGAGCCACGGTAGATGTTACCTAAGTCGGAATCTACCTACAATACTAAAAGATTTATTCACCCATGTTGAGTGGAAGTGGATGTTACCTGAGCCGGGGTCCATCCTAAACAATTGAAGTGTAGACAACACAAATCTACATTGTCTATAGCTTCGAACACCCATAGATGTGTTGTTTGCATTCATCTTTTGTGCATTTATATTGTGTGTAGATAAATTTGCATGAATATTATTTAATGCTTAATAACTTGTGCGAATGATAGTAGTAAAAGAACGAACTCACTAAGTTGTGGTTTAGCTCACACCTCTCTAGTTTTTGGGCAAGAATAACTCAAACTGGGAATGAGCTATGAATGTGGAGAGAGAGAGAGAATTCTTCTCCAATGAAGTCCTTGAAGATAAGCAGATGAACTTAGAATGTAAATCAAATAATTAACGTATAAGTTGAGATTTTGTAATGTATGAGATAATCTTGGAATTAGATTGGTTGTATAATAGTTTGAAGCTTGTAATATATAGATCATCTATCCTATTTTACTTTTTGGTGGGGG
This sequence comes from Combretum micranthum, assembly GCA_024138025.1. NCBI lineage: Eukaryota > Viridiplantae > Streptophyta > Magnoliopsida > Myrtales > Combretaceae > Combretum > Combretum micranthum. The sequence goes on along the minus strand of JAMXBD010000117.1, from coordinate 1,666,687 downwards.
ATTTTGACTCTTTGCGGTTTTGATGAACTGTAGGAAGTTGGATTTCCTTTAATTGTCAAAATGTTGTTATATAATCGATACTTATAAAGTAAATATTCGGGTAAAGCCTTGCAATCTCTAACTTGAAAGATGGTTCTTATATTGCAGGTACACACATGATATGATAACTTCAGGTTCATCTTACTGCCCCTTTTGAGGCATGACACCTATCCAGGGAGAAGAACTGTTCTTGTATCTGGTAGTAAGCAGCAAAGCCATTCTTCTGTCCTTGTTTAGGTAGATGGGCACGAGCCTAAGCCAATCTACTACATCATTCATGTGCTCCAAGTTTGTTTAGTGGTTATCTTTTTGGTCAGGAGACTCATGCCGTATTTTGAAGCACATCAAGGAACAGTGCTCACCAACTAATTGCTTTGCACTATCCTCCCCAAGCTTGATGCATCATGACACATGATGAATTATGCAATCGAGCTAAGCAGTTACATGGTTCGATTTAAAGTTTGCGATGCCATTGAAGCCCAAGTGTTGGCATTTTTTGTGGTAGAATACAGAGGCCCCCCAAAAGAACCCCTTGGGGAAGGTAAATGAAAAGGGACACTCCATGTGGATGGATCCTTGAATTAAGAAGGCTTCAGGGTCGGATTAAACTTGTAAGGTCCATACAATTTCAAATACACTTTGACCTCAAATTTACGTTTGATGCTAACAATAATAAATCAGAATACAAGGCACTCATAGTCATAGCTGAGCTAAAGTTAGCAACAAAAGTTAGAGTCAACAACTTGATCGTTTACTCGGATTCTTAACATGCTATATAGCAGGTTAATAGGGAATATGAGACTAAGGGGACTCTATTATAAAATACTTAGAGCTTGTCTGGTCATTGATAACCAACTTTTCTAGTTAGATATCCACAAAATATCCCGAGTAGATAATATCGAAGTTGACAGGATTTTTAAGTTTACTGCAGTAAGCCTCTTAAACTCCGAGCCAAAAGAAAGGGTAATTTTGGATCATTTTACAAAACATGAAGTCGAATTTTTCTAAAAATTTATAAAGTACTAATAAGTTCTTCTCAACTTTGATTGCAATCACCAACGTAGGCAAGCATACCTACTGAAGTGGCATAGAATGTATTAGGTCGTATTTCTTGAAGATCATCAGCATCTTTCTTACTCATTTTTCATCCATTATCTAGCCAAACAAAAATTTGGCCAAACATATGCACATGGAAAACACTAGGTTAAAGTTAATTTTAAAAATATATACACATTTTCAAGGAAAATTAAGAATATAAATTGTTAATGCAGGACAAAGCTTAGAATTTGCTTTACCAATTTCGTATTATGTCATTTCTTAACAAACTCAAAGAGTTGTTTGCTAGGTATATTTACACTATTGGATTCACTGAGGTAAGCTAAAGCTTCTTTCAAGGTAAGAAACTCTGGATCTAGATCATACCACTGGAATCTCTTCACAAGCTATTAGCAATCTAGATCCACATAAAGATTAATATTCCTTTGATTACAAACCTATTTTAAGGAATTTTAAAACCAAGTGATAGAAAGTTTTACCATCCCTCTATCAAGGTGATTCTGAGCAACCTCATTAGTAGTCTAGATCTATTCAAAAGAATGACTTCAGTTGAAATTAGACATGGAACTAAAAGGTGCAACACATAGTTAGACCCACGAAATTAATATTGAGCTACTAATTACAAATACCCAATTAATGTTCAACTAAAACGCATTTGAAATCACACGAATTGGCTCTTAGATTTATAAACCCTAAGTTAAGATGATTGTTTCTCCATAAATGTAAACATTAAGCACAGATTCAAAAGAAATAATATGAAAATATAGATGAATATTACAAATTTAGCACAAAAGGAGTCTTACAAAAACATACTTCGGGTTTTAAAATGAATTTACCTAGAAAACTCAGAATTCCTTACAAAAGAAAGAATTTCTCCCATTGAGAATTGTCTCATTACTTTATTAGGTTAGAAATTTGCTACATATGGTACATTCCTTATTGCATGTCTGTGCACGTTTATTTATAGGTGACAAGAATAGAAATCATGAAGATTTTATTTGTTGACATGACAATTCTTTATAATGGAATTGATTCTTATCTTCACGCATGCGTATGAACAACTCATTCATGATAGGGTTACTTTTCGCGGGCCTAACCACGGACTCGAAGGTTAGTCGTGATCTAAATTGTGTTTTCTTCGCTAAGTTGCGATTTTATGCTCAATTTCAATTGTGGGTGGAATTGCATACTCGACTTTGGGCATGATTGATCTTGTACTTTGCATTGCATGGTGCGGATGTTTTAGAGTAAATCGTGGGTATAATCGAAGGTGTGATTGAGGGTACAATCTAAAATCTATTAAGGCGTGGTTGTGTAACTATAATCTGTGGCTCAAGTCAAGGGTGTGGTTGTAGGCATGATTCATACTTTTGCCTTGTTTTGTTTTCCTTGATTAGTGGCTTTAGCAACCACTTGAGTTTGTCTTTACTCATTCATATCATTTTACGCAAAATCTGATCCAAAACACTTTGTTTCTTCTTTTCTTGATCCTGAGAGCTGAAAATAACATTTAAACAATACAAGCACAAATTCAACTTATTAGAGGTGGTGTTCATGGAATATCTCCTACATCGCACTATTGATAAGTAACATCAAGAAGTCTGTGCTATTGAACAGAACCCCTTATTGCCCTGCTGGATGGACACTATTAAAGAATACTTGCATGTAGGCACCTTGAAAACCATTAGAAAGGCAGCTAAGAAACTCATGTATCAAGCTACTAACTACACATTGTTGAATAATGTTTTATTCAAGAGAGGTCACAGCATGCCCCTCATCTACTACCTTCGACCAGAATAGGCTTTAGCCGCCTTGGAAGACGTGCACTCAGGAGATGCAGCAGCCATGTTGCTAGGTAAACACTCTATGTAAAAGCCCTGTGCATCGGCTATTACTAACCGACTATGAAAAAGGATGCAGCGAAATAGCAAAGAAATGCCCATGATGCCAAAAGAGTGCACTTAGCCCATGCAATGAGCAATTATCTTTGCTCGCTTGCTAGCCCATGGCCGTTTGCCTAGTGGGGAATGGATATACTCAGACCTTTCCTAAGACCTTTAGACATAAACAATTTTTCATTATGGCAGTCGATTGCTTTACTAAATGGGCAGAAGCATAAGTAGTCACCTACATCATGAAATGATCCACAAAATATTTTTTCACCAATTACATTTTATGTCATTTCGGGTACCATAAGTCATAATCATTGACAACGGTACCTATTTTGATAATGATCAATTCAAGGAATTTTGCCAGTACTACCACATTAAGATTCGATACACATTGATCTCCTACCCCCAGGCTAATGGATAGGTAAAAGCAGTAAACCACAGCATAGTCGAGAGCCTCAAAAGTATGGTCGATCAAGACCATGTTAGGTGAGCAAATAGGCTACCCAATGTACTTTGGGGATATAGGATCATACACTAGACATCCATTGGCGAAATGCCATACATGTTAGCGTTCGACATGGAAGCTATGCACCTAGTTGAATTGGAACTCTCGACCCAAAGAACCCAAGGGTTCCACTCAAAGGCCAACTAAACAGCATTGAAGGCCAATTTAGACACGATAAAAGAGCTCCAAGACTAGACCGAGAAAAGACTTATGGCTTACCAACTCAGAGCCGCATGAAATTATGATAAGAAAGTCAAACATAAGGAGTTCAATCCCGAAGACTTAATGTGTCAGAGGTTGGCAGACATGGGTGTAGATACCCCATTTTTACCCATTCAAGGTTTTAATTTATAGTAAAAATTAATATTATGTTAAGCCTAATGATTATTACAAATACTATAATAAAAATCAAAAAGAGAAAAAAAAAGAGAAGAAAAATATAGAAAAGAAGAGAGAGAATAAAAGAAAAGGAAGTAAATAAACAAAAGATAAAAAAGAAAAAAAAATAGTAAAGAAAAGAAAAGAAAAAAAGTAATAAATAATAATAATTTTATAAAATATTTTTGGGCTTGATATAACAGTAGTTTTTATTATAAATTTATTTTGGAATTAATTAAATTAGATCTAATATTTTTGGAAGCCCTAATACATTTTAAGTGCAAAAGAAAACGAGACACAAGCAAAATGGCTTGTTGGTAAAACATGCATGCATACACATCAGAGACAGAGGTTCGAATTGTGCGAGCATCCAAATTTTTTTACCTCAAGCGTGTGCACAGCACACGCGTTGCCAATCTGACACGCCTGCACTGCACGCGCATTGTCTCATTCCTTGCAAAACCAGTTTTCTCGCGCCCAACATGCCATTTTCAAGCTCGATTTTGGCCAAATATGCTTCAAATTTCATCAAATCAACGTGGGGATCTAAAAGAAGACTTGGAATTCTATAAATTTAAATCAATTTTTTGTTTCAAAAATTCAATTTGGGTACTTGAATCTGAGTTTGAAAATTGATGACCACGCGTATTTTGTACAAGTTCCAAGTTTCGCAATTCAATTCGTTTTGACGAATTAAACTTCCAACATCATGAATTTGACTCAATTCATCATGCCTAACATTTTTCCAAGATCATTCATACTCAAAAAAGCTCAAATTGTGACCAATCAAGCTTGGAAATTCGCGTATTCGTCGAATTCAATGTTTTTCCCACCAAATACGACGTTGAACTAGTATAAATAGGGGTCGAATTAACCATTCTCAGCATCCACAACTCCAGAAATCACCAAAAAATACCCATGATAGCTTGAATCAAAGATCGAAGTTCTTAGGTTGAATTCAAAATTTTCGAACTCCTTAAGATCAGGAAGTTTTCGAGGAAATTGGGTGTTATAGCAAGCTTTAGGAGTTCTTAATCCACCTTTGAGAAGCTTTGGATCAATCTTAGGAGTTCAATCACTATTTTCACAAAGAACCACTATCGGCCGCCACCTTCGAAGCTTCAAACTACCACTTCCAATCAATTTCGATCCATACCACCACCACCATAGGAGTGTTTGTCGTCCGCAAATCTATCAATTTCATAAGCTTGGGCATCTCAAACCACCAAAGCTAGTGGTTTTCGAAATTTCCAGCCAAACTCTGGCTCTCCTCCAATGACTTGCTCCGATCGGACTCCGAAATCCAACCTGAATCCAATATCCAGGTAAGTTATATTATATTATATTTATATTATTATTATAAATAATAAAAAAAAAGAAAAAATGATAAAAAAATATATCGATATGGAATTTATATGGTATTGTTTTCTTTTCAAAAAAATAAAAAATAAAAAAATGAAAAAAAAAGAAATATGCATGGAAAAGGTTTTGTCACTTAGAAATTTTTTTTAATACAAATAAATTTGATAACTTATAGGCTCATATTGAAAAATTCTTGATTTTCTAAAGATCTAAGAAATTAAGAAACTTAAAATGAAAAGAATTCTAATATCTAAAATTAACCAACAAATTAAAATTTTACAAAGAACTACGTTTCGTCTGATCCCAATTAGCGGGTACGTAGGCACCTTTGGGGTGACTTAAAATCTAAAAGGATTTATTTTGTTCCACTACATTTTGTAAATTTCAAATTAATTAATTTATTTGTAAATATAGATAATTTTATCATTAATTTGTAAATAAAATTGTAAATGTGGAAATTCATAAATTTTAATTTATTTATTTTTTTATTTTCGAGCATTAAATGGATAAATTTTTAATTATGAATTTTTAAGTGGTAGCCATGTGGTTTTAATAGGATAGCCCTCGAATCCAAAAATCTCTAGTTTACAAAATTTGGTTTTTAAATCAATTTTTTGCAGACTAGTAGCTAAGTTAGGATTAACCAATCCATTAATTATAATTTATAACTTTTCTCGATTCTAATCGTGTGGCGACTCCAAAACATTTTTTTCTTAAATTTTCTTTTAATTCCTAGTCGATGGTTCGTATTAAATGGGTTAAGGTTTGATACGAATCGGATTGAAAGAAGTTAAACCAAAAATGAAAAATCCAGGCTCGACAATGGGCATGAGGGAATGCCAAGGGAAGTTGGCATACTTGGGAAGACTCCATCCGAGTCATTGAGAAACTTGGCAACATAGTATAAAGTTTGGAACAACCCGACAGACAGTCAATCCTAAGAACATGGAAGGTAGACAACCTAAGGAAGTACTACTAGTGATGTGCCCTTGGCCATTTGGATACTATTTAATTATCTATTAATCTTAATAAGATTAAGATTAATAAATAATTATTAATTACAATCATTACTTTATAATAAGTGTGTCATTTGGAATTCCTAATAACCTTTGAAATCCCTAATTAGATTAGGGTAGTTGACTATGACACAATTTCTTATAAATAGAACATAGTGATCTCCCCTAGGGTTTCAACAGACGCTTGCCGTCACATTAGAATTATAGAGAAACTTTGTAATTCAAAACGAGAAAGACTCTATTGAGAGAGATTCCCAAAATTTGGAATTGGTCCAACGTGCTAGCACACGATCAGAAATCTGATTGGAAATTCATTTGTGTGGATGCAGTAGAGGGTGTTTGTGTTTGTAACATCTTAAATTCGAATTTCCAAATTCTAAAGCATAAAAAAGGTAATTCGATATGCTCTAATTTTATTGAATCACATGGATCCGAAATTGGACATTTAGGACTCACTTTACATAAAAAATAATAATTTTCGCTGCTCTTGGATTCCTAAATTCCCAATAGTGGTATTAGAGCCACTTGTGATTTCAATCAAATTATTTTTCGTATGATATATGTATGTTGATATATATGATATATGAAAAAGTTTAATGCGGATATATGGATGTTTATGGAACGAATAATTTTATGCATACAATGTTAATCTATATATGTTTGAGTAATCTATATGGATTAATAAGATTTGTATATGGCAGATGGTTTAATGGTTAAATAAATCTGCAATTTTTTATTGCATTCGGATTATATGTTTAATGTTGTTAGGCATATGAAAAGTCGGTCATCTGCAAGGGGTCGACTAGATCTACTGTAATAGGATTACAGAAGATCACGTCATTGTGGTTTTGATAGATAAATATGACCTATTTATCTCGCAAGATGCATAATGTGTATGACATGATTTGTTTTGTTATATCTGCATTTTATGAAGAAACCCTAGCAATCGTGTATGATACGATCTATTTTGTTAAATCTGCATTTTATGAAGAAACCCTAGCAATCGTGTATGACATGATCTGTTTTGATAAATCTGAGTTTTTTTATAAACCAACACCAGCAATCGTGTATGACACGATTTTTTTTATTCTGTCATGTTGATGACTTAGTATTACATGCAAAATCGATCTATCTTTTGGTTTGACAAACTGTAGGATCCAAAAACTGTGATACGAAGGTTTTTTTTCTTCGAAAACGAGTTTTAGTGAAATATTTTGGAGTTCGTATGCATAAGTTTTTGTATAAAATTGATATGATCAAACAATAATTTATGAATTATCTAAGGGTCCACAACAGTTTTGAAAAATGAAATTCCAAAGGGGATTTCAATAGGATTTCAGTTTTTCAAAGGAGTTTCAAAGGACTCTGTCCCCTTGACCCCTACAAAAGTGCACCTTTTAAATTGATAAGTACTAATTAGTAATTCTTAACATAAAACACACTTTTAAAGTGTTGTTAGTTATGTGTATGACTTCTATGTGTGCTTGTGTTTCATGTATGATGCATAGCATGACCCTAAGACTTATATGATTAGTGGGTTTTTATTTCTTTTCTTTTAAATGGGTTGTAATTTTATAAATACTGCCTGCGTGTCATTTTTGGTTTTGTTGACTTGAAGACTTTTCTTATTCCATGGAGGAGGAAGTGTGAGGACCATCATGAAGATACAAGGAATCTTACAACCCAGATCCATGCTTATGAATCTTCACCTTAGGTTTGGACCATTGATCTTCATATTGGCTTATGAGGATCAATATAGATTAAGGGCCATGCTATGCCACGGTTGTACTTTCTATATAGGCATGTTATATCATATATGATGATATATGTATATGTATGTGATACTGTGTTTACAATCTCGCATGCTTTATAATATGAAATATCACCTTTCATTAAGAAAAAAATTCCTCAAATAATTTTAAGTCATAAAATGCCTTCCATGGTTCGACACTTGTCAAGGCTTAGATCGTCCAATTGTGGTTCTGCCAAAGCAAGGTGCAATAGACTATCTTAGTCAGACAGGGTGAATAATAATGTTATCCATGTGTTGTAATGGTTATACTTAAATATGCTATCAAAATGGTTTTGGGCCTATGGCATTGAATGGGATTAGTAGCCAGGACATGTGATGTTAATCCCATAGTAAGAGTTACATATGATCTAGTTGGAAAGGTTTTCCTATATAAATAACTAAATTTTGAGTGTCATGCCACAGCTAACTCAATATTTGGTGAAATATAGATCTTATTCCACTAAGAAACTTTGTTTTTAAAATGGTTTCCAAATTAATATTTGAGGGTTATTAATTTGATAAAATAGTGGAAGCATGTAAAACGACTTATATAAAGATAATTGACTTTGCATACCTCTGTATGTAGATCATGGCAATAAATAGCATAACCTTGTGATCGATTCTTAAAAAAGATAAACTGAATACCATAAACTTCCTTGATTAGTATCGTAACTTGAGACTTGTTCTTAAGCATGAAAGGAAGTTATATGTGATTGATGAACCAATCCCTGATGAACCTGTTGCTGATATTCCAATAGCTGAAAGGAATGCTTATAGTAAGCATAAAGAAGACTCACTGGATGTCAATTGCATCATGCTTACTACCATGGATCCTGAGCTTCAGAAGCAAATGGAAGACATGGAGGCGTACAATGTGATCGTACGCCTCAAGGAAATGGTCCAAGAATAAGCAAGGCATGAGAGGTTTGCAGTCACACGAGAATTGGATTCTTGTAAAATAGCTCTAGGTAGCTTCGTGAGTGCACATGTACTTAAGATGAAGAGCTATATTGACAGACTTGAGAAGCTTAGTTCTCCAATTGTTATGGAGTTGGCTATGGATATGATCCTAGGCTTTTTACCTCTTAGCTATGACCAATTTGTGATGAATTGTAACATGCACAAAACGGATAAGTCTATTATGGAATTGCATGGGATGCTCAAGGAAGCAGAACATAACATCAAAAGAAATAATAATGTTTTGTTGTTTTGTTGGTTCAAAAGGGACAGGGTAAGAAGAGAAAAGCCAATGGTAGGGGCAAGGGCAATGCAAAAGGTCAGACCAAAGCTAAAAGGCCCAAATCCTAGCTTAAGGCCAAATCGCCTAAGGAAGGGGTTTGCTTCTTCTGCAACGAACCAAGTCATTGGAAGAGGAATTGCAAGCTACACTTGGAGGATCTGAAAAAGAAGAAGGTAGTGAGACTACTATTTCAGATATTTATGTTATACAAATTAATCTATCTACTTATACATCATGGATATTAGATATTGGATGTAGATCTCACATTTGTATAAACGTGCAGGGTCTAAAGCAAAGTAGAAAGTTGGCTCAAGGTGAAGTGGACCTATGCGTAGCAAATGGAGCAAGAGTTGCTACACTAGCTATAGGAAATTTTGAATTAACTTTGCCTTCTGGACTTATTTTGGTTTTAAATAATTATTATTATGTGCTTACTATGAGTAGCAACATTATTCCAGTTTCATGTTTGGATAAGGATGGTTTTAGATTTATTATTGAGAATAATACAATCTCCATCCATCATAGAGACATCATTTATGGTCTTGCTCATTTGATGAATGGTCTCTATGTTATAAACTTCAATGAATCTGACAATAAGTCCATCTATAACATTAATACCAAAAGGTTTAAATCTAATAATTTGAATCCAACTTACTTCTGGCATTGTTGCTTAAGACAACATTAACGAGAAACACATCTCAAAACTTCATCAAGATAGGTTTTTAGATTCATTTGATTTTAAATCATATGAATCTTGTTTAATGGCTAAGATGACAAAGCTCCTTTTACTGGACAAAGTGAGAGAGCTACTGACTTGTTGGGCCTCATACATATAGATGTATGTGGACCATTGAGTTCACCTGCTAGAGGAGGTTATTTGTATCATTATTTTTATTGATGACTTTAGTAGGTATGGATATGTATAACTAATGAAGCATAAATCTGAATCTTTTGAAAGGTTTAGAATATTAAAAAATGAAGTACAAACTCAACTTAGTAAAAATATTAAAACACTTTGATCAGATCGATGTGGTGAGTATTTAAGCCAAGATTTTTCTGACTATCTTAGGGATTTTGGCATAATCTCATAGTTAACTCCTGCAGGAACACCATAATAGAATGGTGTTTCTGAACCGAGAAATCGAATTTTATTAGATATGGTTCGATCAATGATGAGTCAGATAGATCTTCCAATATCCTTTTGGGGATATGCCCTAGAAATTGCTGTGTTTATATTGAAAAGGGTTCCATTAAAATCGATTGAAAAGACACCATATGAGTTTTGTAATGGGAAACGTCTTAGTTTGTCTTTTCTAAAGATATGGGGATGTGATGCATATGTCAAACATCAAGTGTCTGACAAATTGGCACCCAAATCTAAAAAATGCTTATTTATAGGATATCCAAAAGAAACAAAAGGATATTACTTCTACAATCGATCTAAGAACAAAGTGTTTGTTGCTTATAATGGTCACTTTCTAGAAAGAGAATTTGTCTCTAAAGAAATTAGTGGGAGTAAAATACAACTTAAAGAAGTTCGAGATTGACAAACTGACACAGCACCCCTGATGGATGTTCAATCAGACTCATAAATAGTTGCTGAGCCTGAACCACTAGCTGAAGGCCTGTGTAAATCTGATAGGATTCGCCATGAGCCTAAGAGATATAGATTTCTCATCACTGACAATCATGATGTAATGCTCATAGATCAAGATGAGCCCATATCTTACTAGGAAGCAATAAAGGGCCCTGACTTTGAGAAATGGTTAGCAGCCATGAAATCAGAAAATGCAATCCATGTATGATAATCAAGTTTAGACTTTGATTGATCCACCTGATGGTGTTGTAACTATTGGGTGTAAATGGGTTTTCAAGAAGAAAATTGACATGGATGGCAAAGTGCATATCTATAAAGCACAACTAGTTAGCAAAAGGTTTTAAACAAACTCATGGTATAGACTACGACAAAACCTTTTCACTTGTAGTCATGCTTAAATCTGTTAGAATTCTTCTTGCTATAGCTGCGTATTATGACTACAAGATATGGTAAATGGATGTCAAAACAACATTTTTTAATAGAAACCTCATTAAGAATGTATACATGACACAACCTGAGGGTTTTGACAGTCCAGGGTGTAAACCTCAGTTTTCCTAGTAGTCAAGAAAACTTCGGAAACCGGAAAACAAAACCCTAAACCCGGATTAGTTCAAGCTAGTGAGAGGAACCTAGAAATCCTAGATCTGGCTTTCCTTCGGTTTCTTATCAAAAGAACTTTTATAAAATAATTTAATATGGAATATTGTTTTAAAGTATATTTTCCAACCATAGAAAGTTTTGATTTCGAAAAATTTCTATTCCGGGCATTTCCGAGCTCCATTACGGAAAAGCGAGCCCTAGAACTAGAAACTCAGAAAAATATTCCGGAATACTCTTTAGAACTGAAATTTTATAAGGATTTCAAAAGTATAAGTTTTATAATTTTTTGGGTTATAAAAATTACAGTTATAGCCTTTTTCTCGTATTTTTTTACTATCGGTAAAGTAAATATCTTATCTACTATTTATCACTATTCACAAGTACACCCTACTACACACATGACCCATACCTTAGTCTTACATCCTTACAAACACTCATTATATTTTCTTTTCCAAGAAATTTTTGTTTCTTACTAAATTATTACATTTAACACTTTATTATATAAAACCTAATTTTTTCAAACAAATTCAACTCTCCCCTCTCCCTCCCCTTCACATGGCCGGCGCTTATACCTACCTACCCCTTCATTTTTCCCCCAATTTGTTTTATTTTATCTCATTTTTTTTATAACAAACAAACCCTAAATTCTCTTAATATAAATAATCTTTGACTTTCTCTCTCCTTCATTTCATTTTCATTTGTTCAAAAATCACAAAACTCTCTCTCTAATTTGTCTCTTTGCCGTGAGCTCCACAACCCCTCCACACACACACACAAGCTTCATTTCTTCTGAATTTATTCATCAAAACCAACTTTAGGTAATGATTCTTGAGCTTTCCCACCATTTAATAATCTTGTAATGGCAAGATTATTCATGTGTATTTTCACCTTAAATCCCCATGCGCATTTGCTAGGGATAAGAAAATGCTAATGGATGAATATCAAGCCATCACAAGAGTAGATCTTGTGAAAAATGAAGGGTATAGGTAATAGATATCATTAAGTAGTGATTTTTATAAGTTGAAATGAGTTTTGATGAGATTAATGTGTAAAACAAGAAGTAGAATCAAGATGAAAAATTTTGAGTTAGTAGTCAACTTGTAAAATTCATAACTTTGGATGATGCCCATGGAAACACCTATTATTTAAGCTCAAATTGAAAGTTTTATGTATTAAATGAAGTCCTTAGGTAGTAGGTATAGTAAAGTTTTAAATTTTAATGCATTACACAAGTTTTCCCAAAAATCATTCAAAAAGTGGATTTCTAAAAATTCGGATTTTTGAGTAAATCATATTTGAAAACATATTTGCAAAGTGTAAAATGCAAATTTTTATGTAGAAATGAAGTCTTAGGTATTATGTATGAAGACTCAATTTTAACTAAGATAACTAGAAATTCCTAAGAATGAATTCCAAAACACAAGGGTGTTGTCAAGAGTTAGAAAACTAGATTTTCAAAAAGTAGTGTTGTTGAAGTCTTGCAAAATAAAGTTCTAAATTTCTTTTAGCAAGAATCAACAAACATGCATACATTGAACTCATCACATGTCATTCATGTTAGGAAAATCATTCATATTTCATGTATACTTGAATTATCAAATAGATACATTTCAATCAATTACAAAACTATTTTTTCGGAAATGGAAATCGTTACTGATCAGATCTGATCCCTCTGTTGCGTGACCTAAATATTTTCAAAACTTGAAAATAATATTATAATTAGATAGAACTTTCGAAGTAGATAGAAATCGATATATAATTTGTGAAATTCCGAGTTAAAATGACCAAGTTATGGTCGTTTTAAGTCGGGACTTCCGCAAATAGCGAGAATTACGATTTTAAATTAGTTTTGATTTATAGTTTGGATTAGTTAAGTGATGAAATACTTATTAGCGTATTTCTTCCTTTTTAGGTGATTCCGAAACCGACGAATCCTTGCCACCTGATTACTATTACTAAAAGACCGGTGAACCATGGCCAAGTGAGTATCACTTCCGATTTCAATTATTGTTTGTGATTGTAATGATAGTGACACTAGTTATTTAGCAAAGATAAAATAATATATGCATGATGGGGTTGAATGAGAATTATATATTTCTGGCGTTGTTATGTGAAGTTGAATTTAAAGAATATTGAAGCCGGGTGATTAATCATTGCTTGTATAGATGAGCTAGGATTGACTGTCTGTGAATATTGATTGGTCACCTAAAGGAAATGGTATAATTGATTATTCAGAATTGAAGATGAAATTGAACTTATTCATAACATAATGGGGATGGAGCATTAGCATTTATTGGTTTTTCGTGAGCCTAAACGGTGAAAATGTTGGTTAATCATGATCCATAAAACGAATTATTGAGTTGGTTAATCGTGATCCATAAAACAAATTATAAGTTGGTTGCCCATGAGCCTAAACGGCGTTGTACCGCAGGATTCGTTAATCTGCTAACCCAGGATGGAGGGCGCAAGTCCATCTACATATGATTTCCGGCTGGTCATATGTTTGATGAATTCACGTGTTTGATGCATATCATCTGTCTGATTAATTACTTATCTGATTGATATGTTATAATTGTGATCATGGAAGTTTCACTTACTAAGCTAGTATAGCTTACACACCTATAGTTTCTATTTGTTGTAGCACAAGTTTATTTGGCTTAGACTGAGATAGGCTACAGCTCAGGTACAGGAGCTAGGCATTTCCTATAGAAGTTGTATTCAAGTCGTTTAGACTTCCACAGGAAACCAAAAGACTCTGGATGACTGTAATGGACCTTTAAATATTCTTTTGCAGGGGAATGCCCCTTAGATTTTGTAACTTATTGCATATGCGTTTTTTATTTATTATCTAATGTTATTGAATGCCGGATTAAACTACTTAACTCCATTGAATAAGTATTCTATTGTCGTAAAGGGACGCCTTACATCTATACGAGACTTCCGAAAGACTTGGATAGTAATTTGAGAATCTTATATGGTATGTGGCGGACTGTTACGTTTAAGATACCCCTATGGGCCGTGACACATGGAATTCACATAAGGTTTGCAAGCTTCAGAGATCCATTTATGGACTGAAGCATGCATCTCAGAAGTTGAAGTCTTCATTTTGATGAAGCAATCAAACAGTTTGATTTTGTCAAGAATGAAGATGAACCTTGTGTTTACAAGAAAGTTAGTTGGAGTGCAATAGTTTTCTTGGTGCTTTATGTAGATGACATATTGCTCATTGGAAACGATATTCCAACATTACAAAATGTCAAAACATGGTTAGGAAATTGTTTTTCAATGAAAGACTTAGGTGAAGCTGCCTATATTTCAGGCATCAAGATCTATAGAGATAGATCTGCAAGGACCGTTATCCTAAGTCAGAGTGCATACATTGACAAGGTACTAAAAAGATTTAGCATGGAAAATTCCAAGAGATGATTTCTTCCAATGTCATATGGAATTAAATTGAGTAAGACTCAATGTCTTGCTTCAAAGGAGGAATGGGAACACATGAGCACGATTCCACATGCTTCTATTATTGGTTCCATTATGTATGCCATGTTATGTACTCAACCAGATGTCGCTTATGCATTAGGCATCACTAGTAGGTATCAGTTAGATCCAGGTAAGAGTCATTGGATAACAATAAAAAATGTTCTAAAGTACTTGAGAAGGACTAAGGATGTTGTTTTGACATATGGAGGATAGGAAACTGATCTTATGGTAAATGGTCACACAGATGCCAGTTTCCAGTCTGATTCAGATGATTTTCGATCGTAATCTGGTTATGTATTTTGTTTGAATGGAGGTGCTGTAAGCTGAAATAGTTCCAAACAGGACACAATTGCAGATTCTACCATAGAGGCAAAGTATATAGCAACATTAGATGCAGTTAAGGAAGCAATTCATTACTTTTTTGGGAGTTGTTCCTAGCATTTTAGATCTAGTGGACCTCTATTGTGACAACAATGGGGCCATTGCATAGGCTAAGGAACTAAGATCACATCAACAATCCAAACACATACTCAGACGTTATCATTTCATTAGAGAGATCATCGATAGAGAAGATGTTAAGATATGAAGAGTACATATAGATGACAATATTGCAGATTCATTGACTAAGCCTCTTCCCCAGTCTAAGCATGCTAGTCATACTAGAGCATTGGGGGTTAAACTTATGTTTAACTAGGTTATGTGGATTCTATGTCATTTGAACATTTATCTTTGTTAAATAAGTCATTTTCTTTATCAAGATAATCGACCTTCTTACTTTAATGAAATTTGTTCCTTGAATAATTAGTTATTTCTTTATGTTGTTAAAGTATGTAACTTCAATAGTAAAACCATAAGGTAATAAATAACTTTATTATAAATTATCCCTAGTTGTTCATTATATAGAATAATAATGAACTAAGACTAGTATGTTGGTTGAATGATGGTTACGTTTTACTAATCATGGATATGAGATATTGATTCAACACATAGATATATATAAAAGTACATTGTATTGGAATGACAAACTATGAAAATATTATATGGATCAATATGATAAGTATTTCTCATTACAGTATTATTTTAGTCTTTTGACCTAATGACACTATGGATTCTACATAGTAACTTTCATGTTTTAACTCAATTCTTTATCATCTTTAACCGGATTATTATAAGATTGTGCTTGGATATGTGATAAGTTATGTGGAGGAATGTGAGTGCTCATGAAGGAATTTGTTCCTCTCATTAGTTTGAGAGAGATATCTTTTGGGCCTCTTGAAGAGTAAGACTTAGAAATGCATGGCCATGCTTGAATGAATTGATAAGAAGTTATCAATATCATTAGATTAAGTCAGTAAGACTCTGGATTCAAGAAATATGTGATTAAACAGTGTATTGATCCACACCTTATGTTTTATCATAAGATATCGTATGACAAAAGGACTAAATAAATAGCTATTAATAGGTAAAATTGAATCGCTGATCTTTACTTAATTAGGTAGGCATAGTGTCTTGCTAGAGACCCATTATGTCTTATAGGCTTGAAAGGTGTTTAAGGGCTACTACCAACATTAAGTGAACTTACAGGATCTCATATAATGAATGAATCAATCGGATCATAGGTTATTTTAATAAGCCCATAGGGAATTATCTAGGCCTAGTGCAAGTGGGAGATTGCTAGTGATGTGCCCTAGGACATATTGATAATATTTAATTATCTATTCATCTTAATAAGATTAAGATTAATAAATAATTATTAATTACAATCGTTATTTTATAAGAAGTATGTCATTTGGAATTCCTAATAACTTATGTGTGTCTTTTGGAATTCCTAATAATCTTTGAAATCACTAATAAGATTAGGATAGTTGACTATGACACAATTTCTTATAAATAGAATATAGTGATCTCCCCTAGAGTTTCAACAGACGCTTGCCATCACATTAGAATTATAGAGAAACTCTGTAATTCAAAATGAGAGAGACCTTATTGAGAGAGATTCCCAAAATTTGGAATTGGTCCAACGTGCTAGAACATGATCATAAATCTAATTGGAAATTCATTTGTGTGGATGCAGTAGAGGTTGTTTGTGTTTGTAGCATCTTAAATCCGAATTTCCAAATTCTGAAGCATCAAAAAGGTAATTGGATCTGATCTATTGAATCGCATGGATTTGAAATTAGGATTTAGGATTCATTTTACATAAAAAATAATAATTTCCGCTGCACTTGGATCCCTAAATTCCCAACTAGTACTTTATATAAGAATATGTCTTTTTGTAATTTTCTTACCACTTTGGTAATTGCCTTATTTTTTAGAAATGTTAAACTTTGAATTACCCTTGAAGATTTGACACCTGATCATAAGAATATATTAATTATACTGCTTATGCTCAGTATCCATATCCTAAATTCTAACTCCTTGGCAAGGTTTTGGCGCTAGGGACCAATTAAGTAGGTTGCTTATGCTCAACATACGCATATTAAATTCTCCTAACTCCCCAGTGAGGCTTAGGGATCGACCGATTGGGCTGCTTACGCTTAGCATCAGTGTCCTAAATTCTAACTCCCTAGCAAAGCTCCGACCTTAGGAACCTATCGACTGTACTGCTTACACTCAACACACATGTCCTAGATTCAATAACTCCATATCAAGGTTCTGGCCCTAGGGATTGACCGACTGGGTTGCTTGTGTTTAGCACCGTGTACTAAATTCTCTTAACTCCCTATCGAGGCTCTAACTCCAAGGACCGATCGACCAAGCTGCTTACGCTTAACACTTGCATCTTAAATTCTCCTAACTCCCTAACGAAGCTCTAACCTCAGGGACTAACCGACCATGCTATTTATCCTCAGCACCCATGTCTTAAATTCTCTTAAGTCCCTAATGAGGCTTTAGTCCTTAGGACCCAACGACCGGGATGCTCATGCTCAGTCCTACCTCCTAAAATTTGTCCTAAGCGAGGAGCATCTAATCGAGCAAACCATACCTTTAGGACGTTGTTTACGCTCAGCACCAACATTCTAACAAGTAAGTCAAAACTAATGGAATGAGCAAAATAAAGAACTCTTACGAAAACCCAAATTAATTCATATATTCACTTAGAAGGAAAGTACATTAGTTTTGATTGGCTCCCAGTTAGGGTAGTTTAAAATGGCATTCTAGCCAAATAAAAATTTTTAACATATGTTGCTAGAATTAGAACTCCTTTCAGTTAATGCAAACATTCAAAGTTTTCTTGGTTAAAGCACCCACAAACAACATGGGATGCTTATCTTCCATTTATGGTTAGTAGGAAATTGGCCAACCACCAGTCATCGAGCTACACTAAGCATTCCAAATAGAGGAAGCTTGAGTAAAATGGAATGATTAGAGAATTGTTGATGATCGAGTTTTTGTGAGAATAAGGAGTAACTTAACCATCCTCTCTTCGCTGACTCTATCTCGATCGTTTTGATATTCCAAGTAACCAAATCTTTCCAGGATAGAGAGGAGTTCATCAGGTCCCCCTTCGCTAACTCCATCCCAAAAAGCTAAAAGAGAATAACAAAAGCCTTATAATAGTAGAGGGCTACCTGCCCAGTTTGAGCACATACGCTATTTCTTCGTGCGTCAGAAACTCCATATAATTAGAAATAACGAGACCTTTGACCTCCATTACACGACATAGTGCAAGAAGGAAATTCTTGCTACCATGAGCAAAGAAAGCTTACTTTAGACAAAAGGTCTTCATGAAAACTCTGAACCATCTAAGGAGAAGATAAGCATAATGACACCAAGGACTTGATCTGTTTAACTAGATACGAGGATGTAACTCCATGGAGAAAGAAACAAAAACCATTTTTAAGATGGAAAATGTATGCGAAAAGCAAAAAGAAAATTCTATGAATAGAACAATGGCAAAAAGGCACCCTCTATTTATAAGTAAAGGCATGAATCATGCAATATCCTAGGCACATCAATAGATGCACAACCCCAAACTGTTTGATTGGTTTGATCTTAATCGAAGGATCCACAAGAAGATACTCATTAATAAATAAGTGGCACTAATCCGGGAACGACGACTAGAACAAGCCCTTGGGAAGATGGGAGCGGATAAAGGTCAAATCAAGGATAAAATATGAGGAATAAAAGATTTTCTGAAGAAAAAAGTGGGAAACAAGATTGCGAGAAAATAAAAATATTGCATTAGAAAACAAAAAAATAATTACATTAAAGATGATTGGCATCTCATTCGAGCCAAAGAAAAAGGGAAGGAAAGAGCAAAGCCAATATCTTGCTAGACAACATCAATCTTTCTCCAACTCCTTGTTCAACTCCTCCACAAATCAATCAATCTAAGAGGCAAGTAATCCATCGCTAGCCGTATCGCTAATGGAACTAGTCGAGGGAACTACCTTACCAAGTAACCCCAACCCTAGTCACCAACTACAAAAACGGTCGCCATATGCCCCAAAACAAGAAGCGCTATCCCAACTCTAGGGTAATCAATTTACCCTATGGGAGTGGCACCAGGAGACGACTCAAACAATGGCTCCCTATCAACAGAAACAAGAACATTTTAACTTGCTTGCTTGCCCTCATGTACAACTTCCTCAAACTACTCTTCCTCACCCTCTTCATCCTCTTCTACAACCATTACTCCATGTGGAAGATAAGAACGAAAATTTATCCAGGGAACTATGCTTCAAGAGCAATGCCCATGGATATATTGGATTGCCTTACCGATCACCTCCAGTTTAATCTTTAACTTCCGTTTCACTTAGGCCTCACTGCTGAAATAATAATCAAGGACGGAACCCTACTAACCAGCACTAAGGGCAGCGACTTGGGCTTCAAGTGTACTGATGCGCTTACATAGCTCGTCATGCTCTTTCTAAGCCATATCTAGATCCTCATAAGATTTCTCTAAGTCCATCTCGATTTTGGCGACAAAATCCCGAAACTTGTCTCTTTGTAGCATTAGTTTCATTTTATGGGAATGAAAACTTAGGTGACTCTCTGCCAACTCCTTTCCAATAGTTGCTGAAGCCGGTCGTTCTTGACCTTAAGCTCCTAATTGTCTCTATAGAACCCATGCCTCTCATCATCTAATAAACGGATTTCATTCCAGGTAGCCGGCTTATGATTTTGAAGCTTGAACTACAACTCTTCAACTTTCCTTTCGGTAGCCTGTTCCTCTTCTTTATAGAGGTTAGCCTATTGATCTCGCACTCAAAACCACTGTTCAAGAATGCCATAGTTAGCTTTTAGCCAGCAATGAAGGGCGTAGTAGCCAGTATTAGTATTATAATAGAACTGACTCATGGCAAGAGCTAAATTTACCTCCTCTAAATGTTTGTCTCAGTCAGAATGCTCAGATCTCAGTTAATAAATCTCCTATTGAAAAATCCTACCACATAAACCACCTTTGTAGTACTCTCTGCAATTCTCTAAGAAAAAAAAGGAGGTAAGGGAACAATAAAATGAAAAATAATAAGTAGAAGTTTACGGATACTTACTTTAGCTAAATGCCCTAACCAATCGTCGCATTCAATTGGCATACCTAAGGAGAACAAGCGACAGCCTTTATGCATCATACCTTTGATCATCCATATTAATAGATAGAGATCTAGTACTTGTGGGAGGAATAATAAGCACTCTTAGAGCTGTGTAAATGAGCTTTAACCTAGGCTCGACACGTTTAACTAACTTTTAAAAATGGGTTAAGGCCAACTTTTTTCAGCCTGTTTAAAAGTGGGTTAATTTTGCCTAGCCTGTTTAATCCACGGGTTAAGTGGGTTGACCCTTTATGTTGTACAAAAAAATTAAATAAAAATTTGTAGGGAAAATAACAATTAATATAATATTATTCTTGGGACTTTTATACTTGAGCTTAAACTTATGTGTTGAATATAACGGAGAATTACAAATTAATGCACATGCATTATAACATTTTTTAAAGTATATATTTATTGTTTTAAACAAAATATGGTATCCAATAAGTTATTTTAAAAAAATTATTATTATATATAAGTAATTAAAATAATAATAAAATTAATCATTAATATGCATATAAAACCCTATAAAACTTAATTCTTTATTGTATACATCTTATTTCACTTTCATAAATGGGCTAAATGGATTAACCTGACCTGTGTAACATACAAAGATATACAAGTGGGTTAAGTGGGTCAGGTAATGGGCTTAGCTAAGTTGGTCCGTTTAACCTACTTGTGTAAGCTAAGCACTCTATCTTTTTCTTGATGAGGCCTTTAAGAAGGAGTTTGAGGCAACTTGGGCCCTCTTTCCCTGGTACTCCCTCTCTTTCTGCTTGAAGACCCCACAAGCACCTTACCTTTTCGAGTCATCGATTCATCAGTGGCTAAATGATTGCCTTGTGCATCCTACCTTCCACTTGTTGAAGGAGCCTTCTTTTGATCCTTACCTTTAGACGGTCTAGGATCAAAAAACCGGTATATATCCCTGGATCTCCCCTTTCCCAGTGTCACCTATAAAAATGAAAAGTATACTAGCAACAAATTGACACAAGGCAATGACAAGCAATCCCATGGTTCCATCTTCCTTAAGCAACACTGCTCAATAAACAAATAACCCTAAAAGCCTAGAAACCTTGCTCGAGCCATTCATTGAGCATCGTTCTCTCCTTCTTTGAAGTAGGCTTATGGTATAAAACAAGGGCCTTACACCACATAAAATTTCACAACCTCCTTAGCATTAAGGAGCTAACACCTACTGAACCATGCCATTCCATCAAAGATTTAAGTTTCGCCAAAGTATCCTGATCGTTGGCAAGTAGTGTAGGTTAAGGAAAATTTTGGGGTAGATTCATCCAATTTTCCTTTCGACAATATGAAAGTGAAGCGTTTTATGAAGTATAGGAAAGATTCAAGGAACTCCTGAGACACTACCCTCACCATGGGATTTCTCTACATGATTTGGTAAGAATGTTCTACACTTCTCTTGGTGATAATTTGAAGACTATGATTGATGTTGCAGTGAGTGGTAGCTTAATGAACAATAGTGCTCCTGAGGCTTATGATCTTATAGAAGGAATGGCAAGAAACAACTTTAATTGGCATAGTGAGCAAAATAGGCCAAGATAAGTGAGTGCTATGTATGAATCAGAAACGGTTTCAAAATTCAACAATAAGTAGTAGTGAAAAAGCAAACTATGTGAACCGGTATGAGAGGGGAGTTGGGAATTACAATCCATACTCAAATACCTACAATCCAGGTTGGCGAGACAATCTAAAATGAGATGGAAAGAAGAAAATGTACCAAGAGCAATACCACCACCCCCCATGATTGAGCATTAGTCGCATCCACAAAGAGAGAAGGACAAAAACAACACCACCATTGAGCTGTTGCAGCAATTGTTGGCCAAGTCACAAAATCAAGAAGCAATTATTCATGACTTGCAGAATCAAATAGCTCAACTGTCTAATGCACCAAGAAACCGTCCCAAAGGCACTCTTCCAAGCAACATTGAAAAGAATCCTAAAGAGGAAGTGAAAGCTATTAAGCTTAGAAATGGAAGAGAAGTGAACCAAAGAGATGGTAAGAACAGTAAAGAGTTGGATGACCAAGAGACTGTGAAGAGGAGTAAATCATGTGAAAAGAAAGAGATTGAAAGGAAAGAGGATAAAGCTGAAACTTTAAGAGAAAGCAAGATGGATGAGCCATCATGAAGCCATGACAAGAGGACAAGAGAGGTGGAAGAAGTAGAACAAAGGAAGTTTGAAGTGAAGCCATATGTTCCACCTATTCCATTTCTTAGGAGGTTGAAGCAACAACAATTAGATCATCGATTTGCCAAGTTTTTGGAAAATTTTAAGAAGTTGCAAGTCAATATCCCATTCATGGATGCATTTGAACAAATGCTATCCTATGCAAAGTTTATGAAGGAGATCCTCACAAAGAAAAGGAAACTAGCTGAACATGAAATACTTATGTTAACCTATGAGTGTACAATCATTCTTCAAAATAAGTTACCACCAAAGTTGAAAGACCTGAGCAACTTCACCATCCCTTGCATCATTGGGGACTCATACTTTGATAAGGCCTTGTGTGATCTTGGAGTAAGCATTAACCCTATGCCTTTATCAATCTTCAAGAAGTTGAGGCTAGGAGAGTATAAATCGATAATAGTATCTTTGCAGCTAGCCGGTAGAAGCATTAAGCATCTAAGAGGAATAGTGGAAGATGTATTGGTTAAAGTGGATAAGTTTCTCTTTCTGGCCGACTTTATTGTTCTTGACATGGAAGAAGACCGGAGATACCATTGATTTTGGGTAGACCATTCTTGGTTACCGGGCAAGCCTTAATTGATGTGGCATAAGGGAAATTGACACTCCGGGTTATGGATGAGCAAGTCACTTTTGATGTTTTCAGAGCCTTTAGACATTCAGCTGCTATTGACACTTGCTTCCATGTGGATATAGTTAATCAACTAGTTCATGAATATAGGGCTGATACATTTAAAATGAATGGATATTCCAAGCATGTGCTTTCACGGGATTGGAGTGATGATGAAGATGAGCTTGGTATCTCTCATGATACAAAGGATGAATTGTTGGTAATACCTGACTTAGAAGATGAACATGACAAGGTCGATGAAGATATGAATGAAAGTTCATTGTTTGATAGAGCTGTAGGAGCTTGACTGAGACCACCCCCATTTGAGTAGTTAGAGGCTAGTACAAAAACATTGATTCCATCCATAAATGAGCCCCCTGTAGTTGAAACAACTTCCGAGCCACCTTAAATATGTGTTTTTAGGTGAGAATGAGACACTCCTAGTTATCATCTCAATGGAGTTGTCATATGAGCAAGAAAACAACTTGATTGAGGTGCTTAGGAGACACAAGGAGGCTATTGGGTGGATCATTGCAGACATTCAAGGAATCCATCCATCCATATGCACGCATAGGATTCTTATGGAAGTTGAATGCAAGCCTACAATCTAACCACAAAGAATATTCAATCTTACTTTGAAAGAAGTGGTGAAAAAGGAGGTATTGAAGCTTCTGGATGCAAGAATTATTTATCATATCTCCAACAACAAGTGGGTGAATCCTACTCATGTGGTACGTAAAAAAAAGGGGGTATGACAGTTGTGTAAAATGAAAAGAACGAATTGATACCCACAAGGACTGTGACTGGATGGAGGGTGTACATAGATTATCGCAAATTAAATAATGCCACCCAAAAGGATCATTTCCCTCTTCCTTTTATAGACCAAATGTTGGAGAAGCTGGCTAGGCATGAATATTATTATTTCTTGGATGGATATTTAGGCTATAATCAGATACCCATTGCTCTAGAAGATCAGGAGAAGACCACGTTTACCTATCTGATATGCCTAGATCTAAAAGTGTGTGTTTCTCTTAACTCACTCTCACAATTGATCAATCGTTCAAATTTCAATTAAGAACAAATAGCAATAAAAAGGATGGATAAACCTAATTCTCACTAGATATGACACACTAGCAAGGAATTAGTCGTAGCGTTGAATTTGCTGATATGACTTACAACAAATCCAAGGCCATCACTTGCCACAATCTAAGATTGATAAGAGTAGGGTTTGGAGAGAAATGACTTCTCAAATTCAATATTCAACCAAAAGTTTTTGAGTCTCAATACAAAAGGGGGTATTTATAATAGTTCCCCAAAAGACCTAATTAATGACAAAAGGATTAATTACTAAATATGATAATTAGACTAATAGATATGACAAAAGGACTTTCTATATCTAATTATCTTAATTTGAAAGGAATCTATTGACATTAAAGACTAATAAATATGAAATTAAAGACTAGATGTAATTAATGACAATAAAGACTAAAAAGATAATAAAGACTAATAATTATGAAAATAAGAACTTGTTATATCTAATTAAAACAATGTAACTGTCATTCAACGCATTAAAACAATGTAACTGTCATTGAATGCCGTTGGATTTCAAGCTTTCCGAGCCAGTTTCCTTTGAATTGCTCAGCTTAGCTTGATTCCATCTTCCGCAATGATCCGGAGGTCCTTTTGGTTCATTCTCTTATCGATCTCCCTATTATCCGATGGAATTCGTAGTAATAAACTCTTTAATTCCTTGATTTGAACTTGAGAACTTGATCCTGTTTCTTACATGGTTAGATTCCTATCATCTGCCTAGCATTGAAGAAGATTTGTCCTCAAATCTGGAAAGTTGAAAACAATGGTCCCGGACCTCACAACACTTCCCCTCTTTGGAAGCAGCATATAGGGAAGAAGTGCCTGCAAATAAGAGTTATGAAAACACATATATCCATCTCCAGAGTCTAAAGATGTCCCAAACTCTTGAGCATTTTGCATACATAATGGCTCATCTTCCCTCTTAATGTCCTCCTCACCCTCTTTAATCCTTGCTATATCCAATCTACCCATAATTAAGGCCTTCTTCTTTGGTTGGACATGCATCTGACCATGTGCTAAGTGCACCTCACTAGGTGTCATAGGATGCAATATAATCTTCTTGCCACCCTTCTCGAAAACATAGTTATTTGAGTACCCGTCACGGAGAACTCGCCTGTCAAATAACCAAGGACGCCCAAATAACACATGAGAAGCACTCATAGGTAGCACATCGCATAAAACCTCATCCTGATACCTATCTCCAATAGAGAGTGGTATTTGCACCTGGAGATCAACATATAAGCAACCCTGCTCATTCAACCATTGAAGTTTATATGGCTTCTGATGTAAAACTGCAGGAAGTTTCAACTTTTCTACAATAGAAGCTGCAGCCACATTTGTACAACTCCCACTATCAATAAGGAGCACACAAGGATAACCATTAATCTTGCAAGAGATATGGAATAGATTTTCTCTCTGTGCTACTCCAATAGAAGGGACAACAGTCATCACCTTCCTCAATACATTATTAAACAAATACTGGTCACCCCCAGTATCATTAGACACCATAGCATCTGTAACTCTATAATACTCATCCAGCAAAGCTGATAAATCCTTAGATACTCCTTCCTCATCTTTCTCCTAATCTTCTTCACCCTCAACTCCATAATACTCATCCAGCACATCTGATAAATCCTTAGATGCTCCTTCCTCATCTTTCTCTTCATCTTCTTCACCCTCAACTTCCATAATAGTCATCGCCTAGCGATTTAGACATTGTGAAGCAATATATCCCTTGTCTGAACATTTGAAGCATTCAACCTAACAGGCTTTACTACCTGAGGAACCGACTACATCTCTCCCCTTTTCATCAACACTCTTTTCTACTTTAGCTTCCACAGCAACTTTACCATTATCATCATTCTTACTAGACTCTCCTTTTTCTATGTTCTTACTATTGGTATTATAAAATTCCGTAGAAAAATCATACCTGGGATTAGATGTCTTATAAGAGTTATTTCGTCGTTGTCTCTTAACCTTCAGGGCTAACTGAATAGCCTCCTCAAGAGTGCCATAACGCTACAACTCCACTATGCAAGAAATCTCATACTTCAAACCCGTGACAAACCTAGTTATAGTTTGCTCATGAGGCTCAACAGATCCACTTCGTACCATGAGGGTTTCAAACTCTTGGACGTATTCCTCCACAGTGTTGCTCCCTTGTCTCAACGTCTGGAGAAGCATGTATAACTCATGGTGGTAATATTCAGGAACAAATCTTTGCCTCAAAATGCGTGTCATCTCCTGCCAGGTACGAATCTCAACTTCCCCTTCCCTTTTCCTTATATCATTAATATTTTTCCACCATAACGCCGCATACGCAGTCAATTCTACTGCTGCAAGTCTAACCCTAGTATATCCTTCTATTGCATAGTATTCAAACACCCTCTCTACTTTGCTCTCCCAATCCATCTAATCATCCGCGGAATTCCCACCAGCAAAAGATGGCACCTGCAATTTCACTGATTCTAAACCTTGCGAAAGTGGAAGATTATCCCTAGCAAAATTGTCCTCTCCAGCTTCAGCATATACAGGTTGGAGTGGTGGTAGTTGATTAATCACTTGTTGTGGTGGTTGATTAATTATCTGTTGCTACATAGTCATCATTTGATCCATTCGAGTTCCCATGGTGGCAAACATTTTCATCATGTCCTGTACCTGTTCCTCCCATGTTCTAGCACCACCATTACGTCTTCCTTGACCTCCTCCTGGAACTTGGCTATTTCCTTCGTTGCCAACAGCCGCATTCACACTCTCGTTTGACATATTGTTAATTTTTTTTGAACTCAAACAATCACAATCTCACAAGAACAACAAACCTAAAATTGCGACTCTCCAATTACAATCACATAATTCACAAAAACCTAGATCTCAAAATCTCAACAATTTGATTCAACAACGATGAAAAAAATTGTGACTTTTCATTTTGACAATGAAAAAGATTGTAACTTTTCACAAGAAATAATCACCAACATCATTATAGACCAATAATACTACAACAAGGTCATAACTTTCCACACTCACCTATTGTCACGTCGCCGATCTGATGCTCTGATACCAAAATATGATGTGCCTAGATCTAAAAGTGTGTGTTTCGCTCAACTCACTCTCACAATTGATCAATCGTTTAAATTTCAAGTAAGAACAAATAGCAATAAAAAAGGATAGATAAACCTAATTCTCACTAGATATGACGCACTAACAAGGAATTAGTCTTAGCGTTGAATTTGCTGATATGACTCACAACAAATCTAAGGCCGTTACTCGCCACAATCTAAGATTGATAAGAGTAGGGTTTGGAAGAAATGACTTCTCAAATTCAATATTCAACCAAAAGTTTCCGAGTCTCAATACAAAAGGGGGTATTTATAATAGTTTCCCAAAAGACCTAATTAATGACAAAAGGACTAATTACTAAATATGATAATAAGACTAATAGATATGACAAAAGGACTTTCTATATCTAATTATCTTAATTTGAAAGGAATCTATTGACATTAAAGACTAATAAATATGAAATTAAAGACTAGATGTAATTAATGACAATAAAGACTAAAAAGATAATAAAGACTAATAATTATGAAAATAAGAACTTGTTATATCTAATTAAAACAATGTAATTGTCATTCAACGCATTAAAACAATGTAACTGTCATTGAATGCCGTTGGCTTTCAAGCTTTCCGAGTCAGTTTCCTTTGAATTGCTCCGCTTAGCTTGATTCCATCTTCCGCAATGATCCTGAGGTCCTTCTGGTTCATTCTCTTATCGATCTCCTTGTTATCCGATGGAATTCGTAGTAACAAACTCTTTAATTCCTTGATTTGAACTTGAGAACTTGATTTGGTTTCTTGCATGGTTAGGTTCCTATCACTATCCATATGATACTTTTGCATTTAGGTGCATGCCCTTTAGTCGATGTAATGCACCAATGACATTCCGGAGATGTATGATGGCATTGTTCTCTAATATGATTGAGAAATTCATTAAAGTTTTCATGGATGACTTTTCTGTATATGGAGCTTCATGTGATAAATGTCTAGAGAACCTGTCATTTGTGCTTAAGAGATGTAAGGATACTAATTTGTTTCGAATTGGGAAAAGTGTCACTTCATGGTGTGTGAGGGAATTGTGCTTGGCCACAAGATTTCAAACAAGGGGATTGATTTAGATAAAGCTAAGGTTGAGGTTATCTCAAGGTTGCCACCGCCAGTGAATGTAAAGGGAATCCGTAGTTTTCTTGGACATGTTGGGTTGTATAGTAGGTTTATTAAGGATTTTTCCAAGATTTCAAGACCTCTTTACTCTTTGTTAGGGAAGGATGCTCCGTTCTCTTTGATGATTCATGTCTTCAAGCTTTTGAGTTGTTGAAACAAAAATTGACCATGACACCAGTGATTGTGGTGCCAGATTGGGACCTACCATTTGAACTCATGTGTGATGCTAGTAACATGGCAGTTGGTGCAGTGCTTGGTCAGAGAAGGAACCGAGTTTTCTAGGTAATTTACTATGCTAGTAAGATGATGAATGATGCACAGCGCAACTATGCTACCATAGAAAAGGAAATACTAGCTGTAGTGTTTGCTTGTGACAAATTTAGATCATATCTCATAGGATCTAAAGTTATAGTGTATACTGACCATTCTGCACTTAAGTATTTGTTAACAAAATTAGATGCTAAGCCTCGGCTTATAAGGTGGATCTTGTTGCTACAAGAGTTTGACATTGAGATTAGAGAGAACAAAGGAGTTGAAAATGTTGTTGTAGACCACCTTTCAAGGATTGTAAATGAGAAAGATGAAATGCCTATTAATGAGACATTCCCTAGTGAGTGTCTCTATGAAGTCTCACTTAAAGATCTACCTTGGTATGCAGATATTGTAAATTACTTAGTTGTTGGAATTTTGCCTTACAAAATTTCTCATCACCAGAAAAGAAAATTTTTGTCTAATGTAAAGTAGTATTTTTGAGATGAACCATATCTTTTTAAAAGTTGTGCAGACCAAGTAATTAGGAGATGTGTACCTGCATATGGAATTGTTGACGTACTTTGCTACTGCCATAGTCGTGAAGCTGGTGGTCATTTTGGTGCTGAAAGGACTGCAGCTAAGGTACTTCAATGTGGATTTTACTGCCTACTCTGTTCAAGGATTGTAGAGATTTTGTGCAAAGTTACAATCAATGCCAAAAAATAGGGAACATTTCCAAAAGGCATGAGATGCCACAGCGTGGTATCCTAGTGATTGAAATCTTTGATTTTTGGGGATAGATTTCATGAGACCATTCACATCATCCTTCAATAACAAGTATATCCTTGTTGCTGTTGACTATGTATCTAAGTGGGTAGAGGCTATTACTCTTCCAACTAATGATGCATGGGAGTACTTAAGTTCTTAAAAAGAAACATGTTCACTAGGTTTGGGACACCACGAGCTATTATCAGTGATGGAGGAACTCACTTTTGCAATAAACCGTTTAGTAGTTTGCTTACAAGGTATGAAGTGAGACATAAGGAGGCCACACCTTATCATCCTCAAACAAGTGGTCAGGTAGAGCTATGTAATAGAGAGCTTAAGCGAATCCTTGAGAAAACAGTCAATTCATCAAGAAAGGATTGGTCGCTAAAGCTTGATGTTGCACTTTGGGCCTATCGAACTGTTTACAAGAATCCAATTAGAATGTCCCCATATCGAATGTTGTATGGAAAAGCTTGTCACCTTCCTGTAGAATTGGAACACAAAGCATACCGGGTAGTGAAGTTCTTGAATTTTGATAAGCAAGCTGCTGGGAACCATAGACTACTCTAATTGAGTGAGCTGGAAGAATTCAAGAATGAAGCTTTTGAGAATACTCGCATTTATAAGGAGAGAATCAAGTTGTGGCATGATAAGCAAATTCTTCATCAAGTGTTCAAACAAGGATAGAAAGTATTATTATATAACTCTCATTTGAAGCTTTTTCTTGGCAAGCTAAGGTCCAGATGGTCAGGCCTATTTGAGATAATAAATGTCTTCCCCTATGGAGTGATTAAGATCAAGAAAGATGGTGAGGAGTCATTCTAAGTCAATGGTCATCAACTGAAACACTTTTGAGGATGGAAGCACGAAGGAGGAACACGAAAGACACTTGGATCTTTATGATGCAAGCTAAGCTTAACATGGAAAAGTCCAGCTAAGGACTATAAACAAGCGCTGGGTGGGAGACAACCCACCATAAGAGTCCTGATGATTCTTTCTCCTTTTTGAGTCTTTTTCTTTTTCTTTTTGTCTTTTGAATCTGGATACTGTGATCTCTCTTTTCTTACTGTTGCAGGACTTATCAGATTTGGAGTTATAAAGCATGGATCTATAAGATGGAATTAGCAAGGAACAATCTTCTCCATTGATGAATTTTTCAAATCCGGTTGGAATTCTACATGTACAGAATCTTTCAAACCAGGGAGGTACTGGTTTCTTTTCTCTCATATCTATTTATTTCTTTCCTATCTTTTTGAGATGAATTAGTAACAGTGAGACACTGTTCGATTTAAGTGTGGGGGAAGGATGATAGATGTGGAGAATAAGAATGAAGTGGGGTATGAGTATGATTGTTGATGTCCGATTTACTGTTTACATTGAATATCTAAGACATCTAAGCTTGAAATATTGAACCCATACTTTGACTTTTTGTTTGAAAGCATGATATGGCAATTGAGGCCAATTTTTTTCAAAATTCTCTTGAAATTTTGAGATTGTATGGAAAATTATGAATAACATATGAAAAGAATATGAAATTGACTTACTTAAGTGCCTTACTCACTTACTGTTGTGATTAGATTACTTGGTTAAAATTAAGTAGTGAAATCTTTAAGGAACAAACTTACCTTGTATTTAACTTTGGAATTAAAAATTTGAGAGTAGGTCGAGTCCTTTTGAAAAAATAAACAGGTCTATTTCTAGGAAAAAGTTAGTTTACATATAATCCTTTGAATTCTTTTGAGAATTCTTTTTAACAATTAGTGAAAGAGGCAGAAGAAATTCTTTTCTTAGAGATCCTTTATAAAAAATAAGTCTTGAATTTGTGTTGCATTCAAAAGAAAAGAAAGAAAAAAGCATAACCTCTACTCCAATGACTCAAGTATTTGAGTTATGAGTATCTGAACATGAATATTAAAGTGAGAAAGAGTTCTTAGGGGTTCCTTTAAAACCTGGTCACTTGGGTGAAGAGCCTGGGATGTGCCAATTCAATGAACTCACTATAACGAGAAGAGAGGAAATGCAAAAGTTTAATACTTGAACTTTGAAAATACACACACACACACACACACACACAAAGAAGGAGGCAAAAACCTCCCAAAAAGAAAATAAATGCTTGTAAGGAAAGAAAAAGAAAAAGAATGCAAAGCTTCAAATGAAAGGAGACTTATAATAAAGAGGGAGAAACTCTAAGGAATGAGTAGATACCACATGCTTCCATCTTTTGTTATTTGGATTATATGCGTGCTAAATGTCCATTGAAGTCTAAATGGTTGTTTTTCCTTATTAGACCTTTTGTTTACTTTTGGATATAAAGTTCTTTTGTTAAACATGAGGATTAAAGTTTGCTTTATCTAGATTAACTACTTAATTTTGATTTTAGTACTCTAATTGCAAGAATTTAGTTTGCTTTGAGCGGTAGGCTAACACAGCAAGTAATAAACAATGAAAGGAAATTATGCTTGAATTGAAAAAGTCAGAGTTTGCGCTTTCTCTCACAGATTTCAATTTTGTGCTTTCAATTGTTTTGGTTGAGGACAAGCAAAAGTTTAAGTGTGGGGAAATTTGATAAACTCATATTTTACTTTTGTTTCATGAATCAAATTTCCTTAATTATTATAGATTTTGATAGAAATCACAACGAATTAGTACTTAATTTCTCTCATTTTGATTTTCAAGTCATAAAAGAATTAACAAATATAAGCAAATTGGGAGAAGTTGTGCAAATTTAAGAAATAGAACATTCAACACTGGCCAAATAAAGACCTACGCTGCCGGTGTTAGGCGGCCTTGGTTGTGATCGGAAAGCAAAATATTAAGGCTGACATAAATGATGCCAACGTACAAGACAAGTTCCATCGGCTTCTACAATTTCATTGTACGTCGGCAAAACCAAATTCAAAGCCACGATGTTGAGGCGGTGTTGAGGTGGTGTTGATTGTCCACATAATGCATTTCTTTAAAGCCGAAGCCAACACTACCAGCATTTGAAGAAAACTTTATCAGCTTTCATCCTACACCTGCAAATCTTCATCCTACGCCTTTAGCATAGAGGCAATGCAAAATACGTACAAAATCGAAATTTTAAGAACTGTCACCAACACTACCAGTGTAGATTTTAAAGTGTCACCAGTTTACGTTGAACGCCGGCCAGATCTATATCCAAGCCGTCGGCGTAGACCATGTAACTGCAGGCATACATGCTGTCTTTTGTAATTCCAATTCTTCATTTTATAATAAGCCATGATCAGATCTGATTTAAAAAAATTCCAGAGCTTTGAGAAATCATTAGAAAAAGAGAGATTAAGAATGTGTTTGTGTGTTTCAATCCTGAGGCACTAAAACCCTAATGTTCTAGCAATTTTAGAGGTGATTTAGGGTCTAGATACAATCAAGCAATTGCCTTAATTTTGGGTTGATGGATTTGTTGACAAGATGTGATGAAAAGAATTGTTTTTGAGGTGTTTTCTTATCCATGATCTTTTATATGTATGCTTGATTGTATGTTTAAGATGTTACTCTTTATTGATATATGAACATGCATGAATGGATTTGGTGATTTGAATATTTTGACTTATTTTGATGTTGATCTTGATTATGGAATTTAATTATTATTACTTATAGTCTGTTTGATTTATGAATGGCCAAAATGAGTTAGACAGATAGGATTAGAGATACTTGGGAGGGATTCGATAATCCGCATAAGTAAATCTTGGATTTTTTAAAAGGATTTGTCATAGGTATATGCATGTTTTTCATGAAATCCATGAACTCACTTTTCTTAATGCAGTTAGGGTTACAGATTTAGGTCACTTGATGGTGCTTAGTTTGTAATTTTAACTAGAATAGCATTTTTGGTGAGAGTGAATTGCTATGTACTTGAGGATTGTAGATAAATTGCCTTGACGGGATAATTTGTGCTATGATTTGAATTTTTGCTACTCTGGGTGGTGGGTGAATTCTAGTGAGTTTGATTAAATCCCAATTAATCATTTTTAATATCAACTTGAGGCATGATTCAATTCAAATGAGAATAGAAATGCATTGTTTTTTATTGTTGTTGCATCTCCTAAACCTGTATCCCTCGTTGTTGTTGCTAGAAATAAGGTTTTAGTTGTTCAAAATCATCAATTAGTTTAGACCTTAGTTATTTACTGCATTTGCATCCGGTTTTTACTGGCCGGTCAATGTTGCGCCTATATTTAAAAGTTGAAAATTAAAAGAGCATAATTTGGTGCAGTCCAGTCATCAAGCAAATGAATTGGGGAGATTTTGTTCATTTCCTTTTGTTGGCGAACCCCTCACATTCAAGTGTCTTCCACATGCTTTGAAGTGAATTACAAATTATGATGAAAGTTTAGACTAAAATAATCCACCACATAAGCACCATTACACTCCTTGCCCACTTAGCTACCAGAATTGACATGAAAAGAATTGGATTCACTACTGATTCTTCTTTTCCTATTAATGGAACTCCAAAGGTAATAATCGGTTTATATTACTTCCTCTTTCAATAGTTCATATTAGAGATATTATTGCTCTTTATGTAAGATCTAGGTCTGTCCTCATATATATATAAGGATATTTGATTTTTAGTTATATTTTATATATTATATTTGTATTATCTATTTAATATTTTTATAAGAATTATCATATATATATTTTATTTATATATTTTAATAAATAATTTATTAAAATTTTTTTAAAAAAAAACTTCTGCCATCTACCGATGGCAAGGTGTCCCCTAAAACAAGCGTAAGCAAAGAGTGGTCCGTGTCTGTCCTTATAGTAAAAGGATAAAATTACTATCACACTCACTCCTCCTTTGCAACTTTCCAAGGTTTATCTAGGGTTTAATATTACCCAGAGATCTAATTCAACACCGCTCTTCATTGAAGAATCAGTACAGATCTAAGAAACGAATCTTCGACTTGATTGATGACTTTCTTAAGGTACAAAACTCGTCTTACTCTTCTTGGACATCATCATTATCATCGACACCAGCAGTATCGAGATGCAGTGACGAAAGTGAGACTGAAATGGGTCAAAAACCGAAGTCTTGACCATGTAATCGACATCGAAACTGACCTCAAAGCTGCTTCCCTTCTCAAAGACGCCATCAAGCGTTCTTCCACTGGTTTTCTAACTGCCAACACGTTTTCTGATTGGCAAAAGCTCCTCGGCCTCACCGTCCCCGTCCTTCGCTTCCTCCGCAGGTAGGTCTCTCTCTCTCTGGTCAGCTTAATAAGGAAGATATATACTTACGCATTTTCATGGGAAAGGCAAATGCTTTATGGTAGAATTACTATTCTAATTGAAAATTTTCCTTGTAGGCTTAGTTTTTAGGAAAATTGAGTATCAGACCAGAGATTTGTCCATGATCAATTAGCTTCTGGTCGAATATAAGGGTCAAGAGTGGATTCTGTGATGGTGTGATTGTGTAGGACTATTTTATCTGTAATGTTTATCTATATTTGTTTGGCGGGTTGTTTCCATTGGTCGAATATTAGAGTGAATTGATATCTGTTAGCAGTTGTGGCATTGGGAGTCTGGAAGTGGTCAGTGGCGCATACAAGGGGGCAGGCCTAATGTCTCTCCTGGAAGTGATAAGGAATAGGGAGAAATCAGTACTGGGCTAGGAAATGAGAATGAAGAGAAAGAATGCAATGTGGAATTATCTAGGCCAATTAGTATTTCTAATGATCATATGCGTCTCAAGGCAAACAAGATGATATGAAGTGATTTAGAAGTCTCATGCTCAAGCATGGTTTGACTTTGTCTCTCAAATTAGCGTAGTGATGGTACAGAATTGAATGGCTTATGACTTTCTGATCAAGCCTTAGTACAATCTTCTTTGTAAGATAATAAGTGTATATTAACACTAAAATAAAATGTTAAAGTTGATGAATGTTTTGCATGGAGCTTTTATATGGTATATAGATGCAGGATGTCTATGCTGCTAAGGAAACAGTTGATCATTGTTATTATATTGTCCTTTCTGTAAAACATGATGGTTTGTGTGTTCTCTTTAGAAAAGGTGGAGAGGTTTATATTACCAAGACTATCCTGCTCTATTTGCATTGCTGGAGTTCTCTTTCCCAGAATGAGTGGACACATTGTGGATACGGTGCTTTATGTCTGTTTGTTTTTGTTTTTTCCGGCAGATACAGACACTTTTTCAAACTTTTTGCTAACAAATTATTTATCAAGAAATAAATATAATAAAAAAAAGTTGACAGTTCTCATCAAAAGATCAAATAGAACAAATATAGATAAAATTTAGATGCAAATCAAATATATTTACACATATCATTTTAAAAAAGATACAGATACAGATGAAAAACAGACAATCCAAACAGACCCTGTCTTCTGTGGAGCATTAAGCAAGTAAAAAGAAATAGAAGTCTTAAATTTCTTTGTCAGAAGTACTATATCTTAGATTTGCTTATATTTCTTGGTATTTGGATCTTTTCCTTTCCCTCTGAATAACGCTTTTTTCTTATTTATCAAAAAGTGAAATTGAGAAACATTACTTCTTATCTTAGGTTACTAGACTTGCTAATTATATATAACAAAATTGTATATATTCTGGACCTTTTTTTGACAGTTGGAGGTCTGTAGGTACCCTACTCTTTTTCAAGAGTTTCCTCATGCTCGATATAAGAGTCTGCCTTGTTTTAAGTTGACGGATACAGCACTGCTATTGGATTCACAAGAGCAGAGCATACACCAAAACTGCGAGAATGATACTGTGGAGCGGCTTTCTAAAGTTCTTATGATGATGAAAAGTAGAACAATACCTTTACAATCAATAATCCCTTTGAAATGGGACCTTGGTTTACCTGATAATTTTATGAATACATTAATACCAAAGCACCCAGATCATTTTCAATTTTTTAAGGCTTCAAATGGAACTTCTTGTTTGAAGCTTGTGGACTGGCATGAAAAGTATGCAGTCTCTGCATTAGAGAAGAGATATGAAAATAGTGAAAGAGGAGATGAATACAGGCAGTTTAAGAGAGGGCAAACTGCACTGGCATTTCCCATGAATTTCCCAAGGGGCTATGGTGCACAGAAGAAGGTGAAGGCATGGATGGAGGAGTTCCAGAAATTGCCTTACATTTCTCCTTATGAGGACTCAAGGCATATTGACCCAAACAGCGATCTCATGGAGAAAAGGGTTGTTGGAGTTTTGCATGAATTCTTGAGCTTGACTATTCACAAGAAGACCAAGAGAAATTACTTGAGGAGCTTGAGAGTGGAGTTAAACCTTCCACACAAGTTCACAAGAATATTTACTAGGTATCCTGGGATTTTTTATCTCTCCTTAAAGTGCAAGACGACAACTGTTGCTCTTAAGGAAGGTTATCGAAGGGGCAAATTGGCTGATCCACATCCTCTTGCTCGTCTTCGAGAGAAATTCTATTATGTGATGAGAACTGGACTCATTTACCGCTGTAAAGGGGTTGATATGATTCCTCAAGAAGATATTCTACTGAATGATGTAGAACCTAAATCAGAGCAAGATGAATTGGAGGAGGAAGAAACTGATACCAGTGATGAATACGAAGAGGAAGTGTCTGATTTTGATGATGAATCTGATGAAGAGGAATGATCGCGTATTGAAGGAAAGAATGGATCATTACATTCTTCATTGCATAGCTGTCATCAACTCCAGTGCTAAGGACTTGTTGTCTGAAGTCTTGAGTAAGAATGTTCCTCTCAGTTGCTTTTAGAGTCTTCATTTTTTGCAATTCTATGATGCCTGTGGGCTTTCTGTTCTTTTTCCTAGTGATGCATGACTTGTCGGTTACAATAAATTATTTCATCAAAAAAGGCAGCTGTTCCATCTTTCCATGAGATTGTTAAGACTTGCATGACACCAAGCCGCATTTGTCATGGCTATTTGGAAAGAGAGCCGCAAAAGCAATTTTTGAACAGTATGAAACTGTGATATTAGTGGAATTAGAAGTTCATCTAGAAGATACTAATGGGGAAAATAGTTTGAGCCAGATCCTTCTAATGGTTATAAGATAATAGGATTGCTACATCAGATGAAATAAGATGCTGGGCAAAAGTTGTAATTTCTGAAAGTTTAGTTGATCGATCCAGAACTTTGCATCATAATAGTATGCCAATATGTTGTTAGGTTGAAAACTTCTCCATCTGTTCTTGTTTGCATATGGAAAACTTTGTGATCCTAAACGCATGTTGACATGAGAATGAAGTAAAGAGAGATGTGAATAAAACCAGAAAATGGAACATTTGTAATCATGTCACCTGCCTATTGTTTATTTGTTTTTATTTGACTTCCTTCTATTAGTGGTCTGATGAAAATTTAATTTTAATAGATATGGAAAATTCTCAAGTCAACACACGTGTAGTTTTTATAATTACATTGCAGCAATTCTCTCCTGTGGCTAACACATTCACTCATGGATCATTATGTGTAACTTAGAGATTTCATTCTGTTTAGATCCGTGTCCTCTTAAGCTTAAACTTTTAGAGAGAGATCTATTCCGAAAATGCATACTGATTCATCAATTCATAAGCATAGGTGAATTAATGATTGTTCTCTTCCAATTTCAGAAGTTATCTTGTGATTTATCATTTGTTTGTTTGGTTGTTCATGGCATGCCCTTGCAGATGGTAATGCACTAGTTATGTCATTGCTGAGAGCAAATATATCCGGTGTATTGCAAATGAAAATATGTTCCCTCAACTCTTCCAATATTTTTCCTGATGTATCGTTTCTGAGGACAGTATCATCTTCGTGAAGCCTCAGCCCTGTGTAAAGGCAGAGATAATGAAATTTGGAGCTGACTTGGAGGGGCTGTTGTTGGCTTTCTGTGGTCCTGCCAAGAAATAGTACTGGTAACTCAGCCTAAGGAGGAAGCTCTTTTGCACGATCGTTGGGCAGAATGCAGTGAGTGGGTACGAGTCTTGCTAATTTTTCATCTCCAACGAGCAAAAACCAAGAGCTTGTTTAAGAAAAAGATAAAAAAGGCAGTTGGCGGGGAGTATTGTTAGCTGTCAGTTGTACGGCATCGATAATCTGCTATGATGACCCGTGCAGCAATGCTTCTAATCAGTCGATGATGATCTCTAAAAATGAAACCCGAAGGAATTTTGTTAATGTAAGAAAAACGTCATGTAATGACTTTCATTTACATGTTTGGTTTTCAGTGGCAGAAGGCAAGCTCATATTTCCGTTTTGTTTTATTTGTTTTGGCGGATGAATCAGATTCTTTGTAAACTCAGCATTCCGAACAATTTTTTCATTTGTGCAGGAACCTGGAAAAAACTTTATAAACATCCATAATGGGTGCTTGTTGGATAAGGTGCCATTTTGGCACCCATTCACATCTTAATGCCACTTTTTATGTGCCAGAATAAGATGGGTAGCAGAGATCCAAGAAATTTTTAAACGCCTTGATGGTTTGTCTTCTGAAATCTGACCGTAGTTTCGCATGGTCTTAGTGAAAAAAAAAAAAAAATTTATAATGGTTACTCATCTTATTTAAACATTATTAGAATCCTCTACCACTTTGATTGCTACTGTAGTTGTAGCCAAGATTCACTCATGTATAGATTAGAATTAGACAGTTTGTGAAACATTCAGAAAATTGAGATTTTAAGTAAAAGCTAGTACAACTCACGAGTCACGATGATTTGCATAAAGATGGAGAACCATGAGGCACTTAAAGTTACAATAACAAGCTGGGGTTAGGGATGTAACCGGCTTGGCTTTTATAGGGTTTTCAATCCATCCGATCCGTTAAAAATCTATAGGGTTATAGGATCGAGTTTGAATATATAGTAAAAATCCTATGGGATTATAGGATCAGGTTTGGATCATACAACCGATGGATACTCGATAACCTTGTGTTATAATTATTAAATAAATAAAAACATTATTAAAGGAGTAAAGAGAAAAAAGAAAACATGAAGGAGCTATTATCTTTTTTGTCTCTAAATGTTTTTCTTTTATATTCATGGATTAGTTACGGATTTAGAACTTTTTATTAAATTTTGTTCAAGTCATGTTTGCTATGGAAATTAATATTATTTGCTGTCTGTTATATTTTAATTCAAACAAGAA
Organism: Combretum micranthum; assembly: GCA_024138025.1. Taxonomy (NCBI): domain Eukaryota; kingdom Viridiplantae; phylum Streptophyta; class Magnoliopsida; order Myrtales; family Combretaceae; genus Combretum; species Combretum micranthum. The sequence goes on along the minus strand of JAMXBD010000117.1, from coordinate 1,626,946 downwards.
ATTTAATTTAAACATATTTTTAAAATATTATACGATAACAAAAGTAATATATTAATGTGTTTAAACGTTATATAATGAATGTGATCTACAACATTTTCTATCAATTCTAATGCATCATTTCATTTTTGAATGTATAGGAAACTTATGTCAAAGTATCGACTTTTCTTATATTTATTATTAAAATTTGAAAATAGGTTTTAGAAAAAAAGGTTATATGGTTGGGTTTTAGATTCATATGATCCACCCAAAACTTGAATCCGTTACATCCCTAGCTGGGTTTAACTTTTTGGCCTTGACAAAGTGGATTAGATTGAAGGCAAGAGCAACAAATTAGACTTCGGACTTTCATTTGAAGCATTTAAAAAGGGTTACTTACAAAAATCTTATAGGTGTTTTAATTAATTCGCAAGAACATGACTTATGTTAATTTTTTTGATAAACAGATGAACTGAGTTTAATTCAAAAGTGTAAATATCATTTAATAATTTTAGAAGAACATAGGCCCATATCTCATCGATCTTAAATAATCAATCTCTCTCTCTCTCTCTCTTTTTTAATAAATTTATTGCCTTTTAGAATGATTTTTAATATTTTTTTATTTAATTTTATTTAATAACAACTTTTGTCAAGTGACCTGAGTTTTATTTAGAAATGTTAATATTAGAAGGATATATGTTTGCATCTTGCCGATCTAAAAAAAATTATTGTAGAGTTTTTTTTCTACATTTTTCTTCCATTTTTTTAGTTTTTTAATATTTTGTTTATTTATTTTTATTTAATAATACATTTTATTAAATTAATTTTCTTAGATCAATAAGCAGTTGACATGTATCCCTTTAGTAGTATTTAATAATATTGTTACTTAAGATAAAACTTAGATTACTTATTTGTCAAAAAATAAATAATAATAATACATGTTATGTGTTTACAAATAAGTCAAAATACGAGTAAGTATTTTGTAATTAAACCAAAAAGAATTTCTCCAGCTTAAAGAGTTGGCAACATTAACGATTTGTTTACTTGGACATAAGGAATATATAAGAATTAAAAAGGTTATGACTTGGGAATATTATTATCAGTAATAGATTTGGAATGTTGTATTTCAATGTTCACTTTGTTTAAAGTTTTATTACTGATAAGGTTATAAATGAGCTGAGTTACTTTAGGTCAGCTCGTTTAAGACGTCGTACAACTTGAACTTGTTTAATAAACAAGTTGAGTTTGAGGTCAAAATGAAGCTCGTTTAGTTAAAGGAGCCAAGCTTGAGTTGTGCTTCAAGCTTGCAACCTTGCTTGAAAATAGATTCATTAACGACTTAAGAGCCTATTTGCGTGCTAAGCTAGGAGTTCATGAAATATATATGTTTTATAATATTATTTTATTATGTAATTATTGGTAATTAATATTTTAATATATTATTGTAAATATAATTATTTATGTAAACAAGGCTTAGCTCAAGCTTAGGTTTGTTAAGCCAAACAAGCTTAATGACCCGAGATTGGGCTAGTGAATTCTTAATGAGTTCAAGTTTGAATCTATACATTTTATGTTCATTAAAAACTTGGCTTGGCTCGCGCTTGTTAATCTGTTAAACAAGCAAAACTTGAGCATTCAAAAGCTCAGCTTGGTTTAGTTAGTTTGTAGCCCTAATTACCGAGAATACATATTTCAATGTTTACTTCAATTTATAAATTGCAACATTAAACTGAGAATATAACTATAAATACCAATGACCCCTATTTGATTATTTTTTAATAAATAAAAAGTTATTTAAAATACTTTACATATACTCATTAAACACATTATAGATGTTTGTCAAACATGCAATAAAATATATATGCAATCTATAATCTATATTATATAGAACACACATATATAGCATATTAATCATATATATATATATATTTATATAAATACACAATCTATTTATTTATCATATTTTTTAACATAAATAATACGTTGATTATGTATTTATCATTTATATTATTTACATATTCAAACATCTGTTTTACATGTTGTATGATACATATAGCATATAGATTATGATAAGTTCATAGAGCATATAGATTATGATAAGTATATACATATCGATGTAATATATATTGCATATAAATCATATTTAAATATGTTATAAGTATATGTTACAAACGGTATGTGATATATATATTGTGGTTTATTATATTTTTATATGATATATGTTATACATAATTTATATTCTACATATACTTTGTAAGTTATATATATAAATTATATAATACCTATAAATGTTATATATATAATAAGAAATTTAATATAGATATATAATCTTAATATTGATATATTTACATAATATATATTCATTTATGTAAAAGATGAATTATAACATATATATATAGCATATAAAAATATATATTAAACCTATAAATTTCCCATATGTATAAATTACTTACTTATGTACACATATATATCTTATAAGTAATTGTTATATACATATATTATGTGACATATTGTTACGATCCCACATCAGTTCTTCAAGCAATTGGGGAATGATATTTAAGTTTGAAGGGTTCTCCCACCCGATAGACTAGTTTTTTGGGTTAGGTTCTGCCTCTCCCTTTAGGCTTAAGTATCTAACATTTGATACTTTCGTTGAGAGTATCGATGCAAGTAGAAGGGGCAACCTGGGAAAGGGCTACCTAGCAGAGAAGGCTAGAGTGAAAACCATCTAGAGTAGACTGCTTGGAGTGAGCTAACAAGGGTGTTAGCTTCTCAAAGAACGGGCAATGTCACTATCCCACATCGACTCCTCAAGCAATTAGGGAAATGGTACTTAAGTTTGAGAGGTCTTCCACCTGGTAGGCTAATCTTTTAGATTGGGCTTAGTTACCTAACACACACACACACACACACACACACACACACACACACATAGATTTTGTATTATAAATCTATGTTTGTTTGTTTTATATAATTCATATTTTATATGTACTCTACAAGGTATCATTTAGTTCATGTTGTATGATATATATATATTTATATATTATCTAGTTTATGCGTATGTATATGTTATATATAGCAAATGAATCAATTGTAGATAATATATACATTATATATATTTATTAGTGAGTAGTTTTGTCATATCGTAAATTAGTTAGGACTATAATGATCGCACTATTCAATTTTCTATTCCCACTAGATAGAGAATAAAAAAAAAGAAAAACCACCTAACATGAACTACCACCACTACATGGGGATTAAAAAAATTACTAGGAATGAAAATTTCTTGTTTATTTTGCTAGTAAACAAAGTAATAAAGTTTATTAAAAAAAAGTAATTATATTCCCCTTTTATTAAATTGAAGTAAACAAGTTGAAAATACACTAAGAACACTCCAGAGGAGGGGGTGGGGGTATGATGGGGGGTAATTTGAGTATTTGCCCAAAATTTCGAAATAATTAATTTTGAAATTAGCAGATTAAAAACAAAAGGATTTGTACGAGATTAAATAAATAATAAATAGAAAGTATAAAATAAAAGAGAGGGATAAAGAAAATCAAGCCGTCAATATAACGTAGGGTTCGGCCCTTTGCCTAGCCTCCACGGTCCACCGAATGCCACTTTCGAGGTCTTCACCACCGCTTCACTTAATTTCAAAAGTTGGATTAAGATGGGCAATATTACTCCAACACGAAATAAAAACTTCCTCTCTCTTTGGGTGCTCTAAAAGAAATAGCAATTAATATTAATTGAGCACTATAGTGTATTTTCTCTCTTAATAATTTGCAAATATTATCTACAAGAGAACAAAGAAAAGGAATTTGTTTGATCGCAGTTAATGAGCTTGTAAAATAATTTGACACTTCGTTCTTTTTTTTTTTTTTTTTTTTTTTTTTTTTTTCTCCATGACTTTGTATATAAACAACCTTTGAAATTCGGAAGTCCATTAGATACAACGTTTATAACTTACCAAATATTACATGCACTCTAACGGCTTTTTTCTTTCCACATTACTCTTTGACTTTAAGCCATCATGCCTCAAATACACTTCACACCTCACTTTGTTGCGCCTAGATTTTGCCCTCAATTGCTTTTTATATGTGCGGTTGGTCAAGCTTCAAAAAATGAACTATCGAGCCTAAACTCAAATACGTCGAGCCTTAAACTTGACCCTCGACAACATTATTTGCTTCTTTAGCTTTGTCAAGCCTTTGTTTTGTACAGGTCGAGCCTTAAACTCCAACGCGTTGATCACTGACCTTAGCTTTGTCTAGCTTTAGCTTTATCACCCTCGACCACTTGCTATAGCTTGCTCTCGATAGTTCTTGCTTCTACTAAAACTTGCAAAAAACACGCACAAAGTGTACATATATATATATAATATATGTAACTAATTAAGTATAGTTTACAACAAATAAATAGTTTATTATGCGTTAAATTGTCTCATCAAAATTCACATTAAACTCTCAAGTTTAACAAAAGTCATAATAAAAAAGAGAAGGAAATAGGGTTTTGACTAAGTTGATTAACTCCGATACCAAATATAAGTGCATATATTTTGGACAAAGTTTGTAATCTAATACACAAATACAAAAAAAGAAAAAAGGAAATGTTATTCTACACTTGCACTACAATAAGCTGAGTATTTATAAAATTTTGAACTCCAATTTAACTTAAGTCACACTCAACAAAATGAAACTTGATCCAATTAAACCTAGTAACTTGAATGTGTACCGACATCCTACAAATAACTTTGTTTCATTTACACTCTATCTAGACAAAAATGGATACTATTATGCTTGACGCTCAATCTCTTATCCCTAACATTTTGTTTGGCATGATGGAACAAATTAGATAGGAAAGACTATAACAATAAGAAAATGGAGGAAAATGATTACTAAAAATTTAAACTGTTTCTTGTGTTTGGATAACAAAAAGAAACAAAAGGGTTATAAAAGACACAACTAGATATAATGGTAAATTACTTATATGCATCTAAAGATAATAAGTTAATTTTAAAAAAATAAGGCATAAAAAGTAATTTTAATTTTTTCCTTTTCCCTCCTTATTCTCTCCATTTCGGAGGAAAAGAAAATGTTAAACCCAAAAAATATATTATCTTTCCCTTTCAAACAAATAAGGGGATAATATTTAATTCCTTCATTTCCTTCTTCTCTTAATTATTATCGCTTAATTCCCTTGTACCAAACACTACAAAGGACATTGCTGCTTTGGATGAGGGTCTAGAACTAAGAGCCAATTGATATCCTATCAAAAGTAGGTATTGAATAGAAGTATCCAGGGTCTAACACATGTTTATTGTTGTTATTAAAAAAATTACTAATATACAAATTAAATGAAATTAATTATCAAAATTTCGTTGCAAAATTGTATCCATGAAATAAAATACTAAACTTTATATACAAATTAAATGTAACACTTATGATATAAATTTTGAATATGGTTTATTTATAGCATGAGTGAAAAATAATTTTTTTGGGAAAATCACAATTCAAAATTGCGACATACTCCCACCAGCTATTTATTTATGTCATCACTCAATCTCTGGGATGAACTTAGCCTAAGTCGCCAAGTTGTGTCTTAATTTTAGGACGCGACTCCACACCATTGGATGGGCATGATTAAATCGTGGTCGGCAAATCCAATAACCTTCTAAAACAAAAACATGTGAGATAAACTCACACACACAACTGAAATGCCAAATTGTCCACACAGGAGCATTTGTGCTGCCCAAATAAACCAAAGCTGATGATCGATTCCCTCCCCTATAAATACATATGTACACTTACGGATTTTTGGTGGTATTGAGCTTCCACAGTGATTTACGATGCCATGACAAGCAAAGCTAGCGCCGTCTTAGTCTTTACCCACATGAACCAAAACCTCAGCCCTAACCTTCATGGTGAAACCATGCATCAACGCTTTGGATAACCGGCTTCGTCTTCCGTAGGTAAGTGCGATTGATCCATGAATGGAGGGAAGGGATTTCATCATTATTGTACATGTAGTTAGTGTAATTTCAACTAAGGTGTTTGACTTCTGTGTAACGCAAATAAATTTATGTATGACTCGGGATATTTGTTGCGAACTTTAGCTAGAACTGCTAATTTGAAGAACTTCATGGTGTTGTGCTTGTGTTAATTAATTCTTATTGTTGGGAATGGTGTTTTTATGCTCATATGTTTGGTGGACATTGCTCATGTTTATTCGATTATTCCATTGTAAGTAGGTAAAAAATAACACACACAACAAATTCAACATTTGGGCTTTGTTTATTTGATTGCACGATAAAAGAAGAAATATAAACTAATATTGTTTTATAAGTCCCTCAGTAAAAGATGCAACATGTGATGTGTGTATATATATATATATATAAATACATATATGCATATACATAGAAAACATTGCCAAGACATGATTTCTTTTCTTGTTTTATGCAAACAATTTATTTGGAATAGACGAGGAACCCGATGCATGTCCGATGCCAGTGAAATGAAGGAAACATGATGATGCTGAACTATAGGCAACGATAGACCCCGCAAAGCATCGTTGGAAGAGGTAAGTTGACATATCATGTATTATGGTGATGTAGATTGTCTTTCCTAAATGGATGTACCATTATCTTTTTTGTGTTTGTCTTCTTTCTATTTTTATTTTTTTTCTTTTATATTAATGCAGGCCCTCAGCTACAGAGGTGCACTAGCGAACCTGCGACCCTTGCCTAGTTGTTTACGCTTAGGAGTGAGTAGCACTCATTGATAAACGAAATTGATTTTGGTGGATTGTTGAGCATGGACCTAAAATATTTAAACTAGATGCTTCTCTATAGCTCATTAAGCAACTTCAATGAAGGTACTTGCATGCTGACTACTGGGGGTGGCAATGTGTGACAATTTGTCCAAATGATGTGACAAAAATTCTCGGATTGAATTCAATGGGACCAGATGTAATGTCCAATGAAAATTATTATAATGAAGACATGAATCTTAATAATTTTCACATCGATGTTGGGAGAAGGTTGTCAAGTCTATGAGAGTGCCTAACAAAGGATGAAGTGAAATCGCCTGATCACTTTAAAATTTGTGCTACCTTATTCATGGTTGGCACATTCATAAGTCTAACGTCATCCGTTCATGTTTCCAAAACATATGTGAGGGTAGTAAGCAATGTAAATGATATATGCAAACTAAATTGGGCTGGACATTTGCTTGATTGACTATATCATGGAGTGAACCAGCGGAGAAATGTGAGATACATTATCTACGAGGATGCATTACCTTTTTAGAGGTATGTATCCAACTTTCTTAGGGAGGTTATAATACTCCATGCCATGCACCGAAGTGAATTGAAGATGGGCATGTTCCATTTGTTTTGCAGCTGTTTTACTATGACAGGGTATGGATTAGCACCATGGTTGTGCCACTATCGCGATGACCATGTTCGAGTTGTGGGCCATGAAATATTAAGACCAGGAGTGCACTGCTTAAGAAGTTGCACGGTGAAGGTGGTTTCAACCAGCCATTTGTGTGGTGTCATGATTGGATATACTATCTTCCCATTCCTTGTTTGCAATCTACATAAAATATGCTCTAATGTCATTCATGTATTGACTGAGATGAAGAACCGATTTGTTGCAGGTAGCTTCTCATCAAATGCAACGTCCTCCCCATTTAGATGGAAATGCTGTTGTAGAGACCGAAGGCGAAAAGGTATAATCACTCTTCCTATAGCAGTTGCATGTGGAGAACAACTGATATAAACCTAATATGTGCTATTCATTGTAGCACGGTGTAGATGAAGTTTGCACTATTAGGAAAGAGGTTTCTCTACTGCATGCACACATTGAGGTAGGTATTTTATTTAGGGAAAATTTATGCATGCTTCACTGCTTTCAGTCTGACCATAACTTCTTTGTTTACTAGCAAATCAAGAGGCAACTGGAGGATAGCAGAAAGGTTCATATTTGTTACTTTTTTAGGTGATTTTCTCCAATTGAGTAAGGAAGCTAGTTGATTTGTTTCTACATTCTCTAATGTTGTTTGTTCAACAGAAAAACAAAAGGATCATAGAGGACATCAAACAAGTATGTAGTGCTTATTGTTTTGTGGGTTATACTGGTCTTTCTTGCAATGGGTGGTCATATGTTCATTATATCATGCGATGCAGAATTACGAATGAAATTTAAATGCTTTAAGAGGTGGAGTTGATAAATTGAAAGCCCGATTTGATGAGGTATTGGCATGTATAGGGGAAGATGTTCGTGGGGATGTAAGAAAAGCTATCAAGGCATCTTTGATAATTTCACACTAGACATGTGGCATGGGGATGAGGACATTCACAATAATGAGAAGGAAGTGCCACACCATGAGGATGATGTAGTGCATGACATCGCCAATGCCTCACCCAACGAGACAAATGAAGACACAATGGCTCATGTGTCAGGGAAAGGTGGAACCAGACGGAAGTTGCTACACCAAAATAAGGTTGTCTTTCTTTTCCTCGCATATTAGTAGATATGATATGCAATTATTTTCTTTTCCATCCATATTGTAGACAGTTGATAGTAATAAAACTGTAATACCGTCTGATTCAAGCATTAAACTTGTGACACGTGCTTAGGCATGGTAAAGAAGAAAGGTATGCATGCATTGACTGAACAACCCCTGAGGAAGGTCTCCACAGAGAAACCAGATGGCCCCATTGTCAAGTACAGGTAGAAGATTGATGTGAATGGGTAAGCACAGGCTATTCTTAATGAGTATCCAGCAGTGAGCTTTCCTTCTTGAACATTTAATACGTTTATGTAATGTCAAGAATAAATATTCACCCCTTTTGTAAGCATTATGTTACATCATGTACGTTTGAATGTTCCATGGACAGTTAAGGTGCTTGATGTCTGCCCTTTGAGCATCTATCACCTAGCGATTTGCAACTACACTATTGACCCTAATTAGGATTTAAAGTTAGTACCTTTTACTTGCATGTCTGACTTGTCTAGTTTTAGGTTGTATCTGGAATTTTGTTGTATGTTGACAGCTTCCTCTTTACAAATGTTACCTACAGTGAGGTTCTCGTGTGCACGACTAGTCATAATTTGGTCTGATAGCATGCGTAGACCCTTGTCAATATGAATTGGGTGTGTTATCAGGTACTAAACACCCACTGCACTCTTTGGTATACCATATGGGGAAAATGCACTTAATCATTGAAGATATTTGCTTGAGAAAGTTTCATATTTTCACTTTCCTTCCATTGCTGATGGTGAAGCTTGTTGACATGGTGGCATATAAACTGAGTGTCAAGGCAAGAAAAATCAATAGTTTAGGGCGTTTATGTTGGGTTTCTATAGGGTTTTAAAATTATAAAGATCAAATCTTCCACAGCGGAATTCAAAAAGAAAACCCTAACCCAGTATCCATGTGTATTGATTAGATTAAAACAAAACAAATAGGTAAATTTCGTACCTCTAAAAGCTTGAAACTTGAAATCAATTTGCAGATCGGATCAGTAGGTACCACAAAATCACAATACCCTCTACGGTATCCACACGAACGAGCACTCTTCAAAAAGGATCATTCACGTGCTAGCGTGATCTATAACATTTCTAGATGATATTGGGATTTTCACACACGAATCTTTGTGCTTCAGTCTTTAGGGTTTGCAGATTTTCTCTGCTGGTTTAATGTCGACAGACAATCTCTTTATGTGCCTTTTATACTAATGTCATTCTCACATGAGTAATGACATTAGTGTCCCTTAATCTAATAAGGATAATATTTCCTAAAATATAATTCTTGCACATAACAATGTAATAATTTATTATTACTCTCAATAATAATAAATTATTATTCCTACAAGACATCCAATTTAGTCTATAGTCCTTTAATTTATTATTATTCTTAACAATAATAATAAATTATTATTCCCACAAGACATTAAATTTAATCTATGATCCTTTAATTTATTATTAATAATAATAATAAATTATTATTCCCACAAGACATTAAATTTAGTCCATGATCCTTTTGACTCGTTCTTTTGTATGTGACCCTGTAGGTTCACTTAATGTTGGCAATTGACCTAAAACAAATTTAGTCAACAAAACAAAAGTGGCCTCTAGCAAGACATTATGTTTACCCAAATTAAGTAAAGATCGGTGATACGATTTTTACCTAATCCATAACTTATGTCATCATCCTTTTGTCACATGATATCTAGATTGAACATAAGGCATGGATAGTGTCATCCTTATATCGTTCAATCTTATCATTTCTGGATTTCTAAGTAAACTGATAAAAACAAATGAAATTGATCATGCTATCAATTCATTTGAGCACAGCCATGCATTTCTCAATCTCACTTATCGAGGGGCCCAAAGATATCTCTTTCACAACGAGAGGGACAAATCCCATCTTAATCACTTAACTTCCTCTACATGATTTACATTATGCCCAATCTCAACCTTTATAATTATCTGGTTAAAGACAACGTTTGATTGAGTTGAAACATAATATTCCTCATATTGGAATCTATGGTGATTTCAGGTCTGAGGATACGATGACATCTTATTTTGAGAATCAGTTATGACACTAATCCATGTAGTGATCTCAAAGCGAGTTTGTCCAGTACATAGTTCTCCAACATGTACCTATGAGTTTGATTTGTATCTCCATACAAATAAATATCCCATGATTATCAGTCAAACCTCATACTAGATTTGATTCATTATTGTTCCCACAATAATAAGCATCTAAGGACATTTAGAATAATTAAATTATTCATGGATCCTATTATAAAATAAACATGCAAACAATATAATAGAAATGTTTATGAATGATAATATCCAATAATTGGCCTAGGGCACAATCACCAACAGTTTATGGTACATTCCCGTAAGTTTCTTAGTAAGCCTCTTCATGGTGATTTACCTTTCTATCATCCATTTGTCATAGCAAACATGAACTAGCCATTACCAGTGCAGGTTACCATCTTTGATGGTTCCTTTGACGTAGCACGTGTTGTTGTGGACTTACATCATACCCATCGGTTTCTTTGACGCATCCATCATTGTGACAAGGTGAGCATGCACCCTATAGTTTCATAATACCTACTACTGCATTGTATATTCCTATTACTTCTGTAGTTCATGTTCACTTTCTTCGATCATGATCTCACTTGCTTATGTAGATCTACATCCCAGTATTTGCTCCAGTTAGCGAGGCTTTCCTATGTGTGATTTATATCCACACAAGATAGATTGTCATTGTTGAAGCCGTTGTGATAGGAATCGGATCTTAAAATTTGTTGTCAAGGCTTGTGCTAGAGAAAGCTAAGAACCAACTCAAAGGATCATTACCAAATCCACGCAAGAAAGGGAGAATCTCTTCAATGATTATCAAGCTCACACCAAAACATTAAGCAATATGAGGATTTGGACTCATGAAGATGAATACAACTTCATTTATGGCTATGGGATGTATGGCATAAAGGAGCAGGCGTTAAATTGTAACAACTTCGAAGAAAAACTCAAAGCAAAGGAGATACCCTTGTCAACCACGACCCCTGATTCTAATTGTTATGCATAAAAATGGCTACCGCAGAGATAACAAGAGTCATAATGTCCGTAATTCAGTGCGTAATGTCAATAATGCCTGTATTGATACTCGTATTGATGTCGAAGATGCATTAAATGTTAGGCTTGACAAGATCACGGCCTATGATACGCCTATGATGGAGCTCGTCATAAGCATTTGAAGATTGCCTAGAGGAGATCACGGTCTATGATATGGCCATGATGGAGAGTGTGAAAGATGATAACGCCTGTGGCGTAAGGCATGATCTCGATCCGTACTATGCAAATTTCCTTTTGTTTATTTTATGTTATTTACAAGTTTTCCATTTTTGAGGGGTTCTATAAATACCCACTTTTTAGATGTAAACCCTAGCTTTTGAATGTTAATGAATTCCTTTGTTTTTTTTTTTTCTCTTATTTGAGACCTAAAACTCTTATTCTTATCAATCTTCCTGAGATTGTGGTGAACGAACCACTTGATCCATCTTGTGAGTCATATCAAGAGTAAGAGAGTGTGGTTCTGGTTATCTTTGGTGCATAACATCCATTGATAGTGTAACTCATATTCTTTTATTGCTTACATCCAAGATATAAAAACCTTAAAAATATCATCTTTTTTTTTTTTTTTATATCGGATCAAACTCTAATTATTTCGCGGGTTTAGTGCACATCATCTTGGTATCAAAGCATCAGTTTTAGTGAGGGCACATGTTGTGAAGCCAACCCTAGTTTTAGTGAGTGGAGTAGAAGCTTGGGCTAAAGAAATTTGTCATTGTGTTTTGTTACCTGTGACTTGGCAAGACGTTGTAACTTTTGGAGGCTATGATTGAAGCAAGATTTTCCTGTCTTCTAGTTGTTCGATAAAATTCGCCTGTAGCATTTCATTGGTAATTGAGTTAGCTATGTCTAAAGAGAGTGTGTACGAAGGAAAAATTGGTAATCAAGGGCAAAATGAAAGAGAGGCTACTATCATGACCACTGATCAGCGTTTAGATCAGTTGACTTCCTTGATGGAACATATATTAGGGCATTTGGAGGACAACCCATAATTGAAGGTAAAAGCGATATTTTTGCTGCTAGAGAAGTTCAAGCCAATAGGGGAAGTGAAAGAGTTAAGATCAAAATCCCACCCTTCAGTAGAGGATTGTCTGATGACTATTTGGATTGGGAACAACATGTGGAGTAGGTTTTTGAGTACTGTGAGTATAACGAACTTACTAAAGTTCGCCTAGCTGCATTAGAATTCTCCAGGGATGCCGCCTTATGATAGCGTAACCTATTGACTAGTAGGGGAAGGGGTGGAGAAGTTGAGATTACTACTTGGCGAATGATGGAGCATGTAATACACAGGAGATTTGTTTTAGATTATTACTAGTAGGAGCTATATTTATGATTGCAGCCTTCACGCCAAGGTGGAATGAGTGTAGAAGATTATATCAAAGGATTTAAGATGTTGACCATTCGTTGCAATGTGGAGGAACCTCAAGAACAGACAATAGCCTACTTTATAACTAGGCTAAAGTTCGAGATCTCCAATGTTGTGGAACTCCACAATTTTCATACATTAGTAAAGGCCATCAATTTAGCTTGCAAGCTCGAAAGATAACAAAAGAGGATTCCATACCGATAATCATTTCCTCCTAATCAAGGATCTATTCCCAATCAATCATTTCTGATCAGAGAATTAGGAGAGAAAGGTACAGGGAGTTAAGAGCTAAACACTTCAAACACGAATGTGGAAGGACTATAAGAGCAATGGTAGAGTTCCCATACACTTGTGAGGAAAACACTTCATTTTATTGCACTAACTCTTTTTTGTAGGTACATTCACATTCCTTTGAGTTGGTTATGTTAATTTTAGATGCAGGTTATGACGTGGAGATTTCCTACCCATTAGGTTTGAGGGCGAATCTTCAACACTCCCGGAGTAATGATAGGAATTGAATCCTAAAATTTATTGTTATGGCTTGCATTAGAGGAAGCTAAGAACCAATTCAAAGTATCCTTGCCAAATCCACGCAAGAAAGGAAGAATCGCTTCGATGATTATCAAGCTCACATCAAAACATTAAGCAATATGAGGATTTTGACTCATGAAGATGAATACAACTTCATATATGGCATAAAGGAGCATGGGTCAAATTGTAACAACTTAGAAGAAAAACAGGAAGCAAAGGAGATACCCCTGTCAACCATGGCCGTAATTCCGACTGTTATGCATGAAAATGGCTACCGCGCAGATAACAGGAGTCATAATGCCCATAACATAGGGCATGAATGTTAGGCCTGATAGGATCATAACCTATGATACGCTCGTGATAGAGCCTATCATTAGCATTGGAAGATTTCCCAAAGGAGATCATGGTTTGTGATATGATCGTGATGGGGAGCGTGAAAGATGATAACGCCCGTAATGTAGGGCGTGATCTCAATTTGTACTGTGCGAATTTCCTCTTGTTTATTTTATGTTATTTACAAGTTTGCCATTTTTGAGGGGTTTTATAAATACCCTCTTATCACATGTAAACCTAACTTTTGAATGTTAATGAATTCCTCTGTTTTGTTTCTCTTATTTGAGAGCCAAAACTCTTGTTGTTATCAATCTTCCTGATATTGTAGTGAATGAACCACTCGATCCATCTTATGAGTCATATCAAGAGTGAGAGAGTGTAGTTTCGGTTTTCTTTGGTGCATAATATCCATTGATAGTGCAACTCATATCCTTTTATTGCTTGCATCCAAAATAAAAAGAAAACCTAAAAATATCATCTTTTTTATATCGGATCAAACCCTAATTATTTTGTGGTTTTAATGTACATTGCGATGTTTATGGAGAACATGGGAAAGAGGCAAAATGTTGGATGGTGATATGTCTGTTGGTCATTTCAAACACTTTGGTGTTTGATATCCCTTGATTGTCGTTGCACTACTATTAGTACTTTGTGTAATTTGGTTTTATTGCAGATGGACCATCTCACGAGCTTGCTGACCCACCATGACTTGGGAGTAAGGCGGGTTGAAGAGACTTAACTAGACATCAGAGAATGGCCAGTAAAGTTCCATTGGGATATCCCAAAACATGATCTAAACAAGGACAAGTAAGTGAATTCATCTTCTGTCTAAACTTTATTGGTTTTACTAATCATGCATATGCTGGTAAAATTTGAATACCATGCCCAAAACCACCGGTGTGTTGATCATCCTATATATGTAATGCCAAGATTTGACATAGGATGTCCCTAAATTGGTATTGTCACGCCCCAGAGGGCACCCTAAACGTGGCAGTCCGCTGCATATAATATTAAAGCTAATGAATGAAAACCTTAGTCATGCAAGAGTTTCGACATCATATGCAAGGCGTGCTTCCAAGATTGTAGGAGACTCACAGGGGTATTACGTTTAAGTAGATAATAAAAGCATGCAAGAACTTATATAAATAAACATGGAATCTTCATTTAAATAATAAACTCTTACATATTCTTAGGGGCATTCCCCATCTCAAATAGTCTTGATTCAATTAAACCATTAACAAGGTAAACATAACTATAACATAAACCTACTATAGAGATTTTCTTAGAAGTTTATATTCAAAACTAAATACATATAACTTTTCCCAAAAATTCCTAGTGGCTTTGGCTCATACCTGGCATACGAAGCTCCTCGGTGCCAACCAACGATAATCATATCGTAACAAAAAGCTATAGGAGTATAAGCAAAACTAGCTTAGTGAGATAATTTCCATCTACAAGATATTTCCATAAATCAAACAAGTATTTAACAATCATATGGAAATGCACCAAATACATGAGCAAAAAAAATCCACAAGATTAACCGTAAATCATGTGTAGCATGGATTTTATGCCCTCCATGTCGGGGTTGGGAGGTTACAGGCCCATACGACCATCAAAACTTGCAAATTTGCTTGCTCTTGCTCGCCCTGTAAACTTTCCGATTCCTACTGGCCCATGTAGACTTTCCGGCTCCTACTAGCCACCACCACTACTTCCTCATTTCCCCACACGAAGAATAGTAGTGAAACAAATGTGACTCACAAATATGATATGCATGAATTATTTTCAATATAAGTTTAACCATATAATGTTGAGTTCAAGTTAAAGGCGATCAAAAACAATATTCATCATATCAATGCAAGAATCACAATTTAATTATCAAGTCCTCTTTCGATATTCCTAACTTATATTCAACCAATCATAAATTCAAATCACATAATAATTTTATCTTTTTCTTATTTTCTAGTGCTACTACCTACAAGCACACACAAGGAAATGTAACTTAGTAAAGGATTAACTCACTCCATGTCGGTAGCTTCTAATCAAAGTAGTCTTCCGGAAAAGTGATCTTGGTTCCTTCTTCACCTAAACAAGATAAAATACCTACAATGAGTCTTTCATAGAATTTCCATTCTTGAAAAGTCTAAATCTATCTTAAAATCACAGTAAAATTGGATTGGAGAAAATTCCAACTTAAAATGGCTATAACTTGCTCATTTTAACTCGGAATTTTGCATATTATATACCGTTTTCTACCTATTCGAAAAGATCTATCTATTTCTAAAACTATTTTTATCAAGCTAAGTCATTTAGATTCCGAAAAAGTGGTAACCAGATTCACCACGAATTTTCATAAACTTGAATTCCTTCTTTTAACAAAAGCTCATTTTGAAGAAATAGATATTATAATAGTTTGTAAAACCTTTGAAATGTATATACATATATTTATTGACTCATATCAAAATGTATAAAGTTAATGAAGTTGTCTCAAACCATGAAAAAAAATAGTCTTTTAAAGATTTTGGAAAGTGAGAACTTTTGAAAAATTCCTTTTTATTTTGCTTTGAAAATATCTTAAGTTATTTCAAATGAGTATTTTCTTTTCTTAAATTTAATTTCCTTAGTCTTTTTAAATCTCTAAGGAATGATTTTTGTTTCCAAGCTTAGTTTCTAACACTTTTTGAAAGTAATAATAATTCTATATTCATAGAAATAATTTCCTTGTTTCTTGAGATCATTCCATTTTCATGAAAAGAATTTCTAGTACTTGATGAAAAAGTGAAGTTTTAGTAAAACTTTTGTTTACTCAAAAGGTTCTTTCTATGTCATGTACGTTTATGAACTCCTCTAGATTTCTTAAAAAAGTTTGTTTAAGAAAATTACTTCCTACTTTTATTTCTAGAAAAGAATATTTATTTTAAGAAAATCTTTCCTTATTTATTTTGTTGAGGCAAAAATCATTATGTTCATGCATGAATATGAATCATAAAATTATGAAAACATAAGGAAACATAATAACTTAAAAGAATAAGCTAGTGAAGAAATAAATCAAGTATTGGAACCTTAGCTTCATCAAGATATCCCAGGATTAAGAATAGGCTAGTCCCATAAAGAAAAAGAAAAAGAAAAAGAAAATGTTTTGACTTGATGAGGACAAGTCTAAGACTAGAAAGACTAGTCTTGAAAACAATATGAAAGTAAATAAATTGCAAGGTAGTAAATAAATTGTAATAAAAGTAAATAAATTGCAAAACAAATGAGCTTATATGCTCTAAAAGATATATGTATATATATATATAGCTATATAGATACATATATATAAAAGCAACATAAAGAAATTAGATTCATGAACAAAAACAAAGTATGAACTTATTGTTGTTTTCTTTAACCTTCATGGTTTAAAAACACACATTAAGCTCATACTAAGTAAATGAACACTTTAGAAAAGCTAAAACTATTACCTAGAGAGGAAGTAGAAACTAGAGAAACTTGAGAGAGTTTATGGAGAGATTTTTGGAGAGTAAGTTTAGTGTATGGAAGTTGTGAAAGAAGTGGGAGGAAGAGAAGGTATTTAAAGGAAAATGTGGGAGGTAAATTGTGTTAATTAAATAAATGAAAATAAAACAAATTGGAGAGGAAGAGAGAGGGGCCCGGAGCTACTTGTAGAGGAAAGGGGGAAAATTTTATTTTATTTTTTTTTGTATTTTTGTTAATAAAAAGTAATATATGAAAGATGTGAAGTTGTATTGGAAATGAAAATTGTAAGAAATAGAGGTATGGTTGGTAAGAGTAGGTTGTAAGAAAAAGTAGAGATAGATGAATAGTATAGAATAGTAGAAAATAGTATAATGTAAAGTAGACATGACAATTTAAATACCGGTAGTAAGGAAATACGCGTATAATTACGATATATGATATTTTTAGTTACCGAAAAATTTTGAAATTGATATTTTTGAAAATTTTATATTTTTATGAGTCTAACGGTATATTCGAAATATTTTTACTAATCTGAGTTCCGGAACACGCTTTTCGAGAACTGTGTCCGATTGTGCTCAAAACGAATTGTGGTTTAACTAATCTATAATTTTTATGCTTTTTCAGGTTATTATGAACTATTCTACATACTAATCTCTTACTAACTTTCTTAGGGTTGCTTAAACGGGAATGCCGGACTTGATCAGATGCAAAAGACTAGGGTTTGTTGACTTTGGGATTCCAGTTGACTTTTGAATTAGGGTTTAAGCTTAACTTGATCTCAAAACTTTGGAGGTTTACAGGTATGTTGTTCCTATGTTTGTCCTTCCTATAATTGTTTCAACCGTGCAGTCAACATTATATGTATGATTTAATTTTTTGGTTCTTGATGCAGCGGAGGTAAGATAGGGTTTATCGCAAGATGTTGATTCGCGCACGAATACCGGGCTTGTGATCTATAAATATCTATTGATTCTGGAATACCTAGATATCTGGCATTAAAAGTGAAAATCTACACAAAGATAACGAGTTTTGAAATAGAGAGAACACTCTCAAAGAAATTTCATTCAAAACAATCTTCTGTCTTTCATATATCATAGGACTTACATATATATGGGCAAGCATAAAAGTTGCCATAACCGAAAAATGACTAAAACCTATTAAATAATATAAAATAGTATTTAAAAGGAAAAACTAAAACTAATATCCTATTAAAAGATATTAAATCCTATGAAATTGACATCCTATTAAAAGACATTAAACCTATTAAAAATAAAACTAAATGATACTAAAAATTATTCTTTAAAAATATTAAATGATATTCTAAAGGCATTGACTGCATTATTAATTATGAATTTGAAAAACCCAAAAGACATGTAAAGTACGCCGCTCCAACACGGGCAATGTAGAACTAAAGGCCAGTGGCATATGTTACCGACATAAGATTTTCCGTCTCTTCATCATATGCCGCATCATCTTCTCCAGGCTGGACAAAATTCAACCTTGAATTTTTACCATGTTACGCAGTAACTCCTTAATCTGTCTCCTCAAATCTTCATGTTGTGTAGGGCTCATTCGATCATGAAGATGATTTAGAAAGGTTATGCCTAGTTCAAGATCGATTTGGTATTGAATATCATGCAGAGGTAGTAAGCCATCATGCGATTCTTTAGGAAACACACCTTGAAACTTCTTCACTGTTGGAATGGCTACTTGAGATAACTCAAATTCTCCTTTAACCTGCTTACCCACTAAAGCAGACACAATATTAGAAACATGAATCTCCTGTTCACCACTTATCACGAATTCTTCCTCAACATACTCGGTGTCAAAAACAGGTCTTCCATCACCTATAGCCTCCAACACAACTTCATCATAAACTGGTTCAAAATTGCCTCTTCCTTTAAAGACATCCCCTTCATCTTCCTCATAAACGTCAAATATTGGTTCTTCATCATAGTAATCCCCATCGATAGAAGAGAAACCATCATCAAATTCTAGGATTTATATGTTCATCCTTAATTCCTTACGACTACTATCTTCATTAACAAAAGAGGATTCATCATCTAATTCCTCATAACCTACGTCATGTATCAAATCAGAATTAGGCACCAGATTAGGATTAGGGTTTCTACCTTTATTTTGATTCACCAAAAGTGCCTCCATCCTTTCTGTGACCTGATCCACCATATCACTCAACCACCAATCGACTTTCTGCTCGATTCGTCGACCTAGGTCATCACAACCATAGATTTCATCTATATGTCGCTAGTTAACCTGTTTACGAGGCGCCATGATATTTCAAGAGCGAACGCGGCTCTGATACTAACTGACGCAGCGAAGGTAAGATAGGATTTATTGCAAGACGTTGATTCGCGCATGAATACCCAGCTTATGATCTACAAATATCTATTGATTCTGAGAATACCTAGACATCTGACATCAAAAGTCGAAATCTACACAAGGATAATGAGTTTTGGAATAGAGAGAACACTCTCAAAGAAATTTCATTCAAAACAATCTTTTGTCTTTCATATGTCATAGGACTTATATATATATGGGCAAGCGTAAAAGTTGCCATAACTGAAAAAGGACTAAAACCTATTAAATAATATTAAATAGCATTTAAAAGGAAAAAACCACAACTGACATCCTATTAAAAGATATTAAATCCTATGAAACTGACATCCTATTAAAAGACATTAAATCCTATTAAAAATCATACTAAATGATACTAAAAATTATTCTTTAAAAATATTAAGTGATATTCTAAAGGCATTGACTGCATTATTAATTATGAATTTGAAAAACTCAAAAGACATGTAAAGTACGCCGCTTCAACATGGGCAGTGTAGAACTAAAGGCCGGCGGCATATGTTGCCGACATAGGATTTTCCGTCTCTTCATCATATGCTGCATCAGTTCTTATCTATTACTTATCAAATCCTTGTAGGTCTCGTAGATTGGTCGGATAACCTACTCATAATTGAGGCCATCACACTCGCCCACTAACATCTGTAGAGTAAAAAAGATGATCTTGCTATTCCCATTCTTAAGAAGATAACTAAGAAGAAGAAGTAAGGTCGTGCTTCAATAATGTGTTGTGCTTTATTTGTAGTAGCTTGTAATTCTTATAACAATCAATTTTAGCATACCTCATACTTGTAGTATTTGTCAGTCTTATTCATTGGCTGCCCGATGGTGTTCTGTAATAGGGGCCAACATGTTTAAACCTTGTGTCCATGTGAGAAGTTGATGTACATGTAATCTACACAACTAAATTGTGACTGACGATGTTTTTCTTTGCAGTCCATTTGCATGTAAGTTGCAACACTAAATATGTGGGACGCATTTCTTTCCCCATGAATGGGATCTATTGGTAATTTTGTCCCATTATGGTAACGTGGAAGTTTTGTCGTATTATGCTAATTATAGTTCGATTATAGTAGGTATTTTATCATATTATGGTACTTTAGAGGTCGAAAACTGTTGCAATTAGAACAAAGTAATTTTGTCATAATCTAGTAATTATCATCATATTATGGTAAGTATGTTGTCTTATTATGGCAATTATGAGATCAACAACTGCTGAATTTAGAACGGAGTAATTTTCTTGTATTCTGGTAATTATTGTCGGATTATGGTTAGTATATTGTCTCATATTTGTAGTTACGTCCTACCGTGGTAATTTTGTCACATCCTAGTAATTATTGTCCGATTATGGTAGGAATATTGTCCTATCATGGTAATTTCACTTAGATGACTGTTGAAATTACAAAGGAATAATTTTGTTGTTACCTGGTAATTATTGTTGGATTGTGGTAGGTGTATTGTCCCATTATGGTAATTTTGAGAATGATAACTTTCGATTTTAGAATGTCGTAGTTTTGTCGTAATCTAGTAATTATCATCAGATTATGGTAGGTATATTGTTCTATTGTGGTAATTTTGAGATCGACGACTACTAAAATTAGAATGGAGTAATTTTGTCTTATCCTGGTAATTATCTTTAGATTCTGGTATGGATATTGTCCCATTATGGTAATTTTGAGATTGACGATTGTTGAATTTCGAATGGAGTAATTTTGTCGTATTTTGGTAATTATTGTCAGATTATGGTATGGATATTGTCCCATTATGGTAATTGTGAGATCGATGACCGCTGAATTTAAAATAGAGTAATTTTGTCATATTTTGGTAATTATCATTAGACTGTGGTATGTATATTGTCCCATTATGGTAATTTTGAGATCAACAACTATTGACTTAAGAACGGGGTAATTTTGTTGTGTTCTAGTGATTATCGTTGGATCATGGTATATATATTGTCTCATTATGGTAATTTTGAGATTGACGACTTTTGAGTTTAGAACGTCGTAGTTTTGTTGTATTTTGCTAATGTTCGTCATATTTTGGTAGGTATATTGTCTCATTATGGTAATTTCACTTAGATTTTTATTTGAATTTGCACCACTTAGCAAAATATGGGCCTTTTTCTTTTTCTGTTATGCTTAGTGACCAACACCTAATTAGCCTACTCCTCTCTTCATATGAAACCCAGCCTAACCATGCTTCGCTCAAGTACAACAGTGACATTATTCATGTTGGAGGGAAATTGACTTTCCTTAAATCAAAGATTGAAGAAGGTGAAAAGACTCTCCTTTGGATGTAAATCTGTGACCCCAAGGACGAACTCGAACATTGATCTCAACAATACCATTGCTTAATAACCAGTGGGTAGGTCGATGACCACAAGGCCTGTCGTTTTGCACTGCCTCCATCGGTTAGTAGCTTGTCTCTTACCCTACTATTTGTTTTGCACATGTACTTATTGCAAAGGCTTTTGATCTTCGTGACATAATCCTTTTTGTACGATAAGATTGTGCTATTGTTGAAAAGCAAATTTGGCTTTCCTTTTGTTTTGTTTCTGGAAAGGGAAACAAAAAAAATAACAACCATTTACCATGTTCGTTATATGGTCAAAATGTATTGTACAAGCTACAGGCTTATGATTTCACAAATGACATGAGGAGTTTGCATCAAAATTATCCATCCATTTGCTTGTCGTTTGCATGACATGACCTTATTTAGGTTTTGTTTGTATGGCATTTTAGCAATGACGATACATTCATCCATCATTGGTTTGGGGGTTAACGATGGAGGTCTCCTAAAGGGTACTATGAACCACCTGGAAGACAAGGTATTTTCCAATTTGTCACCTCTTATTTTTGTGTAAGGTCCTACTATATATGTGATAACACTTGAATGTCGCTTTAATCCCTTTTGCAGGATGTAGACAAGTAGGTTGGGGAAATTGTTAAGACACTAGGGGACATGACGATCGATCTTGGAAACATATAGAAGAAGTTATTCACATCACTGAGATCATTCATATGACAGTGCATCACAGAAAAAATGGCTACTATTCGGTCAAGTGTTCATAGGTTCACAATTATAGGACAAGTGGTTGCCATGCCCTCCGACATTCCCTCCATCATTGTGTTATCATCCAAAATGATGAATCGAGATGTCTTATGCATGGTGTGGATAAGGGTATACAATCCACTCAAGTCATGAAGATTTGGCATAACTTTGGGATACGATTCGAACTAGTTGATCCAATATCATTACTATGGCAATTTTGTGTTATCACCTTAACATCATATTTACAATGTAGTAACTTCGTCACATCATGGTACGTTCATCTTGATGTGGTAAGTCATAGAATTGTTGTAATATAGTAGAATTGTCTTATTCTGATAGGTTAAGTAGAAATAATAATTTGATGGTGGCAAGTATGTCTGATTTTGGTAGAATAGTCGTATATTGGTAGTTTAATTTAAAAATCATAAACTCAACATACTAAGTTTGTCAATTATGACATTTTTGTCTTCGTCTTGTAGGTGGTATAATTGTTTTGTCATAGCATAGTAGTATCATATTTGTAGGTTAATTTTACTTTGTATTTTCAACATGGTAATTTTGTCGGATTATGCCAATTTCATGTTGAGATGGAAAGTTTATCTGATTATGGTAGTTTCGTCTTAATTTGATACATTGTAATATTGTTGTATTGTGATAATTATTATCGTGTTATGCTATGTTTGTCGATTTGTGTAAACTTTTTCTCAAATCCATACGTGTAAGTTTTGTTTTGTTTTGGTGGTTTGTTGTGTGATGATTGTAACACCGTATGGACATGTTCACGTTATTTATATTGCAATGTTTCATTGACACAACGAATTCCAAAGTTCCTTCCTTCTTTACTCAAAAATTCACTCTCCATGACATTGATTGTAAGAAAAGCCACTATTTGAGGACTATATTTATGAACCCATCGCATAAGGGACGATGTGCTCCACATAATGTGAGAAAGAAGAAAAGAGAGATGAAAGGTGGAGAAAAAACAAGAGTACAATGACCTATCAGCAATCAATGCCCTCCGGTAATTGTATGTGTAAAATTAAATTCTCCTTTATGATTTACGATTCGGACTAATGATCAAGAATATGTGTAGTTTGTCAAGTCCAACATGTCGAAGGAAGTGCACCAACCCCTAAATGGGATTTTTACTTAGAAGGAGATGGTAATCCTTAATTATGTCCTCGATGAGGGTCTTAGTGTATGGTAAGACCACTGTTAAACCATTATTAATTGTACGTATATAAGCCATCATAAGTATTGCATGCATATTTTACAGGGAAGTGATTGTACAATTAGACTTTCATCACCTCATTTGGTCAAACCTTCTTACTTTGAAGATGGATGGATGGTTTATGGGCATGTGAGTTAAGGCTCATGTTTTAGGAGTATGGCAGCATCATTGCTGTACTGTGCCTATTTATGTTCTTCCAATGAGACCTTTGCAGGTTATCAACATGTGGTCATGTAAGAGAACATGTGAGACAATCTCTAAAGACTAAGCCCACACAGGTGGTTCTTGCCACAATTGGCCTCTATAATGATCTACTAATTTTTTAGCTGGTTAGTTATTCTTTATGACTATAACACGTTGTACCCTCTTTTGCTGATCATTTGTGCCAATACATCACAACAAGAATCTTCAATGCCTGGTGGCATGATAGATGGTGTTGTTACCTTCTGCGAAAGGTACATAGGGAATTTGGACACATGTCATGAGGTGGGAGTTGTGTTATTTGTTGCATTGATGAATTCACTTCCCATATGTTATACATTTTTCCTTGCGAACCATAAATATGGCTAGACTTACATCTAATTCCATGTTTGTGTCATGCATATCTACCTTCTCGTTTCATCGACAACAACCACTGGATGTTGCTCGTGATGTCAGTTGCAATGAAGAAAAATCATGGTGTTAGACATGATGAAGCCGAGAACAGCTAGGCAACTGACTCGACAAAAATTCTATCATGGCATGGTAGATAGATTTACTATATTATAACCGACATGTTTATTGCAAAATGTTGTATGACCATGGAATCGAAAGGCAATTCTAATAATGCATTCATCTACTTAGAGTTGCAAATGTCAAGAGAATGTTCTATGCTTGGACTGCGAGCCTATACTAGACGTGGTGCTTTTTGGAAGGGGCGATTGGATACATGGGAATTTGAATATTCGATTAATGCTAGATTAACTTAGCCATAATGAGTAGTACACCTAATGTATTTGCATTCTTATTGCAAACACATGGCTTCACTACGAATGTCCTTTAGTGAGTGAGATTTTATGGTTTTCATGGTATGCAGCTCTAATTGCGGTATACATGTCATTAAGTTCATGAAAGAAAGGAGTCTACAAAGTGAGATGGGTCGCATGGTGTGTCATATGCCAATAAGAATTGTAACTTGACCTCCCTTTCCTTTAATGTGTTAATTTTATATTGGTTTTGATTTTTTGAAGGTAGCCCATTACTATGACAGATGGAAAATGATTGTTGGACTTGTTCAATGGGTCATCAAAAGAAAAAGGACAGATTGGTAACTGGTCGTAGCATACTTATGTGGTATATGATTGCTTCGACATGCCGCTATAGATGGAGCAATTTTTTTTTGTGGGATAGTCAACAACAATGTGACCTTATTAACTTGTTATAAATCAATGCAATTTATCAACTGTAGCAAACTTTGTGAACAAGGATTTTGTTATATTGAGGTCAAACCATGTCATGGGATTCGAATCTAGTTTCATCTCATTTTCGATGAGGTCATTAGTAGTTAGGTAAATACTTAATTTGGTTACATTATTAGATGTTTTTTTCAAATTTAGGTGATTTTAACCACAACGAGTGAATGTGCAGGACATAGCAAAAGCAAGCCATGTCAGGGAGGCTGGCACCAACAACATGAGAGGGGATTCACGTGCATTTAGGCTAGTTATGGGCATTCATGATTGTGTCGTTGGACATGACATATCGCCATTGTTGCTATTGCTAGTAATTTACTAAATGTAACAATGTAAATTGATAAACATTTTCGGTGCAAATTCAGATAATGTAACTTACAATTGTCACCATTATTGTATATAGTTTATCCAACCATGATGGGGTATGAAACTTCTTGTCCTCCCCCTCCATGAAGTTTACATTTTGGTCACTTCCTATAGTTGTTGCGGATGTTGTAATATGTTATGTTCCCCCAGTTGGTTCCTTTGTAGGAAATGCTGAGGTTTAGTCTCGATTTTTATATATTGGTCCTTCATCACTTTGTCTGTTGGAGATGTTCTGACATTACAATCATACATAACTCACTCGAAGATAGTATAATTCAATTTTTTTATTAGAAAAAATT
Source organism: Combretum micranthum (assembly GCA_024138025.1). Classification (NCBI taxonomy): domain Eukaryota; kingdom Viridiplantae; phylum Streptophyta; class Magnoliopsida; order Myrtales; family Combretaceae; genus Combretum; species Combretum micranthum. The sequence goes on along the minus strand of JAMXBD010000117.1, from coordinate 1,600,842 downwards.
ACTGAAATGTGATGAAATTATGACAATTTTAGAAATGGTCATGATTAAATAATTTTGATGAAACAGTAGGTAAAAAATTTGAATTGATTCACTGAGGGTGTTACATGAATTAAAAATGGTAGGTTGACTAATGGGTGATACACATTAAGAATAAACAAATCTGAACCGATTGACTAGGGGGTGTTATATGAACTCCAAATGGTAAGTTGACTAGTGGGTGATACACATTAAGAATGTCAGATTAGTGAGAGTTCATGTAATTATATTCACATCAAATATGTAAACATTTTTCTATGCCTTTGTTGGATGTTCACGTATGCATTGTTAAAAATCATGGACCTACAGCTAAAAAATTTGTAACACAAATACACACCTTTCACAAACATCCATGAAATTGCGAACACTTTTTCGAGATAAGGCAATAGGTGAAAGTGATTGTGCACTAGAAGTGAAACTAAGTCCACGATAGTAGAACATGGGAGTGAAAGGTAGTTCCACGAAGTGATGTGAGCATTTATAATTCTTAACAACTGAAGACATTAGATTAATGGAGTTTTCATCCCACCAAGAAGCAGAAGACTTCTACAAGTTGCATGCAATTTCTATGGGTTTCAACATACGTAAAGGACCATCGGAGAATGAAGGACGTGCTGTGATGATGCAGAGGTGGGTCTGTAATAGAGGTGAAACTTGTAGCAATGACCTTAAAGTACAAAGTAAAGGGAAAAATGTAGAGACATTCCATTACACGATTTGATTGTTGTGCAACATTTAGGTACTCAACGAAGATGAAGGAAAATGAAGAATAAAGACATAATAACTGAGCACACACATGAGTGGTTTCAACCAATCACTCATTTTTACTTAAAGGTAATAGGAAAATAATGCCTCGAGAATGTGCATGCATCAATATATTGCATGATATCATTATAAAGCCTAGTCAAATTATGGATCACTTGGTGAATTTTTCGAGGTGGGTTTGGTTATTTTGGATTTACACAGAAGGATCTACAGAACTACATAATGAAGAAATGAGAAGAAAATGCTAGGGAACGTGATGCCGCATTCGTGGTTGCATATATGATGGCTAGAAGTGAGGCCGATCCAACATTTTTTCTACCAGACGTATTTGGACAATGGGCAGTTGTCTAGACTAATGTAGGTGGATTCCAAAAGCAAAATAGACTATAAATGCTTTGGCGATGTAGTTGCATATAACTCCACTTACAGGACCAATGTTTACAACATGCCATTTGTTGTTATCGCATGGGATTAATCACCATCACTAAACCTGTATATTCGGATCTACATTGTTGAGCAAGGAGTCCACCGATGCACATTGTTGGGTGTTGAGCAATTCATAGAAGCGATGGATGGGAAACATCCAACATCTGTGGTCACTAATGGAGCAAAAGCAATGCATGCTGCAATAGCACAAATTTAGTCGCACATAGCACATCGATTATGCACATGGCATCTACATAGGAATGCTAAAACGAATATTAACAGCCCCGAATTCATCGAAGAGATCAAGAAGTGTCTATACACACTCAATGCCCATTGTGGAGTTTATGGAAGTATGGGCAAATGCGGTTACTGAGCATGGGTTACATGGACACTCGTGGATACAAGCAATGCATGGAAATAAATATTGTTGGGCTGAATCGTACCTTTGTGGGTGCCTCTAGGCAACCGTGTGAATGACACAACAGTGTGAATCCATAAATGCACAGGTGAAGAGGTTCTTGCAAAAAAGGTTTAAGCTATACGAATTTATAGATGGTTTCAGCAGGGCAATTGATAGCTGATAGGAATCAAGTTGTTTCAATATGTGGAAAAAAGAAGCTCCAAGAATCATGGGCGTGGAAAGCAATGTGAAAGCTTCGGATTACTTCCTATACTGGCCTTACACCAGCAGTGTAGCCGCCCTATGCCAGCAGCGTAGATGCCCTGAGTCGACGGCGCTCAACTTCCAGAAGCCGATGCTGATGTTCATAGAATTGAAACTTCTAACACCGGTCAACAACACTACCAATATTCCTTTATTAATTGCCAACGTTCATTTATTTATTTCCAGCGTGACTTTTAAGTTTTCTAAGATGTTTCTTTATATGTATTAGGTTTTGGCTGGGAAAGATTAGTTTTTTTTAATATCTTTGTTTTGAGAATAGTCTTGAGAGAGTTGTGAAACTTCTTTTTGGGGAATTTGATTATTGAGATTAAAATTTCCCTCTTTAATCCTTGTTCTTATCAATTCTTGTCGTTACATAGAATTTTGGCGAACACCATTATTTGAACCTCGTGATTCATTTGACAACCGTGAGTGATGTCGTGGATCCTATCGATCAATAATTTATTCGCAATCCAGTTTGTTGTTGTTGTTCATGGAATCTATCGAGTGACGATTTCATCCATATTTAATTTTATTTTGTAATTTCATATCACTCAAAAACCCTAAAAGGATCAAGATCATATTTCTATTTGAGATCTATTGAGGAGGCTACATCAATAGCCTTTGACATCAAGAGACACTTGCAGAGTATAGGACTAGACACACACAACTTACAATGCAATCGGTCTTCACAAGATTTGAGGCTCATGCAACAGAGGTTTTCACTTGTGCCATCTATAACAAATTCCATGACATTCTCTGTGATGAGGCTCTACGGTATGCTGTTGATCGAACCGAAAGGTGCCAGATTCCACCAATATTCATTACGGTAGCATGGGGATAGTCGAAAGGCTGAGCAGGTGGTATCTAAGACATGAAACCCCTCATTGAACTGCTCTTGCGTGGAATTTTAGACAAATGGTTTGCCATTCCGTCATGCGATACATGTTTTGAAGCTTAAGGAGCTAGTGGAAATTCCTTTCAATCTCATAATGACGAGATAGACGAGGAGAGCAAGGGCGCTACATCGACAATAGGGCCCTTTGAGTGATACACATGCTTACACGCTTGATTGGAAAGAGAAATGCTTGCAACAAGATGTGCTACTAGACAAGTCAGACGTCGGAAGAATATAACGAGGTATTAGATGAGTGGCACGTCTAATAGTGAAAGTCAGTAGGATGACTATAGAGGACGATGGGCCAATTACAGATAGTATTGAACTCCCACAGTCAATTAAGGACCCACTTCGGCCACATAGATAAGACACCATGCTGAAGCGCCACCAAACCACAAACTCTCCATGAAAGTGCGGCAACTACTGTGGTACCAGCCATACCTATAGGACCTGCCCCAACATGTGCAAAGACCATGCATTCACAACTTCAACCATGGACCTAGACATAATAGATAACAACAATGAAAACATTAGATTAGTAGAGGAATTCTTATTTATAGAGGAAAGGAGCACGTCAATGGTCAACCAATGCCATCGTAAGGTTCTTCCAGCACACCATCCACATCCGTATGGTGTGCACCCGAATGATGCCTCCAATTACAACTGGTAAACACCACATCTCATAGCGTAGGATATATGTCATCAAAGTAGAACGAGTGTTGTATGAACATATCTTGCGCATATGGCTAGCTCGCAAGAGCATGTGTGATTGATTGACTTCTCTGTTCACAGAAGTGAGCTTCATATGGAAATCGCTGAGTCCTTTCGTGGTGCCCATGTCAATTTGTCAGACTATGTCCTTTTGCTAGATGCCTTCTTATAAAAATGTAGTCCAATTTCATTGAATTCATGTAATTTGATATTGTAAATAGATAGAATGGGCATATTATGTTATAAAAATGCTTGTTTCTTTTGCCACTCCATTGAGTGTTCTTCTTACTAATCCCCAAAAAGCTGTTATCCCACCTTAACATACCAAGGGTTGGTATTCAAAGTCATTTTGTACGATATCCTCGTAGGTCGTCAAATTGTTGCATTGTGTAGAAATAGTGGTATTATGGTAGCTAATAATCGTATTCTAGTAGGTAAATTTTACACGATATATTCTATGTGTAATTGTTGTATTTTGGTAGAATCGTCCTATTCTAGTAGGTTCTATGTTGTAATTTGTCGAATTCTTATAGTTTGGTCATGATATGGTATATCGTAATATTCTTTTATTGTGGTAGTATGGTCGTATTCTAGTAGGTTATTATTTACATTGAATTTTCTATCTTGTAATTTTGTCGTATTCTGGTAGTTTGGTCTTATTTTGGTATGTCGTAATATTGTCATACTGTGGTAGAATCGTTCTATTCTGTTAGGTACAGTATATCTTCTATGTGGTAAATTTGTCGGATTGTGGTAGTTGAGTTGTATTTTGGTATGTCGTAACATTATTCTATTGCAATAGTATAGCTATATTCTTGTAGGTTACTTTTTACACAAAATTTCCTATCTTGTAATTTTGTCAGATTTTGGTAGTTTAGTCCTATTTTGATATGTCGTAATATTATTCTATTGTGGTAGTATGGTAGTATTCTGGTACGTTACTTTTTACATGAAATTTCCTATCTTGTAATTTTGTCAAATTCTGGAAGTTCAGTCCTATTTTGGTATGCCGTAATATTGTTCTATTAAGGTATTATGGACGTATTCTAATAGGTTACTTTTTACACAAAATTTTCTGTCTTTTAATTTTGTCATATTCTGGTAGTTCGATCCTATTTTGGTAAGTCATACTATTATTGTATTATGATAGAATCGTCTTATTTTGGTATGTCGTGGGTAGAATAATCGTATTCTGGTAAGTAAAACGATATTTTCTATCTCGTAATTTTGTCAACTTATGGTAGTTGGGTCTTATTATGTTATGTCGTAATATTATTGTATTACGGTATAATGGTCATATTCTGATAGGTAACTTTTACATGATTTCTTATATGTGCTAATTTGTCAAATTTTAGTAGTTGGATCGTATTCTAGTATGTCGTAATATTTTTGTATTGTGGTATAATGGTCGTATTCTAGTAGGTAACTTTTACACAATTTTTTTTATGTGGTAATTTGTCGGATTCTAGTAGTTGGGTTGTAAGAGTATGTCGTAATATTATTGTATTGCGGTAGAATGATCATATTCTAATAGGTAACTTTTGCACGGTTAAACTCTTTTGTCATTTTGTCAGATTCTGAGAATCATCATATTCTGTATTTTATTTTTATTTTCATATAAATGTCATAGTATTATTCTATTGGTAATGTGTTCTATTGTCCTAATATTAGCTCTATCGTATAGTGCTAATTGTGAGAACTTTATGTTATTTTCATATGTGTTAATTTTGTTGTATTTTGATAGTTTTTTGTCTCATTGTGGCAATAGTATAGATATAACCGATTTACCAAGTCACGTCTTAATTTTATGCTACAAGTACACAACTTAAACTAAAAATTTTACCTCAATCTCCCTGTCCACTCTGTCTCCCTCTCTCTCTTATTAATTGGCAACACAATCTCCCTCTCTTTTGTCCTTTTCTCTCTGTCTCTCTCTTCTTAGCTATTGCATCGCCTCTCTCACTCTCTCGCTCTTTTTCCTTACTCTCTCCTCTCTGTCTCTTACAATATATGCTGTATATGTACGACATCTTATTCTTAAGATCTACTTGTATCACGTTCATAAAATGCAGTACACACGCACTTAATATACATGCATAAATCATGATTTTAATATTATATATTAATAATTATTTTCAATTTGACTTTATTTAAATAATTATTATCACCAGTGACCTTTAAAACAAAAAAATTATTTCGTAGCATCCATAACTATGACGTCGTCATTGTCACTTCCCCGCTTGGTTGCGTCATGCGGACAAAGGTACACCACATTGCAATATAGTAAAATAATGCCGTGCATAAAGTGGAATTTATTAAGAATTTCAATCGCAAGAACACGCCAATGTGGACGGCTAGGCAGCCAATACATCGCTGCTTCAATTCTAAACAACTACTACTCGAGATGCTCAGAATATCTACAAAGTTGCCCTGAACTTTAGACAGCACCAGAAGAAAAAATTTACAGATGACAGTGATAGAAGGAAGACACAAACTGTACATTAGAGGACATTATATACATAGGTCGACTCTTGCATCCTATGCTAGTCCCAAGCACTGATAACTGCAGGACCAGCCGCATCATAACCATCAGAAACCCCATATGAATTGCCAAGATGACCTCCCCCATAATGATCAGCGAGCCTGCTTGAAGAGCTTTTTCTTCTGAAGTCACGTCCACCAAATCTATTTCCACCACTATGCCTACTTTTACCACCGCCAAAAGATGCTTGTGATGCATAGCGAGTGAGCCAAGCAGGCACTTCCTGCTTCGCCTCCTGCATCAGTTCAGCTAGTGGCCTCGCCAAAGACAAATTAGCATCATTAAAGAAGGCTGTTGCAAATCCTGTCTTGCCAGCTCTCCCTGTCCGTCCTATTCGGTGGACATAATCATCAATGTCATTTGGAAGATCAAAATTGACCACATGAGCCACATGAGGAATGTCAAGACCACGTGCGGCAACATCAGTTGCAACCAGAATTGGCGTTCTACCACTCTTAAATGATCTCAATGCCTGTTCTCTTTCCTGCATTGGGAAATCATATTTAACTCCCACGGAGAAACCAAGACCAACAACAGAAAGCGAATTGTTCACACTACCTGAGTAGTTTTTTCAGTTTGAAAAGTTCCTTCCACAAGACAAACTCCCATCAATTACTTAAAAAAAATTATCTTTAAATGTGATAGCTTAATTTAATTGTTGTAATGGTATCCACAAAACTGGAAAGAAAATTCCAATAGTTACAACTGTTTAGATTCATTGTAGTTGGAGCTTTGAGATATTTCATTAGAATTAGAATCTTGAGTTCCACCTATGCAAATAATTTCCTTTTCCCCCCGCAAGAAATTATGCTGTCTTCCTACATGATTGAGTCTCTTTTTAGTTCTTATTTGGGGCTCACAATATGAGGTGGTGTCAATGGTAATCACTTGGAAGAATTGTAAATAAGGTGATGATGGTAAATATAGAGGCGACCATGTATTTGGGTGATATAGAGGCGACCATGTATTTGGGTGGCTAGAAGAGGACTGATAATCCAACAATGGAAGTGGCAGTTGCAACCAGTGTAGTGGAGATGATAATTGCAGTGAGAATTGACTGATGGGTGAAAATCTAAATGCTGGGGGGGAATTCAGAAGCTTCATGAATTAATACATAAAGTTCAACTTACATGGTGTGATCCATGTGCTATTTCAGTATTTAAACTGTGATTTTTCATTCCAAACATTTTTGTATTTTAAGCATGGAATGCAATGATTGATTGAAACTCCCATGCTGAATGACAATGTTCTACCTTAAAGAATTGTCCTTAATTAAGGCAGAAAAAAAAAATGCAGCTAAATTTTTATCACCATCTATATGATAGTCAACCATCACAATTGGCATTACCAACTTATCCAGCCCCAACCATCGATATCAACACCTTTTTTTTTTTTTTTTTTTTTTTTGTGGGTAAGGTCAGAATTTTCATTAATGCAATGTAAACATTAATATCAACTCATATTCAACTTACATGGTGTAAATCCGTATGCTATTTCAGAATTTAAACTGCGATTTTTCATTCCAAACATTTTCGTATTTTAAGCATGGAATGCAATGATTGATTGAAACTCCCATGCTGAATGACAATGTTCTACTTTAAAGAACTGTCCTTAATTAAGGCGTAAAAAAAAATGCAGCTAAATTTTTATCACCATCTATATGGTAGTCAACCATCACAATTGGCATTATCAACATATCCAGCTCCAGCCATCAATATCAATTTTTTTTTTTTTTGGGGTAAGGTCAGAATTTTCATTAATACAATGTAAACATTAATATCAACTCATACTAAATATTAGAAGATTAGTTCTCATAAATTTTTCAAAAACAATTTACGTGAAACGGACAATCCCTTGGATGAATTGCAGATGCAATCACAAAGAAATTGAACCACTGAGCAACTTACTTGTTGTGATCTATCACCATGGATGCTAGAGGCTGGAAAACCATTCGTGTACAGCCAATTTTCCAATGAATCAGCTCGTCTCTTTGTCTCCACAAAAGCTAGCGTCAAAGCTTGCTGCAAGTTAAGCAAAATGCAGACATAACATAAAACTAAAATGGAAAGACAAAATTTGTCTTAGATACACATAGATGATAATTAACAGGCAATTTTCTAGATCGGGTCAAGTTTCAGAATGGACATTAAATGCTTACCTTTCCACGGTAACCATTTTCCCTTTGTGCATGAAGAAGGTCCATCAGATGGCTTCTCTTATCAGATTCATGTACATATTCCACTCTTTGAACAATCAAATCAGTACTAGAGCCAACTCTTCCAACAGCCAAGAATATGTAATTTGAAAGGAAGTCAGAAGCCATCCTCTGCAAACAATGAAAAATAAATAATAACAAGGAAGTTGGGCATGGAAAGAACATACATTATATTAGAAAAGCTTAAATTATCACCATAAGCAACGTAGCAGACTAATGGCAAAACAGGTGTTCTATTCACACTAGAATATAATCAGGTTGGAACTTTTCCTTACTCAAAATGCTAGTCAATATCCAGCATGAACTGGTAGCAAAAATTTGTTGGAGACTAAGAAAGTACCACATTAAAGATTTTTTTTTTCTTTTTATTCATGAAGATTATCAATAAAAATAACTAGACACAATATCTTCCACCTTATTAACTGATAGTAGGAGAACAAAATGCTAATAAATACCAATACCCATTATTGGTAGAAGGAGAGAGATAATCTAGGGCATATTTTGCAGAAAATAAGCCAAATATTACATATCTGAGTCATACCTGTATTTCTTTTGGAAAGGTAGCACTAAATAGCATTGTTTGTCTTACACCTGGTGGAGGCATTCCCATCTGCTCCACAATGTTTCTGATTTGGGGTTCAAAACCCATATCCAACATGCGATCTGCCTCATCAAGAGCGAAATACTTAATCATCTGCAATGACACCCGTGCTCTCTCAAGCAAATCAACCAATCTTCCTGGAGTTGCCACTAAAATATCAACTCCCCTCTCCAGCTCCCGTAACTGGAAATAAATGATGAGGTAAATGACATCAAATCAAAATAAAACTAATGCACGGTGGAAGAAATCCACTCCAAAAAGAAGAAGCAGCCTTGAATAATAAGTACTTGCCACTTTACATTGCAGAGAATGGAAATTGTATTGTTTCCTTGGTCGTACTAATTGTTAGAGATTGCAGTGGTCATCAAAAGCATTTGTGCAAAGTAATTTTTATTCTTTTTTCCCTTTTTATTCACTGACTCCTAGAATAAGCCCTAATAATTGGCACAACTTTCTACTACTGTCATAGTAATTGTTAATTACAAATCTTATATTCAAATATTCTTTTCTCTTTTTCAAAAGAATGCAACGTAAACTTAAATTAAAAATATTTATTTAATTTTCACCACATGCCAATAAGGAAAAGAACACAATGCAAAAGCACAAACTATCATTTAGTCAAGAGAGTGTCCTGGGCACTTCATAAGAAATTTATGATTTCTGAACCACTAATTATACATTTCAGGAAAAAATGTACCTTGGAAATCACAGGTTTCCTTATCAAGTGTTCTATTAGCAAAGTCAAATTTTCATATCATGCATAAACTACTTTCATATTCAAGCAATAAATGATTTAATATGAGAAGCCAAAGATGAAGAGCATGCACATATAACTTAGAGGAGAAAAACTGCAAAGTAAAACCAAGTTCAAAATGGAAGCTTGAGGAAAGCACGAGAGCTGCCATGAAAAAATCAGTGAAAATTATATGAACCAACAAACTATGACTCGCAAGTAACTGGTAGAATAGACGAATCCATATACTTTAGAATAATTACCAAAAAAAAAAAGTGCCTTTAGAATGGAGGTTTCAAAATGTTCACAAAGTTTCGGACACGATTATAATAAGGATAACTAACAGACAAAAAGGTAATTAAAGGAAAAAGGTACATCAGAAATACTGTTAAAAACCTGCAAATTAATTGGTGCCCCACCATAAGCTACAACCACCTTGACACCTGTTTGATAAGAGAACTTCCTGGCTTCATCATGGATCTGCAAGTTCATCATAATTGAATGCAAATTTAGCAGAAATTTCATATATTAAACTCTGTAGACTTAAATATATGGAAATAACTATGACATAAAATCATGAGCCTCAATAATGGCTGAAGTCAATCACACGACACCTGACAGGAGAGCTCCCTCGTAGGTGAGAGAATAAGAGCAAGAGGATAGGCAGCCCGTGGAGTTTGTGGTCTTTGCACATTCGGCCCTCGCATAATTCCACTTATAATTGGAAAGCAGAAAGCAGCTGTCTTCCCTGACCCAGTTTGAGCACAGGCCATCAGATCGCGTCCTGCAAGTGAAATTGGTATAGCATAGCACTGAACTGGAGTTGGCTTCACATATTTACACCTCCGAATATTTTCATTCATCACCTCGCCTAAGTCTATCTCTGCAAACGTACTTACAGGGGCTGGAACATTGTTCCCAGTCGTCTCTACGGGAATATCTTCATACGCATCAAAATTGATCCCAATATCCTCTTGATCCCTTCCTGCATCATCCTTTCCGGCAAAAGGGTTCACCTCCTGGTCTCTTCCACGTTCCCACCCTCCAATTCTACCATTCCAACAGCCACCACTGCGATAACCACCTCGCCCAACATCCGGCTTTAAATCACCACCCCAGTGTGACCCAGCAGCAGGTCCATTGCGGTCACCATGATCCCGATCATTACCCGGTATTGGCCAACTAGAGGAAGTAACATGGGGCTCCAAGGATGGCTGTTTATCACGGAGGTGTGGAGGAACATATTTCTTTGGGGTAGCGCGACATGTGATATCGCTCGTCAGTAAAGGAGCCGGGGCAACATTGTCCAATGCAACCATAGAATCAGCCCATGATGTTGTCATGATTGCGAAATTTTACAAACTCCAATTGTTTCCTGCAAACTGTAACACAAGGGCAGATCCATTTATCATAACCATCATCCAACTGATTATAATTTAACAATTAGTGCTTTCACTACATAAGATTCCACCAAACATGTCTCGAAATGAAAATTACGATCACGTTACAACATGAAATATGCTAAGAGGAGACTAAATCATGACAACGCAAATAATAACAAAACATTAAGGTATAGAATTAAGATCACCACAATGAAAAAATAATAACGAAATCTAGTTAAAGAGACAAAAACATGCGTCGCGCAATCTTTTAGCCAAAGTAATCGTAACAAGAAAGAAGATTGATCAAAGAGAATCATAACAACAAATTTAATGAGAGAGAGAGAGAGAGCTTACGGAATTATGGAAAAGTAAAGAAGTAGAAACCCTAATTAGTGAGATTATGGATTATTTGGATCAGACAGATAGCGAAAATTGGGGAGCGATTTGTGCGTTTTAGCTACTTCTACTGATGTTCAGAGATGAAATGAATTGAAGAATTTTGTAAATTTATAGAGATGCAAGTTGGTAGAGAAAATAAAAGCAAATGACATATTTGCCACTAGTCTTGGTAATTATTTATTTAAGTTTGAATTTAAAATTATATTTATTTACTAAAATATTATATGATGACAAATAATAGCTTTTTCTGAAAAAAAAAAAAATTGACCAGTTACCATAAATAATTTAGATCTATATTTTTTAAAAATTTTAAATAATTAACTATAAAACTTAATAAAATTCCTGTACAAGATATTGCCCTTACTCGAAAATGAACTTCATTTACAAGTTTGTATTTTTGGCATTTTCCAAGAGCCAAGTTCCCCTTAGTTAAGGTAACTTCGCAACGAGGGCGACCGGGGAGCCAACATCGAACTTGTTGAGCGGATATTGTTTTGAAATATATAAAATATTAAAAGAAAAACATTTTAATAATATGTGTATATAAATCGTTATAAATATAGTGTTACTATAATTTTTTAATTATATACATGTTTTGTGTTGTCACTAAATTTTTATTAGTAGAGTTGTTTGGAGCTATACCTAAATAAAATTCGGTCTACAAGACAAATATTGATTCGAGCTTCAATTGTCAAGTTACACGATATGTGAGATTATGTGAAGTAATTATAGTAGAGTATAGGCTTAAATAGATGGTACATGAAATGCCTTGTGGAGAATATGGAGAAACGTGATGGTTATTGGAGGAGTACATGTTAAGCCATTAAGTCACGTTTTGAGTTTTTCAAGAGTAGAGTTGATGAAAAGTCCATCTTTGATTGAGCCAAGTGAGTGAAATACCAAGCTGGTTAAGAGTGAGCATGCAAACCTAAGCACTTTCAAGGTCCACTTGGTTTTGCAATCGAATTCATCATCCAAATGGAGGTTGGTTCATAGATAATTAAGTCGAACCATATCTAAACAAATTAGGTTAGGCTTGAGGAATATTACATTTTGTTTTATCGGATTCCTACTACTCTCTTTTTGACAATTCTTGGTAATAAATGACAATTCTTCAAATTGTTTGACAACTTTCTTAAAAGTGGAAATCAATGGAAATGGGCAAAAAAAAAAAAAAAAGAAAGTGAAAATGGAAATGAGAAGAAATAGAAATGAATAAAATATTTATTTTATTTAGTAACTTATAAAAGAAATGGAAAGAAAAGAAGAGAAATAAAATTAAAAATTAACAAAATTATTCTTCTATCTAATTTTAACCATTCCCTTATCAAGGAAAGAAATGGAATTTCATCAATTGTTCAGAATTATTCAATGCTTTTTGCCCAATTATGTAATTATGTAGAGAAAAAAATGGAGGCAAAAGTAGAAATAATTTATTTCATTTCCAACGTATTCCTTCGATTTTCACAATATCTAAACATAAGTTTTCCTCTCACTTTTGTTGTTTTCTTTCCATTTTATTAGCTTCCACCATTCTAAACACAACGTAAGGAAATACAATGATATGCATAGTTGAGCCATATAAAGCCAATTTTCCATATAAATGTTGCAATCCTTTACACAGAAGCTGCACTTCTCCATAGCTATAGGTTTCATTTTTTTACATAAAATACATGTCCTTTTAATGCATAATTAAGTAATTAACTTTTAAAGGCAAAAGGGTTCAAATGATAAAATTTTAAGTTGTAAACAATCAAATGTATAATTAATTAAAAGTTATAAAAATTCTCAAAATTATATCATATTTATATAAAAAAAGGTAAGGGGAATATTTGTGTTTTAGAAAAATTCACAAAAAACCTTTTGTAGACTAATCCTAATTTTACTGCACTTGAAGATGCCCCTTATAATGTATCTTGAACACATGATTACTAACAAAAGGAAGTAACATGGTTTTAAGTGTACTAAAGTCAAAATTATATTATAATATTCTAGAATTTTGGAATATTTTAAACAAAAAACATTTTTTATTTTTTCCGCATAAGATAATGTATACATATTTGAATTTTGAAGTTTTCTCTTTTGTATGATTAAATTTAGAATTTCAAGTAGCTTGTAAATAAACTTCCTTACCTTTTCTCCAAGAGCACTTAGGTCCCTTAATTTTGAACTTAAGTGCTTAGACCTTGGAATAGTTAGAAAGTGTGTATTTAAACCCAGTTCATTCATTTACTCTTAGATAAATAAATTGAGTTAGGTCTAAGTTGCTTGTTTGTTTCATCATATTCTAATCATTTTTGCATCATACTTTTATCGTTTTCAAATAGATGTTTATCAAGAAATAGATACCGATGAAAAACTGACAATTTTACTCATAAACAACCAAACAGATAAAATATAGATATGATACAAATATAATATAGATAAGTTACAGATGCAAATATGATACAAATATAATAACAAATAAAAATATGACAATTAAATAGACTTGTGCACTTGGATTGCGGTTAGCAATTGAAAATATTTTAGAACCATGTCGTATTTGGGAAATGATATTACAAATGTTGTTCTTGCATTGAGCATTGTTCCTGTTATGTTAATGTATACTTGTTAATATAGCAAGTATTTGGTATCAAATAATCACAATCTTTCTACCGTAGGAAAGTTTTTTTTATGGAAAGTTGTGCCAATCTCACAATTCTAAAACGGATATGAGTATATTTAATATGTATCCAATGTCTTGATAGTTCAAGTGAAATTTAAGAGTTATGAATTGCTCCTTATGTGTAGCTTCAATAAGATATTGGTCAAAGTGAGTAAGACTAGATGTAGTCATGTACTCCTTAGGTTTTACCAAAGTTTAAGAGACATGGCAGTTCTAGGAGACTTTACAAAAGCTATGTAGGGATTTACTAGTGCTAGTGAGGTATTGTTTATTTTCTTCAATCCTCACCAAGGTAAGAAGCTTCATATGAGAAATCTATTTACTTGCGTTGGATGTTCAAAATAGGATATCATGGTGAAAGGTTAATGTTTGTGATGTGGATACATGAACTAGTGTTTTGGTTGCCCTCCATGTTTGTGTTTTCCTTGAAAATTGCAAATTCTCTTCACTATCCTAAAGAGAAAATTTTGTTAGGCTATGATACCAAGTAAGGCTTGTCTAATAAACTCATTTGAATTTATCATAGAACAAAAGTATATATGACTTGTAATGACTATATTCAATCATATTACTAATTCAAAATCACATCTTTGATGGTCTTATTCCTTACTATTGACATTTTATTATAAATTAGTTATTTGATTGAATCACTAGTATTGATAATAATATATTTTCTATCGAACCATAAAATTCATTTTTCATATACAAAATCTTCATTTGAGGCAAGTATAGAAATACAATGTCTACTTTGCAAGATATGAAATCACATATATTTAAAAAATTAGTACAAAATGCAACGAGATAAATTACAAAATATTTGGTTTATCATTCAAGACAATTTTAATTTTACTTGGACAATTAGAGAGTGTGCATTATATCTTTTTCAAATAAAAATACGCCTTATGAGTTTACCAATGAATTTCCAATGGTGTAAAGTTTGCTAAAATCAATCAAAAACACAACTTTATCAAAAGTGGAACACAAATACCAAAATACAATCAAATCAAAACATAGGAAAAAAAATGTAATAGCCATCAAATCTCCACATTAAAAGAGATATTAAATTGAAATCAATTTGAAAAAGTGAGTATTAAATCATTAAAGAAAATAGAAAACTAGCTACTATCTTCTCAAAAAATGAAAACAAAAGTACATTATGTAATTTGATCTATAAAATTTTAAGTGGCTAGCAATTTCATCCAAAATACAAGTTGACTATTGTAGAAATATTTGAGAATGGAATGAATTTATGTATTTTTCTCACTTCTTATGAATTACAAAGTACACAAATATATATACATATCGCTCTAGCTGTACAAGGAAAAGAAACAAAAAAGGAAACCTAATTAAGAGGAAAATTTTCCTCTAAAAAGGAAAACACAATAAATTAAAAATTTGACTAGAATCATAAATAGAAAAATAAACTACTTTCCTAAAAAACTAAGGAACGATTTCCACACTCCTTTCAAGTTGGGTTGTATATGTTGAACATTCTCAACTTGTTGCTTAGTTCCTCAAAGTTGATTCTTGGAAGATGTTCTATAAGAATGTCTGCAATCTGAGACCTTGTAGGAACATAGATTAGCTGCACTACTTCATTTGCGATCTTCTCTGTGATAAAGTGATGATCTATCTTAATGTGTTTTGTCCTATCATGATGGACAAGCTTCTTAGTCATGCTTATGGTAGCTTGATTGCCACATAGTATCTTGATAGACCCCTATTTGTTTACTCTTAATTCATCAAGTAATCTATATATCCACATACCTTCACAAATTCCTAGTGCTAGGGCTCGAAATTCTGCTTTGAACTACTTCTTGAGACCACTAACTGTTTCTTACTTCTCCATGTTACAAAATTTTCCCACACGTAGGAGCATTAACCAAAAGTAGATCATCTGTCTAGTAAATTTCTTGCTCAATCAACATCTGAGAAAACTTCAACTTCTCTACTGGAATTCTTTTTAAATAATAATCCTTTATCAGGTGTCATTTTAAGATACCTCAAAATCCTATATACGGCTTCCACGTGTTCTTCTATCAGAATGTTCATGAATTGGCTAACAACATTGTCAGAAAAAGTAGTGTCTAGCTAAGTATGAGAAAGGTAAATTAGACAACCAATAAGTCTTTGATATCTCCCCCCATCTACTGGATCACTTCCTTCGTTTGTCCCTATCTTCTTGGTTGGATCTATGGGTGGGTCAGTAGGTTTACACCCAAGTATGCCTGTCTCTTTTAGAAGATCTAGAGTATATTTCCCTTGAGAGATAAATATTCCTTGCTTTGAACTAGCCACTTCCATTCTAAAAAAATATCTTAGATAACTAAGATCCTTGATTTCAAATTCCCTAGCCAAATACTTCTTTAAATTCAATAATTCTTCCTCATAATCTCCAGTCAAAATGATGCCATCCACATAAACAATGAGAATGGAAATTTTATTGCTATCAGATAGTTTGCCTAGCCTTAGAGGAATCTCATGTACACTTCTTCATCCAAGTCATTATTTAGAAATGCATTTTTCACATCCAATTGATATAGAAGCCAATCTTGGTTTGCTGCTAGAGAAAGAAGTACTTGAATTGTGTTGAGTTTAGCCACAAGAGCAAAGTCTCTTGGTAGTATATTCCATAAGACTGAGTGAACTCCTTGGCAACTAAGCGAGCCTTAAATCTCTCAATGCTCCCATCAGCGTTATGTTTAACTGTAAAAATCCACTTGTAGCCTATTGGTTTCTTTCCATGAGAAAGGTGTGAGATTATCTAAGTGTCATTCTTTTCTAAGGCACTGATTTCTTCATTCATAGCCTTTCTCCAATCTTGATGTTCAAATGCTTCCTTAATGGAATGTGGGATCTACACACTATCAAGGATGGAGATGAAGACCTGATAGGACTTTGATAGTCCTTCATATGACACAAATCTAGAGATTGTATGCTGAGTGCAACTTCTAACTCCTTTTCGGTATGCAATCGGGAGATCTAGACTATCAACCATAGGACAAGTGGGACTAGGGTCAAAAGAATAATTACATGGGTGAATTTATGAAGACAATGAATTTAGTTCAAACTCTTGACTGGAAGGAAGAGGAACTAAGTGCTTTATATTCAAATCCTTGCTTACAAGCGGTGGAAACATACTTTGTTTCCATGATTTTCATATTAAAGATTGGTATTGATATGTGAAGGTGATTGTTGACTATCAGAAGTTAAATTTTGGCGAGAAGAGGATTCATCTTGTGAATTTTGGTGAGGGGATGATTTGCTTTGATTTTGGGAATTTCCATGATCAATATTTTCAAATTGAGAAAAAGGTTGCAGTGCCACTATATGGTCAGGTTTCAACTCATTATTGTCTAAAGGATCAACAAAGTTCCAAATCTAATGTTCTCTCACATTCTCCCCTTGAATACTGAATGTGGGATAAAAGGATTGATATTCAAAGAATGTTACATCCATGGAATTGTGTTTCTTCCTTGTGATGGTGCGTAGCATTTATAGATTTCAAATCTAATTTGCTGATATTGGGCATGAATGTGAACAAAAACTAAGCACCCAAATATCCTTATAGGTAATGAGGAAATGATTTTAGTGTTTAGGAAGGTATGTTTTAGGACTTAACAAGGTATTTGGAAGTTAAGATTCTAAAAGGCATTCTATTGATGAGATATATGGCTGTAAGGACAGCTTCCCCCAAAAATGTTTTGGCACATGAGTTGAGAGCATAAGAGAATGTGCTATCTCTAGTAAGTGCTTATTTTTCCTTTCTACAATCCCATTTTGTTAGGGTGTATCAACACAAGAGCTTAAGCGAACAATACCCTCTTTCAGTAGGTAGGTACCTAGGGTATATTTGAAATAATCTTAAGCATTGTTAGTTTTGAGGACCTGGATTTTTGTCTAAAATTGGGTTTGTATCATTACATGGAAATTTTGGAAGATTTGGCTAACATCTGATTTTTTTTTTTTCATTAGGAAAGTCTAAGTAAGTCTTATGTGATCATCTACAAAAAGGTGCAAACCACGTAGCCCCGATTATATTCTTTATCCTATATAGACCCCAAACATCACTATAGATCATGGAAAATGGATGAGAAGGGGTGTATGATAACCTAGGAAAGGAAGTTTGAGTGCGTGTGGCAATTTGGCATATTTCACAACTGAAAGATTTTGAATTTTTATTATTAAAAAAGGAAGGAAATAACTTTTCAAGATACAAAAAATTTGGATGACCAAGACAATAGTGCCATAATATTATTTCACTATCTTTATTGACACTTGCGCTAGGCTGACTATGAAAGGAAATATAACTTGCATTTTGGTTTTGACATGTTAGAAGAGTAGCACCTTAGAGAATATAGAGTCTAGAGTCCTCTTTAGCACTACCAATGATTTTCCTTGAATCCAATACTTGGAATTCACACGAGTTGTGACCGAATTTAGCAACACAATTATTGTCTTGAGTCAATTTACTTATCGTTAGTAAATTACAATCTAAATTAGGGACATGAAGCACAGATTTTAAAACAAGGTCCTTTGTAACCAAAACTAAGCCAATTTCTACTACCTTAGACAAAGATTTATTTGCTCTATGAACAGTTGAGTTTTGATCACATAGCCTATACTAGGAAAAAATTTAGCATCTCCTGACATCCGATGCCCCAGAATCAATAATCCATGGACTTGTTTGTCCTTTATTATTGTAAGGAAATTTAAGTGTTTACCTTTTTGTGCTAACATACTTGTTCCCAAGGAAGAAACAGCTTTTGAGAAGAGTTGTTGGTTAACCTTAAGGTGTTCCTTAGTGAATGGACTAGATTCTGCGATATCATGGGAGCAGGTTAGCTTCTAGTATGATGGTTCACCATGAATTTTCCAACATGTTTCTCTAAGATGTCCTAGCTTTCTGCAGTGATCACACCAAGCAAGTCCTCGCCTTTGTCGACTGTTAGAGTTGCTCTTATTGTTTGGAATGAAGATAACATTAAAAGTTTGGCTGGAGGCCATGTCATATTTTGTCCCGAGAATGTTGCAAATCTTTACAGAATAACATGCTCTAATACCGTGTAGAAATATTTGAGAATAGAATGAATTTATATATTTTTCTCACTTCTTATGAATTACAAGGCACACAAAAATATATACATATGGCCCTAGCTATACAAGGAAAAGAAAAAAAAAAAAAAAGAAAGAAACCTAATTAAGAAGAAAATCTTCATTTAAAAGGAAAACACAATAAATTAAAATTTTGACCAGAATCATAAATACAAAATCATAAATACGAAAATAAACTACTTTTCTAAAAAACTAAGGAGCGTATCTCCACAACTATAAAACCCTGATATGTATTCTATACTAACTAATGGATCACCTGCATTACGGGTGGAAAATAATTATAAAACTAAAAATAGTTAAATAAAAAATTATCAATAAAAGCTGTAGTGAGTAAATTTGTAATATATGTACCAAAAAATATGAAATAATTATAAAACGTAAAATTAAGCTATCACTCTTTATCTATTTGAAAAATGGAGGGGGAAAAACTCGAAAGCAAAAAGGTAGATGCAGAAATATATGGGGAAGTGAGAGAGAGAGAGGGCGAGAGAAAAACTTGGAGAAGGAGGAGGAAAGCAAGATATAAGAAGTTTTTGAAGTGAATGCGAGAATTTATTAGAAATTTTAAATTAATGAAAAAAATGGTAGTTTACAATTCATAATAAGATAAAAATGTGCTATAAAGATATGAAATGTAAAAATTACAGTATTTAGAAAAATTTTATAGTGTCGTCATTAATTTTAATAGGAGCATTCTCATCAACTATTTAACAACATAGATTAATATCCAACCATGATCGTACCACTAAAATAGTTAATATTTCAATTACTATATTTATTATAATGGTTGAATGATTAATTGGATAATAAGTTAGGGACCATAGAAGCTCTCATAATATTCACCTTTCTTTTTCTTCTCCTTTTTATGCCTAGAGACTCCATGAAAAAAAAAAGAATAAAGACTATATTTTATATTTTTTATTCATAATTTTTTTTCTCATTTCATTGCCTAATTTTAAATATACAATAGATAGATGGTAGAAAGTAAGGATAAGTGAGTACAAGGTGGGTAAGATATGAAGCACTGCCTGTTCCATATCCTGTAAGATATGAGATACTAAATTTTGTACCCGAAACGTACCTTGTACCTATCATGTTTCTTGTACCTTATAAAACTCGCGGGGTACAAGATACTTTGTGGAATTTATAAATTTTTCCATGAAAACTTTATTTTTTTTTTCTTTCTTAAACTTCAAGTTTATAGTATTAAATATGATTTCATATAATATTTAAAATATCATTTTCATATATTCACTATAAATAATATACGAAAAGGAATTATGAAAGTAATTTATTAATACCATAAGTTTTCCAACATATAGAATTCGTTTATGCAATAATTTGAAACCTATAACAAATATATGTAAAATCTATTTATGTACTACAAGCAAACGATGCACCCGCGATGCATGTGCAAATAAAACAACCCCCCAATATATATATATATATATATATATTAAATAGATATATTGTTTTGACGAGTTGGAAGAGGACAACCTTAATTAGTTCTAGAAATTAGGAAATTAATTACAAATCATAAATATGGTATCGGAAGTTTAGACTAGTGTATAAAGATAAATGCTTAGGCTAAAAGAGGAAAAGACTATGTCTATTTAACATCTATTTGATATGAATATGATTTCAGGGATACAAAAAAATTTTATGCCCTGCTAAATAGGAAAAAGAGTTCATTCAACCCCTATTTAATTCTATTTAAACCCTATTTAATTTCATGATTTTAGGGATAGAAAAATAATTTAGGCAGAAAAGACTATATCTATTCAACCCCTATTTAATTCTATTCAAACCCTATTTAATTTTCATGATTTTAAGGATACCAAAAATATTTTAGCCAATATGCTAAAAAAAGGAAAAGACTATGTCTATTCAACCCTTATTTAATTATATTCAAACCTTTTTCATGATTTCGGGGATATGAAAAATATTTTTATGCTTATATGCTAAAAACATTATATTAAAAATATTTACACTAAAAATATTTACATTAAAGACACCAAAAGGGATAGTTTTGCTTTAATAGTATAGATGAAACAAAATTGTAGAATTTATAGTAAATTCCAAAATTAATTAGCTTTAGAAGATAATTTGAGAGTTCAAATACATACATACAATTATAATTCTTCTAAAATAAAAATAATAATTTCTTCCAAAATAATATAGTACAAGTTTCTTTACCAATAAAAATTTCAAGAAGTAGTCTACAAATAATAATCTTGTAAAAAATAGTCACAAATAAAAAATAGAGTATTATTATTTATATCTTATATATTACATAATTTTATATAATTAAATAGGAAAATACATAATAATCTAGAACCTGTACAGGTTCTAGGATAGGTATAACGTATGAAGACCTCATACCCATATCCTACCCTGTGAGAATAGGTTCCAGAGATTATATATTCGTGCCTTATCCTGTAGCCCTTAACAACCACCTTAAATCCTACCCGATTGAGTACGGTCTAAATGGGTATTCTGTATCACTGGGCTACTTACTCATCCTTAGTAGAAATGATTCTACATCCATCTTTATTATTCTCCCAACAACTATGTTTTAGATTTATTGCCCAGTTATTTATATATTTAGTATAAATCCTTATTAAACTCAAAATCCTTTTATATTTTCTTTTATATACTTAACTTACATATCTGTGAAATTATACATTGAAATGCTTTAAATCCTTTTCAAAACATGTATTTTTCCTTATTTTACTATTTTTGTTGAATAAAATAATTGAAAATAAGTAAACTTAAAAATTGTTGTGAAATCATAAAAAAAGATAAACTCTTATCTTTGTTATCTCTCTCATTCTCTCTCTTTTAGACTTAGTATTATCTTTTTAAATTTATATGATAAATGATTCTAAAAGCATTCTTTTTAAAGATTCAATTATTGTTGTCTATATACACAATTTTAATGATAGGTGTTTACAATGAAACATGAACCACAACCCACTCGGTCTTCTTGGGCCTTTAGCCCCTAGAAATAAACAATCTCACCCACTCCCGAGAGAGGTCGACCCAAGATGACACATTGGTTATCGACCTTAGTAAAGGAACCCAAGATGATGTCGAAGCCGTCTACTGAAGAAGACAAAGGATAGTCTCTCATTAAGCTCATTGTTAAGCTACCTCGACTAGACCAAGCTCGATGAGCAAGCAATCTCTAGATGTAGCAACTAAGAGAACACTCAAGTCCCACCTTAAGACTAGGAGAACATAACCAGCTTGGCCATACTCCATGTAAGCACAACTCTCCAGCTCCAACACACCTATCACCTCGTGCGCTTAATCAACTAAAGATTTGGTGGACCCATTCTGGTATAGCCATAAAGACTACAAATAACCCTTTTCTCTAGGGAATAGGGAGAGCTAGTTTTTTATCTAAGAAAAGTAATTATTTTTTAGAGAAGGAAAGACACATAGACTGACTTATGTGATGTGTTTACGAATTTTCTAAGTAGTTGATTAGTATTTCATAATGGTTTTGTAAATTTGGAATTTTGGTTACTTCTATTTCAATATTTACAAGGTAAAAATTTTTCTATGGATTTCTTGTAAATTAGAGCTAAAGATACTTGATAGGGATTCAAGAACTCAATTGAAATAGAAAATACAACTTCTAAATCAACACAAACACGTGCGGTTTAGGTTCAAGTTGTACAACTCATGTATTAATGCGATTGTGATTTATTGACACAGACACATGCTTTAGCCATAAATTCAATTATAATAACATGTCTTGTGACAGGAGTGTGTTATTTAACTGATGATTATAAATGGGTTACTCGAGAGGGATATCCATATTATAATTCGAATTTTGCAACTCGAAAGAGAAGCAAATTCTTATGAGTTTAATCAAAATTCAAATAAATAAACCCAATTATAACTATAAAACAAAGAATGGAAATCTTAGCTAAACCATTACATAATCCCATACCTATTTACTGAAGGAGTTTCATACAGTAATTTTAGTATTAATTTAGTCTTTAGTGTTAGATTAATTATAATTTATAGTGGCAACTTTTAGAAGTAGTTTAGTTAGTTCAGACATCTCAAAACTCCAATTTGATTACCTAGATTTGAGTAAAATCACTACAATCTAGTACTTAGTCAATTAACTCCCTATGTATCACAACATTCAATACTCCCGCTACATCATATTTGCACGATCAGTATACTTGCCAGTGGCTTTTGCACTTAAATTGATTTTTATTAAAAATGTGCATTTACAGTTATCTAACAAACATAAAATCCAGTGAGAGTGTTAAAAACACTTCACACAAGTCTACTTAATCTTTATCGAAAACCAACAAACTCAACAGCACATTTACAATTTCATCAAACCAATCAAAAGAAAAACTAAAAGAAAAATACAAAAAGACAAGTGACACTCTACTAAGAGTTCTCCATGTATCCAAGCAAAAGAGAATAGACCAAGAAAGACGTACAAAGAACCGTTAGATCAAAAGAAGTACTAAATAAAAGTATCACTGCTGCTTGCTGTCTCCATCCTCCCTTCCTCATTCAAAGAATTTTTGTGGTCTAACATTAGATATTGGTTGAGTTATAAATGAGTCAAGCTACTCACCGGTTACTAAAGCTCAGCTCGCTTCAAGCTCGGCTGGGCTCGTGCTTAAAATAAAGCTCATGAATTAGCTTACCAATTGACTCGTGAACAAGCACATAAATAAAATTGTTACCAAATTTATGAGTTTTATATTTATGATAAATATACACAAATATATAATTAAGACATAAAAACTAATTCTAGTTAATATATATTTATACATATTTAGCAACACATATTATTTTTAAGATATAAAAAAAGGAAAATGAGGTATCTAAATAAATTGAATTCAAATTTAAATTTCAAGCTCAATAATAGTACAATAGGCTCGATAAAAAAAAGCTCGATGCGACACAAGCTTGATTTGTAAATAGTCAAGCTCAAGCCTAAATTTTAGGATAAAAAGCTTGACTCAAACTTGATAAATTTTAACGAACTCGAGCTTGTGCCCTAAAAATTGGCTATGGATGCCACTAAGGTTATCCCATGGACATTGTCTCTAACTATGTGATATCTAATGGGATGTAGTGATGCCTCTAATTATATCTTATAGGGTTTAACTTAACCTGAGTGAGACACTCACCCATATCATATGGCAGTGTTGCCTAACCATATGTAGAGCTAAATGAGTCTTGATAGCCACAGTAAAGATCTTAGGCAAGAGTGTCTTCATAAGAGCCAAATATGATTCTAAAGTACCTAAATCTCCAGTCTGAACTGCTAGGGTGATGACTCATCTCTGATATTACTAGTGCCTACCATCTTGCCTTCGCCCTTACCCTCTGCCTTAGCCTTGTATCCATGCCTTTTGTTAACAACCCTATGCCCATTGTGGTGACAAGAAATCACCACTGCCTTTATCTAAATGGGTTGGTTTTGGTGGCTACTGAAGGGTAATATTTATAAATTGTAGCGCTACCTCGAACAAGATATTGGCCTACATTTAAGTCAACTAACTAATGAGGCTAGTTTACAATGTACAATAAATAGCAAGGTTAGAATGTAACATACAAGTAAGAGAAAAATAACTTAATAGAATGCAATTCGACTTACCCCATAACCAAACATGGCACCAACATGCCAACATATCACCAAGCAATACTCTAAAACCATGGTAGGTAAATCGGGACAAGAACCAACAAGGTTTTCAATAACTCCCTCTACCTGCCATGGACTTGCTCAATAGCCTTCCACTTTAATTCCCAAATCCTCTCTAAGCGAATTATGTAGCCAAACTCCCTCTGGATGGTTGCATGGCTACTTTTTGCCTCCACATCAGGTAAGTTTCGGATCCCCATTATGATACATTTGGATATGCTAGTCGAGTCTAGCTAAGAGTGATCTTGACCCAAAATTTCACCAAGCATCTGCTATCCCAAAAATTTTGTAATCCGAAAGCATCCACCATGTTTCTCATAGCAAGCTCTAAGTCTACATTTATAACCCATGTTATTAATATTAGCAACTCAACTGCATACAACCTTGGATCTAAATCCACTACCATAAAGTTGTAATGGTTAATTATGTGTCACATCTTTAAAGCTCCAGTTACCGACACTCATTTCTTACTCATCCTCAAATGTTGCATATGTATTACCTACCCTTATGTGAAGAAATACATTGGATTTGAACTCCCAACTACAACCACATTTATTGAAGCCAAAAAACAACACTAATCATTCTTCCTCTGCGAGTCACGAAGCTTTGGAAGTGCTTAAAGCCATCCCACACCCCCTCCACTCCCATCATCACTAGACTCATCACTTGATTCATTGACTAGTGTGTTTTCAATCACATCGATTTCAAAGTCACTACACCTATTGGTGTACCTAATTCAGAGCTAAACACCTGGGTCTAACTACTGCTTATTGTTTGGTTAGTATGAATGCTCTGAGGTTCATAAACCTAGCTTTCAACATTGCCACTGAACTCAAATATCTCGACCAATATTAACCTTAGTTGCAACTAGCAACTCCATTTATATATCTCCACATATACTACCATTAAACTTTGTATGTACGCCAACAACTCCTAAACTACATCCTCATCATTTACTGGCAACACATCATAATGTCTGATCACATCTCCAATGACAACTCTATAGAGTAGCTCGACCTGGTGTGTCATCTTATTCATTTTAAGGCGATTGCATATACTAACTAAGAGTTTGTCATAGTTAGAATCCTTGAAAACATTAACAACTACCATTGATCACCTATCATAACTCTCCCCATCATTCCTTTGCAGGATATGGCCATATAGACATCATCATGAGTCAGTTCAAATCCAAAATAGGATCCGAACCACCGATTCTCACGATTCAGTTCCGATTCCAGAGGAATTAAGAACTAAGAAATAAAAAAAATTCAATTAAATACTCTACTTAATTTAAGTGAGCAAAAAATGCCATATAAATATTTAACTTGAAATAACATTGAGCCTAAAAATAATTATTTATATCCCATTAGTTAAAAAAAATTATACAGTTATGCATTTATTTATATTCAATGACTTACACTCTTTTAGTTGTTATATTAGTAATATGGCACTATAAAATTTAAGATACTAATAAGTTTCAACAACACAAAAAAAAAGTCACACATTGTTAAGAAAGAAAAGTCCACTTTGGTTAGCGGTTTATATATATTCAACAACATATGATTTCAAATATATTTATTACTTGTGTTGTAAATAACAATACATTAGTCTCATGCAAAAATGGTTTTCAATATTTGTTTTTTAATTACAAATTTTTTTATAATTTTCTTTTCTTTTTTTTTCCTTTTTTTTATTTTTATGGTGTGGAATTGCAAGAACCGCTGGATCAAGTGGTTTTAGAGGGTGGAATCATAAGGACCTATTAGAACTAGCGGATCCTTTGTCGGTTCAGACTCACTATCCTCAGGTCAGTTTTTAGTTCATGAACTGCTAGTAATAAGTTGGATCGGTTCAGATATCTATGACCATAGCATATAGCATAAACTTATCCTTATTGATTTCCACCCATACCCTGTCAACTCAATACATCAACAGCAACCATAGATTATAGGATCTTTCTTTGCCTTAAAGATGGCATTTAACCGGTAAATAATTGAAAAAACACTTGAACTTTTAAGTCTTTGGTCACTTCCTCAAACCTTTGTTTTCTATCCAAAATTAAAGCGGACATAACATAACTCATATATTATAAGCAAATGGGATTCGAAAGAGGACACAAGAATATAGGATGCAGAATGTAATAAGTCTCACAAGAGCTATCATCATTGTCGAATAATTTGCTTCAATTAGAAGATATCTAACTCGATATGATATTTTAATACACAGTGTCTGCAATAATTAGGAAGATAATTTACTGCTTATTTTCACGATTTCTACCTTGTTGATCCTTTTGGAAAGTAATGACAAAGAAAGAAAGAAAAAAACTACTATTATTTTATTTTTAAGAAATTGCTCAGTGCGGTAATAAATATTTAAGAATATGATTAAATAAATGTTCAAATTTTTTCTTTTATTTCATTGATTCCACGAAATTGGCAACACATGAAATCATAGTTTTGGATCCTCACCTCTTGATGCAGCCAACATTTCATTATATGATTGGATTGTACGTTCATTAAATACACAAAACATGATTTTATTACAATAATTTAGAGATGGAACTGAGGATTATTTTTGAAGTTGTAGACTACCTACATCATTAATCTGTTCAAACTAAAAGAGAATCAACTTTTTGTTCTCCAAGACATGTTAACGAATCATGAAAAATTGCAAAAAATTGGGAGGAAAAACCTATTTATTCCAAAATTGGGGCAAACAAAAATAATGCTATGCGCGAACGTGGGCTAAAATCGCACAATTAGAACTACGAATTAGCTTACAAGGATTTGGTGGTAGAGTAACTTTCGATTTCAGCTAAAATGCTCGCGAATTTGATTGCAATTGCAATTCGTGGAAAGAACAAATTAAGGTTAGGGTTAAGGTTTTTGCTAACTGGGGAGATTTTCAACAATCAAAATGGAGTATAATGGCCATATGGTCTAGTAACGTCTTTTTTTATTTTTCATATAAGAAATTCTAGGTTTAAATCTTCCCTCTTATGTCGTGATTAACAAAAAAAATAAAAAAATAAGTAAAATGGAGAAAATGAAATGAACGTAAAGGTTATAGTTCATCAAGCTCATCTTTTAAAGAGACGAGTTCGTTTATTAATAATTTAACTCGTGTCTTCAAGAGATGAGATCTGTCCAATTGCAATAATTTCATCTTTTGAAAAGATAAGTTTGAGTTACTTGAAAAAACTATTTTATTCTAAATGACATTTTTATGATTATTTTATTAAAATATTACCTTTTTTTTTTCCTTTTCCCGAGTAGGTACAATAGAATATAAATGCAATTTCCCGTAAATTTAATTCTATTTGAAACAAAGAGACTAAAAAAAAATTAGTTAGATTGTATTGTATGGCAGGGTAACGCCCAATGGAACGATGATCATAGTCATCCATGAGTTTAATAATCAATTGAACAAGGGAATAAATTAAATTACAAATAATTAGGAGATATGACATCTGGAAACTTTCACGAGATCTCATCGAAAATAATAATATGAGAACAACCCTCCTTCCTCTTGGAAGTTTCTCCCATGTTCAGTGTCCTCTCCAAGCTAAACCCTATTTGGAGAGAAACCCTTAGAAGCAGCTGTTATTGTTAGCCACCTCTCAACACCCCATCTTCTTCTTACTTGTTTTTTTTTTTTTTTTTTTTTTCCTTTGTTGTTTCTTTCAAACTCAATAAAAATCCAATAACCATTTTATCACATCTCTTTCCATTTATCTCTCAAGCACTATAAGGTTAAGTTTATTTTTGAAAGATTTTGAAGCTAGTACTAACGAGAGTGTCAAAGGATTCAATATTTTGCGATCAATACCTCAAGATATCGAATAAAGAGAGTTCTCAAAAGTGAATAAAGAGTCATGTTTCCATCAGAAGTTTATTTCATTTGGGTTTTTATTTCTTTTATATTATTCTTTTTAGTGCTCCACCTCTATGTGGGTATTTTCTTCGAGTCAGAATACTGGATCTTTGTTCTTTTTAATACTTTCTTTTGATGTAAAAAATGTAGCCTTGTTAGTTAGGGTTAGTTACCTCTATCTCTTATTTTTCATGCTTTAGATTGACTTTTACTTATTTTGCCAAATCAATGAATGCAGTTTCTTGTTCTCTAGAAAACAAAAAAAAAAAAGGAAAAAAAATATCAGCAATCCAAGTTCACATGTCTACTTTACCAACCTCTTTCGTTTTCTTTATTGGTCCTTACCTCATTAATCTATGGCTCACATTAGTTGACAATTTCAAAAACTCATGTTATGTTGTTTTCTTTTTCCCCACCATGGATTATTTTATGCTGATTTTTGCACAATTATTTCAAGAGATATTTTTTTATTTCGAGAAGTCACACTTTGGAAGCACCTATCTTCTTTGTTGTCTCGAAAGTCTTTCACAAGACAAATTCTCAATCATGCACAAGGATCTAAATAAAGCAAATATGCTCGTCATCCACTCCGCTTCGCTTAATATTTATTCAATGAGATTTAATAACAATTCCACTCGAATTATATAGATTCCTGTATGAATTTAGAACAACTAATCCATGAATCTAATTAACTTAATCAGACTCGAATTTTCGTGAACCTGGAGCTCAAATTCAAATTTAAATGTCAACGTTATTTTACTTAAAAAAAATTAATAAATTTAAAATTTAATTTAATTTAATCTAATTGAACACCATTAAGCTTGAACAATGAAATTTATGTTGATGTATTTTCAATATTACACCATATCGATCCGCCCATATAAGCAAGTCTTTGTAATGCCATGGCATCTAAAGATTGACAATTTGCCACGTACGTCCATATCACCAAATAGGAAAATATAGAAAATTTCTTCAATAAAAAGCAAAGGTATCCCTTTGACAAAGTTGTAGTGTTTTACTATTTTCATTTGGTACTTTTGTATATTTCTCCAACAATCTCACTTGGTAATTTATCCAACAATCTCACTTGATAATCTATGAGTAAAAAGTGGGTGGTCACCATCCATTGGAATGGTATACGGCACTACATGTCGAACTGTAAGAATTCCACAATCTTATTTAACACTCCCTCAATAAAGAGTGTAGCTGACCACCTCTCTATTTTTCGATAATTTATGAGATAATAATTCGAAAAATATTACATTATTTTCATTCATGCAGTTCTATCATATCTCCACCAATCTCATAAAATCATTCATAAAATTAGGTATTTGACGATAGAACCCCCCAACTAGTTTGTCAGTATATATGACTCAATTAAGGACCTTATGGTGTAGAGGTATGAACACGGCTCTTTCTATTAGATGGATTTGGTTTGATTAACTTCCAACCACACGTAATGGTGATTGCAGGGCAAAAAAAAAAAAAAAAGAGAGCAGAGAGAGAGAATAGAATGCTTACTTCCTATTAAGAATTTCCCATTAATACAAATCAAATAATTCAGTAGACCAGCAAAAATATGATTATATACCATAGATGCATGCTCGTTGCTATGTACGTGGGACAAAAATGCATTACAAACCCAGGTAAGAGAAGAGAGATGGAACTAGATCCACCACGGACCAGGCGAGACCAGCATATTGAAGAAATCTAATACCTGTGTCCACGTCGAATGCTCCCTGATAAGAATTCAAGAACAGTTTTTGCAAATAACCGGCTTGCTTCGTATCATCAGACTTTTTAAGCGATACCGATCCATTAAGTGCAGGGATGTAGCCACTTGATCTGATTGGAATACCAAACATGTTGGAAACCACAGGAAGGGTCCATTTTGCGATTGCCTTGCTACAGAATTTTACAATGAGAATTGTTGGTATGCCCACTAGAATTCTTCCTAAGAAGGCTACAACTGACAGATCCGATGTAAGTAACTTTGGAACAGCTTCATGGTGAAATTGATGGTACGTCTGCTGGACTCCAGTGACCTATGAAAAAGGGATTTATCTAAGTTATATATAGTAGATGACAGACACATAACGATTAAACAAATGGAGATATGCCTCCATCACACACTGATTCTTAGAGAGAACAAATTTTCTTTGGACTCGCAAAATGGGGTCTTCCTGCCATGTTCAATATTAGTGTCTACAAGCCAATATGTTGAGTAACAAAGTTTTCTCCTTGATCCTTGTAGCTTATAGCTATCAAATAACCCCTCAATTATATAATTTTCAATCTGCCCATACAGATTATAGTGTCACAAGTGAATATTTCAGAGGACCCTTGATGGTTTCCGCAGCAAATTTGATAGAACTATTTTAAATATTTTGGTAAACAGACAATCAATAGTAGTCAGCACTCTGAACACTCACTGAATCCAACTAAACCATTCTTCAAGCCTTTCCTTAACAAAGGTATGATGACTCTCAACAGGTCAGGCAAACTAACTCTAATGGGAGGCAATTGAAAATGAGAACATCTCAAACCTAATCAATAGTTTTTTGTGTACATTGGTTTAAGTCTGCTCGTTATTTGGTTAAATCTGTGAATAAGATTGTATAGAAGCCAATGTGTACCAATTTTAGAGAGGACTTGCCGAGGCACGTGGAGAGGGGACAAAAAGGTCATTCCTAACAACAGGTAAGAAGAGTGCATTAATTATGTGGAATTAGCATTGGAGCCATACTTTGGCTCCAGACTACTGCATTTTTAGCAGACCCTTCTTAGATACAAAAACATCTTGGATGGCATGGGATCCTGTTCCATTGGAATTAATAAGGACAAGGTTGCTAATGCTCCATTAACTTCTACAGAATATTCATGCAGTATTCAGTACAACTGTTTATTCCAAAACAAGACCATATGCAAAAAGTGAAACCATCAGTTTAATGTGAGATGAATAATAAATTTAACAATGACCTTAAACACAATGTATGAGTTGGAAAAAGAATTGCAAGTCTCTTTTTTAGCAGTTGTAAGAGAGGACTAATTGATATAGTGTCAAGAGGGTGCTGGTTGCTTACAATTCCCAATGCGACACCATCGAAAGCCGTATGGAACTCAAAGCTTGGAGTTGGCAGCTCTGGAGTAGGATAAGCAAAGAGCAACAAGAAGCTGAGAGCCGTCCAAAAGTAACTAACTGCAAGAGGGACATTATATCATTGAGATTACAAGTAATCCACCACAAGAAGTTTCATCAAAACTTCCACAGACAATACAAAAGAGAAGAATTTTTCCTTATTATAGTTATGTAAACTTAACATCACTGAGCACCTGATATCAAATTCTCCTGCCATGTGAAGTTACACTTCTGAAGACTAATGAAGCTAATGAACTAATACTTATTATGTTACATTTACTAAATAGGCATTAAGGCCATGTCAAATTAAACTCTATATTTTCTTTATCTGGCTAATGTATTTCCTTGGAAGTTAATATTAGAAAGTGAAAGATTTTTTTCATAATTTTTCTGGCATCTTCAGCAGCTTCTTTTATTAGCCTATGGCAGAATGCAGGACTAGTGAAAATCCAGTATTCAAAGTCCAAACAAGTCAAAAGATACACTTAGTTCTGGCTCATGACCAGGTTGCAACTGACCAAGAAGCTTTGGCAACTCTTAAGTATCTGCAACTTAATGAG
Organism: Combretum micranthum; assembly: GCA_024138025.1. Classification (NCBI taxonomy): domain Eukaryota; kingdom Viridiplantae; phylum Streptophyta; class Magnoliopsida; order Myrtales; family Combretaceae; genus Combretum; species Combretum micranthum. The sequence goes on along the minus strand of JAMXBD010000117.1, from coordinate 1,568,429 downwards.
GTGTGGATGGACAAAATCAACCTTTCGGCGGTACTGTTTATCGATTTATCAGGTTACTATGCAGTCCATGCTTAATATTTGTTACCACCTTTGATATGTCCAAAGTAATATTTTGATTGAATTATGAAAAAATGTAGGTTACAAAACCATAATTAGATGAAGGGAAGAACAAACAAAAGCACAATTGCTCCCTTAGACGAGCTTATAGCTCTCCACTCTCTAAAAGAAACGTAAAAAAGAAAATATCCCATTACGATTTTGACAGTACGCTATTGATAATTAATCCTACTACGTTTTTTACTATAATTTAAGCTAGGTATTGCAATTACCATACTATTATTACAAATATTAATATTGGCTACGGTGGGTACATTACACCATTGGCCACCAGTTCTGCTCCTTTTTTATGCAAATGATATTTAAGATGGTGTCCAGCCAACACCAAATTTGTCCAGCTATTCCTTTATGAAAAAACCTTTCCAAATTGAGAACATATTTTTACATACATAGGTCCCAACTTTTCCAGTTGTCCTTAAGGAAATTTACAATTAATATTTGCTGGTTGTAAGAAAATATGAATTGCAGAAGTAACCAGAGAAAGAACTCATACCATTTTGACCTGAAACTATGAAGTTGTCCACATATTCACTGATTGTCAGCCAGAAGGCCAGAATGATCAGTCCAAAAACAAGCCCACCGATTACATCAATCAAACTGTGCATTCCAAGGTAAATTCTTCCTAACAAGGAAAACAGGTTTCAACATTGCAGCAGTTGATTGAAAAACTTATTAATTGAGCACACCAGGAAAGATGAAAGCATACCCAAGCCAATCAACCCAACGAGCATGCAAACAAGGGCAAGACCAGCAAATGCTACAAAAGAATCCTCATGTTGGATGTGTGAGATGATGTAATGGAAAAGATATCTGCCAAAACAAACAGATGGAAAGTATCTAATCAGTTTACAAGAACGTTAATCAAAACCATATAATTCCAAAGAAGAAAAACATATATCGTAAGCAATATTATGTAGTAGGGATCATGGACAGGTTTTGCTAGATTTATCAACCTAGAACCAGCTGCAAATACAATTTTGCAAATAATGTAATTATAGCATTCATTATTGGATTCCATGGAACAAAATGTTTTGTAAAGTGATTGCGGAAATAATAAGAGATAATGTGGATACCCAGATAAGCAAACTGTATTAAGAGTGTGAGAAGAAGGCAATCCATATTCCATTGCATTCTCTAACTCATCCTTTGTAGCCGTAATTCTCCTAACAGGTGGGCAACTAGGCCTGGGAGCCGACACCACATCCTAAATAACAAAAGCACCAATTATATGAAGACTCTACTCAACAAGGAAAGTGAATTTGTCCAGACATAAATATGGAAACTTATACCTTTATGCAGTTACCCATATAGTCACAAAAAGCCATCAGAAGTGTCATTTGCCTTGCCAATTTGCCATGTCCGCTCTTCAGCACCATTCAAAAATCCACTCAATCAATATATTTGATATCAAACTTCAAGAAGTCACGATATAAACACAGTGCCAGCATCTAAAAGCTCGTAATTTAGTATCAAGATTTCACATTGACAAGAAGTCGGGAGCATTTCCAGAATGGCATACTTAATTGTACAAATGCAAACTCTAAACAATAAATCGTGAAATAGCGCAACTCGGGACAATCGCACTCCAATTTCCCTCTAAATTTACAACTAAACATACCAGAATCCAGAATTAAACTAATACCATTCATAAAAGGATAATTAAAGGAAGAAAACTCACCCAGAAAAGCAAAGGCAAGAAACCAGTGTAGAAGGGTACAGAGACAACACAAGAAAGCATAGAGAAGAAAGCATCCAAAACTCTATGCTGATATTTCTGCCATAAAAAAAAAAAAAAAAACAAAACAAAATTACAAGAAGACAAAAGTTAGCATCAAAATTTAGAAACATTAAAAGGAAAAGATCGTTGTTTTCATGCATAATTAGGTAAAAAGGGTAGTTGTGTAAAGACCTGGATCTCAAGAATATAAGGAGTCCCAACAACAACATGATGAGAAACAAAAGGTTGAATTAAAGATCTGAGCTTTTGGGTTACATTGAAATATGAAGACATGAAAACCCACAATACTATTCCACACAAACTCATTCCTTGCCACAAGGCTATGCTCTCCATTTTTACTCTCTCTCTCTCTTTCTCTGTATAATGAATGAATGATCTTTCTTTCTCCTGAGAAAAGAGAGAGAGGAGGAAAAGTAAAAAATTAAGAATCTATTGGCCGGACTTGGACTTTGGGAAGAAAGAGAGTTTTTTCTTTTTCCCCTTTTTAATCCTGATTTTAGTTTTACCTTCTCTTTCTCCCTCTGTAAATATGTAGAGTGGCTGTGCAATTTTTTAATTAAATATTGGTAAAAAAAAAAAAAAAAAAAAGGTTTGAGTCAGCTGGAATCGTAAACGTGTTTTATTTTTTTTTTTCTTTTTTTTTTCCTCTCCTCGAGGAAAGAGTCACGAATCACGAGGGGCTTCGTTGGACTGGGGTAGGCAGATGAACAGCCAGCCATGAGAAAAGGACATTCTTAATGATTCCAAATTGCCGAATAATTTCCTTGAAATTTGGGGTGAGATTCATATCATTAATCAAACTTTTAAATTACCAATTTAATTTAGATATATAAAGATACAACGATTCAAAGTACTTGTAAGTGTTTGAGTTTAGCTCGCTTTAAGCTTGGTTCAATTCGAGTGTTATCAGTAAATAAGTCAAATTTGAACTTTAAGTAAAGGTTGTTTAATTAAACAAGCTAAGTTTGAGTTTTAATTTGGGTTCGTGAGCCGACCCATGAACAAGCTTGTTCAAACCTATGAACAGGCTTGTAAGTGGGCTCATTAATAAGCTCATTATTATGAATTTTATATGCATGATATATAATATATAATTAAAACAAAAATTAATTTTTATTTAATATTTATGTATATATATTTATATAAATACTTATATATTATATTTTAGGTTTGAAAAACAAAACTATCTAGACAAATTGAGCTCAAGCATAAATTTTAGACTCAATAAAAAGCTTGAGCTCAAATTAAAAGTTGTTTAGCTAAATAAATCGAACCAAAATCTAATTTTTAGATTTGATAAAAGTTTTAGTTCAAGTTTGAGCTCGATAAATTTTAAATGAGACAAGTCGGAGTTTTAAAAGTTGAACTCTATCCATCTTGGGCACATGTTTTGGAACAATTAAATAAAAAGAAGAAGCAGGGTACATTCATAATTTCTTGATGTTGTTATCTTCTAGTTAGGAAAATTAATTTCCTTATTGAATGCATGTCCTTGTCAGGACTTAGAGAGAGACAAGAAATATGGTTGGTTAGGGCCTGTTTGCATTGTTAGTTTTTTATCTGTATCAGATCAATATCAATTCAGTATCAAACCAGTATCGATTTAGTATCAGTTTGGTTTGGTCAGTTTATGAGTAAAACTATTGGTTTTTCATCAGTATCATGTCGGTATCAGTTCAATATCAGTTTGGTTTGAAAAAGACACTAAAATGAAGCCAAACCACAATCCAAAAAGGCCCTAAATTAATGTATATAACAATTCTTGTACAACATTAGTTCTTTTGGAAGTATTTCATGAGGGGCAATGTTAAAAGTATTAATTGAAATTCCGACCCTTTTTTAATTAAAATTCTTATATGCTATATTTAATTAATTATTACTTGGCAAAATTACAATCTTATAGTTTATATATATTTGCACTCTCCATTTAGTGTTATTAGCTATGATAGCAATCTAAAATATGATAGTGTTGATGGTCTAATATGGATCATAGGTCTCTTAAATCCAGTCTAGCCTATAAGCCGCTTGGGCTGACCCATCGGGTTAATACCTAACTCAGCAACATAATATGAAGCTTTGCTATGGCACTTCTTACTTTGACTTAGAGTATCGACTATCCTACACAACATTTAGTTGGCACCCAACCCAACATCACTTAGCATGATCACCTCACTTGGGCTCAACATGAATAAACATCGATTAATAAGCTTACCTTACATCCACCGTAACTATCACCAAATACTTACTCACTCATTATCTCATAGTGTGCTCAACCATCATGAATTTGCATGCTATAAAATATCTTCCCCTAATTTATGGAAATGATAATGTTGTCAGGACTCTTTCTTTCTCATATACATCAATTATCTTGAAATTGACATATTTGTTGACTTAAGTATCAGAGTGGTCACGTCGAGCCAAATCCGATGTGCCACTAGCTGTATTCTGTTTTGCAGGCCTACTATGCACATGAGTATAGTCTAATTATTCTCTTTTCCGGCCTCTATTGAAGGAGCGACAAGTAGAAATAACGAATCTAATAAATTAAAAATTTAAGTGAGTATGAAAATTAATGATATTAAATTTTACAAGATAAAAATGGAATCAATTATAGCATTTGATAATTTCAAATTTTAAATGTAGGATTGAAAATATTCTAAAGTTCATACATTATCCCCTTTTGAAAATAAAAGCTAAAATCATCACATTATGGTAGCCCAAAAAGATGGCATAGAACTATAGATAACGTTGAGTTCATTCAATCATATTTTCTTTGAATTGATCTCAAGTCCAATGTTATTTTCTTTGAAGTAGATTTTAGTATCACGCCCGATGAAATTATTTTGATAGGACATCTCTTAATAAATATTTAGAGCCATATATAAAAAACTCACAAGAATATTATATATATTATGGATCTGTTTGATTAGTTGTTTTTAACAAATACAAACATTTTTTTTAATTTCTTTTCGAATAAATTATTTATCAAGAAATAGATACAAACAATAAAAAAATTAGTAATTTTCATAAAAAAATAAAATAAATCAAATATAAATACAAATTAAATATATTTATGTATATCATTTCGATATAAATATGAAAACAAATAAAAAACATACCATTCAAACAGATATCTACGTAAAAGGAAAGCTGTCTCATTTTCTTTTTTAAGGTGTAACTTATGTAGCAAAAAAGGGATCGAGTACACCAACTAAAGAATCAGCCAGCTTTATCAAGCCTCAATTTAGCGTCATACGTTCTCAAGGATTGAAGGTCCGCCTCCTTTCTAGAATTAAACTAATATTATTGGGACAAAATACTAAATTTGTTATCTAATCTTTATATAAAAATTTAAATTAGTATTTAAATTTTAAAATAATTAGTTTAATATCTAATTAAACTTTCATAATTATTTAACTAATTCATTAGTACCGTTTGCTTTGTTTTCTAATATGAAAAAACAACTTATTAATGACAGAGGATATTAGTGAAACTTATGGAAAACTTAATAATATAATGTCTATTCTAAGTCAATAAATAGAATAAATGATGTTAAAAAGGTAGTAAAAAAATCAACTTGATCATTTTAAATTTTGAATATTAAGATTTCTCATATGATGTGTGGTGAGTCAAAAATAGCAGTTTATTTAGACGTATTCACATTGTGGGAGAGAAAATGGGCCCTGCGAAGATGCAATTAGCAAGTTGCTTCCTTTTCAGCAAGTTGTTTCTTGGCATATGCCCCTAGCCTCATTGACAAATGAAAGGAGAGAGGACCATCCAAATTTGGCTACACCCTTCATTGAGGGTGTGCCAAATAAGCTTGTGGGATCCTATGCAGTACCGTATGTGGGATCACAAGAGTCCCACAAGCTTATTTGGCACACCCCCAATGGAGGGTGTAGCCAAATTTGGATGGTCCAAAGATCACCCATCTATTTTTCTGGAGAAAGACCGGAAAAAAGACAAACCACGAACAATTTAATGTTAGAATGCTCTAATGATCTGAAATGAAATAAATTAGAATCTTAGAATGATTAATGTGTAATATTTGGCACATCATTCTAAAGTATATTCCTCATCCGAGGATGGAAATGGAATCAAGTTCATTAAAACCTTCAAGTAAGTCCACTACCCATAAAATTCGACAGAAAGTAACTCTTTGATCGGTTAAACTAGAAAAACAAGCTTTCTTTTGAAAAGAAATGGAATGGCATACATGATACATCTGCAAGGCTGGGAAAAAAAACCAACCAAATTGTGAACCAATTCGAATCGGATTAGATCAAACTGAATTTTTAGTTTTTTCTTTTTAAAACGGTTTGGTTCACAGTTCAGTTCGGTAGTAGAAATTCAATTTGCAGTTCGGTTCAAAGGCATGAACCAAACCAAACTGTTCCACCTTTAAAAAAAAAAAATCCTCTTGATGTTATTTTTATTTTTATAGTTAATTGTGTTTTTAGGTAAAATTTTTAATTTTTTATATTATAATTAATACTTTTAGAGTTTTAATGGTTAAAAAATAGTTGTGATTTAATAGGTATTAGAAAATAGAAATATTATATCGGTTATCTTTTTCATCAGTGAAGGAAATCCAATCTTACTCCTTCCCTTGTACACACACACACACACACACACATATATTTGTAATGGCACTTGATTAGTTTTGAGTCTTAAAAAAATGACTACACCACCAATTTATTATTGTGTTTAGGTATTCTCATTTTAATAACGTATACTAATGATGTGAAAAAATTTGGCTCACTATAGTTGAATGCCGATTTCCATAAATTGACAAATTTGTTGTTAATCATTTCGATAAATTAATAAATCAACTTGTCAATTTGATGTTGAGGTTGTAAAAAATTAATTCATAGTCTTTTTTTATTGAAATGAAAAAAAAAAAAGAAAATGTCCTTCATTATATAGTTCAAACTGTATACCGAACCATTTTTTTAAGTTTGAAAAATTAGCAAACCAAATCGTATGCATAGGTTCAATTTTGTAAAAATAATTGAACCATAATTTTAGGTTCAGTTTGATTCGCGGAGGGGGGGAGGGGATTGGAACCAAACCGAACCGTACTATATCCGCCCCTATACATCTAGTTTAGGTATTCCAATATTATTTATTTATTTATTTTCCTTCTTCCTTGTATATTGTTTAAAATCTTACCCTTATCTATTTATGTTTAATTCTTGTATCGATGTCTCCCTTTCTATGTATTAGAATTTTTTTTTTCTAAGAATATGTTTATACCATCTTTTTAAGCATGTAGATTGAAGTTTTCATTTAATATATGTATGTATGTATGTATGTATGTATGTATGTATGTATGTATATATGTATGTATGTATTCAATATTCATGTTCCATCAAATCGCACATCGTCCTATAAGAATGATAATTATTGATCATATAGCTTTTCTTTCTTTTATTTTTAATTTTTTTCTTTTTTATAGTCATACAATGTGTAATACAAAAATAAATAAATCATAGCGAATGACAAAGTTGTCATATGTTGATAAATAAAAGGGTTTTATGGTCTACCCTAATTTGAATAATAATGATTAAAAAAAACATTTTCCTCTCCCTCACCTAAAACATACGTTTTTCTCTGAGCAATTTCACTAATAGGCAAACCCTAAAATCTCTCTCAAGTTTTTATCTCGTCTCAAGGGAGATCAAAGGTCAAATATCTAGAGATTCAATCTTTGGAAGAGAATTAGGAAGCCCTAAATTCCATCTTTGGTGATTTTGTTGTTTTATGATCAAAGGAGGAAGAAACGTATCTCTCTCTCTCTTAACAATTTCACAAGGAGCCAAACCCTAGGACTCTCTCGCTCTCTCCCTCTTTCTTTCTCTCTCCCAAGCTTGTATCTTGTTTCAAGGAATCATGTAGACAAATCAAAAGGTAAGTTTTCTCTTTTTCAATCCTTTAGATCTAAAAGAGTAGTCTTTTCTAAGTTTCTTGTTTGTGTTGAAGGGAATCAATTTCTTGAAGGAGTTTTGGAAAAACCTAAGTCTCTTTGGAGATTTCGTGTTTTGTGATAAAAAAAAAAAAAAGTTTGTTTGAAGCTAGGATAGTTGTAGTTCTTGTTAGTTTAAGGGTGTAGATGACCTTAAAAGTATGTTTACCTTGTGAAAACAAGTTTTGAGTTAGTTTTGCTTTATGTGATCAAGTATTTCTGGTAAAGATAGGTTATCTGTTCTAAAAGTTGTTATAGGTACATTCTTACCTTGTTTGATGATTTTGCTTATTAGGTAGAACATATAATTAGACTAATTGCTATCCGGCTTTAGTTGGTTTACTATTTGTGTGTGGTTGGGTCTAATAGACTGGGAGTACCGTATTACTAGAACGACGCCCTGATGATATGTAAGTGTCGTCGTCTCAAGTGGATTCATGCATAGAGATGATTCCGGTAGTTTAGGAATGGTACAAGTACAATACTTAGGATGTGTGAGGAGTATCCAACACCAATATATATATATATAAGTATTTTATACGTATTTGTTTTCATGAAGTGATGAGTTACTTCGAGCCTAGTGTGTTGTTTGCCTAGTTAATTAAAAATAATAACCTATGATTGCGACATATGTTACTATGTCGCATGTGGATTATATGATGATTGTTCATGCGCATGCGATTGTAGTTTGGCGTATTGGGCCTAGCATTCATTCCCTCTATTTTTCAGGATCAAGAGAAGAACCTATAATGTTCGATCTGTCAAGCTATGATGATTTCGTGAACTGTGGGAAGGACGATAGTGGAACGATTTTCCAGCTAACTATTAGAAATTTCGGATTGGAGGTAGTTACAGTTGAAGACTTTAATAAGTTTTAAATAGTTTTTATAATTTTTGATATTATGAGACCTTTTCATATAATATTCTTAAGTTTGATTTTGAGTTGGTGCTTAATTTATGCTAGCAGAGTTGTTTAGAATTTTTATTAATAATATCAATGTTCTAAAAGTTCTCTTTTAATGTGAGACATTGGAGTATATGGTGTTATACATTGTGGTTTTAATAGGATATAAGCCTTAGCTTGTCCATCCCTAGTAAGGACACGTGACAAGCTGATGGCGCTCTCAGTTTAAGGCATTACAGCTTAAGTGGTATCAGAGTATAGGTTTACGATCTTTAGAAAATTTAGGTTACGAACTCCTTAAGATGGTGAGATGAAGAGAGCGGATAGATCATGGGATCGCTAGTAGCTATGGAAAGCTTAGATTTGTTAATCTTAATGAAAATTTTCCAGTTTTACCTCCTAATCATGATTTCTTTATTGGTCATTTTCTTCCAGCTTATTATTTATGAGTATTATGTTTATTTTATTTGTGCCATTATGTTTTCATAATTATTTTCATATATCTTTCTTAGAGTATTTGTTATTTTATTTTTATATTTGTTACTGCTCCCTAAAATACATAGAAAAGTGATTAGTAAACCAAATAAAGCTCAACAAAAATCAATAAATAATAATTTATAAAATCAAGAATATACCTTTACTAAACATATGACCTTTTAGTCTTCTACGATAATACATGTATATATTTATATAAGAAGTTAATGGCATTCATTGAATTACGACCAATAAAACAACAATTACTAATGTAAGTTAAAGAGAATATACATATGCACATGTATACATATAGAGGAATTAATAATCATAACTTTCATGAAGAAAAGTTAAACCTACAATAGTCAACAAATCTTTAATGACACAACGTCAACAAATCTTTAATGGTTCTTAATTATGAATTTCAAGAAAAGTTTAAAATGAACCATAATTTGAATTAAATGATGCAAGTTCACAAAAGGCACAAGAATTGAGACAAACTTGTATAGCCATCTCCAATGATTATAAATTACAAATGACAAATCTAAAATATTTGGACTATAATGAAAATGAGAAATCATTACACCAAATTTTCAAAGTGGTAGTGATGACTCTATAATGAGAACTTATAAAATTCAAGGATTAAGAATAGTTATAGTAATTTGAATCTTCGATTAGTATACAAATATGCAGTAACTATTAATCTAACATAACAATATGTGAGGCAGAACTGATGAGTTCATGGTTTTTTCTTGTTCGTTAAATATCATGTTAAGGGTAGTAAGTATTGTGACTATTATCTACAGTTCTATCATGTTGTGTTAAGTCTTGTCGTGTCTAGTGTTTTGTTTTTGTCGAGTCATATTGAGTCTACCGTAAGAGTCAAGTTATATGTCAATCTAAGATTGGTGGGTTCAGCTAATCTTAATATTTATCAGCTCCTCTCACAATCAAATTTATGATGGAATAAAAGAATGAGAATTTTGTTGATCACAAGCAAAACAAAAAAATATATATGAATATGTATACATATATATGTATAACATGACTAAATGAGTAAAGATCAATAAATTAAAGAAAAAATAAAATTATAGTTATGACAAAAAAAATGACTCTAACACAAAACAAAGTACCAAGATCAGTAGACCTCATAACTGTAATGTTGACAGTAATAACAAATGTAATAAGAGTTGTTTATTATGACAAACATTAAAATTGTTAATTTAGTGGTAAACTGATAAAATAAAATAAAATGAAAAGGAAAAATGTAAAATAATTCTGAGCAAAATCGGAATTCAAAGCAACAAAAGTATAAATAATGATAAATAAGTAAGTGAAATATACAAATATATAGTTCACCCAATCTAACATGTACTAGCAATCATATCTATTAAAGGTTAATTGGGAAAAGCAACAACCAAATTAATACGGTTATATGTATTTATGTTAATTCATTCTTTTCTTTTATATGAAAAAGTGGGATAAGATAGTATTTCATGGAAGCATGGAAATGAATGACTGCTTGATTAAAAATTGCTAGCTAGTGTGAGGGTGGAGAAAATCCTAATATCATGGTTGGAAAGGTATTTAACGTGACTTATGGTGAAATTTGAGATGACAGTATGCTAAGGCGTAGTCAGAACTATAAGGAAATAGATGGTAATACGAGAGAAGAACAAAGAATGCTATTGAATTTAGATAGCAATACTAAAGATGTTAAGTAGATAGCAGTTGGAGGTGAAAGAAGGATGACTGAAGTTAATTAAAAAGAACTTGAGGTATAAAGAAAATCCTAATAGGTGGTTGGCACTGTGAAAGACGATTATTGGTTAATAAACATAAAACTATAGATATGAAGCTAAATGAAGGAAATCATGTTGAAGAGTAGATGAAGTGATAATGAGGAACAACCCATATAAATAAGGAAATAAACAAATAATATAACAGATATGAAGGTATATATGGAGTGGTTATTGCACGATTGTGGATGTTGGTAAATTGCAGAGCACGACAAATACAATGATGATGGGTAGTAATGACAATCATACTTGTTTATAATTATGAGCTCTTGAGGAGGCTATATATATATATATATATATATATATATATATGAAACCATAAGTACCAATTGTTATAAGAATGTAGCATTGTGAGTTCTTGGAGAAAATTAGATTAATTGAATGATACGTAAACGTTATAAATTAACTATGGTGTTTGACAATGGTAGAAAAACTAAATTGGACTAATAGAAATATAGATGCTATAACGTCACCTAAAAAGACAGACCAATGTAAGGTTTTATCTTTGAAGTTAAAGTTGAAGATTATGAATTTTAATTTTTTTTTTCAGCTTTTCAATTGCTATTTAAGGAATTATAAGGAGGTCTGCTAAGGAAGTTTCAATGGAAATAGTGATAATTAGAGATATAAGTGTACAATCAAAAGAAGGTCTTTGCCTAGAAATAGAATGGATAGGAGTAGAAGGATACCGAATTCAAGTGGAGAATAATCACATGTTATTGAGACATATGGATGGATTTGTAGAGTAATAATCATGTAGACAAAGTGCATTAAGGAACCGAATATCAAGAAAATATTGGAGCGCCAGAGATATTAATGTTAAAGGAAGGGTTAGAAGTCATCTATTGACTTTAAAAGATTTACCAAATGCCATAAGTATCAATCTTTAGTCCTCATTTATATATTGGTGGTAGATATAAAGGAGGAATATTAAGAATTGAGAAAGTATGTTAGAAGCGATATAGTTAGTTAATGAATGTTTTGGGATTAGATGAATGATATATGAGTGATATAAATGAACTTCAATGAAGAGCATTAGTGGTAAAAACTAAGTTGAATTAATAGAAGTGTATATGATATAGTAACATTTGAAGCTTTAGGTCAATATAAGGTTTGAACCTCTAGAATTTAAGGTTGAAATTATGGTTATAATGTCACTTAAGGAATTGATTTGGAGATTAAATACAAGGGAGATTTTCAATAAAAAAGCTAATAAACAAAGGCAAGATTTCATGGTGGACTTTAACTGATATTCTTAAAGTATATCATATAAATGTGGACAAAGTGCACCAAATCTACATAATAAAAGTTAGGACTTATGGAGACATCGACTAAATTATATTCTAGTCGGAAGATATACTCATGTGAATAGTAGAGAAAAGAGTTTTAGAAGTAAGTAGATATAGCATAGGGAATCATGAATTGAGCAGAAAACAACTTAAATGCCAAAGAACAGATGGAAGCATGGATTAAGGAGCTAGAAACAAGGATTAAAAGAGTTACAATGGTTCAGGTAACTTTTGAGGATGAAAGTTTCTTTTAGAGGGGAAGAGATGTAATACAAAAATAAATAAATCATAGCGAAGTGCAAAGTTGTCATATGTTGATAAATAAAAGGGTTTCATGGTCCACCATAATTTGAATAATAATGATAAAAAGAAAACAACCTTTTCCTCTCCCTCATGTAAAACATACGTTTTTCTCTAGGCAGTTTCACAAATAGGTAAACCCTAAAATCTCTCAAGTTTATATCTTGCGTTAAGGAAGATCAAAAGTCAAATATTTATAGATTCAATCTTTAGAAGAGAATTAGGAAACCCTAAATTCCGTCTTTGGTGATTTTGGTGTTTTTACGATCAAAGAAGGAAGAAACGTATCTCTCTATCTAAATAGTTTCACTAGGAGCGAAACCCTAAGACTCTCTTTGTCCTTTCCTTTCTCTCTCTTACACTTATATCTTGTTCCCAGGGATCATGTGGGCAAATCGATAGGTAAGTTTTCTCTTTTTCAATCCTTTAGATCTAAAAGAATAGTCTTTTTTTGAGTTTCTTGTTGGTGTTGAAGGGAATTAATTTCTTGAAGGAGTTTTAGAGAAACCATAAGTTTCTTTAGAGATTTCATATTTTACGATCAAAGAAGGAAGGTTTGTTTTAACCTAGGATAGTTGTAGTTCTTATTTAGTTTAAGGGTTTAGATGACATTAAAAGTATGTTTACCTTGTGAAGACACATTTTGAGTTAGTTTTTGCTTTATGTGATCAGGTATTTCTGGTAAAGATGGGTTATCTTTTCTAAAAGTTGTTATAGGTACGTCCTTACCTTGTTTAATAATTGTGTTTATTAGGTTGAACATATAATTAGACTAATTGCTATTTAGCTTTAATTGGTTTACTACTTATGGTTAGCTGGGTCTAGTAGACTAGGAGCACCAAGTTACTAGGATGGGGCCCTAATGATCTGTAAGTGTCATTGTCCTAAGTGGAGTCATGCACATAGATGATTCCGATAGTTTAGGAGTGATACGAGTACAATACCCAGGGTGTGTGGGGAGTACCCAACACCAATATATATATATATATAAATATTTTATGCATATTTGTTTTCATGGAATCATGAGTTACTTCGGGTTTAAGACTAGTTGCAAATAGTTCTAAACTGTGTTATTTGCCTGACTAATTAAAGATAATAACCTGTGATTGTTGCATATGTTACTATGTCGCATGTGGATTGTATAATAATTATTCACACACATGTGATTGTGGTTTGGCGTACTAGGCCTCGTGCTAATTCCTTTTGTTTTTTAGGATAAGGAGAAGAACCTATAATGTTCGATCTATCAGGCTATTATGTTTTTGTAGAATATAGGAAGGACGATAGTGGAACGATTTTCCAGCTGACTATTAGAAAATTTCGGATTGGAGATAGTTACAATTGAAGACTTTAATAAGTTTTAAATAGTTCTTATAATTTTTTATATTATAAGACCTTTTCATATGATGTTCTTAAGTTTGATTTTGAGTTGATGCTTGGTTTATACCAACAAAGTTGTTTAAAAGTTTTTATTAATAATATCAATGTTTTAGAAGTTCTCCTTTGATGTGAGACATTGGAGTATATGAGACATTGGAGTATATTGTGTTATAAATTATGGTTTAGTAGAATCTGAGCCTTAGAGTATCCATCTCTAGTGAGGACACGTGGCGGGTTGATAATGCTCTCAGTTTAGAGCGTTACACGATTATTAACATGTGATATGTTGTTTAATAACATGAGAACTTTACTCCCCGTTTATCCATATTCTAGATAGGATTTTAAGAGATGTGTAGGTAAAAGATGGACAGAATATTAGCTTTTATATTATAACATATATAATTATGGTACATTTAGTATATAGGAATGGATCAAAATGGAATATTAGTATAAGTTTAAAAAAACTATCATTACTTATTTCATGACATTTTGAAATCTGTAAGGGGGTAATAATTATCACTTCAAATATTTGGATTTCATTTATTGGGTTAGGGGATAAGGTATAGGAAGCCCAATCCCTATCTCACCATGATCAAAGGAAATTGGTGGTGGTGGTAGACTTCCAATATGCTATCAAAGTTGGTTTGTCTGATTTCAACATTTTTTAATATTGTTTATACACTAAAAAGGCTTGGTCATTGATTATCAACGCAATCCGACGGATGACATCAATAATCGAATTCAATAATATCCTTAGACCCTCTTCATTTGAATAATTTGAAATTTGATAGAAAAGTCGTCATGTTACTGAAATTCTAATTCAAAAGATCAAATATTGATGTATTTTCGAGAAACATTCTTACCATTATCCTTAGGGTTTAATACTTGATAGCTCTCTCATCTATCATAGATGTGTATGGGAAATTATTCCATTGCAATTGGCTTGTATAATTCCAGTATTTCTCAATATTGCTTATACATTCAAAAGAGTCCATCCTAGCTATTGATTGTCAAAACAATCCAACGAATAACATTGATAGCTAAATCCTATATGTACCTTCAAACCCTCTTTATTTAGATAATATAAAATCTAATAGAAACGCCTGTTTTGCTATTGAATTTCTAACTCGAATGATCAAATAACTGTGTACATTAAAGAAACATTCTATCCATCATCTAAGGGTTTAATATTGGATAGTTGTTCCATCTATCGTAGATGCATTTGGGACAATTAAGATTGCGTCATCTACTTTCCTATTTTACTCTTCTTTTAATCATTATTTACATGTCTTTGACACCACTCTTAAGCCACGTGTACTATGGAACTTACATAAGATCCATGTAACTAATTCAAAACTTAAATCAATATATATATATATATAGAGAGAGAGAGAGAGAGAGAGATTGCTTTATGATATTTTATGGACTATATAATTTTTTTAATTTATTTAAAATGCAAATACCTTAATCATTTATGCCTAAGATCTTAATGTTCAAAGTGCAAGTAAATATTGATTATAAGAATAAATAAAAAGGACTTTTAACCTTTTTTATTTTTACAATGGGTGATGGAGAACTAAAATTCGGCACATCCCACTTGAGTGATCGAGACAATACCATTATGTTACAAGATTACTGGAAAAAATTTTAGTTTTCACTTTAAGTTTGTGTTATTTTTTTTTAATGTACTCAAAAGATTCATTATAATCGTAACTATTAGTTAAAGAACATTTATTAGAATATAATTGATTAACATTAATTAATTTAATATAACAATATTACTAGACATATTTAAATAGATAGTATACTGAAAAAAAATAATCTAGTGGGAAGTGATGGGCTTATAAGACTATCTTTATCAGTAAGTTACTTAACATATCGCATCATTATCTTAAGCAACCCTTCATACTAAAGAACTCTCTACTTTATTCGTGGATTATTTTGTAAGGTACTTGATAATTTTTTAAAATTTTTACGAGTCCCATATTATATTAAAAAAAACAGCATTTCGGATTACTTGGCAAAGCTATCCATTAAAATTAAATAATCCTTTTTATTGGTTAACCAGCTCAAAGAGGTTTAGCTTAGGTTTCTGTGCTGAAGAATAGGGGTAAAGTTCCTCTGATGTATGTAGTTTACTGGCACCAGAAAAAAGAAAACTACTTCACCCTCATCCATCTCTGTGAGGCCCAAAATCATGCTATGGATTATAATTCCTGGAGGCTTGATCGGTGTTATAAAATGGTGAAAAGCAGTCACGCGACCAATTGTCAATTACTCATAATAAAATATGCAACTTTGACCAGAACAATTCAAAGGACCTAAAGTCAGTTGAATATTTAAGAAAAAGAAAAATTCGACGTTAGGGATGTTTAGTTCTATTTCCATGGAAGATTCCAAGAGCTTTCCATTCGACCAGCCGACTAGGTTGACTCTAATCTGGAATCGCCAAAACTTGGACCCAGCCGCATTTTTTTTTTCCCAAAACTTTTGGACCCAAACTATAGATGCTTAATGACATAGTAATAAGTACTATTTGAATTTTAATAAAATATATAATTAGATATTTAAATTTTAAAATTATCTAATTTAGTATCTAAATTTTAAAATTATTTAATTTAAATCTGATAAAATTTTTCATGCATACCAATAATACATTCGTTAATTTTTTTGGTATTAAGTTAATCAATTTCAAAGTTTTTTAGATATTAAATTGATTAATTTCAAAATTCAGGTAATAAATTGATTAATTTTAAAATTTAGATATCTAATTACATATTTTAGTAAAATTCAGATACCATTTGTGACATTAACCCAATTATAGAATAATAAAATTACTTTTATTTTTTTCTATTTTTTCTTAATTAATTGCAATAGCAATGGTATTTGAGATTGTGCCACAAGATTCCTATAAGCTAAATTATAAGACCTTAATAAAATCATTTTCATTTTTATCATAACTAAATGGACAAGCACCTAGCCAATGACATTATAGGTTAGTGGTATTTTCTTGATCTCTAAAGTGAGAGTACTCGAATCTCCCTCCTTATTATAATGGCAAAAAAAAAAAAAATAAATAAATAAATAAAAAAAGACAAGCACCTATAATATATTTAACTTAAAGATGAGGGAACACTACGCTTGTGTTATGGATACGAAAAATTAATAACATGTATACGATTGGTTAAAAGATGCATATGTATATTTTTTCCCTTTGAACATGTGTGCATTTATATATATATATATATACACACACACATATATATGAGAGAGAGAGAAAGAGGGGAGAGGGAGAGGGAGAGGGAGAGGGAGAGGTGGTCTTTTATGCATTTTTTGGATGTAGAAGCATGTCCACAGTTATCTAAATTGCATATTTTAAATTAAGGGATACATAAAGTTTTATTATATATACATAATCTTTTAGGGAAAGGATAAAAACAACAAAGAGACTCCACCTTTTAGTACTACAGAAGACCAAATATATGTATATTAAAAATATAAACCATCCTAAAATGGTTAAAAAAATTATTTCAATTTTCATGCATTTGGATTTACTAAAAGTGAAGTTTATTTTCTATAATAGATGACATGATGTGAAGAAAACGAAAGTTCTAAAAGTGACAAAAACTTGTTAATTTAATAAAGTTAATCTTTAAATGTTTATGAGACAAGAAGTATCTATTGTTGAACTTGTGTGTTCAACGTGTATTTTGATGAGGAAATAGTCTGCACAGTTAACTACTCAATTATGTTTAGTTACATTTAATTAGCTAAACAAGTCTGTGATTTAATTTGAATATGTTTGTGCTTATTTTGCTTATTTTTTGTTTGTGTTATCAATGTTGTAGGACCTAGCTACCTTGGAGCTAGCATTTGAATGCTAAAGTCATGACATCTAGACGCTCGCATGATCAAAATATTGATCATGTGGAAAGCAGGTGGTGTCCGGACGCTAGGCATTATGCACACGATCGAAAAGTTTATGACCATGTTCCAATGAGCCCTCTCACCTAACACACGATCGAAAAGTTTATGATCATGTCCTATTTCAAGCCATAGCCAAATGATTCATGGAGCTCATGAGCATAATTAAAAGAATTGTACCAGTTGGTTGATCCCAACAAACACTATTACGCGGTCACACTTTCTTTAGATATCTTAAATGTAATGAAGCCAACATAAATGGCCAATATTATCGAAGATACTCATAATTTGCAATAAACTTCCGTGGGAAGAAATTAAAGTTACTTATAATTTGTGGATTTATTTCCCAAATATAATGAAAGGGCCTAATATCATCCAAGATATCCTCACTCTAGCCAAAATACTCAGGGTTTGCAAATGACTAAAGGAATATTGTAAATGGGCTTAATATATACATAGACATATATATGTGGGTCTTACTCGTGGGCTAGGTGAGAGGGATCAATGCGTCCGATTCAATTATTGGGTTGACTTTAACTTGTGGGCTTAAAACAGGATCGTTGAACTAGTCTACCGCATCCAACATCTCTTAGGATGGCTGATGCATACAAGAGAAAAGCTATTGTTCTTCGCTCATGAATAGCTCATTTAAGATGACCACAAAGTGAGCTTACTCCATCTTATCCATCAGTCACTGAGATGATTTAACGATTGTCATCCATGCTAAGTGTTTATAAATATTCAGTCATTCCTTCTCATTTTATTCTCATTTTAGACTTATGGAATTGATATGTTTATGATGAATCTCAATGGAAAAAGGTTTCCTAGAACAGGGCCATTTAATTTATCATTAGGGGTAGGGGAATGCAAGAAGTTGCATTAGCTTGGCCTAATGCTTAAGCGCGTGGGCCCATTCATTTCCATTAACTTTTTACAACTCCATATGAAAAAAAGTAAGTTAATAAGTTAAGACAAAGAACTGGCTTTAAGGCATCTAGGACAAAAGTCCTTTTGAAAAATATTACCAATACATACAACAACCCCCCACATATTTTAAAAGGACAATGACAAAGAGATCAGAATGCTAGGTTTCCTCATATAAGTATTATGCCTCGAATCCCATGTTTTTAAGACTATGAACCAAACTTAGAAAAATAAGGCATGACTTACAAAAGAAATCACGAAGCTCAATGCTTTTATGAACAAGTAATTTTACTGTAAACTAAAATGCCTATTAAACACATTATACCTATAAAATTTCTATTATTCATCACAATTTTGTACTAATAGGCCATGCGCATGCTATCAGTGAGTGTTCTAGAGAATTTACCAAAGATCTCATAGAAGCAGCCTCACCCCATACTCATATAGGTCATTTCATCAATTGTATATTGCAAAATATACCACTTTTTCAAAGGATAAAGAATTTGATTAAAATTTTTACTCAACCTTTCTTTGCAATTTAGCACGATATACACCATAGGAAGGACATTATTTAATAGTACTACACAAATCAACTAATGATTTGTTATTACCCATATGAACTTATTTCATGGGATCTCCAATCATATAGGTTAGGTTACCATCTTTGTTGATATCTTAACTTGGCTTTAATTCCGTAGTCTTTGATGTTTCACTTGTTAATCTTCTTCATAAAGGTTTAGTTAGAGGATCAACCAAAATTCATTTTTGATTTCGCATAATCTATTGAAATAATTCAATCTTTTAGTAATTGCTTCACTATGTCATGTCTCAATCAAATATGTCTATTCTTCCCATTGAAGGTCTTATTCTTGGTAAAGGATTACTGCTTGACGATCACAATGTATAGATACTAATAGTGTAGGTTTTAAACCGAATGGAATATTTGCTAAGAAGTTTCTTAACCACTTGACATCATTACCAGCTACTTCTAAAGCAATAAACTCTAACTCCATAGTAAGATTAGCTATGATAGTTTGTTTAGCAGATTTTCATGAAATTGCACCACCACCTAAGGTGAATACATAACTACTAGTGAATTTTATCTCATATAAATCAAAGATCTAATTGCCATCACTGTATCCTTCTAATATAACAAGGAATCTACTATATAGAATACTATAATTCATGGTATCTTTCAGAAATGCTATCAATATGACTAATGTAGTCCAATGATCACTACTAAGATTGGGTGTATATATACTCAATCTACACACAACATATGTTATGTTAGGTCTTGAAAAATTCATTAAACGCATCAGACTTACAATTATTTGTGCATACTCAAACTGAGCAACGATGTCATCTTTATTTTTTTTATAATTGAGAATTAACATTATAAGGCATACTCATAGGAGTGACATTAACTTCTTAAGAAGTTTCTTAACATAATGTTCTTGTGATAGCATGATACTATCATCCTTCCTTATGATTTTAATTCTCAAAATAACACTTTCTTCACTCATGTCTTTCATATCAAAATTAGAAGTAAGAAAAAATTTTGTTTTATGTACTACATCAAGATTAGTACCAAAGATAACCATATCATCTACATATAAGCATAAAATAGTACAATCATTATCAACAAGTTTCCTATGAAACATTTATCGAACTTCAACAATGAAGAAACCATCTTTTAACAAAATTTGGTCAAATTTCTCATGTCATTGTTTTGGAGCTTCTTCTAAACTATATAAAGATTTAAGAAGTTTGCATACTTTCTTTTCTTAATTTGGAATAACATAACCTTCTAGTTGTGCCATATAAACTAACTCTAACAAATCACTACTCAGAAAGGCTATTTTCACATCCATTTGATGAATAAAAAGTTTATGAATTGAAGTTAGAGCAATCAAAACTCAAATAGAAGGAATTCTAATTACAGGGGTAAACATATCAAAATAGTCAACATTTTGCTTTTAAGTAAAACCTTTAGTGACAAGTCTAACTTTAAACTTATCAACTAAACTATCAGGATTTAATTAAAAAAAAAAACCATTCACAACCAATAGGTTTAGCTCCAGGAGGTAAATAAACCAATTCTCATGTTTTATTATATAAAATATAATCAATTTTAACTTTAATGGCTTCTTTTTAAAAAGGTGCATTAGAAGAGGAAATTGCATCTAGAAAGGTTAACGGATCATTTTCAATAAGATAGGTATAAAAATCATTTCCAAAAGTATTTTCTTTCATTAGTCTTTTACTTCTTGTCAAATCTTCGATTTCAAAAACATTTTTAAAAGTTAGTATATGACAATATTTTTAAATTTTAAAGGGTATACACGTTCAAAAAATTCTACATTTTCTATCTCAATAATGGTATTGCAATCCGACAGACAACTTTTTAAAATAAGAAATCTATATGCAACACTATATTCAACATATCTAATAAACATGCAATATGAAGTTTTAGAACATAATTTTCTTTTCTTAGGTTTAGGAAGCATGATTTTAGCAAGACATGCCTACACATTCAAATATTTCAAGTTAAGAAAATAACCTTTCCAATGTTCATAAGATGTTTTTCCTATTTTCTAAGTGACATGCGGTTGATTTAACTTCACCCTAAAGATTTTTGAGTGCATTAAAGCTTATAAGCATAAAATTCATATTTTTTTTTATGGTCATATTTTTCTTTTTAACTACTTCATTTGATTATAGGGAATAATGTGGAGTTATTTTATGAATTATTCCTTCATTTTCACAATATTCCTTAAGAAAAACATACTCACTAGAGCATACTTCAATGTTTTTTGCATCATAGTTCTTGTGTGATATATCATGTACATATTAGAAAAATACCATAAATTTGTATTAATATTTAAAATACAATATAATTTAAAGAGTTAATTATGTGATTGTGAAGAATTGTACAACTTAATTGTTAAAATTAAAGAATTTATATGGTTAAAAATTTTGAAATTTAAAAAAATATATATTATTGAAACTGAAAGTATAACAATTTGATTTCAAAGTCAAAATAGTTTAAAAGGATTTTGGTTATGGAAGATGCACATTTCATTGATAATTACAATGAAAGTTAGAGGAAAGAAGAAAAAGAATAGGAAAAAAAAATGTAACTAGAATCGCTACATATTTCTCTAGTGAAGTAAAGTAAAAATTCATTTGTTAAAAGAGTAAAATATACATTATTTTTCCTCTATGTCCAATATAATTTTAGCATAGATAAATTGAAAGACAATAAAACAATCCAAATTTATATGGACTCATCCAAATTCATTAGCCATTTTGATCTATAATGGTGAATCATCCTTCTCACTTTCATTTTATAATCCAAGTTCAATTACTATTGTAGGTTGCCCGTGTGTTTTATCTACAATGCTTAACTTGTGTTGGCTTCAAATAACCTAATTGATACATTGCTACTCTATCCTATGCTTATATCTCTAACTAGCATAAATTGGCCACGATGGCAACTAGGATAAGAGGGTAGTTAAAAGAGGTTACACCATCTTCTAGCTTGTAGAGATGAAAGAATTGGTAATAAAAGATGATAGAAGTGGATTTCATGGTATAAGCATGAAAATAAATAGAATAAGTAAGATAAGTCTTGATAAAGAACTGATGTCACATTTGGTATGCGAAAATAATTTGGAATGAAATAAAATTTGGAATTGTGATTCCATTCTAAGCTCATTATCATGTACGAAACATGACATAATTAAATTTAAAATCAATCATTGTTTAGTTCTTTAATCAATAATCATATATATATGCTAATAACTTTATTTCTTCAGCAAAAAGGAATCTATACTTTGATAGCAGTTTCAAATAGATAAATAAAATTATTGTATAAAATTATATAATAAAAATATGAATCAAATAAAAGTTTCCAACTTAAACATAATAGACGTGGAGCCTATGTAACACCAAGGAAATGTGGATTAAGTATAATTTTGTCTTATTCAAACGTTAATCCCTAATTATCGATTCAATTAATAAACAACAACTAAATACAATAAATAAAGAAATATAGTTAGAGAAGATCACACTAGGATTTAATGTAGAGTCCAGCCCTCATAATTCCCACGAGCCACATAATGCCTCCTTCAATATAAAACTTCACGCACTTTATTTCCACAATCAAACAATGCTCCAAAAGAAGCTACAAACAACACAATAAAAAAAAAAATAATTAGTCATATGCTCTAGCTATATGAGGTAATATATATACACATTATATAATTTAATTTAAAAATATATATATACACATGTGTATCGTTAACTTGCTAAATCATTAGTAAATTATTTAACATGAATAACTATTCATTCTTCCCTCCTTCGATGTAAAACTACTATTACGGTGTTCACTTGAGGGAAGTGGCGATTCATAAAGAATTGCTATTGGATAAAATGATGAATAGTCATTCAATGGTTTATTTTTCAATTTTTTCATAAATACCCTTATTTTGAAAATATTACCTATTCAATTATCCTCTCTCTGTAATAAATACAAGGGACATTATAGATATTTTATATTTTACTATAATAATTACTTTTTTTTACTTTTTATACTAAGTGAACATTGTAATAACCATTACTACCATATTATATTCCCTTTGAATTAGAATTCTATTCTCCTCTTATTCCATACGGCGAAGTGAATGAGCTATAAAACTCTTAACAACCAATCCAATTGTTAATATTATTTTGATAAAAAGAACATCCATAGGACCATATGGCACATGATATTATAGTAAAAGTTATAATAGCGTAACAGTGGATATCATAGCATAAGATCAATACAATTAAAAAAAAAGGAATGTATTTTAATAAATACAAATTTAAATTATATTATCAAATCAAACTTGAAACTTTTATATTAAACTAAATTAGAAAGAAATTGTCATGACCCTAAATAGGGGCCTATTAGGTTTACTCTAAAGTCGTCATATCATGTATACACTCATAACATAAAAACAGCCTTGCAAATCAGAGATTTGCAAGACTCTAATTTCTTAATCTCTCCATATATCATACGTATGTATATATTTAGGAAAATAACTTTATGGATACCGATATTTCCACAAATCACAAGGACTACAGAGAATCAGATACCCTGCCAAAGATGAAACAAGGTAAAGCAACTAAGGTTATCTATTATCTACTATCAAAGGAGATCATAGAGGAAATAAATCAAGTTTTAAGTCATTTTTCTCAACTAAGTTTAGTCCATAGACATTTTAACCCTCTAATTATCATGACTTGATCTTTGACACGCTTTGCACTTGGTTCCTATCCTAATCCCGACATTATGATTGTCCTACAAAAACAAATTATTGGGGGGTAAGCACAACTAGCTTAGTGAGAATTATTTCCATAATAAAGTACTCAAATAATTAATATTTCAAACAAGTTATTTAGAGAAGCATATGAAATGTAACAATCACGTGAGCATACAAGACATATGATTTTTTGAGAATCATATGTTGAATGGATTTATCCTTCCATTCGAGGTTAGGTGTTCTAAGCCATACGACCATTATGTGCAAATAATGTTTTTATATGAGCCACTACTAGCCGCCAAAATGTTGTTAATTTGGGTGTCTACCTACCATTTTATTTCAAGTGATTATCTGCTATAAAGTAGAGTTTCGGGTTCTACGAACCTCACTACTATGCCCTTATCCACCAAAGGAATAGTAATGAATGCAATGTGACTCACTATATATTATGCATGAATCATTTTATTTAAGTAATCATAGCATATTATTAGATGTTTTAAAAGTGATCATAAAGTTCGCAGACATATCATTTTTATACTAGATCATACAATGATTATTTGACAATTCCTACCTTAATATGCTTAACATAATTTCAATCATATATGTAAGGCAAATGTGCTTCCATGTTTTTATCTTTTCCTAATTCTAGTACCACTAATCTACAAGCAAAAACATAAGTACATAAATGTAGGAAATTAAACTCATCCGTCCTTAGTGCAACCCTTAGTCGGAGTGGTCATTGGGGAAAGGTATGTCAAATTCCTTATTATCTAAGCAAAAGAAATAACCGAAATGAGTATTTCATATTGATTCGAATTAAATTTCTAACTCTATTTCATTATCCTCGTTAAAATTCGGATTATGTGATATTCCAACTTAAAATGGCCATAACTTACTTATTTTAACCTGGAATTTCGCATATTAGATGTCGTTTTCTACCTACTCGAAAATATCTATCTATTTCTAAGGTTATTGTTAACATTTAAAGCCATTTACATTCCAAAATGGGTCGGTACAGAATTGATTCGAAAATTCCAGCCCTTAAATTGTAATTTTTCTAAGTTCTACGTCATCCAAAAATTCTATAATAAGCACATAGATATTTATATATTTGGAAAATCCTTTAATATATATATGCTCATATTATATGCATGATTCTAGTGATTTTGTCCCAACAATGATTTTTCATAAAACAGTTTATTTTAGGAGTTTGAAAGATGAAGTATACAAAATCTCTTTTTGAGTTGTTGGAAAGAAAGTTAAAATCTTCAATTTGTTACAAATGAGAGCCTATCCATTTTATCTATTATTTTTATATTTTCTTAACTTCTCAAAAATAAATTCGCTTCTTAAAATTCGATTATTTAAGTTGTCTACTAATTTTACTTAATAAGTGGATTTTTAACTAGTAAGTTGCTCTTAAACTTGATTAAAAAAAATTGTTTGGCTCTTAGTGTTTTTCAAAATGTTGGTATAAAACCTATAAATAAGTTCTTCAAAAAAATTTTCATATCAAAGAATTATCAACATTAAAATTCATAAGGCTTTTCGAAACTTAGAAATAGACAAGTTCCATAAAAGAAAAGAAAAGCGTAAGAAAGCTTAAGGAAAAGAAAAAGAAGAAATTTGTGGAAGTCTTTGATTTTTATTCAAGTCTTCCTAGGACTTAGAAATTGACAAGTACCGTAAAGAAAAGCAAAATAATAAGAAAAGCATGGGAGTCTTAGATTCATGTTAAGGCTCCTTGAGACTTAGAAATGGACAAGTCCCTTTAGATAGCAAAATAATTAAGAGCATAACAAATAAAATGGAAGCCTTGGAATTTGTTTGGACAAGGCATTCCCAGGACTTAGATTAAGGACAAGTTCCATTTTTATTTTGCTTAATTAAAGACAAGTCTGAGACTTAGATTAAGGACAAGTCTCAAAAAGTAACTAAATAAATAAATTACAGGGGATAAAATAAGTGCATGAATATAAATGTTAGATTAGTGAGCTTATATGCTCCAGTAGATATAAATATGTACATAACTATATTTATACATATAAATGCCAGATTAGATGATAATAATATAGCAACATGAACTCAAAATTAACATGATCATCGTAACATGTTAGTGATTTCATTTTAGCATTATCATCCCTAACTTAATCATAATGGGGAGATTTTATTCCTTGGATAAGGTTTGAAACACATAATATCAACTAAGGATGTGGGGAGGTGTTTATCTCAAAAAGATGGATCAAATGAATGCGTTTGAGTTGAAAAAATAAAAATGGTAGCAATAGGGGAAGAAAATCAAGCCACAAAGAAGAGGAAAAAGAGAAAATTGACGAAAGTTGTAAAGTGTAAGAAGGTGTAAAGGTAGTGGGTATTTATAGATGTAAAATTGGTGATTTTTGTGTGGAAAATAAATTAAAAAAAAAAAAGAAGAGGGAGGGGGCAGCAAGGAAAAGAAGAGAAAAAAATGAAAGAAAAGAGAGAAATTTGTGAGAAAATGTAAAGTGTAAGAAGTGTGAATGGAAGTAGATATTTATAGAGATAATTTGAGGAATTTAATTGGAATAAATAATTTGAAAAATAAAAAATTGTTTCTGCAGCAAGGTACAACAAGCATGAATGGTGGCTATAACCAAAAAAATAAAAAAAAAAATTAAGTGAAAAGTGACAAATTTGACTTTCAATGAGATAACTTGTAAAAGTAGTAAATAGGATAAGATATGTAAGAAATAGGCACAAATTATAAGGAAAAAAAATTGTAGCAAGAAATGACAAAAAATAATGCAAATAGTAATGAATAGTAATAGCAAAATATCAGATAAGTTACCGGTAGCGATGAAATATGCATATATAAGCTATATTTGATGTTTTTATTATCCGAAAAAATTTTATCTGATATTTTTATGAAACGATAAATCATTAAATGATTTTTGAAAGAAGAATTGATATTATTTTATCAGTAATTGTTATCTAGTTTTGTTATCTCGGTTTGTGTAGTAGTGATCGCTTACCAAAACTAATTGGTTGAGGAAATTTGATTTGAAATTTTAAATACCATATTATAGAAAATAAATTTAAAATATTATATTGCTAAATATTAATTAAATTTTATTGCCTTGATTTATGTGTTTGTGTTCGGACACGAAAACTGATCCCATAAAGGTCTAAAACGATCGAATTTTTGGACTATTTGATCTTTTTAAGGTTTATACTATATATATGATTCATAAGGTTTATGGTTGACTCAATTTGACTTTAGGATTTCGATTTAGTTTTCAAGTCTAAGGTTTTACTTATAAGATCATCGTAAAATTTTGGCATTTTACAATTATAGGAAATTATTTCTTATTATTTTATTATCGATTTGTGTATTAAACCTCAAATAGGTGAATTATTTAGCGTAAGGTTTTTGGATTTGTTAAACTATTGGATTGTTTTGTTGGTGGTATATTTTTGCTATATGATTTACTATTAGGGTTCTAGGATTTATTTAATTCATCCGATATCTTAGGGTTATTGAAGCTTTATCCGATCTCGTTTAAGGTTTCGAATTTTTAGCAATCCAAGTTTAGTTTAATTTATATGATATTATAGGGACATAAAATTTATTTGATTCCATGTAAGGTTTCTAAGAGTTTGGTATGATTTGATACGATTTTAGAATTTTGGTTCTAATGCGAATTTTGAGTTCATGATGTATTTTATGTAATTTATTAAAATTCTAATTAATCTTCTGAAATGATTTTGGCCTATATTATTTAATTAATATTATACTATTTTCTTGATTTGCGTTTTTACTTCTTTATTATAATTATCTTGATATGGTATTTGTCGTATCAAATGATTTGTCAAATACATAGTTCGTGCCAATAATTGTAAGTTTTTCTTAATTGGCCTTAGGGTCTCGTTATGTTATAAGTTGTATTGATATTATGATTATGTATAAACTATTACTATAATTATTAAATTATAAAGGTACTTATCTCAATTACAATGTTGGATAAGAATCATATAGTATTGTTACAAGTTGATAAGTTATCAAGATTAATATATTATTGGTACTAAAATAATAATGGTCTTATATAATTAATTTTGTTAACTTATCAAAATTTTTTTAATATGTGGATCAAGTATAATATTATTATTTATCATATGTCAAAATGATCTTATTTATTTTTACTACAATACATATATTGTTAGTTGCAATATATTTTTGATATTATTAATACTACTACTCTAAATTGTAGTAATAGTTTGTCACATACTTATTATGTATTATGTGTCCAAGATAATCACATGATTAATTTAGTAATGTAGAATATTTTATGGGTATTAATTTTAGAGCATTTGTATTTTATTATAATTACTTTTGATATATTTGAAATATTTTCATATGTAATAAATTACTTACATGATTTGAGTGACTTCTAAGAATTCTTTTATTTACTAAAGGAGTTGGTGCTATTCGTTTCTTTAAGGGGCTTATGATCATTTTTAATTATAAGTTCATAAGAAAATATTTATTTACGATTGTTTTTGCTTATTAGACCTTGTTTGATTTTATGTGCTTGATGAACTTAGAGATATATTTATTTTTTATTTGTTGGAATTGAAGTTTTGCTGGTTGATTAATTACATTATCTCTTATTAGAGAATTTTCAAAGCATAATTATTGTTTTTCGAATTATTTTTCAAAATCGATCGGTAGCTCTTTTTAATTTAGTGGAGTTTCTAATAGCTCATGATTGCGAAGGCTTAAGGAATTTTTATTAATGAAGATTGGAATTTCTTAAACTATAATTATACTATTTATATTTTTATTACTCTCAAATTGCGAAAAAAACAAGAGTGATTTTTATGACTTTTCTCAATCTTTTTTTTTTTGAAGATTTTGTAACCTATTATTGTTAATTTTCAAAATTAGGTTATGCAAAATTAGGAGGTTTACAGAAATATTTCCAAATTAAAATATAAAATAGTAGGAAAGATTTACATCTAAATTATCAAATCAAATTTGTATATTAAACTAAATTAGAAAGAAATATTTCCAAATTAAAATATAAAATAATGGGAACGATGTTCATTTATTGTAGAGAATATGTGAAAACATTCTTCTTCATAATTACAATGAATAGTATGGCATTAAATGGAAATGTAACTTGCCTTGATGGCTAAGAAGAGGACTACTCTTTCAATAGAAGCCAAACAAGTTTATCCCCTAAGGATTGAGCCAATCACGCAAAAAAAAAAAAAAAAACATTAGATGTTGTACAAATCTTGCCAAATTCCTACACGAATTTATCATTAGCTATTAAGACCAGCCGCTAAAGAAGACATAACCCAACCATTGTCAAGATATTAACCCCACTTTGCTCTGTCATGACTATCTCTAAAATACTCTATGAGTCTCACCTTTCCTCTGTCTATGGTATGAAAACCGTAACTCTTCTCTACTGTGTTTTCTCTACTCGGATCTAGTATAACTCTCATGTAATTTGTGTATCATGATGCAGGTGAATAAGGTTGTTTTGAGAGAACACTTTCGAAAATAATCTCACATATTGTTCTTGATGAGGGTCATTTACTCTATTAAATTGGGGATAAATTATGTGTTATTTTGCTTTGAATAAGCTTAAATTTTAGTAATATGGTATTCAATGCTTAAATATGTTCATTTCAGTGACTAAGGGTAAATTCTCAACACTTAGGTGAACAAAGATCATTTGGAGTAAAAATGGCTTGTCACCATCCTCATCATGCCTGTGACATAGGTGGTAATCATCATCACCACCCTCATCACGCTTGTGAAAAGGATGGTTATCTCCACGGATTTGATTTTTAGGCTCATCACAGCCGTTACGAAGGGGGTGATCTTTGCCACCTCTCTCATCACACCTGTTACAAAGGGGGTAATCGCCATCACTACATCCATCACCGGCGGTGACAAGGATGGTGATCTACACTGATTTAGTTATTTTGCTTATCATCACCCTCATAATGCTCGTGACGAAGGGGCTGATCTCCACTAATTTCATTTTTTAGGCCTATCATTACCCGAGTCACGGCCGTGATGAAGGTGGTGATCTCCCTTATTTCTGCGTCAGATGTACAATAACCATTTCTTGAAGAGATGTGAAGACCAATTGACATAAAGAAAAGATGTCATTCATGTCTAGTCACTTGGGAACTATAAATGCAAGACCCATACATCACGTAGAGAGAGTCGAATCATTTTGTACACATTGAACCAATACAATTTAATTTTGTTTCTAACATTTTTTTTATAGTTCTATTTGCATTGGAACATATTGTAACACACTCTTTGGAGATTCTTAAGAGAGAAGGAAGAGGAGATGGGTTGTTGTAATCGTTTGTTGAAGCATTCAGACATTTATATCGTAAAAAAGGAGTTTTCTCTCATGTTTCCTTTTTGTTTTATTTTATTTATTGTTTTGTTTTCTTGTTATATAATGTATGAGTAGTGTTGCTTAGGCCTGCTGCACCATAATTTGATATATATTAGTATGTATAGTCAACGAATTATTATTAGTTTTCTTAAATTCAATAGTTGATATTGTTGAATCATGGAATTATATTGTGCATAGAATAGTTTCATGTTAGATTTCATTAGGACGGATCGAGAGATAGTCCCCTTTGAATAGATCTAGGCTGTTGGAAAGAATTTCTCATGATGCCTAAAGATAGGATTGTGAAATTCCTCTGCATCTACTTAATTAAGTAAAGAATTCCTAAATTTAATGCAGTTCTAAGTTGCTATTAGCCAGAAAGAGATTCCGGTGGATAAACTTAGGATTAGATGCTAGCGATCTTGAGAAAGATGTTAACATACTTAATGAATTCTTTAGTTTAAGAAACTATTGATATTAATTGCATGCTCTTAATGTACATGTCAAGGTCATCGGTGAAGCAAGGTCTAAGTTATTTTGTTATGCATTTAGTTAAGTAAATTGATGTTAGTAATCATTAGTGATAATTTATAGGAGGTAGTAGTTTAATTAACATCATAATCACAGTAGTCACTAAATTTTATAGGCTAGATAATAAGAAAAAGGTGAATGATAGTACTTGTTAAGATCCCTGAGGAATACGATGCTATATTTCATTACTATACTATATGCGATATGTATACTAGCCTAGCATTGACCAGATCAT
Source organism: Combretum micranthum (assembly GCA_024138025.1). NCBI lineage: Eukaryota > Viridiplantae > Streptophyta > Magnoliopsida > Myrtales > Combretaceae > Combretum > Combretum micranthum. The sequence continues at coordinate 1,537,136 of JAMXBD010000117.1, read as the reverse complement.
GGGAAAGGGATAATAGGAATTAATTTAATTAAAAGTCGATCAGATAAAGCGCAACCAAGTTTTTTTTTGCGTCATTGTTGGGGAACATCACCAATATTAGGAAAGCCTACTATTGTTAATCTAGCCATTTCTTTTCTTTTCTTTTTTTTTTCTTGAAGTTTTGGTCGATTTTTCTCATCGAGTTTAACTTACATAAGTCATTCCAATTTTATGGATTTCGGATGGTGGATTTCTAAATATCATTATTGGAATGTGCTTACTAATTCTCAAAATAATGAACTTGAAAATGAAGTGAATATTGTGTGTTGGAATTGTGGTGAACAAGAATGGTATTGTTTGTGTGCCAATCCATGTTTTTATGATATCTCTTCATGCATTCAATTACCTCTAATGTCTTGCAATGAAGAACAAGTTGATGAGGACTTAGACACCTTAGTTTATGAATTTGAAATGATTTTGAACATGTTGATTGTGGATTGATGAGGGAGAATGTCTATGAATTGGATTATGATGTAAAAATTTCTAAACAATCTATGAATCCACAATCAATTGAGCAAGGTGAAAGTATGGAGGAGAGTTCATTTGAGTTTGTGAAAGAGGAAATTCAAATCACCACAAAAGAAGTGGAGGATGGAGAGGTTGAGCAAGAAATGAATATTAAGGATATCAAGCTCTCTCCACTTTTTGAAACATTTGAGTAAGGGAGATGATAAATCTCAAGAGATGTGCCTAAAGCCCATAGGATATATCATTAAGTTTGTCCTAGCACCAATTTCTTAATAGCCTCCTTATCAAGAACTCCTACCATTGAGGGGAATTGAAATTTAAAGAGATAAAACTAAAATGAGAAGAACATTTCCCTCATTGGTCTTAGAAACATGGGTGTGAGACACATTCCCATGGGAACCTGGAGAATAAGATTGACAGTACATCAAGCTAATGACAAAAAACAATCGCTTCATAGGAGGCAATCCATGCCCTGTTTTGTGTTTTGTTTTGTGCAGGGTTTATGTTGATTTGTATTATTTAGAATCTAATGTAGTTCTTGTTGCTAATTTTGTAGATATCCAACTCTTTTTGGGCAAAATTATGTCATGAAGGGTCAATTGAACAGAATACATTATGATCATCATGGATACTCCAGATTAAGTATGGAAAATACAAGGAAAGAACCAAGACACGGAGGTAAACGTCCCTCATCATGCCCGTTATATACCAATATGATAATTCAGGGAGATCCCCTATCAATAACGGGCATGATGAAGGCCATATTGGGCATATTACGACCGTGACAAGGTTTGTAGTAGACCACAAACAAGATCATACACCGGATTCCTTCTTAGGTTGCTTTGGCTCTTTTTGAACAATGTCTGTGTACTTACGTTATTTAGAGATTTCATGATTTCTTCAGGATAAGACATACAAAAGATGAAAATAACTAAAGGCTGACGTTGCTCAATGTTTCAGCCAAGTGACTCTGCTCGATTTACTTTTTGAACAGACGTGATTGCTGCTCCCAATTCACACGAGGAGCATCATCTTCAGACTCTCTTACTTTGTGCACTAAAGTTAAGCATAGCCAATAGACAGGAATCCACTTTCTCCTCATGGATTCAGCGCTTTTTTTAGAGATAGTGGATATGGTACCAGAGGTCCAAGTCCATGTCACGTATTCTAGCATATACATCTCCTCTTGTTTCCAGTGTATGTACATGTGCGCGTGCTTCTGCTGTAGCTATGAGCTTGTGGCGTTTATTAGATCGTGTCTATTCAAGTATGTGTTCTCTTTTGGACAGTGGGCTTAGAACAAGGAGTGAGTCAACGACAGTTTTTCCTGGCTGTCCGCATAGACCAAGGTGAGTGCTTTGCCTCGGATCCCTTTTACTTGGGCTTTCTTTAGTTTATAGCTGAAGAGTCATACAATATATTATGGTATAGATAAAAGTAAAAGGTGTCCATTGGGAAATCAATCTTTAAGGGCCAAAACGATCAAAATCTACAACAGCATTCTGGTATATTACAATGAATGTTAGAAAATTATAAAATTATACATGGTCGAAAGGAAGTTTCATGGCAAACCCTCCAAAAGCCAAGCTGACTTGAATAAATAGTAGTGACATTGACACAGTCAATGTTGTAAATGTCAAAGTTCATGTGGCCCACCAATATTTAACTATACTACATGTTAATGAATCATGCGCATGTCGTGGAAGCGATAAGTCAACATAGATCATTTGCTTAGAAAGAACCGAACCCAAAGTCAGAATGTTCATATGGACAAAGGGACAGATTTTAAACATTATCATCCAACACTAGATACCAAATTACCAACTCAGTTTCTGCACTAAATTTTCATAGTTTCAACTGCAAGAGAGTTCAATCTTCTTGTTATTCTACTCTTCTATTTCACTGCATTAACCCTAATCTCAAACATGGTATTCAATGTCCGAGAAACTAGTTTTTCGTATCGCAGTGCGAGTAGTGACGAAGATCTTGGAGAAATGGCAAAGTTTTCACTGGATGAGCTAAAAGTAGCACCCCAGAATTTTAAGAAGAGCAATGTGTTGGACGAAGGTGGATTTGGTAGAGTATATAAAGGATGCCTTACAGACGGTTCTCTAGTAGCAATAAAAAGACTAGACAACAAAGGGGAATTCTCTCAGAAGCATTTCCAAAGAGCAAATGAGATGGCAAGTTTGGTACCGTTGCATCCAAATATGTTGCGTTTAATGGGACTTTGCCAGTCACTAGATTAGCGTTTGCTCGTATATCCTTTGATGGGAAATGGCAATCTAGCATCCCATCTAAATTTGAAGCAAAGGAAGGGCTATCAACCACTTGATTGGATGATCCGTAAGAAAGTGGCACTAGGAGTGGCAAGAGGAATCGCACATCTGCACCATCATTGTAACCCCGCGATTATCCATCGCGATATTTCAGCTTCAAATATATTGTTGGATGAAAATTTCGAGGCTGTTTTGGGAGATTTTGGCATAGCTAGACTAATGAACGAAGAAGATGTAGTCGAAGGATCCGTAGAGTGGATACTACCAATTCGTGATAATTTGGAAATACATGGATCAGTTTACTACTATTCAGATATATATGTTACCACAACGGTGTGTGGTACACCGGGGTATATTGCCCCTGAATACCTGTTTTCAGGAAAATGCACAACAAAGAGTGATGTTTTTGCATTTGGGATGGTGCTTCTTGAGCTAGTCACAGGGCAGAAAATTTCCAACCTCACCGATTATGCTAAAAAACAAGGTAAGCTGTTGGTTCCTTGGCTTCTAGGACTTGAGTTTAATGTGTTACTAAACAAATGGGTTGATCAGAAGCTGATCAATGAGGCCGTAGTAGAACTTGAGCAATTTGCTGAATTAGCTTTACATTGTTTGCAAGATAACCCTGCCTCGCGTCCTGACATGCTTGAGGTAGTTGCAATACTTGAAAGCCTCGTCTATCCTGAATGCGATGAAGAGAAAGAGCACAATCTTGCCATTCTTGTTCCAAGCGGCAGTCTCTCTACTACGGGTCGGGTAGAAGAATCGGTTTTTTATCCTTTGGCTGTCCCTCTTCCTTCTGAAGAAACTCGTAAAACAAGTCTTTCTACCTCGTCCATTCCTCCTCCAACAACCATGGCTATGTGTTCTAGTCAGTTTTCAAATTCTCTACTGAGCACAAAAGCAGAGATCAAGGAATGTCCCAATGTTCTAACCATATCCTCTAGAGAAAGCACTCCTTCGAAATCGATAAACGGTTATCCACAATCTTCTTTGTCTCAAGAGCCTTATTCAGTTGATTGCTTACTTAAATCAATTAGCAATGAATGGGACATAAATCCGCCCAGAAATAATGTGGTTGCAGAGGAAAAGGACCAAGATTCGACCCTTGATGAGAGCCACCTACAAAAAGAAGATGGTGAAACAACTGAAGCTCCCAATGAAACTTTGGTACAAACAACCATTCCAAGTAATGGCTTTAGTCACAGAGTTACTTCAATCGAAACTTTACTCGTAAGTTTATCGGGTAATATATATATATATATATATATATATTTTCCATTGCACTATGCAATTTTTCATCATTCCTTGTCTTCTCTAATTGCAGTTAAATGAATATCTATCTGTTACGCCTTCATTAATGTCTCTCGAGGAATTGGAGCAATTGTTTGAGAATCTCAAAACTAAGGTTAGTACCTCTCTGCCAACTGTTCCTCTTGAGGATCCCATGAATCCAGAAGAGCTGGTTTCCAAAGCTGAACTTCTTGAGGCAATGGAAATGATAGAGTCTAAAATGGCCATGCCCCCTTGTTCTCAATCAATCAACCTCACAAACTTAAATTCCGCTTTCTCAAAGCTAATGGAATTAGAGAATGCAGGGTTGAGAGTTGGAGTTGCTTTTGACATAGCCTGTGTGAAAGAAAGGACCTTTGAAGCCATTAGCATTGTATCAAAGGCGAATGATACGACAAGTGAGGTTAATTTGACAGAGAAGAGAATGCTTTCTCTTGATGCATCATTTGAATCTGCTCATCCTTTGTTCACTCAAAAAAAGAATTCCTTAACCCAATTCCAAGCAGAAATAAAGGTATTGGAGGAGCGATTGGCTGCTCTGAAGCATCTTGAATCCGAACTTAGAGGAGATATGAATAACTTATACTGCAGAGCTGCACAGGATGGTGAAGAATTGAGTAGATTAAAACATTCATGGCCATCACTAGCTAAGAATAGTGAGAGAGCAAGGCATGAGAAAGAGCAAGCCCTGAAAGATTGGGAGTCCTTAAAAGCTTTAGTCATGTTATGTAAACAACAATTATAACTTTTCGATGGAACATCATACGGGTCTCGTATTTCTAAGTTCGTAAATCAGTAAAAGATCTATCATGTGTATATATCTATATATATTCTCTCTTTTATACTTTTTTTTTTTTTTTTCCATTTTCTGATGTATAAACTGGTGTAATTGTGGTTACAATGTAATTGAAGGGCATTCTTCACTACCACGAGCACCACGCAAATTGACTAGAAAATTGAGTAGACATATCTTAACTTGGAAATGATGTCAAGCATCATGTAGGGAATCCCAGCTTGATGATACAGAAGAAAATATGCTGATAGCTTTAATGAAAGCTATTGTTTAATTAATAGGTAGCAAGGGGGTAACCATGTTACTTTGTTTTCAGCATCAAGTGTGTGTCTCACGTGGATTGTGTGACCAAAAAGATCAGTAATTTATAAGGTAAGAACAAAATATATTAACTCAAATTTAGATAAAAATTTTTAGGCTAAGTAATTAAATTGTCTTTGTAGACATCTCATTTTGACATTTTTTGTCAAAATAAATACTTAGTTTAGTATATATATAATAAAAAAATAAATTTTTTTTGCAAATTACAAATATTAAAGCTAGGAATGAAAATTAGAAAAAAATAAATCAATTTAATAGAAATAAATATAATAGATGTAATATGGATAATTAATATAGTATAATGTAATTTCGGAAATTGTAAAAAAAAAAAAAAAATTACTGTTCATCGTCTACTACCTCCGGCCGCCCGAGGGGGCGTTTTCAAGTCTATTTTTGACCCGTTTTCAAACCCGTTTTTTACAAAATAAATACATATTTTGAAAATAGGCGCGGAGTAGTTTATATTGGTATAAAATTTTGTTGTTTTCATCAAGAGAAAGGGTTTCAAATTTGAATTCGAAAATTAAAAAAAAAACTCGTTTTTTAGCTTCCGGAAAAAAGGCAAAAGCCGAGATTTTCGTTGTTTAACGTTCAAAATCTAACGGTAATGACAGCTATTTTCATGTTAATGACAACTAATTAATAGTTGTAATTTGTTTTTCGGATTAGAATAAAAAAGCCCTAATTTTAGATCTATAAATAGAGGAAGAAGAAAAGACGAAGAGGAAGAAAAAAAAAAAAAAGAAAAATCAAATAGTATTCGAATATAGGGAGTTGAAATCTGCAGCTGTGGCCGAATCGATTGGAATCCATCGTCGGAGTGTCGTTGTTGCCGACGTTCCCTTGCGCACGTTCCCTTCCCAGAATTCCAGAATTCTCCACGCGTCTCATTGTCCTCCTGCAGGTAAGTTTCTAATCCTAATAATAATAATAATAATAATAATAATAATAATAATAATAATTATTATTATGACATTAAAATAGGAAAATAAAAAATAAGAAAAATGAAAATAATTAGTATATGATTATATTTTCAAATTTTATTATGAATATATTGTGTTTTTTTTTAAAAAAAAAAATTTCAAAATATGTTAAATTAGTATTAGTTTGAATCATGATAGTATAGTCATTATAATTAGTTTTTTGTCAATAAATGAAATTGTCTTGTTCTAAAAAATATTAATTTGAAAATTAGGATTTAATTTGTCATGATATAATTTTTTATCGTTCTATCTTTTTGCATTAATATAGTTATGATTTTGTTTTCTTGTGATGAAATTGATTTTTTTTTATATATCATGTTAGGTATGTGTTCATGGAATTACATTAAGATCTTGTTATTGATAATATAAATAATCATGTCCTAATCATAAGGAATATATGAAATTTTTTTTTAGAGTTCTAGGTTTACAATATTTGAATTTATGATCATGTATGATGATTAGTCATTAATATTCTTTTATGCCATGATATAGTGATGACTTGATTGTAATAATATTGAATTTTATGATTTCACCATATATGAAACCACATTGAAATCTGCCTTCAATGTAATTTCAATGATATATAAATCTTGATTATGCCATGATATTGCTTTGTTGAAATTAGTTTGTTGAATATTGATATTCCTATAATATTTTTATTCTTGATGATGGATCAATTGATATGCATGATATGTGGTTATGATTTCTTGTTCAAAATTTTTGTCACCTAGAAAAATCCGATTTTCCATAAAATTGCTAAAACCTAACTTGATAGATTTAGAGTTCATGTTAAAAGATATGTATTTTTTATAAAATTAACAAACTTAATGAACTTAAAGCGAAAAGATTTCGAAAAATTTTAAAATTAACCAACAAACTAAATTTTTCTAAAAGAACTACGTGTGGTCTGATCCCGATTAGCGGGTACGTAGGCACCTAAATGGGCGACTTAAAATATGTAAAAAATTATTTTTGTGAATTTATTTGATTTGTTTAGTTTAGAGTATATGAATATTGATAAATTTATAAGATTTGATTAATTTGAATATTTTGAGTTTTTAGATTATATATGATTATCGATGGAATTTGATTAGTATTTTTGGCATATTAGACATATGTTTAGTTAATTAGATTTGATAAATAGTTTAGATTTTGAAATTAGGGTTTAAAAGAAAGCAATTTAAATATGGAAAGTTAAAGTGGTAACCGTTTAGTTTTAATAGGTTAGCCCCCGAACTCAAGTTAATTTCTGGTTCTCTTTTCAAAAATGATTTTTTCGCAGATCAGTAGCAAAACCAAAATCAACCTACCCATTGGTTTTGGTTTATTTTTTCTCGACTTTAGTCGAGTGGCGACTCCAAAATATTTTAAATTCAAAATTTCCTTTAATTCTTAGTCGAGGATTCGTATTGAATGGGTTAGGGTTTAGTACGAATCGGATTAAAGGAAATCGAAAAACCAGGCTCGACAGCTTGGCGACTCCACTGGGGAACTTTTTAGAGGGCTAGCCACTTTATGCTTTTCATATATAAATTGCTTTCTTTTAATATCTTGTATATTTGTAGATATTTGTGCTAACCGTGTGCTTATGTGCAGATTTTATCTATATAGAGTTATTGGAGGGGATATTTACTTTTGAAAAAAAATGTGTGCTAGATGTGGTCAAACCCGGGCCACCTTAGGTAAACTTAGGACGGGAGGCACCAGTAGGTCTCGGGTGTTGTGGTTACCCACCATTCGAGACACGAATTAGCCTCCCACTCCGGTTAATGTGGCCCATGGCCCATTAATTGGGGGACCTTTAGAACCCACCCTTCTTGCATTCACTACATGAAGGAGATGATGATCAAACTTTGTAGCCAATCAAAATGTTTTTCAAAATTTCTTTACAAAACAAAAGCTGAATTTATAGGAGTTAACTTTCCCTTGTAATCCGTTATGTAAATGTGTCTTGTAAATCCTCGTAACCTCATTTTTGTCTTTGTATTCAGTTTAGTATACCATGAATATGTATATACCATGTTGTGACACATCTCTTTGTAATAAGTAGAATAAAGAAATGGCGTTTGGTTTAATGTAAATTTTTCTTTGTTTAGGTCATGTATTTGACTCCTTGAGTAAATTCAGCTTCAATGAAATAAAATGGTTTTTTGCTACAAAGTTTCATCATCATCTCAATTTACATGCGCATGAGTTTTTCTTTTCCATATATATATTCTTGTCTCTACATGTTCTTGTATATTCTTTGCTACCCGTTTATTTGTTTTTGTGTATATATTAATCGCTAACCGTTTGCTCATTTTGTTGAGAATCATATAATAAATATATAATAATATATACATTTTCTTCACTAAACTATGGGAATTTTGTTTTTGCTCCTAATTTCTAAAAGATAGCTCCTAAACGGTCAGACCTGGTTCGAAGTCCGATCGTCACTAGGTCTAAATCCAGAATGGCTAGCAACAACGACAATAACTCTGGTAATTCCAATGCGATGTCCGAGCAAAGGCTCACTACTTTGGAACAAATGGTATTCGAATGGCCGAGCAAATGAACCTTCTCACGCAAAACCTTAAGGCCCCTCAAGATACTACCGCAGGACATTCCGGGGTAAAGAAAGGAACTGATGGTCAAGCTATTGAGGAACAAGTAATTAATCATGAACCATTAGCCATTGTTGAAACCGATTCTTCTGAGTTTAAGAAGGAAATTGAGGCTCAAAACAAAAAATGGAAAAAGGCTTCTTTCTCAATTCAATGAGAAACTCAAAGTTTTTGAGAAAATGGAAGGATTTGATCAAACTGGAATCACAAGCTTTCCTACAATCGAAGCAGCTTTCCCCGAGAAGTTCAAGATTCCCGACTTTGAAAAGTATGATGGTACTGGTTGTCCAAAGTTGCATACTAGGCTCTATGTGAGGAAGATGAGCCGGTACACTCAATATGAGCAATTCATGATCCAAACTTTTCAGGATAGCCTTACCGGTCCAGCTTTAGCATGGTATGCTCATTTGGATCTTGATGAGATTAATACTTGGGACAAATTGGCTAGGGCTTTCTACAATCAATATAAGTTCAATATTGAAGTGGCCCCTTCTATGTGGGATTTAAGTAATATGAGGAAGAAGAAAGATGAGTCCTTTAAGGAATATGCTCAAAGATGGAGATCAATGGCATCTATGGTATCTACCCCTATCCCGGAGAAAGATTTGACATTCACTTTCATCAATACTTTAGAAGAACCCTTCTTTACTCATCTCATTGGACACACTACTGCTAATTTCTCTGAGATAGTATTGGCCGGTGTAGAATTGAAAGTGCCATTATTACCGGGAGGATCCACGTAGAGAAAAAGGCTACAAATTTCAAGTACTCCAACAATAACAAAGGGAAGGATACCACTGTCAGTGTAGTCAGCTCAACCCCATACACTAAACCTACTCAATCCTACACCTACCAACAAACCCCAAACACTAATCAACCCTTCACCCGTCACAACAACCACAATCCCAAAACCAACCATTCAATAGACCCAGAAGACAGTTCACCAAAATTCCTACCCCTTAGCCAAGTTCTAGCCCGGCTTAGAGCTGACAATCTGATCACCTTTGAAACACCTAGAGAAGACTACAAACCCAGATATTATAACCCCGAGCAAAAATGCGATTATCATTTGGGGCAAATAGGTCATTCTACTGACTATTGTTGGAGGCTTCGGAACAAGATTCAAGACCTCATTGATGCTAAATGGTCCAACTAGATTTCGTTGAAACCCCGACCCCTAATGTCAACACCAATCCTCTCCCAAACCATGGGCCCACGATCAACATGATCACGATTGAAGAACCCGAGCCTTTTATCGGAATGATCCAGTCCAATCCAAAGAAGATAGTTATCCAATGTCAAGGAGAGCAGAAAGAAGCCCCATATGAGGTGAAATCGATGAGGTATCAATTCCATGTGCCCATTGCACCGAAAGACTATAAAGCCGCCCCGTTCAACTATCAAGCTGTTAATCAAGTTCCTAGGCCCATGGTCGGAAAACTTGGGAAAGCTTCAGAGCCCGAAAGAGAGAAAACATTAGCAGAGGAATTCTTCCCACTAAGAAAAGATAAGAAAAAGGAGGAGGAATCTGATGAGAAAACAGCATTGACCAAGATTATGAAGATAAGTGACTATAAGATTGCTGATCAACTCGCTAAAGTCCCGGCTCAAATATCCTTAATGGGTTTGTTAATGACTTCTGAAAAACACCGGGAGGCCCTCTTTAAGATACTCCAACAAATCAAGGTTCCCGAAGGTGTTGCTACTGAAACAATGGAACATGTAGTAAATTCAGTATTTGCTTTGGACCAAATCTCTTTCTCACCTGATGAGTTGGGAGCAGAAGGCACTCAACACACAAAGCCCCTATTCATAATGGCCAAATGTAATGGAATGATTGTAGCCCGAGTCCTCATCGATAATGGGTCGTCTTTGAATGTTTGTCCATTGGCTACTTTGAACTTACTTCGTATCGATGCATCTAACCTCCGGTCCAGTTTTACTATTGTTAGAGCTTTTGATGGATCCAAGAGAGGCATATCAGGAGAAATAGACTTGGAAGTTACTATTGGCCCACAAGACTTTACTATTCCGTTCCAAGTTCTTGACATACCAAGATCGTTCAATTTGTTACTTGGAAGGCCTTGGATTCACTCAGCTGGGGCAATACCATCTAGTTTGCATCAGATGGTCAAGTTTATAACAAATAGACAAATCGTTACGGTATTAGGAGAACAAGACCATGCTATCTTCAAAGACACTGCTATACCCTATATTGGCGAAGAAGGATCCGAAGACTTTGGTTTACAAATCTTTGAAGAAGCCAATATGATTCAAGAAGAGGGACATTTAGGGACATTTGGACTGGGATATGTCCCTACTCCGGTTGAGATAGAAGAGATGAAAAAGAAAGCCCGAAAGAAGAAAGGAGAAGAATGGTATAATACCCCTATCGAGTCTCCAGATATCAAGGTCACATTCCCACAACCGGCTCATGTCCAGAAACCAGATATTGCATCAGTTCTGGAACCTTCTTACAGCTCCCGTCCAGTTCGGGAGTTGAATGATTGGTTCACTATTCCCCTTAATAACTCTAGGGTTACCTTTGAGTAAGGGTTGAATTCATGAAGGGTTTTATGTTTTGTTTCTTTTATCAATTGCTCAAATGTAATCCATGAATCATAGTCATTAATAAAAATTCTTTGTTTCTTTCATCTCTTTTCTCTCACATTTCTTCCTTTTTCTCTTTCTTGGCCTTGTTTTTTTTTTTTTTTTTCAGATCTGATGATAATGGCGAAAGTAAGAGATATCTTGCGCCGATAGATAACGAAAATACTGATATCATTTCTAACCCTAATGAGTTAGTCGTTGAACATGACATTAGTGATCACACTGGGATAGAGAAAAGTTGGCAAAAATATGAACAAGGAAGAATTGAGATCAATGAACCTACAGAAGTAGTGAATATTGGAACTGAAGATGAGCCTAAAAATTTGAAAATAGGCACCACCTCATCCGCTGAGCAACGAGAAGGATTGATAAGATTATTGACTGATTACTTAGACGTGTTTGCATGGTCCTACGAAGATATGCCTAGTTTGGATATCTCTATAGTGGTTCATAAATTACCAACTAAAGCGGATATCAAACCAAAGAAGCAAAAATTAAGACGATTTAGACCAGATATCTTGCTCAAGATTAAAGAAGAAGTAAAGAAATTGTTGGAAGTCGGTTTTATAGAAGTATCCGATTATCCTGAATGGGTGGCTAATGTGGTCCCGGTACTTAAAAAGAATGGAAAGGTTAGAGTTTGTGTAGACTTTCACGATTTAAACCAAGCCACGCCCAAAGATAATTTTCCCTTATTACTACTTGGGGAACATTCTGCTACAAAGTCATGCCTTTCGGCCTTAAAAACGCCGGGGCAACATATCAAAGGGCGATGGTCACCTTGTTTCATGACATGATGCATCAAGAAGTGAAGTATATGTAGATGATATGATTGCTAAGTCTAAGGAAGATGAGGATCATGTGGAAATATTGAGGAATTATTTGATAGATTACGAAATTCCATCTTAAGTTGAATCCCGAAAAGTGTACATTTGGGGTGACCTCAGGGAAGTTGTTGGGATTCGTAGTCAGTCAACAAGGAATAGAAGTTGACCCGGATAAAGTTAAAGCCATACTTGAATTACCTCCCCCGAAGACGATCAAAGAGGTCAGGGGCATATTGGGACGCTTGAATTATTGCTCGGTTTATATCTCAATTAACCGACAAATGTCGCCCTCTATTCAAATTGTTGAGGAAAAATGCAGCTATTGATTGGGATAAAGATTGTCAAGAAGCATTTGATGAAATCAAGCAATATCTGATGAATCCACCAGTGTTAGTAGCACCAACACCTGGTCGCCCTCTTTTCCTATATTTGACGGTACTTCCTGAATCAATGGGAGGTATGCTTGGACAGAAAGATGAAGATGGGAAAGAACGGGCTATTTACTATTTGAGTAAGAAATTCACTGAAGGAGAACAGAAGTATACTGAAGTGGAAAGAACCTGTTGTGCCGTGGTGTGGATCATGCACAGACTGAGACAATATACATTGTATTATTCTATCGAGCTTTATACGAAACATGATCCGTTGAAGTATTTGGCTCAGAAACCAGGGTTGATTGGGAGAATTTCCAAATGGCAGATGTTGTTATCAGAATTTGATATCACTTATGTGAATCAAACTCAGTTAAAGGTCAAGCACTAGTAGATCAGCTAGCCGAAAACCCGGTTGAAGATAGTGTGATTGATGGAGAAGCTCAATTCCCGGATGAAGGCATATTGCTGGCAGATTCAGATAAAGAATCAGAACAGTCTACTCCTAAATGGAAGTTGTACTTTGATGGAGCAGCTAATGTATGCGGATGTGGAATTGGGGCAGTTTTAATATCACCAGATGGTAAACAATACCCCGCTTCAGCAAGATTGACTTTCCCTTATACTAATAATGTGGCAGAATACGAGGCTTGCATCATGGGCCTCAAGATGGCACTTGACATGGAAATAGATGATCTTGAAGTATATGGAGACTCCTCTCTCATCATTTTTCAAACACGAGGAGAATACAAGACGAAGGATGCAAAATTGGTGCCTTATCATCAATACTTACTAGAATTGGCACAGAAATTCAAAGAAATATCATTCACTTATATGCCAAGAAACCAGAACCAGTTCGCGGATGCATTAGCCACATTAGCATCTATGATTCAAATCACTGATGGAGTTGAGATCCAGCCCTTAAAGGTTCGCATTGAGGAAGAACCGGCATTTTGCTTGAATACCGAGGAAGTCCCAAGGAAAGATCCCTGGTATGCTAATATCAAAGAATTCCTCCAAGATGGCAAATACCCTGAAAATGCTTCAACAAAGGAGCGAAGAACACTAAGACGCTTAGCAGTTCATTTCATGCTCAGTGGTAATACATTATACAAAAAATCATTTGATACTACTCTTTGAGATGCGTAGATGAGGCGGAAGCAGATATGTTGATGAGGAAGTCCATGAAGGGATATGTGGACCTCACATGAATGGATATATGCTAGCTAAAAAGATTATGAGGATGGGTTACTTCTGGATAACTATGGAATCAGATTGTATTAAACACGTGAGACATTGCCACTTGTGCCAGATATACTCCAACAAGATGAATGCTCCTCCAAAGAATTGCAGTCATTATCTTCACCTTGGCCCTTCTCAATGTGGGGTATGGACATGATAGGACCAATTTCGCCAAAAGCCTCAAATGGTCACCGATTTATATTAGTGGCGATCGACTATTTTACTAAATGGGTTGAAGCATTCTCATGCTAATGTTACCAAAGGAGTAGTTGTCAAGTTCATCAAGAGAGATATCATAGCCAGATATGGAGTCCCTGATACAATCATTACAGACAATGGTACCAATTTGAACAACAAATTAATGTCTGAATTGTGCCAAAACTTTGGAATCAAACATCGGAACTCTACCCCATATCGACCTCAGATGAATGGGGCAGTTGAAGGCCAACAAGAACATCAGGAAAATAATAGAGAAAATGGCTATCACTTACAAAGATTGGCACGAGATGCTACCCTTTGCACTCATGGCCTATCGAACATCCATTAGAGTATCAACAGGGGCAACCCCTTATTCATTAGTTATGGAAGCAGTTTTGCCAGTTGAAGTTGAAATTCCATCACTCAGAATATTAGCAGAAACGAATTGAATGAAGCTGAATGGGTAAGAAATAGGATTGATCAGTTAAATCTCATTGATGAAAGGAGGATGACCGCCTTATATCATGGTCAGCTTTACCAGCAAAGAATCGCTCGAGCATTCAATAAGAAAGTTCGCCCGAGAAATTTCAAGGAAGGAGACTTAGTCTTGAGAAAAGTACTTCCGAACGTTCAAGATCCTAGAGGAAAGTTTACTCCTAATTACGAAGGACCATATGTAATAAAGAGGGTGTTGCCTGGTGGTGCACTAATTTTGACTAGAGTGGATGGTCCAGATTTGAAAGACCCTGTAAATTTTGATGCGGTCAAGTTGTACTACTCTTGAGAAATTAATGAAAATTCTATCAAGTTCAGAAATGTGTTGACTACTTTGTCTATGTGTGATCTAATTTTCGTTATCTATCGACAAAAAGATATCTCTAGCAGTCCCCGATCATCAGATCAGTCATTGACCATTCACTTCAATTGATAAGCTTTCTTTCATCCTTATATCTCTCAAAATATGAGTGTACCGTGAGAAAGAGATTTGAGCAATTGATAAAGTTATAAAAACATTCTAATACTTTGAGATTTGATCTTTTCTTAAAGAAATACCTATTTCAGACCAATAGCATAAGATGTCGATAAGTTCAAGCTGAAAGTAAGGGAGATACAAAGAACTATCTCCCGTATTGTTCCGATGTCAAGACCATCAAAAAGAACCCAGTTACCATCAAAAGACAAACATAGATATTCAATTCAAAAGATAGCCACTGTGAAGAGCTCTAGCCTGATGGAATAAACCTAGTGATGAGCGGACTTCACCAAGTGGTCTGACAAGTTTAGAAGCTTCTATAAGAATCTGGTAAGTTTTGAAAAAAAAAATGAATGAAAAATGAAAATGAATATATATCGCTAGAATTAAGTTTTTCAGGAAATTAGCTCTAGAAGCCATGTGAAACATGAGAAAATCAAGATCTCAGGACATGAGATTTGGGGATCAGAACATGAGACCCAGTTTAAAGAATGCATAACCAAATCAAATGCCAGCTCAAGGAGCGCGTTTGAACCAAATCAGAGGCCAGCTCAAGGGGCGCCTATCCACATCAAGTGCCAGCTTAAGGAGCGTGCTTGAATCAAATCTAAGACAAATGCTAGCTCAAGGAGCGCTTATCTAAATCAGATGCCAGCTCAAGGAGCGTGCCTAAACCAAATCAAATGCTAGCTCAAGGAGCGCCTATCCACATCAAGTGCCAGCTCAAGGAGTGTGCTTGAATCAAATATAAGACATGCTAGCTCAAGGAGCGCTATCCAAATCAGATGCCAGCTCAAGGAGCGCGCCTAAACCAAATCAAATGCTAGCTCAAGGAGCGCCTATCCACATCAAGTGCCAGCTCAAGGAGCGTGCTTGAATCAAATATAAAACAAATGCTAGCTCAAGGAGCGCTATCCTAATCAGGTGCCAGCTCAAAGAGCGCGCCTAAACCAAATCAGATGCTAGCTCAAGGAGCGCTTATCTAAATTAGGTGCCAGTTCAAAGAGCGCGCTTGTATCAAACATGAGACAAATGTTAGCACAAGAAGCAATCCAATTCAAAAGGCAGTTTAGAACATGAAGCATATCCGCAGAACATGTGAAACGTTTCAAGAGTCTTTTCAAGCTTAAGGATCGCAAGCTCAGTGGAGCGCCTTCCTTCTTTGCTTTCAAGCTTAAGGATCGCTAGTTCAGAGGAGCGCCATCCTTCTCTTCAAGAACATGAATCATTTCTATTCGAGAAATAACTTCATTTCTGCTTAAGAAACAATTCTATCTCCGTTCAGAAAATGACCTCTTTTCAAATAAGGACTCAGTACATGAGACCTGAATCAAGGGATGGTTCAGTATATGAAACATCCTTGCCCAAGAAGTGATTCAATAAGCATATCAGAACATGAAAAGCTCTCATCCCGCTCAAGAAGTGGGAATTCCAAACGAGGTAAAGTCAAAATGAGGTCTACTTTATCTTTGTGATAAGGTTTTGACAAACCTCATCACAAAGAGGGGCAGCTGTAGACATCTCATTTTGACATTTTTTGTCAAAATAAATACTTAGTTTAGTATATATATAATTAAAATAATTGAATTTTGCAAATTACAAATATTAAAGCTAGGAATGAAAATTAGAAAAAAATAAATCAATTTAATAGAAATAAATATAATGGATGTAATATGGATAATTAATATAATATAATGTAATTTCGGAAATTGTAAAAAAAAAAAAATTACTGTTCATCGTCTCCTACCTCCGGCCGCCCGTGGGGGCGTTTTCAAGTCTATTTTTGACCCGTTTTTTACAAAATAAATACATATTTTGAAAATAGCCGCGGAGTAGTTTATATTGGTATAAAATTTTGTTGTTTTCATCAAGAGAAAGGGTTTCAAATTTGAATTCGAAAACTAAAAAAAACTCGTTTTTTAGCTTCCGGAAAAAAGGCAAAATCCGAGATTTTCATTGTTTAACGTTCAAAATCTAACGGTAATGACAGCTATTTTCATGTTAATGACAACTAATTAATAGTTGTAATTTGTTTTTCGGATTAGAATAAAAAAGCCCTAATTTTAGATCTATAAATAGAGGAAGAAGAAAAGACGAAGAGGAAGAAAAAAAAAAGAAAAATCAAATAGTATTCGAATATAGGGAGTTGAAATCTGCAGCTGTGGCCGAATCGATTGGAATCCATCGTCGGAGTGTCGTTGTTGTCGTTCCCTTGCGCACGTTCCCTTCCCAGAATTCCAGAATTCTCCACGCGCGTCTCATTGTCCTCCTGCAGGTAAGTTTCTAATCCTAATAATAATAATAATAATAATAATAATAATAATAATAATATTATCATTATTATTATGACATTAAAAATAGGAAAATAAAAAATAAGAAAAATGAAAATAATTAGTATATGATTATATTTTCAAATTTTATTATGAATATATTGTGTTTTTTTTAAAAAAAAAAAATTTCAAAATATGTTAAATTAGTATTAGTTTGAATCATGATAGTATAGTCATTATAATTAGTTTTTTGTCAATAAATGAAATTGTCTTGTTCTAAAAAATATTAATTTGAAAATTAGGATTTAATTTGTCATGATATAATTTTTTATCGTTCTATCTTTTTGCATTAATATAGTTATGATTTTGTTTTCTTGTGATGAAATTGATTTTTTTTATATATCATGTTAGGTATGTGTTCATGGAATTACATTAAGATCTTGTTATTGATAATATAAATATAATCATGTCCTAATCATAAGGAATATATGAAATTTTTTTTTAGAGTTCTAGGTTTACAATATTTGAATTTATGAAATCATGTATGATGATTAGTCATTAATATTTCTTTTATGCCATGATATAGTGATGATCTTGATTGTAATAATATTGAATTTTATGATTTCATCATATATGAAACCACATTGAAATTGTGCCTTTCGTAATGTAATTTCAATGATATATAAATCTTGATTATGCCATGATATTGCTTTGTTGAAATTAGTTTGTTGAATATTGATATTCCCTATAATATTTTTATTCTTGATGATGGTATGATCAATTGATATGCATGATATGTGGTTATGATTTCTTGTTCAAAATTTTTGTCACCTAGAAAAATCCGATTTTCCATAAAATTACTAAAACCTAACTTGATAGATTTAGAGTTCATGTTAAAAGATATGTATTTTTTTTATAAAATTAACAAACTTAATGAACTTTAAGCGAAAAGATTTCGAAAAATTTTAATATTAACCAACAAACTAAATTTTTCTAAAAGAACTACGTGTGGTCTGATCCCGATTAGCGGGTACGTAGGCACCTAAATGGGCGACTTAAAATATGTTAAAAATTATTTTTGTGAATTTATTTGATTTGTTTAGTTTAGAGTATATGAATATTGATAAAATTTTATAAGATTTGATTAATTTAAATATTTTGAGTTTTTAGATTATATATGATTATCGATTGGAATTTGATTAGTATTTTTGGGCATATTAGACATATGTTTAGTTAATTAGATTTGATAGATAGTTTAGATTTTGAAATTAGGGTTTAAAAGAAAGCAATTTAAATATGGAAAGTTAAAGTGGTAACCGTTTATGTTTTAATAGGTTAGCCCCCGAACTCAAGTTAATTTCTGTTTCTCATTTTCAAAAATGATTTTTTCGCAGATCAGTAGCAAAACCAAAATCAACCTACCCATTGGTTTTGGTTTATTTTTTCTCGACTTTAGTCGAGTGGCGACTCCAAAATATTTTAGAAATTCAAAATTTCCTTTAATTCTTAGTCGAGGATTCGTATTGAATGGGTTAGGGTTTAGTACGAATCGGATTAAAGGAAATCGAGAAAAACCAGGCTCGACAGTCTTTAATCGCTTTTTCTAAAATGAAGGATTGCAATATATATTAGCTCTTCATCTATTAAAACACATTTGCAATTGGTTTACCATGTGAAAATGTCAACTACAAGCGAGTAAAAAATAAATAAATATATGTTTATATCTCGAAACGTAATGAGAGATAAAAAATGTCAACGACAAGCCAGTTTGGTCATATGTTGATTTGCTACAGACCCCAGCCCACATCTATGTGGGTGGCGTTTATTGGTTAGGGTTCATTTACTACACAACTAGGCCACTAGTGGATTGGTTAAGGATGCGTGTGCATAGTTTTTTAGGGAGTTCAAAGGAGGAGAATAACTATACTCCCCACCACCTCCCATGGTTTAGGAAGGTTGGTTCTTGTTTAGGCTGCCATGAGTTGGTCCTTCAGCTCTTGATTGCCCTAGAGTACCTCTTGGTATATGTTTGTCATCTGTTGTTACATGTTTTCTAATTAAGCAAAATGTTCTTCTAGTGCTGTTGGGGCTGCTTTGACGACTCCATGTTGCAAAGTGTTGCCCTAGCTCAACACACCGAAGTGTTGTGCCCTAGCGAAGTCAGCCTTTGGAACAATAGTTTTGCTATTAGTTCTACCACGTTTAATCATGATTGCGTTTACGAGAAGCATAGTTGTCAAAATCACGATTTCACTTATACGATTCTATAAGTTTACGATTTTAGGAGCCCATCCGAGTTGACTCATGGATAGAATCATTTTTTGGTAAAATCTTACAATTTCAACCAAGTCTACATGTAAACTTGGTAGAATCTTAAAATTTTAATTGAATTTACTAATTCCACCTATTCAAGTCAAATAAGATAAAATATAAAAAATATTACTATTTGTTTATAATCTCATCAACTATTAGGAATTAAGATGATGTGTCTCTTTTGTTGTTTCTATTTGGTTTTTAAGGTCTGATGCGAACCCTAGGTATATTAAACCTAGAACCCTTTGTAACATAAGCCCCACAAAAGATGAGTTTGGTACGAGTATCATCTGCTTGTCTCCACAAAAAAGTACCCGCTTCAACACCTAGATCCACTTTGTAGCCTGAAATCAGGCTATACAAATAGAACATATCAGCTGTAGTCACTTTGCTGTGACTAGTTTTCTTGCAAGTTAATGTATGTGCAACTATGTGGTGGAGCAGCTTGTGGTATGTCCGTTGAAAGGTGGAGTTAAGGGACTTTGAAGGGATAAATGGATCTTTTTGCAAGTAGGATCAATTGTGTCCAATAAGTTTCAGCATCCATATTCGTAGGCCACCCATTCGGTAAATTGTAATTCTTAGCTTCATTTTCATACCATCCCAATACAACTCTCATTCTTTTCAAAGCAACAGTTCTCACTAATCCATAGACTTGGAAAGTGAAAACATTGTGATCTTCCTCATCATCCTCCTCCAATTTCAATGTTGAGAGAAATTCTAAAGTTAAATTCCTATAAACTGGTTCTCTCATATCAAACACTTGGAACTGTTTTTTATCTTCATCTAAAGTTTGGATAGGTTCTTGCATTCCATACTCCACTAAGATATTCCAGTCCAAACATTGGCTATTCATGAATTCCATTTCTTTAAGTCTCTTTCGTTTGTCTTTAGCATATTGTTGACTAGAAAGGGTGTTTCTAGTCGGAGAACTTGAAGAGGATGGTGCAGTGGTCTTTTGTTTCTTCTTTTGTGCCATTCCTATATACAAATATATCCTTGAGCACACAAAACCATTCAAATCAATGCTAAATGATTATATTAGACAAATCTATCTCAGTTGTCTATAATTAACAGATAATCCCAATCCAACCAAATTCCAAATAATTGGTTTGAACTCAAAATCTATATGCCCCACATATAATTTATCATGAAGTTCTAGAAATGTAACAATTAGGCATATCAATTAAACTAATGAAGTGTAACTTCAATTTTGGAATTTCTACACTGGCAATTTGTTTGAACAACACTGGCAGCATAGACTTAAACGTTAGATGGAAACAATTCAAAATTTTGAAAAATATGATCTTCCTCCTAATTTCATCAAAAATTTGTCAAGCTGTCATGTTCAATAATAAGGAGATCACATTTGCAGTTGACTTAAATCTGAAATGCAAAATTATTCACTTTTGGGCACAAAAATTTTTAAAATTCTGATTATAAACCAAGTGTGAGTCCTTAATTTTAGTTACAAATCAAAAGCCCCAAATTTCAGATAAAAAATTGTGAATTCCTTTTTGAAAACCTTATGTTAAAAATTGCAAATTCAATCCACACTTTCAATTTTTAATCCACATCATAGCAGCAATCCAATGATCAAATCACACAATAACACTTCCTAATCAGCATAGTAAATTCCATTTGTCTAATCCCATCCTCTAATCCTAATTCCATCAAATCCACAATTGCGCAACTTTCTCTAACAATCTACATAGCACAATAATATAGGAATCAAATTAGAGAAAAGAGTTAGAAAACTTACTTGATTTTTGATGGAAACCAAAAAACTTAATCCAATGTTCACGTGAGTGATTGAGTGAGTGAGTGAGTAGAGGTGATATAGGGTAATAGAGAGATCTAGTATAATTGTGAGATGGTTGAAATGAGTAAATGAAAGTGAGAGAGTAAACAAAACCTGTTAAAAATCATTTGCAGGTTGAACACTGGTAAAATTTATAAGTACGCCGGTGTCGTTGACAGTCCATTTACCGGTGTTAATCGTGAATGACATTATGCAAAAACTTACACCACCTAAAATTCGGTGGTGTTAAGGGTTTCAAATGCCTACGTTAAAAATTTTGCTACTGACCATGACCAGCATTGGATATACGCCGGCGGTGTATAATCCCATTTTGCTGGTGTTAAAAAATCAAACACCGAGCATAATCAACACTGCCTTTACACCGGCGGTGTTCTTTCTAAAGAGCCGGCGTTCATCGTGGATGACATTTGTTAATCCAAATGTACACTGCCTTTACACCGGCGATGTATAATCCCTAATTTTCTGGCGTTAGCAAAATTGCTACTGACTTCCCTTATGCCTACTTCAATGTCGGCAGTGTTGATTCCTCCATTGTAGGTGTTGAATGTTCTGCACACTTTGTTGCACTTTCCTCATTCCTTCTCTCCAAAACCAATCTTTCCTTCAACTTACATTTCATATTTTGATCTGTACAAATACACTAACACACAAAGACAAAAACAAAATACATACCACTTACCTAGATCACCATGGGTTGCCTCCCATGGAGCACTTAGATTTAAAGTCGCCTATTCCGACTTCCTCCAATTTATTCATGGATTTTTGCAATTCATGATAGTGATACCACTATCATTAGTTTCCCTTTCATAATAGTGTTTAAGCAAGTTGCCATTGACTTTAAAATTTCGATTGTCATTTGCTTTCAATTCAACTATGCCATAAAGGGAAAACATGATTAATAACAAAAGGTCCCAACCATCTTGACCTTAACTTTCTTGGAACAATTTGAGTCGAGAATTGTACAATAAAACACTTTGACTAGGTAAAAATTCTCGTTTCAAAATGGTGTTATCATGCTAACTTTTTGCTCGTTCTTTATAGATCCGAGCACTCTCATAAGCTTCATTCCTCCATTCCTCCAATTGATTCAACCGAAGGCTTCTCTTATCTCCTGCAGCTTTTAAATCAAAATTGAGGAATTTAGTGGCCCAATATGCCTTGTGCTCAAGTTCAAACGGAAGGTGACATGATTTACCAAAAACCAATTTGTAAGGAGACATTCTAATTGGAGTTTTAAAAGTGGTTCTATAAGCCCATAATGCATCATCATGTTTAAGAGACCAATCTTTTCTTAATGCATTAATTGTTTTTCCCAAAATTCTTTTAATCTCTCTATTGGATACGTCTACTTATCCACTCGTTTAAATGCATGCAAACACTTGTCATTGAAAACAAAAGCAGCATCCTTTTCCAAAAGGTTATATAGAGGTCTAGAAATCTTAGAGAAGTCTTTTATAAATCGTCTGTAAAAGCTAACATGTCCTAAAAAGCTTCTGATTCCTTTTATAGATGTTGGTGGTGGCAACTTCTCTATGACTTCTACTTTCACTCTATCAATCTCAATCCCTTTTTCAAAAACTTTATGCCCCAAGACTATTCCGTCTTTAACCATAAAATGACATTTCTCCCGGTTTAAGATCAAATTGGTCTCTTTACATCTTTTTAAAACATTGGCTAAGTTCTTTAAACATGCATAAAATGATTTCCCAAAAACCAAAATATCATCCATAAAAATTTCAATAAAGTTTTCAAGCATATAAGAGAAAATAGCCATCAAGTCCAAATGGCATTCTCCTAAAAGCAAAAGTACCATAGGGACATGTAAAAGTGGTTTTTTCTTGATTAGCTAGTGCAATAGGAATTTGATTATAGCCAAAATATCCATCAAGAAAATAATAATACGCATGCCCTAAAAGTTTTTTAACCATTTGATCAATAAACGGTAGAGGGAAATGGTCTGTCCGGGTAGTATCATTCAATTTTCTATGGCCAATGCACACTCTCCACCCTGTTATTGTACGCGTAGGGATCAAATCATTAGCCTCATTTTTAACTACAATCATTCCAGCCTTCTTAGATACAACATGCACAGGAATTACCCACTTACTATCAGAGATAGGATAGATAATACTTGAATCCAACAGTTTGAGTACCTCTTTCTTCACTACCTCCTTCAAAGTTGGGTTAAGTCTCCTCTGTAGTTGAACTGTGGGTTTGCACTCATCCTTAAGTAGAATTCTATGAGTGCAAATCAAAGGACTGATTTTTTTTATGTTAGCAATTGTCCACCCAATTGCTTCTTTATGCTCTCTCAGAACATCTAAAAGCTTTTTCTTCTGTTCACATGTCAAATAAGATGACATAATGATAGGAAAAGTCTCATTAGTTCCTAGATAAGCATACTTCAAATGATCTGGAAATGGCTTCAACTCCAAATCTGGTGGTTGTATCAATGATGAAATTTGTTTCTTCTCACTACTTCCCAACTCTTCATGAAACATTGTTCGGATTTCAGAAACTTCCTCCACTCTTTCTTCTTCCTCTTCATCTTCACTTCAATCATCATAATCTCTTAAACCTGACTCCAATGTATCTAAACCTGTTTATTCTTCTACAAGATAAAAAATTAGCTCATCAATGGTATCAATGGTAAAATAGGTCTTATTTTCCTCAAACTGTTTCATGGCGTCATAAACATTAAAAGTAACCTGTTCTTCCATAACTCTCAAAGTAAGCTTACCTTGCTTAACATCAATCAAAGCTTTACCTGTAGTAAGGAATGGTTTGCCTAAGATCATTGGCACCTCTCTATCTTTATCCATTTCCAGGACTATAAAGTCAATTGGAAATATGAACTTATCAACCTTCACAAGGACATTCTGCACAATACCCCTTGGGTATTTCATACTCCTGTCTGCCAATTGCAAGGTAACGTGAGTTTCCTTACATTCTCTTAGTCCAAGTTTCCTGAAAATAGAGTAATGCATTAAATTTATACTTGCACAAGAATCAATCAAAACTTTATCAAAATGAACATTCCCAATAGTACAAGGTACAGTGAAACTCCCTTAATCTCTTTGTTTTTTAGGCAGGATAGACAAATTCTTCCGAAGAATCATTAAGCACTCTCTTGTAATTACAACTGGCTCATTTCCATCAATCCTCCTTTTCTTAGAAAGCAATTCCTTTATGAATTTAGCATAAGATGGCATTTGCTGAATTGCTTCTAGAAAAGGAATGTTGATATGAAGATTCGTAAACACATCCAAGAATTTAGCAAACTGTTCATTCAATTTTTGTTGTTTCAATCTTCCTGGAAAAGGAACAGGAGGAACATATGGTTTCACATCCTATGATTTCTCATATGGTTCCTCTAATTTCCTTTTTCCTTTATCCTTCACATGAAACTCCTCCTTCTCCTCAACTTTATAACCAGCAGTTTCGACCTCCTTACCACTTCTCAACATAATTGCATTCACACCCTTTGGATTCTCCTTAGTCTTACTAGGTAAAGACCTAAATGGTCTACTACTAATTTGCTGAGAGATTTGGCTTATTTGTCCTTGAAGATCTCTGATGGTTGCTTGTTGATTATTGATCATTGTTTCCGTCTTTGGCATGAAATTCTTCATTAGATCTTCCATCGAAGGGTGATTTTGCTGTTGTTGTGGAGGTGGTGGTGGTAGAGCATTCTTAATTGGATCTTGTCTTTGAAATCCAAGCGGTGGTCGAAAAGCATTGTTCTCATTTCTCCATGAGAAATTTGGATGATTTGCCCAACCTGGATTGTAGGTGTTTGAATAAGGTCTTAGGTTACCCTTTTGGAAATTTCCTACATAATTCATTTGCTCCCCCACATTTAATGGTGCTGATGAGTTAGTTTGTGGACATTCATTGAATGAATGTGGACCTGAACAAATCTCACAGCACAAAACTTGATTAGGAGTAATAGAAGTAGATGTGGTCAGTTTACTTACTTGATTAGTCAGGGTTGAAATTTGGGCGGTCAACCGAGACGTAGGTTCATTAACTTACACTGCTGCTACTTTTAACTTCATTCTCTCACAACTCCAATTGTGTGCGCTAGGTGCCATTTCCTCTATTAAAGCACTAGCTTCATCATAACTTTTTCCCATTGGTGCACCTTTTGAAGCAGCATTAACTAAAGATCTTAATGTCTCATCCAAACTCAGATAGAAATTCTCAATAAGGAGATTGTCGGGCAATCCATGATGTGGACACTTTTTGATTGCCTCCTTATATCTTTCCCAAGCCTTATACAAAGATTCACCATGAAATTTGGTGAAATTCGTTATCTCATTCCTCAACCTTGCTGTCCTAGCAGGTGGGAAAAATCTCCTTAAGAACTTGTTTGACAAATCAACCCAATTGATGATTGACTCTTGTGGCAATGAATTGAACCATGCCAAAGCCTTATCCCTAAGAGAAAAGGGAAAAAGTTACAATCTTATAGCATCATAAGTCACACCATTCATCTTAATGGTGTTACAATACTGGAGGAACTTGGCAATATGATCATCTAGAGTCTCATTAGGGTATCCTCCAAACTGATGTGCTTTGACCAACTGTATAAGTCCAGGTTTGATCTCAAAATTATTGGCCTACATAACTGGTCTTCTTATAGGGAAACTCGACATAGTAGGTACTATGTAATCCCTTAATGCTCTAGCAGGAGCTTACGTCTGATTGTGATGATTTTCACCTTCTACCATTCCTTCTATTTGCACTTTCTCTCTTATCCTATTTCCTTTTCTCAACAAACACAATGTGCGTTCAATTTCAGGATCAATGGGTAGAAGTTCTTAACTTCTACTCCTTCGCATATAACCTAAAAAGAAAACAGAAAACACACAAAAACGTAAAATAAGCCTAAACTACTAATAGAACCAAAGATTGTTTAATATTAATTAGTTCCCCAGCAACGGTGCCAAAAACTTGATCCTCTGAAATTGTTTGTAGAAAAGCGAATTTACTAGCAAGTGCACTAGATCGAATCGAGTAATATAGTGATGACAAAAGTATTGTTCCCATGAGGAATAATTAAATACCAAACTCGAATCAGTTCCAAATAATATTTAGGCAGTCGAATTCAAGGGTTATTTTCTAATTCTAATGAATATCTAATTCTTCTTTTATTCAACCTAACTTGATGATAGCTATTGCTCAAAAAGGATAATTACAATGATTTTAAGTAGGAATGGAGATTAAATCCAAATATTGCTAATCATATTCAATTCAAGTTAAATTAATTATTAGAACACATGAATATTTATGTGAAACTCTATGATTATAAATCCCCAATTGAAGTTTAAAAGACCAGTTTACCTCTAAATAATCAGATAGCTTCCACTACTCAAATTATTAGTGGAATCGAAGTTTCTAGAACTTTTCAATTCTACAATTGTCTAATGTTTAAAACCAATGTCCCCTAATTCCTTAGTGAAAAATCGATATCAAACATTGCATTAAAATTAAATTAAGTTTTCTAAACCAGATCTAATAACTTTGCTCCCGCTTTTTGTCATTAAATCTTAATTCAAAAATTTCCTTCTAACTCCAACTTCTCTCCCGAGTTGTCAACATTAATATGAATCAAATTGCTTCCAGATATAAGATTCATAATAGGAATTAAACATAAATAATCATGGTTCTAACAATTCCATAACAAGAATTCAACAATTATTTTATCACATTTAGATTTTCATCAAGTTCCCAATATTAAAATTTAGCAATACATTGTTCTAACTATAAATATCAAGTCAATTCCTACAATTACACAAGCAATATACATAATAGTAGACAACTTAAATTGCATTGAACACAGAAATGAGATCTAATTAAAAATGCTAAACTCTCTATTTTAGTGCTCTCTATCCTTTTTTTACTTCCTTCCCATCTCCTCGTTTACAGACACACTCAATTCAAAATAAAGGCACGAATTCTTTCAACTTCCAAAAGATATGCCGGCAGTTGTATCCTCTACACCACCAGCGTAGAAGCCAGTGTTAAGCAATTAGATTTAGAGTATGTTGAACACCGCCTAAATGCAGGCAGCGTTGCTTCTCAATTTGCTCGTGTAAATATCAATTGCAGAAGCCGGCTGAGATCCTTTCCTACATTAGCAGTGTAGGAACCAATGTTAAAGATTTTGCTTCTGTGGGTTGGCAATACTGCCTCAATGCCGATGGTATTGAATTCTAGGTGGCTAGCGTTCGTTGAAAATTTTGAACACTTGAAGATTCTCCATTGAACGCCGGCGGTGTTGAACATTGTTCATCTGGTGTTGACTCTTTTTGGCTTTATTCAAAATGATTCCTTACTTTAAACTTCATTTATCTATCGTCCCAAGTCCTCCATGACCTGAATTACACAATTTAGCACATCAAAGTACCCATTCTTTCAATTTTGATTAAGATTAACACAAATTAAGCACAAATTGGGAAATGAAAAGTGTATAAAATATGAGTTTATATCCACTGAAATTGTTTGTAGAAAAGCAAATTTACCAGCAAGCGCACTAGATCTAATTAAGTAATATAGCGATGAGAAAAGTATCATTCCTATGAGGAATAATTAAATACCAAATTCGAATTAGTTCCAATTAATATTTAAGCAGTCGAATTCAAGGGTTATTTTCTAACTCTAATAAATATCTAATTCTTCTTTTATCTAACCTAACTAGATGATAGTTATTGCTAAAAAAGGATAATTACAATGATTTTAAGTGGGAACATAGATTAAATCCAAATATTGCTAATCATACTGAATTCAAGTTAAATTAATTATTAGAACATATGAATATTTATGTGAAACTCTATTGTTATAGACCCCCAATTGAAGTTTAAAAACCGATTTACCTCTAAATAATTAGATAGCTTCTACTATTCAAACTATCAGTGGAATCGAAATTTCAATCGAGAACTTTCAAATTCTACAATTTTCTAATGTTTAAAACCAATGTCCCCTAATTCCTTAATGAAAAATTGATGTCAAACATTGCATTAAAATTAAATTAAAGTTTATAAACCAGATCTAATAACTATGCTCCTGCTTTTTGTCATTAAATCTTAATTCAAAAATTCCTTTCTAAATCCAACTTCTCTCTCGAGTTGTCAACATTAATATGAATCAAATTCCTTCCAGATATAAGATTCATGACATGAATTAAACATAAATAATCATGGTTCTAACAATTCCATAACAAGAATTCAGCAATACTTTTAGCACATTTAGATTTTCATCAAGTTCCCATCATTAAAATTTAGCAATACATTATTTTAACTACAAATATCAAGTCAATTCCTACAATTACACAAGCAATATATATAATAGCAGACAACTTAAATTGCATTGAACATAGAAATGAGATTAAATTGGAAAATCAAACTGTACACTGGTTCTTACAAGTAGTCTAAATCACGAAAACATGAACACAGGAGCGAAATCTCTAATCTTGGATTGTAGATCTAATTAAAAATGCTAAACTCTCTATTTTAGTGCTCTCTATCTTTTTTTTTTCTTACTTCCTTCCCATCTTCTCCTTTATAGACACACTCAATTCAAAATAAAGGCACAGATTCTTTCAACTGCCAAAACATACGCCGGCAGTTGCATCCTCTACGCCATCAGCATAGAAACTGGCATTAAGTAATTAGATTCTAAGTATGTCGAATACCACTAAACGCTAGCAACGTTGCTTATCAAATTACTGGTGTAAATATCAATTGCAGAAAACGACTGAGATCCTTTCATACACTAGCAGTGTAAGAACCAATGTCAAAGGTTTTGCTTCTGTGGATTGGCAATACTGCCTCAACGCCAGTGGTGTTGAATTCCAGGTGGCCAGCATTCGTTGAAAATTTTAAACACTTGAAGATTCTCCATTGAACACCTGCGGTGTTGAACATTGTTCAGTTGGTGTTGACTCTGTTTGGCTTTGTTCAAAATGATTCCTTGCTTCAAACTTTATTCACTTCATTTATCTATCATCCTAAGTCCTGCATGACCTGAATTACACAATTTAGCACATAAAAGTACCCATTCTTTCAATTTTGATTAAGATTAACACAAATTAAGCACAAAATTGAGAGATGAAAAGTGTATAAAATATGAGTTTATCACCCAATGATTGTAAATTGGAATTGAATCCCCAGGAACGTCTTGAAACAACTGGTGAATGGAACTAAACCCCAACCAAACTTGTTGATTGAAACCTGAGTTATCACGTTGATTTCCTCAAGCGATTAGATCGAAGAAATCAGATGGAGTTCGTTCACAAAGAACAAGAGAGGGTATTCTCACAAGATGTAATTTCATTCAAATGATAAATGTCTAAAACAAGGCATACATTAGGGTTTTATATTCTTTAAAACTAACCAAAAACACTGAAGAAAATAAAATAACCTGTAATAAAAAGTACACTTGTGGATTTAAAACAAGGTTGGCAGCTTATATGGCGGCTTACATTTTGAGAAACTTTAGTGGACTTCTAGGCCGGCTAGTAAGTCGGTGGCCTAAATCC
Organism: Combretum micranthum; assembly: GCA_024138025.1. Taxonomy (NCBI): domain Eukaryota; kingdom Viridiplantae; phylum Streptophyta; class Magnoliopsida; order Myrtales; family Combretaceae; genus Combretum; species Combretum micranthum. The sequence continues at coordinate 1,507,189 of JAMXBD010000117.1, read as the reverse complement.
TTAAGCTGGTGGCCTATTTGCCGGCCTTCATTTTAGGCCGGTCTTTGTCCCATAAAGGCTCGCGGCCTAGGGCCGACCTATCTCCCTACACGGTCTTGAGTTATTGGTCTTCAATGTAGCTCTCATCCCAGGGTTCTCCAAGCCATTATCCACCTCTATAGAAGCTTGAATGATGTGAGCTAATGTCAGTTCTTCCTTAGTGAAGCTTGATTCCTTCTCTTGCAACTCTAATACTAACCCATGCAAAGCTTCTCTCACCCACTTAGCTCTAGCCTTTGTCATTGGACCTCCAATGCCTTGCAGTGGATCATTGAAGTTGTTAGTTAGCTCATGTGATGTCCTCTGATCTCCACCATACCCTCCTTTCTCAAAAAGATTCGTCCTCGAATCACTTGCATCACACAAAGTGAGATCAGAAACATTGAAAGTAGTGCTTACATTACTATGTTGACTTGGTAAGTCAATCTTGTAAGTGTTTTCATTGATGCGATCCAACACTTGAAAAGGTCAATCTCCCTTAGGGTGCAACTTAGACTTCTTCTGAGCAACAAATCTCTTCTTTCTCAAATGCACCTACACCTAATCTCCTGGTTAGAAGACAAGTTTCACATAACCTTTATTGGCCCGGCGAGCATATTGCTCATTCTTTTTCTCAATGTTAGGCCGAATCTTGGCATGTAACTCCCCGACAAACTCTACCTTGTTCTTCCCATCAAGATCAACAAATTCATTAGCAGGCAAAGATAAAATATCTATTGGAGTTAAAGGATTGAAGCCATGCACAATCTCAAATGGTGAATGAGATGTAGTGAAATGCACAGTCCTATTATATGTAAACTCAACATGTGGCAGACATTTTTCCTATTGTTTCAAATTTTTCTGAATCATAGCACGCAACAAGTTCGAAAGAGTCCTATTGACTACTTCCGTTTGACCATTCGTCTAAAGAGGTGCAACAGTGGAGAACAATAATTTTATGCCTAGCCTATTGCACAAAGTACGCAAAAAATGACTTAAGAACTTCACATCCCTATTACTCACAATAGGTCTAGGCAAGCCATGCAAACGCACAATTTCCTTAAAGAATAGATCAACAATATGTTGTGTATCATTGGTTTTTGAACATGCAATAAAGTGAGCCATCTTACTAAGCTTATTAACGACAACAAATATGCTATCTTTACCATTTTGAGTCCGAGGTAACCTTAAAACAAAGTCCATAGAAATGTCAGTCCAGGGTTGATTAGGCACAAGTAATGGTATATATTCCCCATGAGGCATTACCTTAGATTTAGCCCTTTTACATGCAATGCACTTGTCACACATAACTTGTACATCATCTTTCATTTTTGGCTAATAAAAATGTTCACGTAAAATATCCTAAGTCTTTTTCACACCAAAATGTCCCATTAGTGCACCCCCATGTGTCTCCCTCACAAGCAATTCACGCACAGAAATTTTAGGCACACGAAGCTTATGCTTTTTAAACAAATAGCCATCATGCCTATAGAAATCAGTATAGCCAGAATCAGAACAAGTAGCCTAAATTTGACAAAAATTAGCATCAGTCTCATACAAATCCTTAATGAGTTCAAATCCAAGCAGTTTGGTATGTAAAAAAGTTATGAGTGAATACCTTCGAGAAGAGGCATCAGCCACCACATTCTCTTTTCCTTGCTTGTACTTAATCACATAAGAAAAAGTCTCAATAAATTCCAGCCACTTTGCATGTCTCTCGTTCAACTTACCTTGAGACTTTAGGAACTTTAAGCTCTCATAGTTTGAATGAATGATGAACTCCTTTGGCTACAAATAGTGTTGCCATGTCTGCAAGGTCCTCACTAAAGCATATAACTCTTTGTCATAGATCGGGTAATTTAATGCGGAACCACTGAGCTTTTCTCTAAAGGAAGCGATTGGTTTGGAATCCTGCATCAAAACACCACCAATACCTTTCCCAGAAACATCTCATCCAATTTAAAAAACCTTTTCAAAATTAGGTAGAACAAACAATGGTGCATTGGTCAACTTATCTTTCAGAATATTAAAAGCCTTTTCATGCAGTTCAGTCCATTTAAACTTAGCATTCTTTTTAACAAGGTCATTTAAAGGAGCTGCTATAGAACTAAAATCCCTTACAAATCTCTTCTAAAGCTTGCTAACCCATGAAAACTGCTTACCTCACTCGCATTCCTTGATGTTGGCCATTCCTAAATTGCCTTCACCTTCTCCTCATCAACTACAATTCCATGCGCTCCTATAACGAACCCAAGAAACACCACAGTTTTCATACAAAAGGTGCACTTCTTCAAATTGGCATACAATTTATTTTCTCTTAGAACAATGAAAACACATTGCAAATGCTAAACATGCTCATCTAGATTCTTTTTGTAAACTAAGATGTCATTAAAGTATACAACAATAAATTTCCCAATAAAGGAACGAAGAACATGATTCATTAACCTCATAAAAGTACTAGGTGCATTTGTTAGCCCAAAAGGCATTATCATCCACTCATATAAAACCATGCTTAGTTTTAAAAGCTGTTTTCCACTCATCTCCCTCTTTCATGTGAATTTGGTAATAGCCATTCTTTAAATAAATTTTTGAAAACAAACAAGTACAATGCAACTCATCAAGCATATCATCAAGTATAGGAATGGGATGTTGATACTTGACTGTGATCTTGTTGATTGCTCGACAATCTATGCACATAGGTCATGTTCCATCTTTCTTTGGCACCAATATAACGAGAACTGAACATGGGCTAAGACTCTCTCTTATGAACCCTTTTTCTTCCAGCTCATCGACCTGTCTTTGAATTTCCTTGGTTTCTTCTGGATTGGCCTGGTAAGCTGGTCGATTAGGAATTGAAGCACCTGGAATAAAGTCAATCTAGTGTTCAATGCCTCTTACTGAAGGCAAACCCCTTGGTATTTCTTCGGGAAACAAGTCTTCATATTCCTGCAAGAGAGACACAACCACACTTGGCAAAGAAGGGTTAAGGTCATTAGTAGTAAAATACACATCCTTGTACATAAGTACAAGTAATTGTTGCTTTGACAATATTGCACTCTTAACCTCACTTTTTTTTTGCAACTCCACTCTCTCTTGCAATTTTCTCTCCACTCAGTACTTTTGATCCCTCTCTCTCATTGTTCACTAGTGTTTGTTTCTCATTTTTTTTTCTCCTTCACTCTTTCCTTACACACTCATATGTTTTTTCTTAAACTGTCTTGCTATCCTTATCTAGTCCTCATAAGCTTCCCATGGTTTCTTGGGAGTTAGAACCACACTTCTTTTATTTAAAACAAATGAGTATTGGTTCTTGTACCCATCATACAACACCTTTCTATCAAACTGTCATGGTCGACTTAACAAAATATGGCTAGCCTGCATTGGGACTACGTTACACACCACTTCATCATGGTAACTCCCAATGGAAAAGGAAATAAGAACCTATCTGGTCACCTTCACTTCCCCACACTCATTCAACCACTGCAATCTGTAGGGTTTTTGATGCTTCAAAGTTTTCAACCTCAACTATCAACCAACAAGGTACTAGCAACGTTAGTGTAGCTACCACTATCAATGATCAAGCTACATACCTTATTCTGTACATGGCACTATGTATGAAAAATGAGCTCATGTTGAACCTCATCACTATCATCCTTAGGCTGAGTATTAAGAACTCACTTAGTGACCAGCAATTCCCCACTTACGAGTCCCTCAACATCAACGTCACTATAATCCTCTAGTGGTGGCATATCATCATCACTGGAACTAACACTCTCTACATCACCATCATCCCTAATGATTATAGCTCTTTGATTTGGACATTGAGATGCAATATATCTAAATCCTTGACACCTGAAACATTTGATGTCACGAGTTTTATAAATGGTTTTGGAATAGTCTTACCTTTAGAAGAAGTAATCGGGCTCTTGGCCTTCACAGCCTCTTTTGATTTTGAATTTGTAGTGTTCTTCTTCTAGCTTGACTTCCATGAAGAGCTAGAAGTCACGCCAGATTTAGAAACTCCTCCAGATTTCAATTGCTTCTCCACCTTGATTGCCTTATGCAACAACTCCTCAATATCTACATAATCCTGTAGATCCACCACATCTGTAATTTCCTGATTCAACCCATTGTGGAACCTAGCCATAGTAGTCTCGTCATCCTCCTCTAGCTTAGCTCTAATCATAGCTTTCTCCATCTCCTCATAATAATCCTCTACACTCTTGGATCCCTATGTTAATTCCTGCAATTTCCTATGCAAATCCCTATAATAGTGACTAAAGATAAATCTCTTCTGCATCACCGACTTCATCTCATCCCATGTATTAATAGGTCTCTCACCATACCTTTGCTTATTACACACCAGCTGATCCCATCATACACTAGCATAATTAGAAAACTCTACTATTGCCAGTTTAATCTTTTTCTCCTCTAAGTAGTTATGGCAATTAAATATGTGTTCAACCTTTCTTTCCCACTCCAAGTATTGTTCAGGATCATTTTTACCTTGAAAAGATGGTATTTTCATCTTAATGCATCCCAGATTACTATCTTGCTTCTGGGCAATCCCTCTTCTCTTAATGAAATTATCATTCCCAAAGTCAGACTCCTCCTTGTCTTCTACTACCGGAGATTGATCCCTATGGGTTTTAGATTTGCTGACTGACGCGATGTCATCTATCCTCAAGCTTAAAGCCCTAAATTGCTCTTGTACTGCTTTCGCAAACAATTTCATATCAAACTTCGCTGGCTCGTTGTCACTACTCATAATTTCCAAACCTGTAAAAGAGATGAATACTAAAGAAAGAAAATATTTTGATTAGTCCTCACACACTCCTTATGTGTTTGCGCTTCAGAGATAATTACACTTACTTTTGTGTTTTCGCTCCACAAAGGTGTTCCTCTTAACTCACTCTTTCATGTTTTTTATTTAGAACTCGCTCAATGATTTCCTCAACGTTATTCACCAAGGCAAATTCAGTTTAACAACCACAATTCCCAAATCATTAGACATGAAATAATAACAAAGGATTGGAAAGGATAGGAACAAGTTACGGTGATTATGATAGATCGAGAACAAGGACTCAATAGATAAACAATGAATCATAAACTTGAATTCGATGGTGATTTTGATATCTTGTTCTAGCAACAACAATTTTTTTTTGTGCAAATTTCTTCTTCTTCTTCTTCTTCTTTTTTTTATCATCACATTAATTAAAAAAAAAAAAGCAAGAATGATTCAAACGAAAAGAAATGACAAAGATAAAGGATAGGATTACTTGATTTCAAGAAGCTGAAGCTTTGATACCAAATGATGAGAACCCTCAGTATATTAAACCTAGAACCAAGCGATCGTAAATTGGAATTGAATCCCGAAAAACGTCTTGAAACAAGTAGTGAATGGAACTAGACCCCAACCAAACATGCTGATTAAAACTTAAGTTATCACATTGATTTCCCTAAGCGATTAGATCAAAGAAATCAGATGGAGTTTGTTCACAAAGAACAAGAGAGAGTTTTCTCACAAGCTTTAATTTCATTCAAATGATAAATGTCTAAAACAAGGCATACATTAGGGTTTTATAGTCTTCAAAACTAACAAAAAACACTAAAGAAAATAAAACAACCCTCAATAAAAAGTACACTTGCGGATTTAAAACAAGGCTGACAGCTTATATGGCAACTTATATTTTGAGAAACTTTGGAAGCCTTCTAATCTGGCTAGTAAGTCGGTGGCCTAAATCCCTAAGCTGGCGGCCTAGTTGCTAGCCTTCACTTTAGGCTAGTCTTTGTTCCATAAAGGTTGGCGGCCTAGGGCTGGCCTATCTCCCCACGTGGTCCTGAGTTGTTGGTCTTTAATGTAGCTCTCATCCCAGGGTTCTCCAAGCCTTTATCCACCTCTATAGGCTTGAATGATGTGAACTAATGTTGGTTCTTCCTTAGCGAAGCTTGATTCCTTCTCTTGCAACTTTAACACTAACCCATGCAAAGCTTCTCTCACCCGCTTAGCTCTAGCCCTTGTCATTGGACCTCTAATGCCTTGTAGTGGATCATGGAAGTTGTTGGTTAGCTCATGTGATGTTCTCTGATCTCCATCACACTCTATCTCTATCTTTTTTCCTCCCTCCCGCAAAAACGCCTATTGCACATTTATAAAATTTATTAAAGTCAAGTTATAACTGTAAAATTCATAAGAAAACTTATTTATTTCATTTATATAATTAAGCATTTAATCAGTTAAAAATTTTGATTCTCCATCAATTTATCACTTATTTCAAGTAAACCAATAGAAAATAAATTAATATTGACTATATTCGCTCTTTTTTATATATATTATATCATGGATTAAGAGTTATTATGAAAAAAAGAACTTAATTTCTTTATTTTTTTTTACATCCATTATGTATTCTAAATTTTACACATCTTCTATAAGCATTTTTATAATTTTTCAAAGTTATTTTGCAAAGGTTATAGAAGCTTATGTTTTTACATTTAGATCTTATGTTCCGATTCTATTGACCCCTTAGCAATTTTACATAAAATCACGAGTTTGACAACCTTAAGGAGAAGAATAATTCATTATCCACAAATGATGTCGAATGTTCCAAGCGGATTCTGAGCAATACTCTTAGAATCATTTGGAATTGTGATCCACTTTATCCTTACTTAGAGGGGCATCAAAAATAGTGATCCTTAGGCCTACAAGACATAAATCAATTAGCAGGTTCTTGGGGTATACCTAACGCAGCCACTCCAATACTATTAGTAAGCATGCATGGATAATAGCAATATCGAGTTGGGGTGGGTATGATGATCCTGACTCCCTAATTGATTGTATCGTGCTTGTATAGTCAAGTTGTGTTCCTTAATTAGAAAAGTGGATTTGTTCAAGGTAAGAAACTTCCTCTTGTTTATTAAGGAAAGTACCTTTACCAATTTTAGGTAAGTATTGTTTGATTATTTAGGAGTCATTTTAGAAACATGCTCCCATTTAACAAGGTAGCAAATTCCTTTTACCAAAAACAATTAAGAGAACACGTAACACAAGCAAGCAACTTTTCTTTGAGAATATGGGCTATAGGAAACAATCACTAAGGCCTGTAGCTTGTAAGAGCTTGATCATTTCGCTAGACCTACTAGTCTTTAGGTCAAGGAGTTTTACCTGTGTGGGGATTAAGTTAGATAAAACTTGAGGTGTCCATAGCAAAAAAATAGCTTTCAATACAATACTACATATTTGATAACTAATATCAATCTTTAATGTTTCTTATAAAATAAAAGTCTCATATGAGAATAATGAATTTATAAGTGAGATTTGAATTAAAAAAAAAAGTTTGATAACTACATACACTAATACTAATGAATTTATAATAAAAATTTAAATTAAAAAAGGTTGGTAACTGCATATTTGATTAGTTATATAAACCTTTAATACTTTCATTTTAGTTTAGTGACACCTTTTGTACTTCATGTAAATCAAAACATGTTAACTAATTATTCAAGATGAACTAAAAGATTTCATATGAGAATCATTACTCCATCAGTGATAAAAAAATCTTATACTTTAGGTTGTATTATTCCTAGACAAAAAAAAAAAAAAGGAGAATTGGATTGCAATTTTTATATGTGGTGATGGAAGAAGATGATAGTGGGAGAGAGAGAAAAGTAAGGTGTAAATAATATAGTCAATGAAGGAACTTTGACATAATAATTTTGGGAGAGAGAATGAAAAGTTGGGTGCAGTTAAACTAAAAAAGGGTAGATGTAAAATTTGATACTTGAATTTTGCATAAAAACTTGATTTGGTATTTGAACTTTGAATTTGTCAATTTAATACTCAATTAAACTTTTTGTGTTTATTCTTATTACCTTCTCAATATCATTTGCATTGTTTGTTGACATAGAAGAGGGAGAATATCATTGAATTTTCACTATTTCTCCTAACACTGTGTAACATCGATGGACTGTCTCTTCCACGTTAGAAAATAAAGTAAACAGTGTTGGTGAGGTAGTAAAACTAGTCATGAAAAGTTTGATTAGATATTAAATTGACCACTTTAAATTTTAGATAATAAATTGAATTTTTATGCAAAGTTTAGGTATAAAATATGATATTTTCCCAAATAATAAATATGGTTAATCACAAATACTTTACTTATGTTTTGGCTTGTAAAAATACAAGCACACGACACACCTATGATGCGTATGCAAATAAAGTAACCTAACATATTAAATAGATATATTATTTTAATAGGTTGAAAGAATACGATCTTAATTAATCAAATTAGAAAATTAATTACAAATCATAATTATAATTGTACTTTCCACTGGTAACTTCTTCATGGGTAATTGCTATGCGTAAATATGGTATCAGAGTTTTAGATCAGTATATAAAAATACATGCTTAGGCAAAAAAGGAAAATACTATGTCTATTCAACCTCTATTTAATTCTTTTCAAACCCTATTCAATTTTATGATTTTAAGGATACAAAAAACATTTTACGTCAATATATTAAAAAAAGAAAAAACACTATATCTATTTAACTTCTATTTAATTCTATTCAAACCCTATTTAATTTCATGATTTTAGGGATACCAAAAATATTTTACGCGGAAAAGACTATGTCTATTTAACCCCTATTTAATTCTATTGAAACCCTATTTAATTTCATGATTTCAAGAATACGAAAAATATTTTATACCCATATTCCAAAAAATGAAAAAACTATGTCTATTCAACCCTTATTTAATTATATTCAAACTCTATTTAATTTTCATGATTTTAGGGATATGAAAAATATTTTATGCCATATGCTAAAAAAACATTTACACTAAAGACACTAAAGGGAGTGGTTTTGCTTTAGTAATTTATATATATTGGGTTGTTTTATTTGCACACGCATCTCATGTGCGTCATCTGCTTGTATAAATTAAATAGATATATTATATTGATAGATTAGAAGATGACAACCTTAATTAGTCATAGAAATTAGGAAATTAATTGCGAATCATAATTATAATTATATTTTCCACATGTAACTTCTTCATGTTGGGTAACTGCCATGTATAAATATGGTATCAGAGCTTGTATATAAATATACATGCTTAGGCAAAAAATAAAAAGAATATATCTATTCAACCTCTATTTAATTTTATTCAAATCCTAGTTAATTTCATGATTTCAGGGATATAAAAAATATCTTACGTCCATATGTTAAAAAAGAAAAAAGATTATGTCTATTCAACCCCTATTTAATTCTATTCAAACCTGATTTAATTTCATGATTTTAGGGATACCAAAATATTTTACGCTGAAAAGACTATGTTTATTCAACTCCTATTTAATTCTATTCAAACCCTATTGAATTTCATGATTTTAAGGATACCAAAAATATTTTACACCCATATGCTAAAAAAGGAAAAAACTATGTACCAAAGGGGGTTGTTTTGCTATAATAATATAGATGATGGATATTAATTTTTTTGACAAATAGATTACATGAGTGTCACATAAAAGTGTCAATATTGTAAAAAATATTATTGAATAAATTTAAAAATAAATAAAATTTTAAAAATTATTTTAAAAAAACAAAAAATGGAAGTAAATGAAATGAGACGAAGCATTAATATAAATTGACTAAAACATCCAAAATTTATTATCATACGTCGAATTGTCTTTATTTTCTTCCATTTCCGCAACTCCATTTTAAAAAAGTTTCCATTGATTCATCCTACTTTCTACTCATTTCAGCCTTGCCAATTACAGCGGTCGTCTTGTTCACATGGCCAGGGAAGGGACCAAACTAAAATATTATCATTCAACGCCTAGATACGATATTGACTCAGTTTCTGCATTAAATTTTCATAATTACAACCAGCAAGAGAGTTTAATCTTCTTCTTGTTTTTCTCTCCTCTTTATATTAGGCAGCGGAAAAGCAAAACATTAGCCATAGTCGTAACTCATAATCAAAAGCATGGCGTTCAATTTCCGGACAACTAGTTTTTCATTTTCCAGTGATAGCAAGGAAGAAGATCCTGGAGAAATCACGCAATTTTCATTCGATGAACTGAATGCAGCAACACAAGATTTTAACAAGAGCAATGTGTTGAACGAAGGCGCATTTGGTAGGGTATATAGAGGGCATCTTACAGATGGTTCTCTAGTAGCAATAAAACGACTAGAAAATAAAGGGGAATTCCCTAAGAAGCATTTCCAAAGAGAAGTTGAGATGGCAAGTTTGGTATCGTTGCATCCAAATATATTGCGTTTGAAGGGGCTTTACTTGTATATCCTCTGATGGTAAACAACGATCTAGCATCTCACCTAAATTCAAAGCAAAAGAAGCCCTGCAAACCGCTTGGATGGATGATCCGTAAGCGAATAGCCTTAGGACTGGCAAGAGGAATCGCACATCTGCACCATCATTGTAACCCCGCCATCATCCATCGTGATATTTCAGCTTCAAATATATTGCTGGATGAAAATTTTGAGGCTGCTCTGGGAGATTTTGGCATAGCTAGGAAAATGAATGACGAAGATGCAGTAAAAGGATCTGTAGAGTGGATACTGCCAATTCATCTTATTTCAGGTAGCAGCAATTCACAATTACTCGGATCAATTTACCACTATTCAGATGTTTATGTTACCACCACCGTATGTGGTACCCTGGGGTACATTGCCCCTGAGTACTTGTTTTCAGGAAAATGCACAACAAAGAGTGATGTTTATGCATTTGGAGTAGTGCTTCTTGAGTTATTCACAGGCCAGACAATTTCCGACCTCACTGATTATGCCTATAGACGTGGTAGGCTGATAGTTAATTGGCTCTTAGGACTTGAGTTTAGGGAGTTACTAAGTGATTGGGTCGACCAAAAGTTGATAAATGAAACTGAGGTGGAACTTATGCGATTTGTTGAATTAGCCTTACGTTGTTTACAAGATAACCCTGCCTCCCGTCCTCATATGCTTGAGGTAGTTGCAATACTAGAAAGCCTAGTCACCCCACAATGCAACGAAGAGAAAAGGCAGAGTCTTGCCGCTCCTGTTCCAAGCAGTAATCACTCTACTTCAGGTCAGGTGGAAGGATCTGTTGTTTCTCCTTTGGTTATGTCTCTTCCTTTTGACGAAACTCATTTGGAAGGTCTTTCCACGGCGCCCTTTCCTCCTCAGAAAGCCATGGCTATGTGTTCTTCTAGTCAGTTTTCAGCTTCTACACAGAGCAAAAAAGCAAAGATCGAGAAATGTCCTAATGGCATAACCATATCCTCTAGGAGCACTCCTTCAAAATCGATAGGCAAATGTCCACAATCTTCTTTGTCTCAAGAGCCTTCTTCAATTGATGGTTCACTTAAATCAATAAACAAAGAGTGGAACATAAATCTAACTAGTGATTCATATATAAACAATGTGGTTATGGAGGAAAAAGATGAGAATTCATGTCTTAAGGTTAGCTGTCTACAAAAAAGGGATGGTGAAACAACTGGAGCTCCTAATGAATCTTTGGTCCAAGCAACCATTCAGACGAATGACCAAAGTCACAAAGTTTCTTCAACCAAAATTTCATTAGTTAAGTGTTTAGGCGATTCTATTTTTTTTTTCTTTTTCATTTCACTATGAAGTTTTTGCTTATTCCTTGTCTTCTTTAATTGTAGTTAAATGGATATCTAACTGTTACGCCTTCATTAGTATCTCTCGAGGAATTGGAGCCAACTGTTCCTCTTGAGGATCCCATGAATCCAAAAGAGCTGGTTTCCAAAACTGAACTTCTTGAGGCAATGGAAATGATAGAGTCTACAATGTCCATGCCCCCTTGCACTCAATCAATCAACCTCACAAACTTAAATTCCGCTTTCTCAAAGCTAATGGACTTAAAGAATGCAGGGTTGAGAGTTGGAGTAGCTTTTGACATAGCCTGCACGAAAAAAAGGACCTTTGAAGCCATTAGCATTGTATCAAAGGCGAATGATACGATTAGCGAGGTTGATTTGATAGAGAAGAGGATGCTTTCTCTTGATGCATCATTTGAATCTGCTCATACTTTGTTCACTCAAAAAAGGAATTCCTTAACTCAAGTCCAAGTAGAAATAAAGGTATTAGAGGAGCGATTGGCTGCTCTGAAGCATCTTGAATCCGAACTTAGAGGAGATATGAATAACTTGTACTGCAGAGCTGCACAGGATGGTGAAGAATTGAGTAGATTAAAACATTTATGGCCATCACTAGCTAAGAATAGAGAGAGAGCGAGGCGAGAGAAAGAGGAAGCCATGAAAGATTGGGAATCCTTGAGAGCTTTAGTCATGTTATGCAAACGACAATTATAACTTTTTGATGGAACAATATCTTAGTCTCGTATTTCAAATTTCAAAAATCAGTAAAAGATCCACCATGTATATTTATCTATATATATTCTCTCTTTTACCTACTTTTTTTTCATTTTCTGATGCATAAACTGGTGTAATTGTGGGTGTGATGTAATTGAAGGGCTTTCTTCACTACCATGAGCACCCCGCAAACTGAGTAGACATATCTTAACTTCGAAATGATGTCAAGCATCATGTAAGGAATCCTAGCTTGATGATACGGAAGAAAATATGCTGATTGCTTAAATGAAAGCTATTGTTCAATTAATAAGTAGCAAGTGACTAACCAAGTTACTTTGTTTCCTGCATGTGTGCCTCACGTGGATTGTGTGACCAAAAAGCCAGGTGACCAAAAAGCCAGGAGACCAAAAAGATTAGTGATTAATAAGGTAAAAATGAATAAATTAATTCAAATTTAGATAAGCATTTTTGGGCTAAGTAATTAAAATGTTTTTAATCACTTTTACAAAAATGAAGGATTGCATTATATATTAACTCTACATCTATTAAAACGCCTTTTTCAATTGGTTCACCATGTGAAAATGTCAACCTCAAGTGAGTCAAATATTATATATATATATATCTCTAAAATTAATGAAAGACAAAAAATTGTCAATGAAAAATGAGTATGGTCATATGTTTATTTGCTATAAACCCCAGCCGCCAATTATATGAGTGGCATGCATTGATTGGGGTTCATCTACTACACAGTAGGACTAGTGACCAATAGATTGGTTAAAGGTGTGCATTCATTGTTTTTTAAGGAGTTTGAAGGAGGGTAAGAACCCTGCTCCCCATCACCTCCTATGATTAGGGAAAGGTGGTTCTTGTTTATTTGTTTGTCATTTGTTGTTACATGTTTTCTAACTAGGCGAAATATTTTTTCATTGTTGTTGGGGTTGTTCTGACAACTTCGTGTTACCCTAACTTAACATCTTGGGCTATTGTACCCTAGTGAAGTCATCCTTTGGAACAATAGTTTTACTCTTAGTTCGTTCCTTGTTTGATCGTGATTATGTCTATGAGAAGCTATTCATTATCCATAGACAACGCCAAAGGTTCCAAATGGATTTGGTCAGTATTGTTAGAGTCCTTTGGAATTGTGATCTATTTTATCCCTAGTTAGAGGGGCATCAAAAATAGTGATTCTTAAGCCTACAAGATATAAATCGGTTAGTGGGCACCGAGGTGTGCTCAATGCAGCTATTTCGATATTTAAGTTAGTAAGCTTTAATAATAGCAATATTGAGTTAGGGTGCATATAGTAAACCTGACTCCTTAACTGATTACATCTTGCTTATATTGTCAAGTTGTGTTTCTTAATTAGAATAGTAGATCTGTTCAGTATAGGAAACTTCCTTTTGTTTATTGAGGAAAGTACCCTTAACAATTTTAAGCATGTGTTGCTTGGTTATTTAGGAGTCATTCTAGAAGCATGCTGCTATTTAAGAAGGTAACGATTTCTTTCTATCAAAAATAGTTAAGAGAACATATAGCACAAGTAAGCACTTCCCTTTAGAATATGAGCTATAGGAAAAAATCGCCAAGACCTGTATCATTTAGGAGCTTGACCATTTCGCTAGGCCTACCAGTCTTTAGGTCAAGGAGGTCGAGTTGTGTAGGGATCAAGTTAGATAAAACCTAAGGGCTCGTAGCGAAAAAATGGCCACTAACACAATACTACATATTTGATAACTAATATAAACCTTTAATAATTCCTATAAAATAAAGTCTCATATGAGAATAATGAATTTACAAGTAAAATTTAAATTAAACAAAAGTCTGATAACTACATACACCAATACTAATATATTTACAATTAAAATTCAAATTAAAAAAGGTAGGTAACTACATACTCGATTACTAATATAAACCTTTAACACTTCCTTTTTAGTTTGGTAACACCTTTAGTACTACTTGCAAAATCAAAACATATTAGCTTATTATTCAAGATGAATTAAAATATTTTCTATGAGAATCATTATTTCATCACTAATAAAATTATAATTTTTCAACTGATCATTGAAAATCTTATACTTTAGATCATATAATTCCTAAGGAAAAAAATGGAGAAGTGGATTGCAAGTTTTATTTGTAGTGATAGAAGGAATGATAGTGGGAGAGAGAATGAAAAGTAGGGCGTAATTAAATAAAAGAGTAGATGTCAAATTTGATACTTGAATTTTGCATAAAATTCAATTTAATATATGAACTTTCAAGCGGTCAACTCAATACTCGATTAAACATTTTGTTGCAATTATTATTACCTCTTCAACATCGTTTGCATTGTTTGTTGATGTAAGATGGAGCATATCATTGAATTTTTATTATTTCTCCTAACACCGTCTAGTATTGATAAACTCTCTCTCTCACGTTAGAAAATAAAGCAAACAATATTAGTAGGGTAGCAAAAATAGTCCTAAAAGATTTGATTAGATATTAAATTGATCACTTCAAAGTTTAAATACGAAATTGTATTTTTGTGCAAAATTTAGATACCAAATATGATATTTTTCCAAATAATAAATGGGTAAATTACACTAAAATGTCACAATATTTGAGTATAAGTTCATTTAAAGTCAATATTTTTAGTGGTTCATTTGAAATCACAACGTTTAGGGAAATGGGTCAATTAAAGTCATCATTAACGCACGTCACAATGTGACGAATTCTGAGTTTTAATTAAATTTTTCTCCTATTAACATGTGTTAATAATGACCTCAATTGACTCACTTTTTTAAACATTATGACCTAAAATGAACCATTCGGAATTTTGTAATCTCAAATAAATTTATCTCCAAACGTCGTGACTAATTAATTGATTGATTAATCAATATAACATTGTTCCAATCCTTCTTTTTAATCACTATATAGGCAAGTGCACCTACCAATTATTGCATAGACAATAAGAACAAGATTGTCCCACAAGGATCGAAAAACTAGTATTAATTACTTCTTTTTCTATTATCTACTCTAACTATATTAAAAAATTATCTATTACAAGTATCTCTATGGTTAATCCTTATTTTTATACTTTCAAGACAAATAAAAAACAAGATAGATGGATTTAATGTTATTCAAACTCATCTGAACAACAATTTCCCACAAGATTATCACTATAGTCAATTTCAAAGGATAATTTTAATGATCATTCATGCTTAATTAATTTGCAAGATTCTAAATATTCCTTTCAAGATTACGAATTTGTAATCTCTTAAATCTACCTATTAGAATGTCTTCTAATTATTAACAATTCAAGGATTGCTTTATCGAACTCTAAATCTTTTACTAAAATTGATTTAAAGCAGAAGACTCTTTTATTCCTATGTCTAGCAACTCAAACAAGCCTTTTTTATTATGATAGATCTATTCAAATATGAAATTTCTCAATTCACATATATGAAATCAATCATAGAATCAACATACTAGAAATATCAATTCATGAACAATACAAAACTCATAATCAGGCTTAAAAGATCATAAAATTTCATTAAACTCAAAGTAAGTACAAAATATATAGTAATATCTCGAGTTCTTTTGTTATTTAGATGAAAAATCTCTTACTCCTCCATTATAGTACTAAAGAACACTATACATCTATGAGAAACAATACAACAATGGAAGGAATACACCTGAATTAATCAAATCTTGAACCATCTTAACTCGTTGCTTTACTTCTCTTGAAAGCTTTGCTCTTCAAGACTCTAAATCTATGTTCTTAATGTAGAGAAGATATTAATGTTTTTGTTATGTTGTGTTTCTAATTTCTAAAAACATATATATACTTGGTAAAAGTCAAGAATATCCCCATATTTCAAATAGACTTTATTTCTTTGGATATTTTTTTAGAGTTGACCAAGTCTTCGAAAAGTACATAAGGGGAAACATGAGATGCCCTATTTAGTTGTGCATCTCTCTGGTAGCTATAACTATCGAATTTAGTACAATTGAGAAGGAACATGACGTGTGCATGACATGCCTTATCCACCCATGCTTCTCACTGAGCATTCATCATCCTTAATTTTCACACAGCACGATTGGAAAACAATGGCACCTATCACCTTATGCTTCTCTCTGACCTGTGTTGACTCGAAAACCCAGAATTACATAGGAGGAACACGATTGCCATATCTCATCTTCTATTCTCATATATCTCCTTCCCATTCTTCATGGAAGCACAATGATAACACGGGTTTTGGCATTCAGTCGTCTTTCTCACTAAATTATTCTTCAATTACAATTCATTAGAGAAGCACAATGGGAACATGACTTCATGTATTCAATCATTTTTCTAAGTGACTTTACCCTTCAATTTCAGTCCAATTTCCAATAGAAACATAGGTGAAGCGCGATTGAATATAATTGCTCGTGTTCTTCATGAGTCTTTTTCATTTCTTCAATTTTTAACTCCAAATTTGATACAACTTGATCAACTTTATTCCAAAAGCTTTTTTATCATCTTTCACCTTATAAAAATGGAAAATTAACCAAGTTAAGTACCAAATCTTAGTAATAATTTATCAAAATATAAATAATTTACCCTATTAAATATATAATATAACATATGTATCAGTGATCTTCCGATATAATTTACCTAATAATATAGTTAATTACAAAAAACCTTACATATGTTTTGGTCTCTTTGCAAATATATGATCAATGTTAATTTTTTTGACAAATAGATAACATGAGTTTCTTGTAAAAGTGTCAATATTATAAAAATATTATTAGAGGGATCTGTTTTAGTGTCTTATGGGTTTAAGAAAATTAATTTAATAAAAAATATTACTAGATAAATTTAAATAAATAAAATATTTAAAATTATTTTAAAAAGATAAGAAATTTATCAAAAAATAATGTAAAATTAATTTTTTAACAATGGTAAATTACTAACAAGTATTCTTTAAAAATTATTAAATAATATTGGCATATTTACATTAAACTTAGTCTACTTATTTGTCAAAAAATTAACATATGTCATATACTTGTAAATAGGCCAATATACAAGTAAGTTTTTCTAATCAACACTAAAAAATACTAAGTTATTTTTGAAATCCAATGTCATTAAATATATATGAATATATCTATTTTTGAATATAATGGTGATGCTCATGATGAGGTCTACATGATGATCATGTGATGCAGGTGGATATTAATGGTAGTGTAGATCGCGATGTTATAAAGATGTTAGTGTGGAGCAAATAGTTGAAACATAAGCTATGCCATGTGACATTGAATTAGAGTCATCTTTTGAAATCTATGTAGCTAATTTGGAGCCACTTCTATGGTAAACCCCTAGGTTTTTATACCAAGTTTAAGCTCAAACCCTAAAACTGGAAGTCAACTAGAAACCCTAAAGTTAACGAAACCTATACCCAACCCTAGAATTTAGATTAGGCAATCCCGTGCTCTCAAGCCCTAAATAACATAATTAAGATAATTGTGATAATAGTTCATAATAATATAGGGAAGCTTAAAAATATCAGATTCACCAATTTCTAGTGTATTTTGGATCCGAACAGGATTAGTTTTTGAAAACCATACCTCGGTATTTTCTTTGACACCGTTAGATTTGTAATAATGTAAGGAATCCAAAAATAATAGTTTCATAATTTTTCGATAACAAAAAATGATAGATATTGCATTTATACACGTATTTTATTTCCTATTAGTAAATTATTAGTCTTGTTTACTATTCATTGTACTTCTTTACTCTTTATTACTATTAATCTATCTCTACTTTTTCTTACTACCTTTTTTTACTATCTATACACCTATTTTCTTACTTTTTTCCTTTCTAATACATCTTATATCACATCATATCTTACATATTACTTACTTTTCATTACAAAATACAAATTAAATAATTTCCTTTCCCTCTCCCCTACTAGAACCAGCGCCCCATTCCCCTCTCTTATCTCTATTTATTTTCTTTTTTAATTTATTTTATTATACACAATTTCCCTCAATCTTCAACTATAAATATCCCATTTTCCTCTACTTCTTTCACACACTCATTTTACATAACAAAACTCTCTCAAAATTTCTCCACAAATCATCTCTAGACAATTCCTCTATACCAAAATTCTTTACAACCAATTCCTTTCAAAATCCTTCTCTATACATGAACCATCTACCACATATCACTACCCACATATTCTTATACTCATCATCTTCTTCCTTCAACATAAACACGCTTGGGTAAAACTTTCTACCATTTATTTTCCATGTCATGTAACTTAGCATGATCATAGTGTTGTTTCTTAAAGCTTATGTGAGTTATGGAAGGAACAACATGTTCATGTTTTGTTCTTGTACATGCCAAGAATTCTACTTTTATTATTTTTTTATTATGATGATATTATGTTGATATTATTGTTATTATGTTCCTAACTTAACTTTGTATATATATTATTATCTACATGTATATCTATATATTTCTTAGAGCCTAAATGTTCACTAACTCTCTAACAAGCTCATTATTATTGCTTTTCTTTTCTTAATTTTCTTTTTCTTTTTGGAACAAGTCTATTCTTAGTCCTTGGTTACCTTGATGAAGCTAAAGCTCCTAATACTTGATCGAGATACCTTGATAAAGCTAAGGTTCCCAATATTTGATCTTATTATCTTATTATTTTGCTTCTTATATCTTTCTTATATTTTCATTTTTTTCATACTACAAACTCATATACATACTCATCATAATGATATTGTCTCAACAAAATTTAAAGTGGAATTTTCTTTAATAAAGGAAAATGAAACTAAACTCTTTTATTATATATATATCATTGTCACTAAATCAAGATTTTGTTATCAAACACATAGGAAAATTATTTTACAACTTCTTTTCAAACTCATCAAGATTTTTCTTAAATGACAATAAAAGATGATATTATCAAGAAATTAACTAACGAACTAAACTTTTCTTTTTGTAATAAGTCACATGGAGTTTATTAAAACTTAGTGTTAAAAGTTTTTTGGTAAGCAAATTTTTCTTAAAAAGCTTACTTATAGTATTTTTACTAACTCCATAATAAATACCAAGAACTAGATTAATTTTCAAAGTTAAGATAAAATCAACTCACTAGTTTATAAACCCACTTAGAAAAAATAAATAAATAAAAGTTTCCAAGTTTCTAAATGATAAACCCATTTTCAAAGAAATGAAAAGAATATAAACATGATTAATTCAAAAACAACAGATATTATCAAGAAGTTGAAAAAATGATTTCCTTCCAAGTAAAATCGGTAAAGAACTTAAAAGACCAAGTTTTAAAGTTAAAATTTATTTTTAAAGAAGTTAGGAAATAAAAATATAAGAGGAAAAAGACTTACTTATCAAAACCATTCTACATGGAAAATATATACGACTCAAATTATATATAGGCTATCAACAACTTAATAAAAATTTTGAAACCTTCATTTTTATCACTCAAAGTAAAATTTGTAGAAGATCAAAGTTAAAATTAATTTATTTTAGAAAAGAAATTGGGAAAAAAAATAATAATATACTCATTTATAATAACACAATAATTGATACAATTTTTTCAAAACACTTAGAAAGAAAATTGTTAAAATTCAAAGTTTAACACCATAAGACAAATTGTTTTAAGAAAAATAATCATTGAGACAACATCATTAAATTTTACATACGATATGAGCCTATATATATGTATTCAAAGGATTTTCCAATCATATAAATATCCATATCTTAGCTAAAGGATTTTTGGGATAAAGAGAAGTTTGGAAAATTGTATTTCAAGGGTTGGGATTTTTGTGGTAATTCTGCACCAATCTTTTTCACAACCCAAAAGAATTTTTATGACAAAAAATAACCTTAGAAATAAATAGATATTTTTAACTAGGTAGAAAATGACATATAATATGCGAAATTCTGATTGAAATGAGTAAGTTATGGCCATTTTAAGTTGAAATTTCATTTTAAGCGATTTTTGATGAACTTAGTGAAATAAAATTAGCATGTTTGAGTAGAACTTTCAAGAAATAATCATTTTGGGTATTTCCTTGTATAAGTGACGTGGAGACTGAGTTCCCATACCCCAATGATTACTTTGACTAGAAGTTTCCGCACAAATGACCGAGTGAGTTTATTTCTTACATTTCACACTTATGTTTTTGCTTGTAAAATTAGTTGCATTAGAATTAGGAAAAGATAAAGTGGAAAGGTGCTTGTGCTTTACATATATGGTTGAAATTACATTAAAGTATATCGAGACAAAAATTATTCGTAATGAATATTTGTGAATTCTATGCTCACCCATAAAATATTTAATCATGACATGAGTATTTAATTAAATTGATTCATGCATATCATTAGGTAAGTTCATTGCATTTATTACTATATCCTTGGTGGGACAAAAGTATAGTAACGAGGTTCAAAGAGCCCGTAAGATCTATAAAATGGCGAAGGGTCGCCCAAATTAAATTATAGTGAATAAAACACCTAAATCAAATATGTTTTATAGTTGGATAGTGGCTCGAACAAAACTACAAAGGAATTATATTTGTAAAAATCGGTCTATTTGGCCTAAAACCCCCATCCTCGAATGGAGGGGTAAATCCATTCAACATATGATTCCTAGAAAATTGTATGTATTGTTTGCTCACGTGCTTGTGCATCTCATATGGTTGTTTAAATAAACTTGTTTGACTATTTGTTGTTAGGTGTTTAATTGTGAAAATAATGCTCACTAGGTACGTAGGTTATACCCTCTTGGATATCTCTTGCAGTACTCATATCTTTAGTTGGAGCCCAGGGGATGCTTCACCTAGGTAATACCTTTTGGAGCCAAGAGCTTTTGGTTAGAATTCAAGAATTAGAAGTGCAAATAGATTTCCAAGTAAAAATTCAAAAATGTAAATGGACTTTGATAGAATTAGATATTTTATAGGGGAATGCCCCTTAAAGTTTGTAAAACTCTTTATATATCTTTTAAGAACCTTGATTTAATTGTTATGATTTGCATTCTTAATTGCTATTATGTATAACTGCTTAAACAGCTTGATCCAAAGTTTGGTTCGCTATGATCGTAAAAGTACGCCTTACACCTGATATCGAGACTTTTGGGATGACTAAGGCTATTATACTTAAGTTTTAATATTGAGTGTAGCGGGCTATCATGTTTAGAGTACCCTTTGGGGAGTGACATCTACTTACACTAGGAATGTGTTTCTATGCTCATCTTCCTATAATTTGTCTATTATATTTTGATGCGTTGATGGGGTTGCCTAAGATTGAAGATTTGTGTAATTTTATTATCCCTGTGAGATCATATGAGCTACTTACGGAGATTCATTAGAGTCTTTTTGATAGTTACATATATCGGAGGAGTGTTTTATTGTTTTGTAGTGATATTATAAAGCAGGTAGAGGTGTATGAATGGCTTACACATGAGTTCAATACTACTCCAAAACATGTTGACTTACTAAAGTGGCAAAACCGTCCATCTCACATTCCTCATTATTAGCTGTTAATATTAGGATGCTTCGTTGTTGTGGAGATATATGGTTTTGTTGAATCATATGATAAAATATTTGTGGCTGAAGATAAGATATTAGATGTTAGTTGGAGTGGATGTTTGGTGACTAAAGTTGTAGAAACTAAGTAACACCTAAAGAGTAAGGATTATGTACTAAAATCGATTTCTTTTTCAAGCTTAATGTCTAATTCATGCACAACAACAAATATAATCAACAATAATAAATAGAGAGATAAGGAACGGAAAGTTTTCACCGTGATTTTAACGTAGAGCTCGGTCCATCCCCTAGTCTCCACGATCTACAACAATTGTCTCCCTCAATGGAGGACTTCACCACTTTATTCACAACAATAATTTGCCTCAATAGAGGACTTCAACACACAACAACACAGATACTTGAGTTGAGTCTTTACAAACTTAAACACACTAGACTCAACTCAAGATTTCAATAAATTACTCACGACTCTCTTAGTGTAGTTGCAAGCCCCGGAAAATTCCAGTATATAATTCCAAAATAAACATAAAAAAATAAACTCTAAAAATGACTCCAAATTAAAATCGAGCTTCAACTAGTTTTAAATCACGACCGAATCCAGAAATTTCTTAATCTTGAGAAAATGAGATTCCTTAAAAATAAAATAAGAGCTCAACAGTCTTCAAATTCAAAACCACTATGTACGACAAATTCTATACTTAACTCTAAATTGTAAAATCGGGTAATATAGAACCAAAAAACAAATTATTAAAAAGTAAATAACGATAAACCTTCGGAAATAAAACTCAATTCAAGAATTCTGAAAACGTTAAGAAATATTAAATACTTACAAAAATAAAATTTAAAATAAATTTCTCAAATTAAATATGTTGTATGAACATAAAACATCAGTTTCCAAATTGGCAAAGATCTAAACCGGAAAATCACCCGGGAACCCTAAGTGGAATATAGTAATTTGAGTCCGACAATCTAGCACTCTTAGCCCTAGAGGCCAAGGTGTGGTTTAAGTGTGTAGAGTAGCTTGTAGTAATATAAGGTCGCTTCAAAATATCAGATTGGTAAATTTTTGACCTATTTCAAACCCCGTTTGGATATAGACTTTGAAAAGCGTGTTCCGAAGCTTGAGATATCAAAAATATACCATTAACATCTTTAGACTTGTATGTGCATAAGGATTTCAAAAATATCAGTTTTATAATTTTTCGATAATTAGAAATATCTTATTTTGCGATTATATTCGTATTTCTTTACTATTGGTAATTAACTAGTCTTTTGCACTATTCACTACTATTCATTACACAATTTTACTACTCTCGTAAACCCTTATTTTTTTAGATAAATATTTTATATATCATAAAAAATTCTGTTTTTCTAAAATTTAGTTAGTTTCGGGTTTTTACGGGATCAGTTTCCATATAAGATCTGATACTAAAAATAAAATAAATTAATTTAACAATTGAAAAATATTTAAAAAATATTTTTATTTTCATAAAATAATTTTTTATAATTTTTCGGGTTATAAAAATATCATATATAGCTCATATTCGCGTAGATCATACCGGTAACTTATTTGATAATTCACTACAATAAATTAATTATTTATCTTATTTTAATTATTAAAAATCTGCTACAAAAATTTGGAATACATTTTCTATTTTTTTCTTATTTTTATTTTATTTATTAAGAAAGTACTCTTACAACTTATACCTTTAAGTACACCTTTCACACATCACTTCCTTTTCACTTCAATCTTTCTACACTTCACTCATCACTTCATGGCAGAAATTTTGACCTCTTTTGCTACCTTTTTCCTTTGATTTACCCCCAATTTGATTAAAATAAATCTATTCCAATCCTTCTTTAATAAGTAACACATACACATTAATTACACATTACGATTTCAAGTCAAAAACCAACCAAATTCCTCTCCCTCTCTCTTCTATCTTTCACGCCAGCTTTGGGATGTCCTTGCTGCCCATTTCTTTTTTTTTTTTTTTTAACTTCATTAAAGTGTCTTAAAACTCCTTCTATCTTTCTCTCTCATTCACACATTGACCCTTTGTCATTCTTTACATTTTTCCTCTCTATTTTCCCTCTCTTTCTCTTTTCATTTGTTCTTGTTCTTGCAAGAACACTTGTTACCCCTATTCCTTATTTGAGCTCCTACACATATTTTTTTCAAGATCCTTTGATAAAACTCATGTCCAAAGCTTCCATAGTTGATGTAGGTAAAGTATAGTAAAAGTTTCATACATCAAATGACCTTCCATGAGCTTAAAAGCTAAGGATGATGATGTCAAAATGAAACACTCCTCTTATCCATGATTATTCTCTTGTAATATTATTATTTTCTTGCTATAAGTACTTATATTTTGTAGATCTAACTTTTATATAGCTTTGATTATGTTTATGTTTAGATCTATGAGTTTATAGTTTACTACCATGGATTTCTTTTATCTTTATGTTCATAGTAAGTGTAGATTTTGGTTTTGAACTCAAATAAAAATGGTGAAATTTGTATCTAGGCAAGACCCATATTTAAAAACCACATTCCAAGTGTCAAAATGAAATTTTTACTTGAAATAATAAAGGCTTAATGGGTATATATCATCAAGACTTCATTTTATATGGTTCAAAGGTGATTTCCAAAGAATATTTTTCAAAACAAAATTCTATTTTCGAATTTAGGCCAAGGCATAGTTTAAAAACATGTTTTCCAACCTAAAAATGAAGTTTTTATTCAAGATATAGAAGATTCTTAAGATAAGATATGTAAGAGATGAATTTTCATAAGTTTAGATGAATTTTATCAAAAGATATGTCCAAAAATAAATTTTATAAATTCGGATCTCAAACATGACCAATTTTGAAAACCCTTTTTTCAACACAAAAATGAAGGATTTGTTTAAAAAATGAAAGGTTTATGGAATAGGTATCAATAGAAGATGTTTTTGATAAGTAAATGGTAGATCTATTAATAGAGATTCTCAAAATAGGAAGAGATTACAAAATATAAAATGTGAGTTTTATCCTAACCTTGTGAAATTCGGATGGTTTCAAAACCATGCCTTAAAAACCCTTTTATCAACTCCAAAACTTGTGTTTTCTATGAAAAATGAAGAGTACAGGTCATAGATATCATCAAGCAATAATTTTTATAAGTTTAGATGGGATTTGCTAAGAAAAATATGTAGAACAAGGAGTAGAAATAAAGTAGGATAATTTGAGTTGTTTGTTATTTTAAGAAATTCGTAATAATGGAGTAATGGCATGAAAACGCTTACTTTGCAAACTCAAAATAGAAGTTTTATTAAAGAAATGAAGCCCTTAGTGGCTATGGTTGAGCCTTAATTTTCTAAGTAATCAAATGAGTTTACTTAAAGGAATTATCACCAAGAATAAATTTTACAAATTCGGATTTTGGGATGAACCAATTTTAAAAACATGTTTACAAAGTGTAAAATGGGAATTTTTGTCGAAAAATAAAGGCCTTAAGGAATATACATAGTAAAGGCTATATTTTAATAAGAATAAATATATTTTATCAAGGAATTTTTCTAAAAACAAGTGGGGATTGTCAAGAATATAAGACTAGCCTTTTTAAGTTGATTTTTCATAAAGTCTTACAAGGAAAAAGTTTTCTAAAAATTTCTTTTATTAAATATCATCAAGAACATGTAAATATATATATCTCATGATATATCATTTATGATAGTAACTTGTTCATATTGCATGTAAACTTGTTTTGGAGAGTAGAAACTTCATGAACTTTCATAAAATCAATTTTTCTAAAATTGTTTTCGCTACTGATCTGAACTGATTAAATCTTTTTGAAGCTTAAAATTTTCAAAAATTAAATATGATAGTATAATTAGATAGATCTTTCAAAGTAGATAGAAATCGGTATATAATTTGCTAAATTCCAAGTTAAAATAATCAAGTTATGGCCGTTTTAAGTTGGAATTCCCGCATAGGATGAGAATTACGAATTTTCTAGTTTTGTTAAATAGTTTGGATTAGTTAAGTGATGAAATACTTATTAGGGTATTTCTTCCTTTTTAGGTGACCCCGAAATCACGATTCTCTATCCTCAGATTACTTTTACTAAGAGACCGATGATCCAATAGCCGAGTGAGTTTTCCTTTTATTTTGTTACCTTGTTTGTGCTTGTAGCTAGTTGCATTAGAATTATAGGAACAAGATAAAAACCGATATGAATGGGGATGGGATAGATGATGAGACTTTGATGTATGTATGCCAAAGAATACTAAAGCATATCGAAACTATGATTCGATTGGATAACTGCACTGTTCATATTATTTTTGTTTATGTGTATGATATTGGTTGGTTACCTTAAAGAATGTATGAATAATTTAACCTAAGCAAAAATAAATTGGTCATGCATCGCATCAGTCAAGTTGCATTTGATAGCGTGCTACTCCTACGCAAGTCGATCGGTTTGTTCCGATGACTCGTTTGGAGAATGAGACCCGGTATTAGAGTTCATTCATAGGAAACTAAGGTGCACCGGGGATGCATCCCATGTATGAGCTTAGCCGAGTCGAGTGCTATGAGCCTGGGGGACTTGGGGACTAGCAGTGGTCGTGTAGACTTTCAATACCATCCCTAACCCAAGATATGAAGGGCGTAAATTCGTTCTATGTACGGGTTCCAGATACCCATACATAATTGTCTGCTCATGTGTTTGTTCATGCATAGCATCTTGATGATTTATAACTTCCTTGTTATGGTATGGAATTAAGGGAATTCTCACTAAGCTAGTGCAGCTTATACCCCAATAGATGTTTGAATAAATAGGTTGATGGGAGAATGCTACGTGGGGACCAAGATGGTTAGAGCAGAATATGACTTCGGGATTCCGATAGGAAGTATGAATACTTGAAGATATTAGCTAGGTTTTGTGAATTGTCTTGTAATAGTTTGTGTAGTGAAATCTTTAGATGAATTGTAACTGAAGAATATTGAATTGTATTTCCTTTACATTGTTACTCAAGTTATGTCAATATAAAATGTACCACTCAGATGTGTCTCCTCCATGTGTTAGACGCCTTGTACATAGTATGAAAGCCTTCGCATGACTGAGACGGTTATTGTTAGGCTTTAATATTGTGTACAACGGACTACCATGTTTAAGGTACCTTTCGGAGCGTGACAGTAGTGCTTGACAAAGAATAGCAATTACAAAGCACTTAGCTCTCACTCACACAATATTACAATTTACAATTAAAGCTTGTAGAGAGTGTTTACAAGGAAATGCTTACAATAAATAAGCTCTAAAACTTCTCTACAAGACCCCCAAACACTTGTATTTATAACATCTTTAGGCTTCCTAGCCATTAAAAATAAAACACACAAAAACAGTCGAAAAGGAAAAGCTCTAATGTCTATAGTTCTACACTTTATCATTCGAACCGTATGTCTGCACCATCCAAGTGGTATATGACGTCTTCACATGGCGTCTGGATGAGACTAGAAGACCTGTAAGAAAAACATGTATCGGTTGGACGCCAAGCACTACCGTCCGACTAGTAGTGATAGAAAATGCACATATTTACTCTCGACATGAATTAAAATCAAACAACGTCTAGATGCTAAGCCTACAGCATATGGACAGTAAGTGTCTGCTATGACACTTACTTGTATTGCATGTAGAAACAAAGCAAAACAAGTTCAAAAATTATCCAAAACAAGTTCAACACTTGTTTTACTAATTAAGGGTAACTTAAATATGATCGAGTGTTAATTGTGCATTTCCTCATCAAAACACACATTGAACATCATATGTTCAACAATCTTTCCTTTTTTGATGAGGACAATCACACACAATTAACTCCCCCTCAATTTAATATCCCCCTCAATTAAGCATCCATGTTATAAAAAAATTTTAGCAAATAAGTTTAAAACTTTGATGCTTAACTAAATGACTTGTAGGTTACACTTAATTTTTAGAGAAAACATGTTAATTGTGCACATATTTCTTCCCTTATGGACTCATCGAAAAAACAAATTGAAAACATGCCATACAAAGAGAGAAGCACAAGCAACATTACACATGTCAAAATATTGTTTATGCATAAAAAATATGAGAAACCATTTTCATGCATTCAAAACCCAATTTTAGCACAAATTTA
The DNA here is from genome assembly GCA_024138025.1 of Combretum micranthum. Lineage (NCBI taxonomy): Eukaryota > Viridiplantae > Streptophyta > Magnoliopsida > Myrtales > Combretaceae > Combretum > Combretum micranthum. The sequence goes on along the minus strand of JAMXBD010000117.1, from coordinate 1,479,162 downwards.
GTTCAATTCATGCATAAAATCAACATATCATGGAAGATTCATGTTTAAGTACATCCAACACTTCATGTAAGTTTAAAAAGGTATATTAAGCATGTTGGAACTAAACAAACCCTCATGAGTTCACACATTGCAAAATTGTGCACATTTTAATCATCAAAAACATGATTTTTCCTTAAATATGTGCACAAATTTGTCCAAAAGCACCTTTATTCAAATTTGAACCTACATATAAGTTTTTTTTAGGTTCATTAAGTATGACAAAACATGATTTGGGCATAAAAAATACAAAAGTCCATTTTTGTTCATTTTAAACTCAATTTTAGCCCAAAGCATGTACAAAAACTTCCCAACATCAAAAAATTGCACGTTCAAACACATCAACAGATTATATGCATAAACATCAAGGGCACAAACCATTAAACTCAAGAAAATTAATATTATACCTTGTTTTCGTCGTTGAAGCCCCTTTAGATACCTACATAAACCACATTATCTCTTTGGTACCAATTTTTGGTTGGGTCCTTTTTGGTTAGTCAAAACAAGAATTTCCCTTCTTGGTACCCAAACAAACTTGCTTGTATGACCCAAATGTATAGCTTTTCTTATTGCACAATTGTGTGCAATATGACCAAGTTTGCCACAATAGTTACAAGTACCATAGGTTGCTCTTATAAATCGAGTCTTATGATTCTTGCAACTATTATTCCTATCATAGCTAATTCCATATTTGTTAAAATCAACTTTTTGCTTTCCAAGAAGAGTACTTAAAGTATTTTCTCCCTTAGTGTATTTGGCTATGGAAGCATTTGCATCACTCAAGCTAGTTTTCAAACTTTCATTTTCAGTTTTTAAACTATCTAGCTCTTTTTAGAATTTCCACATTACTGCTACTAGCACGTGCAACATTATCATCACTTTTATCATCATCATTTAAAGTTTTAACTTCAACATCAAGCAAATCATTTTCAATTTTCAATTTTTCATTCATTTTGCTCAACTCATCATTTTTTCCTCTCAACTTCTTATTTTTATCAGTCAATTTAGCATTGTCCAATTTCAAAAATTCAATTTCCTCTTGCAAATTTTCATTTTCAATTTTAATTTCTTCATGCTTATTTTTTAAGGTATCCATTTCGTCTTTTACTTTCTTCATTTGTGATTTAAGCATACTATTTTTCTTTTTCTTTTTCATCTTCAATAACTCATTACATGCTTTATCATACATATCAACTATCTCATCATAAGGAACTTGTGAGGAAATTGAACATACCTCATCATTAATAGCCATCAAGCATACATTTTTATTCGAGCAGGATGAGTCTTCATCGCTCCAAGTGGCCATATATGCTTTCTTCTTCCCTCATTTGCTTCCTTTTCTTGCAATTGGGTAATATTGTTGAATATATCTCGATTGATTACATTTGAAGGATGTGATAGTCTTCCTTTTTTTTTTTTTTTTTTTGAGGAGTCGTAACCATACTTCTTCATCTTCTTGTTCACCTTCAAGAACATGGTGAGCTTCTTTGTAAGCTTATTTAACTCCTTATCATCCTCCTCACTCTCTTCCTCCTCTTCACTTGAGGTTATACAAGAGGCTTTTAGTGTAACTTCCTTCTTGGTTGACTCCTCTCTATGCTTTCTGACCATTTCATGAGTTTAGAAGGTTCCAAGAAGTTCTTCCTTGCTCATTATGCTCAAATCATGTGCCTCTTCAATAGCAGTCCTCTTTGCCTCCCATTCTCTTGGTAAGGACCTACAAAGTTTGGAGTTGATTTCCAAGTTAGTATATGTCTTGCTAAGAATAGACAACTGATTCATAATATTTATGAATCTATTATGCATTTCATCAATAGATTCGTTAGCCTTCATTTTAAAATTTTCAAATTATCCGCATAAGAGGCTAATTTTTGTATCTTTCATTCTAGTAGAGCCTTCATAAGTATTTTCTAAATTATCCCAAATTTCTTTAGTCGAATTACAAGTACATATTCTACTAAAATCACTTTCCTTTAAACCACAATATAATATATCCATAGCAACTTCATTTAATTGAACTTTCTCTTTTTCGGCCTTAGTATAACTTGATTTATTTTTGCCTTCAATAACTATAGGCCCATTCTCTATAACACCCCACAAGAAAATATGTTGAGCTTTTAAGAAAAGCTTCATTCTACATTTCCAATATGCATAATTTGTTCCGATTAAGATAGGTGGTCTATTTATTACTTGTCATTCCATAAAACCTAAGGTGTTACTAGCCATGATTTTAAACTCTAGATGTGATTAAGCACTTTTCCTAGAGTCCTTGCTCTGATACCAATTGTAGAAACTAAGTAACACCTAAAGAATAAGGATTATGGAAAATCGATTTCTTTTTCAAGCTTAATGTTTAATTCATGCACAACAACAAATATAATCAACAATAATATATAGAGAGATATGAAAAGGAAAGTTTGCACTATGATTTTAATGTAGAGTTCGGTCCACCCCTTAGTCTCCATGATCCACAACAATTGCCTCCCTCAATGGAGGACTTAACCACTTTATTCACAACAACAATTTGCCTCAATAAAGGATTTCAACACACAACGATACAAATGCTTAAGTTGGATCTTTACAAACTTGAACACACTAGACTTAACTTAATACTTCACCAAATTACTCACAACTCGCTTAGTGTAGTGCTTGACAAAGAATAACAATTACATAGCACTTAGCACTACACTTAGCTCTCACTCAAACAATATTACAATTTACAATTAAAGCTTGTAAATGGTGTTTACAAGGAAATGCTTGTAATAAATAAGCTCTAGAACTTCTCTACAAGACCCCAAACACTTGTATTTATAACATCTTTAAGCTTTTTAGCCATTACAAATAAAACACATAAAAACGATTGGAAAGGAAAAGCTCAACCAGATATATTTTTGCAGCTTACAATCCGAACGGTATGTCTGCATCGTTTGAACGATATATGTCAACTTTCCATGGCGTCCGGATGAAACTAGAAGACCTGTAAGAAAAACATGTACCGGTCGAATGCCGAGCACTACCATCTGACCGATAGTGATAGAAAATGCACGTCCTTGCTCTTAATATGAATTAAATCAAATAGCGTCCAAACACTAAGCCTGAAGTGTCCAGACAGTAATAACTTATATTACTTACAATTACTCACTTGTGTTTGCAACTCACCACAATCATGATGATTGATAAAAGTGAAGTTTTCAAGAGAAAAACTCTTAAGAAAAGAATTTTATTCAAAGACTAATAATTGATTGACATATTTTCAAATAATGGCCCTTATGTGCTCATAACCTAAATTAAGGGAAAATAGTAACGTTCATCTAAATCTAATGAAAGATATCTAATAAAATAAAAGAAAAATTATTAATTAAAATAAATCTTCAATGTTGACATATGTCAAGTTAGGCGTAACGCAATGCGTGAAATTCATGACTAAAATCTTTATACTCATCGTGGGCATAATCAGGGGCATGATCTATATATGATCACGAGTGTTATGATGAGCAGCTTTAAGACAATGATCTTCTCTGGATAACACTTCAATATTGTTCATGGGTAGTGTCATGGGCGTAATTGGCACAATGACATGATCATGATCAGTTATATGGCCATGATGCATAGTTGGATCTCCTCATTTGTCTAAGTGTTGTCACGGCTTGGATCACGGGTGTGACATGCATGTTTTCCTCACTTGGTTCACACTTTCTTCATGTTTCACATAACTTGATATCCAATCACTTGTATGATCAATTCTATAGCTATAAAGAAAATTACGCTCATCTTCTTAAGGTTTGTTAGACAAAACTCTCTAATCTAAATTCTGCAACCCCTTAGCTCTAACTCTTGTGATTGGTCCTCGAACTTGATCTCAATCTTGATTCCCATCATAATGCTTGTACCATTGAAAAATAACAACACCAAAAAAATGAGATCAAATGCAGCACATCATCTTGCATTTTCATAGGCTTTCCTAAGATTTCTCAAAGTTTCCTACAATTTTCTACACTTTCCTACACTTTTTTGCATTATCCTATGCATTCCCACAATTTTGCACAAATTTCCTCACTTTCTATTTGTTATTTCACTAAATAGTTGGTGCACATGAACTAAAAAACAGCTCCAACCATCAAATTTAGTCAATGCAGCCACAAACATGCTACAATTACTTGTATATAACATATTTACATGAAAAAAAAAAAACCAAAAAACAATAGTCGATTGTCGAATCAAGGGCATGACTGCTGACTGCACCCCACACACTTATTAAACAAATATTAATTTCATATACTACATTTTTAGAATTATTTTTCCAAAATAAAATATTTATGTACATAGCTATTAATTCTAATATATTATAGCCACCTATTAATTGATATTAATGCATCTAATTGTTTCTTCGGAATGAGGAAATGGCAAGTTAAACCATCTAGCCATTGTAGAAATAAAATTAATGGACAATCTTAGTTTTTATGATATCATTTTTATAATTTTAAAATTTGGGATAGTTTTTGGGTCAAATTCCTTAAGTCAAGGTTACTAGCTATATTTTATAAGAATTCAAGTTTTTGATGACTTTGCCTTTTTATTTTACTTCATTTTAACTTTTTCTATGTTTTGAGTATCTCTTATTATAGTTTTATATTAAATATTAGAAAATAATTCAAAAGATGAAATCATAAGTCATAAATTTATAAAACTATAGTGGGAAAATACTTTCGGTCTCTTACAAGTTTTTGTTTTAGTTTATTTTTTCTATCAATATATTTTAACCATCTTAGACTAAGCGTTATTAATTCACAATTCATAACTAATTTAGCCACAATTCCACACCTATCTAATATTAAATAAATATGGGTTAGTTAGGTACTTTCCTTGAAGCCAGTTTTCTACTTGCTTATTATTGGTTAGATCACTTAGCTAACTTATCACATGCAATATGCATGTAGGTCTCAAACAAAGCCTTAAGATAATGATATATGTATGGATGTCATTGGAAAAATGAGTTGGAGGAGGATCAAGCAAATTCAATCTCTCAAATGTATATAAGTGATGATAAATCAAACTCGATGTTGTCGATTGTTCTTGAATTATTCTTCATCAATTCACTACTCTAATCTTTCATAGAGCTTTAATTTATGTCTTAAGTTAGCCAACGTTTCGAATGTCAATTGAGGAGAGCAACATCTTATTCAAAGAGTTTAGAGATTAATCTTGAATTTTTTATTATTTTAAGATGGATGGCTCATATCAAATAGTTGTTAGTTTTAAAGTTAGGCTCCTTTCACCATATTGTGATGGTTTTCATAGGGAGGCTTTGACTAAAGCTTTTCTTATTTCACCACTCTAATTATATAATTCATCGAATATGCATATGTCATATTAAGACTAACTTCCTATCAATAAGACTCACTTCAAAACTAAGATTGCTTCACCATATAATGTGTTTTTGGCATTTTACCATATTAATGTTTACTTCCTTATAGCAAGACCCTTTTCACTACACTAAGATTATGTTCACAATATGGTAGACTTTCCACCATAGTTTTGCTTAACTCATTATAATTTTACCTATTTCATTCCCTTAAGTTCAAAGTTCATTGGAGACGCATCCAACGTGCAAAGGCTAAATTCTTGCAGTAAGGTTCTTACCATCGCATTAAGATCGTTGTCACCATTAGAAGTGTTTACATTATTTCACCAATATCAAGGCTCACTTTTGTCATACCAAAATCATTTTCACCATACTAAGGCTATTTTCACCACAAGAAATTTTGTCTTTTCAGGTGGTAGTTCTAAAACTGACTCTTATTTTTCTTAAGAATCCAATGTTGCAGGTGTTCTAGAAGTCTTCTCTTCTTGGTCATTCAAGAAAGCATCCTATTCGTAGCATCATTATGTCTACTTCTCTACCTATTCCAATTATAAGTAGCACCACCATTGAGCTCAACATCTCTTTTGATGATGAGTTGCTTGGTTTTGTGATTATACAATGTGTATCCTTTAGACCTTATGCTGTAGTGAAGACAAATGCTTCTTTTTGTTTCCTCTTCCAAATTATATTTCTTCATAGCTAGAATACATACATAATTAATGCTTCTAAATATGTGAAGATGTTGTGTTGATAACTTTTGTCCACTCCAGACTTCGATAGGTGTTTTATCTTGCATTGCTTTAGTTGGACACTTATTTACTAAGTAGAATATAATGTAAATATTAATTCAACCCAATTAATCTTTGGCATCATTTATTTTAGCATGGATCTAATCATGTTCATAACTATGTGGTATTTTCTTTGTAATGCACCATTTTATTTTGGAACACATCCGATTCTAGATTCTTGTTCAACTCCTTCATATTCAAAAAAAAATTATTGATGAAATCCTTTAAAATATATTACTTGCCTTTATCACTTCTTATTAGCCATTTCATTTTTCTAAAAAAAATCTTAAAATTCTTACAAAGTCAAATACTTATATCTTTCACATATAAAATAGGCCCATGACATTATAGTGCAATCATTATTAAAAAAAAAAAATAACTACTTATGTTTTTCAAATTATTGTGTCCTTATGGGTCCACACACATCTGTATACATATAAGGACATTACAAGTGCACGTACTATCAACTTTAGACAATTCAGCGCTTGAAGTTTTAATTTTTGTGATGTTGTCTTTTTACTTTGAAATTAAATTTAGTTTAGTGTCTTTGTTATATGGACACTTTATTAGGTTGAACTAAGATTGATTCCATTTATCATTTTTTTTTTCACTCCCAATATTGAAGTGGAGTGTCTTACTAATTGAAATCTTAGTTATTATAGAGGTTACCTTGTTCAAAATTGAGATAAAGAAATTAACTTGGCGAGGGGATTGGGGTTGGTTACGGTTGTAGGGGTTTTACACTTATAAGATGTTAATATTCATAATTTTAAAGATCCCAATCAATAAGACAATTTGTGTGGATGTCGGGTGTAAAAGAAAATAACATGCGTATTCCATCTCAACTCAACATAACATCTATTAAAGTGTTTATCTAATAAAAAATTAAATTGAATTTCATGCCAAAGTATGAGCACTAAATTGTAAAAATAAAAAATTTAGATGATAAATTATGCAAATTTGATATTACATACAGTTGCATTGCTTTTTCTTCATCTGTGTATATGAGCTCTAATAGTGCTTTGGCTCTCTATGCTTGACTAGATGAGAATGTTTTCAATGTTGCTTCCCAAGAATATTGCCTTTGTATAGATTTGTGACTTTTTTCATGATTGATAGATTTGATATCATATTCTTCTATTGTGATGTTTTCAAACTTCTGAAATTTATACACCTATATTTATATTTTATGGTGCCACTAAATGGAAAATTTTTCTTGTCTTTGTATCTTATTAGTTATATACTCCAAAACCATATATTTTGCATTTGCCAATCAATCGATCCATGTGCATGTAATGTTTCTTCTATTGCATCCACGTGTCATTTTAACAAATTTGATATAGCACACAAAATTTTCAATATTACTTATATTTTATATGAAACAAAGAACCTATAAACAAAATTTCTTTGATTTTGCATAAATTGAATCGATTATATAGTAAATCTTTTTCACACTCTTAGAAAATTTAATGATAAAATCCTTGATTTATTATAATAGGAATAGCCAACCAAAGTTTAAATGTTCTCAATCTTTCTTTCTATATTACAAGAATAAAAAAAAAATGATCATTTGTTTATAATCATAGTAAAAAGAAAGATTGGAAGTCTTTGAGAGCATCAATCAAGTTACAAGGACAACAATCATAATCTTTTCCATGACTAAAATGGCAGATACACCTACTTTTGATTGCATATTTCATTAATACATTTATAATTTACCTTGTAATGCAAATGGTAAATTTAAAATTTAAATAAAGTATATACTTATATCTACATATAAGTTATTCAATCCACCGTCTTTTTCCCTTTTGGATGTATGAACAGGTGTATTTATGGTTACAATGTAACAGAAGGTCTTTCTTCTTTGCTGCAAGCATCCATAAATTGGCTTGAAATCTGAGGTATGCATGTTAGTAGTTTAAGAACATTCAAATTCTCGAAATATCTCATCAACATATGAAGAAATACTCTTTCTCAAATGCAATTTAATTAAGCTTAGTAGTTTATAATATTTCATTCTTTCCCACTTAAAAAGTTTTATCCTCAAAACTTACCTTACTTTATTGACTAAAAAGTTCAAGATACCGTCTTATATTACTTTTCATTTCCCATGTATCCTTTCTTTCAAGTTGACTACTCCATTGGATTTTAATAAAAGGAATAGTCTTTCTCCTTAAAAAACTTTATTCATTTAGTCTGAAATCGTGATATGCTTCTCCACTATGGTCAAATTTGGCTATATCTCTGGTTGATTTGTACTGATGATGGCATCTGAATCAAATACACATTTTCTTAATTGACACATGGAATACATCATGTACACCAGCCAAATTTAGAGGCAAAGCTAATCTATACGCCAATGATCTAACCTATTCTAATATTTCAAATGGACCAACATATCTCAGATTTAACTTTTGTTACGCCCCGGAGGATACCCTAAACGTGGCAGTTCGGCGCATATAATATTAAAGCCATTGAATGACAACCTTAGTCATCCAGGAGCTTCGATATCACATGCAAGGCGTGCTTTCAAGATAGTAGGAAACTCACAAGGGTATTACACTTAAGTATATAATAAAAGCATGCAATATCTTATATAAATAAACATGGAATATTTATTTAGATAATAATCTCTTACAACTTCTTGGGGGCATCCCCCCGCCTTAGATAGTCTTGTTTAACTAAACCATCAACAAAATATACATAATTGTAACATAAGCCTACTATAGAGATTTTTCTTAGAAGTTTATGTTCAAAACTAAATACATATAACTTCTCCCAAATGCTCGTAGTATCTTTAACTCATACCTAGCAAGTGGGACTCCTTGGTGCCAACCATAGATAATCATACATAACAAAAAGCTATAGGGGTATAAGCAAAACTAGTTTAGTGAGATAACTCCCATCTACAAAACATTTCCATAAATTGAACAAGTATTTAAACAATCATATGAGAGTGCACCAATCGCATGAGCAAACAAAATACACAAGATTATCCGGAAACCATGTATGGCATGGATTTTACGCCCTCCATGTCAGGGGTTGGTTGGTTACAGGCCCAAATGACCATCAATACTTGCAGACTTACCAGCTCCTACTTGCCCATGTAGACTTTCCGGCTCCTACGCCCTTATAGACTTTCTGGCTCTTACTAGCCACCACTACAACTCCTCGTTTCCCCACATGAAGAATAATAGTGAAATAAAATGTGACTCACAATTATGATATGCATGAATCATTTTCAATAGAGGTTTAATCAATTAATATTGAATTCTGGTTAAAGGCGATCAAAACAATATTCATCATATCAATACAAGAGATTATAAATTATTCATCAATTCCTCTTTCGATATTCTTAACTTTTATTCAATCAGTCATGAATCCAAATCACACAACATTTGTTCATTTATCTTTTCCTTATTTCCTAGTGCTACTACTTACAAGCACAAGTAAGGAAATGTAACTAGTAAGGGATTAACTCACTCCATGATGATCGCTCCTAGTCGAAGTAGTCATCTGGAAAAGCGATATCGGTTCCTTCTTCACCTAGACAAGATGAAATACCCAAAATGAGTCTTTCATAGAATTTCTATTTTTGAAGATTCTAAGTCTATCATAAATTCGCAGTAAAATCGGATTAGAGGAAATTCCAACTTAAAATGGTCATAACTTGCTCATTTTAACTCCGAATTTCGCATATTATATATCATTTTCTACCTACTCAAAAAGATCTATCTATTTCTAAAGCTATTTTCATCAAACTAAGTTGTTTGAGCTCCGAAATAGTGGTGATCAGATTCACCACGAATTTTTACAAAACTTGTGTTCCTTCTTTTAACAAAAACTCATATAAAAAAGATAGATATTATAATAGTTTGTAAAACCTTTGAAATGTATATACATATATCTATTGACTTATATCAAATGTATGAAATTAATGAAGTCGTCTCAAATCATGAAAAAGTAAAGTCTTTTAAAGATTTTAGAAAAGTTCTCACTTTTGAAAATTCCTCTTATTTTGCTTAGAGAATATCTCAAGTTATTTTAAATGAGTATTTTTCTTTTTCTTAGTTTCATTTCCTTAGTTTTTAAATTTCCAAAGAATGATTTTTATTTTCTAAGCTTAATTTCTAACACCTTTTAAAAGTAATATCACTTCTATATTTATAGAAATAATTTCCTTAGTTCTTAAGTTCATTCTATTTTTATGAAAGGAATTTCTTGGTGTTTGTCAAACTAGTATTTGATGAAAACGTAAAGTTTACTTGAGAAGTTATTTCCATGTTATGTATGTTTTGTAAAAATTCCTACGAACTTCTCTAGATTTCTTTTTAGAAAAGTTTGTTAAGATAAATTCCTAAGTTTTTATAAAAATTACTTACTATTTTTATTTTTAGAAAAGAATTTCTATTTTAAGAAAACTTTTCCTTCTTTATCCTGTTGAGACAAAATCAATATGTTTATGCATGAATATGAATCATAAAATTATAAAAACATAAGAAAGACATAATAATTAAAGAAATAAGCTAGTAAAGAATATACCGAGTATTGGAACCTTAGCTTCATCAAGGTATCTTGGGACTAAGAATAGACTAGTCCCAAAAAGAAAAAGAAAACGTTTTGACTTGATGAGGACAAATCTAAGACTAGAAAAACTAGTCTTAAAAACAACATGAAAGTAAATAAATTGCAAAGAAAATAAATAAATTGCAAAACAAATAAGCTTATATGGTCTAAAAGATATATATAGCTACATAGATATATTTAGATAAATATATATGAAAGCAACATAAAAGAAATTAGATTCATGAATAAAAACAAAGTATGAACTTATTGTTGCTTTCTTTAACCTTCATGGTTTAGAAAACACACACTAAGCTCATACTAAGTAAATGAACATGAAGGAAACTCTAAAGAAGAATTACCTATCAAGACTAATTTTGAGAGACTTTGAGAGAGAACTCTTGTAGAATATTGAGAGAGTAATTTTTGTATGGCGAAGGTGTCACGCCCCCAAGGGTACCCTAAACGTGGCAGTCCGCTGTACACAATATTAAAGCCTAGGAATGACTACCTCAGTCATGCGAAGGCTTCCATACTATGTACAAGGAGTCTAACACATAAAGGAGACACATCGAAATGATACATTTTATGTTGATACAATTGAGTAATAATGTAAAGGAAATACAAATTTACTATACTTCATATACAAATCACTATACTTCAAAATGCAAATCATTCAACTTCGATTACATTCATCCACAGACTTCCCTACACAAACTATTACAAGGCAAATCATAAACTAGCTAATAATTTCAAACATTCATATTCTTTGCCAATATCCCGGAGTCATTCCCAGCTCCAATCAATTCAGTCCCTACTTTGCATTCTTGAGATAACCTGTTCATTTAAACAACTATAGGGGTATAAGCTACACTAGCTTAGTGAGAATTCCCTTAATTCTGTACCATGACAAGCAAGTTATAATCAATCATATGCTATACATGAACAAACAGGTGAGCAAGCAATTATGCATGGGTATCCGGAACCCACACACAGAACGGATTGACGCCCTCCGTATCTTGGGTTAGGGATGGTATTGAAGTCTACACGACCACTGCTAGTCCCCAAGCCCTCGGCTCATAGCACTCGCCTTGGCTAGGCTCACACATGGAATGCATCCCCGATGCGCCTTAGTTTCCTATGAATGAGCTCTGATCCCAGGTCTCATTATCCAAACGAGTCCTCGGACCATACCGATCGACCTACGTAGGAGTAGCACGCTATCAAATGCAATATGTCCAATGTGATGCGTGATCAGTTTAATTTTTGCTTAGGTCAAAACATTTATACATTCTTTAGAGTGACCAGCCAATATCATACACATAACAGAAATAATATGAACAGTGCAGTTATCCAATCAAATCGTGGTTTCGATATGCTTTATTATTCTTTGGCATATATTCATCACAACCTCATCATACATCCCATCCTCATTCATATCGATTTTTATCTTGTTCCTATAATCTAATGCAACTAACTACAAGCACAATCAAGGTAACAAAACAAGGAGAATACTCACTCGGCCATTGGATCACCGGTCTTCTAGTAATAATAATTCGGTGGCAGGGAATCACCGATCTCGAGATCTCCTAAAAAGGAAGAAATACTCTAATAAGTATTTCAACTCAAACTGATCTAAACGATCTTATACAAATTATTAAATTCGTAATTTTCGTCCTAAGCGGGAATTCCAACTTAAAACGGCCATAACTTGGTCATTTTAACTCGGAATCTCATAAATTATATATCGATTTCTATCTACTTCGAAAGATCTATCTAATTCTATTATTATTTTCAAGTTTTGAAAACTTTGAAGCTTCGAAAAGTTCGGATCAGATTAGGGCAGCAACAATTTCAATTTCCGAAAAATAGCTTCGTAAATGTTTGTAATGTTCCTACTATATAAATTAGCTATACATGCAATATGAGTGATTTCCTAACATGAATGGCATGAAATGAGTTTCATGTATGCATGATCTTGATGATTTTTGGTAAAAGAAAATTTGGAACTCCTTATTTTGCAAGACTTCAACTATAACTACTTTTTGAAAATCTAGTTTTCTAACTTTGATCATTTCCATTTGTTTTGGATTTATTACTTAAGAAAATATAATTATTTTTGTCAAAATTGAGTCTTCATTATATATACTACTTATGACCTTCATTTCTCATAAAAATTTCCATTTTACACTTGTAAACATGTTTTCAAGTGGGGTTGATTCCAAAATCCGAATTTGGTAAAAATTGGTTTTTGAGTGATTCCTTTGAGTAAAAATCATTTGATATTTAGAAAATTAGGGCTCAATCATACATAACCACTAAGGACTTCATTCTTACACAAAAATTTGCATTTTACACTTTGCAAATATGTTTTCCAATATGATTTACTCAAAAATCCGAATTTTAGAAAATCCACTTTTTGAATGATTCACTTGGGAAAAACTTGTTTAATGCATTAAAATTTAAGACTTTACTACATCTATTGTCTAAGGACTTCATTTAACACATAAAACTTGCAATTTGAGCTCAAATACTAAGTGATTACATATGCATCATCTTAAATTACGAATTTGACAATTTGATCACTAACTCAAATTTTTCCATTTTAATTCCATTACTTGTTTTACACATTACTCATGCCTAAACTCATTTTAACTTGTAAAAATCATTACTTAATGATACCTATTACCTATATACTTCATTTTTCACATAAAACATGAGTTTTAGAGTTGATAAATGGGTTTTAAAAGTTGGTCTTGGTTGGGATTCGAATTTAGAAAATTTATTTTTGGTCATATCTTTTGATAAAATCTATCTAAGCTTATGAAAATCCATTCCTTACATATCATATCTTATGAGCCTTTCATTTCTTAAATAAAAACTTCATTTTTGGGTTGGAAAACATGTTTTTAAAATAGGCCTTGGCCAAAATCCGAAAATAGAATTTTTATTTTGAAAATAACTTTTGGAAATCACTTTTGATTCTCGTAAAAAGAAATCTTGATGATATACATATATTAAGCCTTCATTTTCTTAAGTAAAAATTACATTTTGACACTTGGAAAGTGGTTTTTAAATGGGGATCTTGCCAAAATATGAATTTCACAATTTTGTTTGAGTTCATAACTATGATCTATACTTAATATGAACATAAACATAAAACAAATGCATGGTAATAAGCTATAAACATCATGGATCTAAACTTTACTTATCAAAATCTTTCATTTATGGTATCTATACCCTAAGCCCTTCATTTTAAATGAAAAATATACATTTTGAAGTTGAAAAATCACTTTTCTAAATATGGTCCCATTTTCATCCGAATTTTCAAAAATCATTTTGCTTGAAAATAAAATAGATCTTGAGTTTCCTACAACTTTCCTACCATCATTATGTTATAGCAAGTTGTTCATGAACATAAACAAAGGTCTAATGCATTTATGAACTCAAAACACTAGATCTAGTCTTTTAAAATAGTTTTAAATGGATGAATCACTAAGATGAATATGTGGATGATAGATCTATGAATAAATCATGTGAAATAACAAATATAACAACTTAAATAACAAGATCTATGGCATAAACAAAAATCAAAGCTACAAAAACTTAGATCTACAAAAATATCAACTTTAAACAAGAAAATAATTAATACAAGATAATAAAAGTAGAGAAAAGGAGTGTTTCATTTTTGGCATCATCATCCTAAGCTTTTAAGCTTATGGAAGGTCATTTGATGCATGAAACCTTCATTACACTTTACCTATATCACCTATGGAGCTTGGATGAAGATTTGCTTAGAAATCTTCAAGAAATATGGATGGAAGCTAATGGAAGATGTGGGGGCAGCTTGGTTCTTGAAGAAACAAGAACAAGAAGAAGAAGAAAAGAGAGGAAATAGAGAGAGAAGTTAAAGAATGAAAGAGGGAAAGTGAATAAATGAAGGAGTGAGAGAAAATGAGTGTTTTAATTGAATAAATGAGAGAAAAAAAAAATAAAACAAGGCAGCCACAATGGGGGAGCTGCACGTGAAAATGGGGAGGAAGAGAGGGGAAATTGTTGAAATTTGACTTGAATTTGAATTGTGTAATAAATGTGTAATGTAACTTTTTTAAGGAGTAGAAAATAATTAATTTGGTCAAAATATGAGTAAATAAAGGACAATGGCACATAAAGAGGGTCAAAAATCTGCCATCAATTGTGGGATAATGTGTAGAAAGATTGAAGTGAAAAGGAAGTGATATGTGTAAGGTGTACTTGAAGGTATGGGTTGTAAAGTACTTTTTAATAAAATAAATTAAATAAAATAAAATTGGAAAATTTATTCCAAATATTTGTAGCAGATTTTTCATAATTAAAATTAAATAATTATTTGAATTATTTTAGTAATTTAACAAATATGTTACCGGTACGATCAAAATACGCGAATATGGGCTATAAATAATATTTTTATAACCCGAAAAATTCTAAAAAAATTATTTTATGAAATAAAAATATTTTAAAAATATTTTTCAATTATTAAATTAATTTATTTTATTTTTAGTATCGGGTCTTAAACAGAATCTAATCCCGTAAAAGCCCGAACTAACTAATTTTTAGAAAAAAAAATTTCTATAATATATAAAATATTTATCTCAAAATATAAGAATTTATAAGAATAATAAAATTTTGAAATGAAATACAAATGAATAGTGCAAAAGACTAATCAATTACCGGTAATAATGGAAATACGATAAAAATGTTATAACTGTAACTTTTATAACCCGAAAAATTATATAACTGATATATTTGAAAATCTTATGAAATTACGATTCTAACAGTACTATTGGTATATTTTTGATATCTCGAGCCTCGAGACAAGCTTTTCGAAGTCTGTATCCGAACGGGTTTGAAGTAGGTAAAAAATTTATCAATATGATAATTATAAACGAACTTATATTACTATGAGTTATTCTATATATTTAATCTACATCTCGGCCTCTAGGGTTAGGGGCGCTAGATTGCCGAACTTACACTATTGTATTCCGGTTAGGGTTTCCGGGTGATTTTTCGGTTTAGACCTTTGCCACTTTAGAAACTGATATTTATGTTTATATAACAGATTTAATTTGAGAAATTTATTTTAAATTTTATTTTTTTTAATTATTTAATATCTCTTAATGTTTTCGGAATTCTTGAATTGAGTTATATTTTCGAAAGTCAATCGTTATTTGCTTTTTAATAATTTGTTTTTGAGCTTTATATTACTCGTTTTTATAAGTCGGAGTTAAATATGGAATTTTTCATACGTCATGGTTTTGAATTTGAAGACCACTGAGTTTTTATTTTATTGTTTAAAGATTTTCATTTTCTCAAGATTAAGAAGTTTCTGAATTCGTTCGCGATTTGGGACTTGTCGAAATTCGGTTTTAATTTAGAGTGATTTTTAAGGCTTATTTTTGAAGTTCATCTTGAAATTATTTACTGAAATTTTCCGAGGCTTACAGAAGGTGTGAAGAAAGTGGAAGGAATAGGGGGTATTTATAGGAAAATGTGGGAGTAAAATTGTGTTAATTAAATAAATGGAAATTAAAGCAAATTGAGGAGGGGGAGAGGAGTGGCTGTCGCAATTTTGAGAGTGTGAGAGAGAGTTTTTTTTTTTTTTTGTTTTTGTTAATGAAAAGTAAGATATGAAAGATGTAAAGTTGTATTGGAAATGAAAATTGTAAGAAATAGAGGTATGGTTTATAAGAGTAGGTTGTAAGAAAAAGTAGAGATAGATAAATAGAGTAGACTAGTAGAAAACAGTTAAATATAAAGTAGACATGACAATTTAAGTATCGGTAGCAAGAAAATACACATATAATTGCAATATCTGATATTTTTAGTTACGAAAAATTATGGAATTGATATTTTTGAAAATCTTATATTTTTGCGAGTCTAACGGTATATTCGGAATATTTTTACTAATCTAAGCCCCATAACACGCTTTTCGAAAACTGTGTCCGATCGTGCTCAAAACGAATCGCGGTTTAACTAATCTGATATTTTTAAGCTTTCACAGGTTATTATGAACTATTCTACATGCTAATCTCTTACTTACTTTCTTAGGGTTGCTTAAACAGGAATGCCGGTCTTAAACGGTTACGTCTGACTAGGGTTTTGTTGACTTTAAGATTCCGGTTGACTTTCTAATTAAGGTTTAAGCTTAATTGATCACAAAACTTTGGGGGTTTACAACTTTCCTTTAATTCTGAACCTAAACACTCCTTTAATTGGAGATACCTTAAGAAACACATGGTCACCAATCTCAAACTCTAATGGCTTACATCTCATATCTACATAGCTTTTATACTTTTCTTGTGCCGCCCTCACTCTTTGTTTAAGAATTTGAATCTTATCTATTGCTTGTTGCACTAAATCTAGACCAATCAAAGCCCTTCCACCTACTTCGTCCCAATATAGATGAGATCTATACTTTCTTCCATATAGAGCTTCATAGGGAGCCATTTGTATAGTTTCCTGATAGCTATTATTATATGCAAATTCTATCAATGGCAAATAGTGATCCCATCATCTACCAAAATCCAATGCACACGCTCTTAACATATCCTCTAATATTTATATAATTCTTTCTGATTGCCCATTAGTTTGAGGATGAAAAGCTGTGCTGAACTAAAATTTAGTACCAAGTGCTTCATATAAACTTTTCCAAAAACGACTCACAAATGTCGTGTCTCTGTTTGACACAATCGACACCAGTATTCCATGAAGCCTTACTATCTCTCAAATGTAGATTTATGCCATCTTTTCTAATGAACAACCAACCTTTAGTGGAATAAAATGAGCTAACTTGGTCAATTTTTCCACAATAACCTATACTACCTCATTTGCAGCCAAAGTCTTCGGCAAAGTAGTCGCAAAATCCATCGTTACATTTTCCTGTTTCCACTTTGAAATTGATAATGGTCGTAGCTCAACACTGGGTCTCTGATATTCGATCTTTACTTGTTGACAAGTTAAACATTTAGACACAAAATTTGCAATATCTAGTTTCATGTTATCCCACCAATAACGCTTCTTCAAATCCTTATAAATTTTCATGTTACCCGAATGCATTGTATAGGTCGAGATATGGGTGCTTGGTGTTGTTTTCAATTAAGTTCATATTGATCATTGACCGAGTTTTTCAAATTTATTAATATTTACTAAATCATTTTCAATAACTATGATCTCACAGGGAAAGTGTACTCATTAGATGTAGCATAGATAGTGATTTAGGTCGGTCTCAAGGGAATGGTTGGCAGCTAGTTACTACCAACCTCACCCATTGTTTAGCTAAAGAAAAGTTTAGAAAATCATAAAGAAAAAAGAAAAGAATCTATTCTAAGTTAGGAGTATTCACAAACATTTAATGAGCAAAATAAGAAATAAGCTTGTAATTTCTATGAAATAGTAGCTTAGGGTTACTTCACTAATTCCTTATCAGAATAATTTTTTAAAAACAATAAACTTCTTAAAAGTTATTTGAATTGTGTGTTTATACCGCATAAATAATAGGAATCCATTGTTTCAAAAAAAAAAAAAAAACAACTCAATGATTTTTTTTTAAAAAACAAGTCACAGAAAGTCTTCACCCGTTCCTCGGGAAGAGGTAGTTATAATCAACTCCATTAGCAACCACAGATCTATTCAATTGAATGATCTCTCGATTTTATCTAATTGAAATCAATCGTGGATCTAAAAGAGTGCACCACTCCTTTAAAAACCACAAGTTTAAGTTCAGGTTACTAATTACAAATATCCAATCAAAGTAGCTTGAAAGCACATTTGAAATCAATTGAATCAGGAATTGGATTCATATTCCCTAAGTTATAGGAGTTTATTTTTCCATGGATTTGTCAAAATAAGCGTGAATTAGAAGAAATAAATCTTATTCAAAAGATTAATCAATTAATTGCTCAGAAATTCATATAAATTATAAACACCGGGTTAAATTGATTTTACCTAGAAAACAAAAGAAATTCTCAAGTAAGAAGAAAAGGAAATTCTTTCACCCAAGAATCTTTAGAAAACTAATCTATGTTAATATGTTGATTTACATTATTGATATATACTTTACAACGCATGCTTGCCTATTTATTTATAGGCTGCTGGGCACAGAAAGCATGGCGTATTTTATTGACACATGGCAGATTCTTTCTAACATAATTTGTGATAACTTTCCATGTGCGCACATGATCTGTGAAAACACTTATCGAAGGTCATGTGTGATATGTTGGTCGAGGCTTATATAAAGCAAAATCAGGCTCAACTTCAGGAATTGCTAAATTAAACTGTGCGTTTTTGTCCATTGCTCTATAGAGGGTAAAATTGAGAAAGTCAAGGCTCATATTGTTGAGGCTCGAGTCAATTCTGATGAAGAATTAGTCTATAAAAGCACTTATCGAAGATCGAGATTTGAGGCTCGATATTGAGGCTTGACAGTATATTTTCTTCAGAATGATGCTTGATCACTTCGACTAAAGTCGAGGGTCATGTCGAGGGCTTGCAATTAAGGCTCGATGGACCAAGTTTTTGCTATTTTCTTTCTTCGTTAAAGGGCACGACTTCTGCAATCTTAACTTTACTTGTTGTTTTTGCTCCAAATCTAATTTAAAACACTTTGATTATTTCTCATTGGATTCTAAGAGCTTCAAAACGACATTATTTATCAAAAACATAAGTCTTTCAGGATATTATCTGAAATTCTTAGCAAAATGAGCTCAAAATCCTATAAAAAATATAGAGTAAAAATGACTTATCAATGGGCTTCTTTCATCACTTCCTTTCTTAAGCCTCTAATCATAGGCACCCATATCCAATTACCATACCTAATGTGACCATGATCATCAATTCTCAGTTATTTTCTTTTTCCATGCCTTATGTCACTCATTAGCTTTTCCCCCTCCGAATCTTCTTTCTGGCCTTATTTAATTTGCTCAAGTATAGTAGGTTATAGGCTCTAGGCTCAAACTTGCAATCATGACATCTATTCTTTTAGAAGTTACTTCAACATCTAATTTTCGAAGTTCTTCCAAAATTCCCATTTAATTGGTAATCATAGCTACCGTATTTATTCTTTTTTTTTTTTCTCTGCTTAAAGCATCTGCAACTACATTCACTTAGATGGTACAAAATTTCCACATTATAATCTTTAATTAACTAAAGCCATCTTCGTCGTCACATATTCAACTCTTTTTGAGTGAAAATGTACTTCAAGCTTTTATGATCGGTAAATATTTTGCATGTCTCTTTGAAAAGATAATGTCTCCATAACTTTAAAGCTAAAACTACTGCTGCAAGTTCCAAATCATGGCCTATATAGTTCTTTTCATGTGGTTTGAATTGCCTTGATGCATAAGCAATTACTCTACCATCTTAGTCCTTGAGTTGAAGCATCATTGTAAATTATAAATTCTTTTCCACTAACTGGTAAAGCTAATACAGACATTATACCAATCATTTCTTTAACTCCTGAAAACTCCTTTCACATGTATCATCCCACACAAATCTCATATGTTTTTGAGTTAGTCTTGTCATTAGAGATGCAATATTTTAGAATCATTGTACAAATCTTCTATAGTACCCAACTAATCCCATAAAACTACATACCTTTGTGACATTCATGGGTCTTTGCCAATCCATTACAACTCTGATTTTCTCTAGGTCAGCTAATATTCCACTCTTTGGAGTAATATTGATGGGAATCAAAATGCTCAAGTCATAAGACCAATCACTATAGCCAGAGCTAAAGGACTACAGAATCTTGCACTAAGAGTCCTACATGACAGCGTGGAACCGAATGAGGCTCATTTCGTTGATCTTTCGATGTTTGGATATTATGATTTCAACGAAATAGTGTAAGCATACTTCAGGAGGACCCCAGAATCATTGAAGAGGATGGAATCAAGTTAAATGTAGCAATTCAAAGGAAACTGGCTCGGAAAGCTTGAAGGCCGACGGCATTAAATGATAGTTACATTGTTTTAATTAGATATAGCAAGTTCTTATTTTCATAATTATTAGTCTTTGTTACATTTTTAGTCTTTATTGTCATTAATTACGTCTAGTCTTTAATTTCATATTTATTAGTCTTTAATGTCAGTAGATTCCTTTCAAATTAAGATAATTAGATATAGAAAGTCCTTTTGTCATATCTATTAGTCTTATTATCATATTTAGTAATTAGTCCATTTTGTCATTAATTAGGTTCTTATTTTCATAATTATTAGTTTTTGTTATCTTTTTAGTGATTATTGTCATTAATTAGGTCTTTTGGGAACCATTATAAATACCCCCTTTGTATTGAGAGTCAAAACACTTTTGGTTGAATATTGAATTTGAGAAGTCATTTCTCTCCAAACCTTACTCTTATCAATCTTAGATTGTGGCGAGTGACGGCACTGGATTTGTTGTGAGTCATATAAGCAAATTCAACGCTAAGACTAATTCCTTGCTAGTGCGTCATATCTGGTGAGAATTAGGTTTATCTATCCTTTTTATTGTTATTTGTTCTTAATTGAAATTTGAGCGATTGATCAATTGTGCGAGTGAGTTGAGCGAAACAGACACTTTTAGATCTAGGCACACCATATTTTGGTATCAAAGCGTCGGTTCGCCGACGGGACAAGCGAATCAGCAATGTCTAATGAGAGTGTGAATGCGGATGTTGGTAATAAAGGGAATAGCTGGGTCGCAAGAGGCAGTCAAGGGAGACGTATGGGTGGTGCTAGGTCATGGGAGGAGTAGATGCAAGATATGATGACGATGTTCACCGCCTTGGGAAATCGAATGGATCAGATGATGGCCATGCAACAACAACAGATGATGAATCAACAACCACATCAAGTGATTAATCAACCACCACAACAGGGGATTAATCAACCACCCCAGCAGATCATCAATCAACCACCACCACCCCAACCTGGAGGTATCACAGTTAAGAGGGGAGAGATTGGAGGAGGTGATAATATCATTGTTAGGTTCTCTTTATTTTATTTTGATGATAACAAAAGAAGAATAAAATATAATGAGATTTATTAAGTGTGCAGATTCTCAGACAGTAAGTCAGACAGTAAGGTTCTGATCTTTTGAACATCAGACACTAAGAAAATTCAAGGGTGAAATATTAATATATCAGACGAAGGTTAGACTTTCTAGTTCAGACAATATAAAGAAGCTGTCATGTTCAGATCAGGATTTTCTAAATCGGATTTATTGGATTGATTTCTTGCATAAGTAATTGATTGAAGGCCTAGCTCCACTTTATTAGATATTTGAGAATATATCCAATACGTTCCACAAGGAGGATTTAAAATTCATGGGGATTTTGAACTTTCAAGATGTTAATTTTTTTTTTTTCTGTTCATCTTCTTCAAGAAGCTTGCTGTTTCAGACGTGCAGTGATTTCTTCTAACTTCTTCATATCACGTGAATTGTATCAAGCTGAGGATTTTTCTGGATAAGATACATATCCAAATCTCGGATTTTGTGGGAAGATTTGAATAAATTTCAAATCTGTTCTAAATCGGTAAGGATATGGATCTTTTCGAACTGTGTGATATCTTTTCAGTTACAGCAACAACTTATATTGTTGTTCAAGATTTTATTCCACAGTATCAGGAAAATATCCCAGCAAGGCACCTTATGCGGATTTCACTCCGGATTTGTTTTTCAAAATACGAGATATTTTCTCTTTCATCTATCTCTCTCCTCGTATTTTTTATCAACCAGAAGCTGTGTTTTTGAAGATATTACGGGATATCTATATACTCAGTTCTTCGAATTATTTTGAATTTTGAATCAGCTCCAACGGCAAATTCTGTTTTGTTGGATAAGGATGAAGTTGTTGAAGTCCGTTGAACTGAAGAAAAAAGACCAGGATATTTTATATATATATATGTAAAATGTTTCAGGAAAAAGAGAACAGAAGATACGAGATTGAAAAAACCCAGAATTACACGAGCTGAAATTTTACTTTCAATATTATTACTTCTACTTAATCAGACGTTCCGTCAGACACTAGTCAAATACTAGTCAGACACTTTGTGCAAAGCTCCAAAACTTACTTCTTCTGTGTTCTTGTGCTCAAATAATTAGAGTGTCTATTGTAACTCTTGATTGAAGATTCTCTACTCTTGTATTGAGTATGTTGAGAGTTGTTGAGAGGATTACAAATAATCTTGTAGTCTGTGTTTAGCCAATGGATATAGGCTTGTGAGACAGAACAAGATTCGATTGGTGTTTATAATCTCTTTTTGATTAATTGGATTAGTGGAACGACCCGGTTGGAAACCGGATCCCCAGCAGTGGAGCTGGAAGAGAGGATGTACTCGCAAGGAGGAACCTCTATAAATTTCTGGGCTCATTTAATTTTCTGCATTTTACTACTCTGCAATTTTTATTGGTTATAATTGTTTATATTGTTGTTCAAATCATTTTCTTATTAAGTTCTACAAAGCAACAATATTTATCTAAGTTATAATCTGATTCTCTAAATTATTTGTTGAAAGAAGTTTCCAAAGTTTTTAATTTACTAAGTGTTTTCAAAATTTTTTAAAAGCAAACAATTCACCCCTCCCCTCTTGTTTGCATATTTGAGACCAACAATCATTCCTAGACACGATGGGGGAGACAATTTTGGTAGGGATGACTTTCGACTTCCACGAGGTCTAGAATTCGTTAAATTACAGATGCCATCTTTTACTAGTGGGAATTCCGTGGATGATTACCTAGATTAGGAAGACAAGGTAGAGAGGATATTTGAGTGCTATGAAATAGAAGGATATACCAGGGTTAGACTTGCAGCAATGGAATTAACTGGGTATGCGGCGTTATGGTGGAAGAGTACTAACAACATTAGGAGAAGAGAGGGGGAAGCCAAGATTCGTACCTGGCAGGAGATGAAACATGTTCTGAGTCGACGATTTGTTCCTGAATATTATCGCCATGAGTTGTACATGCGCTTCCAGACATTAAGGCAAGGGAGCAAAACGGTGGAAGAATATGTTTAGGAGTTTGAAAGCCTGATGATTCGAAGCGGATCTGCTGAGCCTCCTGAGCAAACCATGGCTAGGTTTGTTACAAGGTTAAAATTTGAAATTTTGTGTGTAGTAGAGCTCCAGAGGTATGAAACCTTAGCCGAGGCTATTCAACTAGCCTTTGAGGTAGAGAGACAAAGATGTTCCATTGCCAGCAGAACGAATACCAATAGGTATGGGTCATCTAACAAGTCTTATAACATTGATAATAAGACCTCTGAGAAGATGAATAAATCTCCAGCAATGGTAGATGCAAAAGGAGAGAAGAGTGGTAATCAGAAAGGGAAGATGACATATGGGGAGGATCAAAGGCGAGATGTAGAAGGATCTTCAGGAGGAAAGGGTCGCCAAATTAAATGTTTCAAATGCCTGGGAGTTGGCCATAGAGCCTCTCAATACCCAAATCGACTGGTTATGGCTGTTATGGAAGCTATGAGTGAGGATGAGAAGGAAGAGGTAGAAGAACCTGATGATTTGTCAACCATGCTAGATGAGTACTATGGGGATGTGACTGCTGAGGAGCATGGAGATAGAGGGGATGATCAGTTTGTGTCGATTAATGTTTTGCGTAGGGTGTTGGGTACTACACCAACAAGAGAAGAAGAGTAGAGGGAGAACTTATTCCACATTGCCTGCAGGGTTAAGGGTAATCGTTGTGTTCTCATCATTGATGGGGGTAGTTGTACCAATGTAGTAGCTGCTACTTTGGTTGAAAAATTAAAGTTGCCTACTACTTCACACCCAAGTCCATATAGGTTACATTAGTTGGATGAGCAGGGCAGTTTGCATGTGACCCAGAGAGCAGCGGTGCCATTTAGTATAGGGAAGAGGTACGAGGATGAGATTGTATGTGATGTACTTCCTATGTATGCATCTCATATACTTCTGGGGAGGCCCTGGATGTTTGACAAGAAGGTATTGCATGATGGGTGTAGGAACACTTACGCATTCTAGAAAGATGGTAAGAAGATTGCTCTATTGCCTATGTCACCAGCTAAGGTGCAAGAGACTCAGAGGCAACTGAATAGATCAATGAAGAAAAACGCATTATTTGTTGGGCAAAAGGAAGTGGAAACGGTTATCAAGGCCAAGGGACCTATGTATTTGTTACACATCAGGTATGTCCTGGAAGTAGAAGAGAAATTGCAGGTACCACAAGCTGTAGGGAAGGTATTAGATGAATTCCGAGATGTTTTCCCTGAGGAGTTGCCTAGGGAACTACCACTTGTGAGGGGTATTGAACACGCCATTGATTTACTACCTGGAGCAGTGTTACCAAATAAACCTGCTTATCGTATGAATCCAGAAGAAGCCAAGGAATTGAAGCGACAGGTAGATGAATTGGTTGAGTAGGGATTTGTGAGGGAGAGTACCAGTCCTTGTGCTGTACCAGCACTTTTGGTTCCTAAAAAGGATGGTGCATATGCATCGACAGCAGAGCCATTAACAAGATCACCATCAAGTACAGGTATCTTATTCCTCATCTTGATGATATGTTAGATGAGCTTCATGGAGCACAGGTGTTTTCTAAGGTTAACCTTAGGAGCGGATGTCACCAAATCCACATGAGAGCGGGTGATGAATGGAATACCGCTTTCAAAATGTACCATGGGTTATATGAATGTTTGGTAATGCCATTTGGCTTAACCAACACACCCAGTACATTCATGCGACTCATGAATCATGTCTTGAAGGATTTCCTAGGGAGGTTCGTAGTGGTGTGCTTTGATGATATCCTGATTTACAGCTAGGATATGGAGAGTCACATTGACTACCTGAGAGAGATCTTTTCTGTTTTGAGGGCTCAAAGGTTGTATGGAAATGTCAAAAAGTGCTCTTTCTGTCAAACAGAGGTGGTATTTCTGGGGTTTGTGGTGTCTGGTGAAGGAGTTAGGGTTGATGAAGAAAAGATTAAAGTAATTATAGATTGGCCCACACCTCAATCAGCAGCTGATGTGAGGAGCTTTCATGGATTGGCATCATTCTACAAAAGGTTTGTCAGAAACTTTGGTAGCATTGTAAGTCCTCTAATTGAATTAACAAAGAAGAATGTTTCTTTTGTGTGGAATGACAAAGTTCAAAGGAGTTTTGAGGAGATTAAGGCATGTTTGACTAGTGCTCTAGTAGTAGCGTTACCAGATTTTGATAAAACCTTTGAACTAGAATGTGATGCATCTGGAGTTGGCATAGGGGCTGTTTTGATGCAGGATAGGTGACCCATT
This sequence comes from Combretum micranthum, assembly GCA_024138025.1. Lineage (NCBI taxonomy): Eukaryota > Viridiplantae > Streptophyta > Magnoliopsida > Myrtales > Combretaceae > Combretum > Combretum micranthum. The sequence goes on along the minus strand of JAMXBD010000117.1, from coordinate 1,453,133 downwards.
GCTTATTTCAATGAGAAATTAAGTGGAGCACCTCTGAATTACTCCATATATGATAAGGAGTTCTACTCCTTGGTTCAAGCACTTATGGTGTGGCAACATTATCTTTTGCCAAAGGAGTTCATTATCTACACTGACCATGAGTCCTTGAAACATATTAAAGGTCAACAACGATTATCCAAGCACCAAGCCAAGTGGGTGGAGTTTTTGGAGTTTTGCCTATGTCATCAAATATAAAAAGGGTAATACCAATATTGTAGCGGATGCTTTATCTCGCAGGTATATCCTTATTACATCCCTTCAGTCAAAGTTACTTGGGTTTGAATTAATGAAGGGGCAATATGCTACTGATGACTGTTTCAAGTTGATTGTTCAACGTTGTTCTAAGGGGGGAGGTAGTTGATGGGTACTATATGGTAGATGGATTTTTGTATTAGGGGGGGGGAGGGGGGGGGGGGGGGGGGACTATGTATTCCCTTAGGATCGATTAGGGAGATGTTAGTGCGAGAGGCCCATGCTGGGGGGTTATCAGGGCATTTTGGTGAGAAGAGGACTTTAGAATTGTTGAAAGAACATTTCTATTGGAAAGGGATGTTGAAGGATGTTCATAAGGTGTTGGAGCGATGTGCTGTGTGTAAAAAGGCCAAGGGAAGAAAGGAGTCAGAGGGCGAATATATGCCATTACCTTTGCCAACTCAACCATGGAGAGATATTAGTATGGATTTTGTCTTAGGCCTTCTTAGGACACAAAGAGACAAAGACTCCATCATGGTGGTTGTGGACAAATTTAGTAAAATGTCCCATTTTATACCATGTCACAAAATAGATGATGCCCTTTATATTGCTAACCTTTTTGTGCAGGAAGATGTTAGATTACATGGAGTTCCCCATAGCATTGTCTCTGATAGGGATACCAAGCTCCTCAACTATTTTTGGAGGACACTTTGGAAAAGACTTGGTACCAAGTTCATGTAGAGCACCTCCTATCATCCTCAAATCGACGGACAAACTGAGGTTGTCAATCGTACTCTTGGAGCTTTACTTAGAGCGACGATTGGCAAGAACCTTACCGATTGGGACTTGTGTCTTCTTGTTGTTGAGTTCGCTTACAATAGGTCCACACATATTTCTACTGGTAAGTCTCCCTTTGAGGTTGTGTGTGGCTACAATCCTACCCTACCATTGGATTTGATAGCCAAACCAGCAGCAAAGGAAGAAAGTTTGAGTTGAGTAGAGCGTTCACAGCAAATCCAGAAGACTCATCAAAAGGCAGCTGAACATCTCAAGAAGACCCAAGAACAGTAGCAGATCCAGGGTAACAAACATAGGAAAGCTAGATCATTTAACCCAGGAGATTTGGTTTGGATTCCTCTTGGTAAGGATTGTTTTCCTAATAAGCGATCAAAGAAGCTATCTCCCAGAGCGGATGGACCTTTCAAGATCATAGAAAAGATTAACAACAATGCCTATAAATTGGAGTTACCAGGAGATTATGGCGTTTCAGCTACCTTCAACATTGCTGATCTTTCACCATACACACCAGAGGATCCATATAAAAACCCATCAGATTTGAGGGCAAATCTTCCGCAACCCCGAGGAGATGATGGGAATCACAATACTCAAGTCATAGGACCAATCACTAAAGCCAGAGCTAAAGGACTACAGAATCTTGCATTAAGAGTCCTACATGACAGTGTGGAACCGAATGAGGCTCATTTCGTTGATCTTTCGATGTTTGGATATTATGATTTCAATGAAATGAGTGTAAGCATACTTTAGAAGGACCCCGGAATCATTGAAGAGGATGGAATCGAGTTAAATGCAGCAATTTAAAGGAAACTGACTCGGAAAGCTTGAAGGCCGGCGGCATTAAATGACAATTACATTGTTTTAATTAGATATAGCAAGTTCTTATTTTCATAATTATTAGTCTTTATTGTCATTAATTACGTCTAGTCTTTAATTTCATATTTATTAGTTTTTAATGTCAGTAGATTCCTTTCAAATTAAGACAATTAGATATAGAAAGTCCTTTTGTCATATCTATTAGTCTTATTATCATATTTAGTAATTAGTCCTTTTGTCATTAATTAGGTTCTTATTTTCATAATTATTAGTCTTTGTTATCTTTTTAGTGATTATTGTCATTAATTAGGTCTTTAGGGGAACTATTATAAATACCTCCTTTGTATTGAGACTCAAAACACTTTTGGTTGAATATTGAATTTGAGAAGTCATTTCTCTCCAAACCCTACTCTTATCAATCTTAGATTGTGGCGAGTGACCGCCTTGGATTTGTTGTGAGTCATATCAGTAAATTCAACGCTAAGACTAATTCCTTGCTAGTGCGTCATATCTAGTGAGAAATAGGTTTATCTATCCTTTTTATTGTTATTTGTTCTTAATTGAAATTTAAGCGATTGATCAATTGTGCGAGTGAGTTGAGCGAAACACACACTTTTAGATCTAGGCATGTCAAATATGACCTAGAAATGTTACTTCTTCCAAACAAAATTTACTTTTACTAAACTTTACATGCAATTCTTTTCCTTCAATCTTTGAAGGACAAGTCTCAAGTGTTCTTCATGTTCCTTCATACTTCTAGAACATACCAAAATGTCACATATGAAATCAATTACAAATTGATCAAGATAATCCTTAAATACCCAATTCATCCAGTCCATTAAAGCTGTCACGCCCCAAAGGGTATCCTAAACGTGGCAATCCGCTGCATATAATATTAAAGCTAATGAATGACAATCCGTAGTCATACAGGAGCTTCGATATCATATGCAAGGCGTGCTTCCAAGATAGTAGGAGACTCACAGGGGTATTACGTTTAAATAGATAGCAAAAGCAAGCATAAACTTAAATGGATAAACATAAGATCTTCATTCAATAATAAGTTCGTACATCATCTTAAGAGCATTCCCCGGCCTTAACCCCTTTGATCAACTATACTAATAACAAAATAAACATAACTATCACATAAGTCTACTACAGAGATTTTTCTTAGAAGTCTATGTTCAAAACTAAAAATACATAAACTTCCTCCAAAAAGCTCATACCTGGCACACTGGGCTCCTCGAGGCCAACCATAGATAATCATACTCTAATAGAAAACTATAAGGGTATAAGCAAATCTAGCTTAGTGAGATAATTCCTAACTATATAACATTTCCATACGACAACCAAGTTATTTAATTCAAGCATATGAAATGCAACAATCATATGATCAACTAAATACACAAGATTAACCGGAAATCAAGTGTATCATGGATTTAACGCCCTTCATGACAAGGGTTGGGTGGTTACAGGCCCATATGACCATCAATAATTGCAGATTTGCTGGCTCCTGCTTGCTCTGTAGACTTCCTGGCTCCTACTGGCCCATGTAGACTTACCGGCTCCTACTAGCCACCACTACTACTTCCTTGTTTCCCCACACGAAGAATAGTAGTGAAATAAATGTGACTCATAAGTATGATATGCATGAATAAATTTCAATTAAACATTTAACCATATAAGTTGAATTCATGTTAAGACTGATCAACCATAATTTCATCATATCAATACAAGAGTCACACTTTTATTTAACATATCGTCTTTCAATATACTTAATTTTCATTCAATAATTATTTCATAACATTGGTTCATTCATCTTTTCCTAAATTTCTAGTGCCACTAATTACAAGCACAAACAAGGAAATGTAACTTAGGAAAAGAATTAACTCACTCCATAATCGGTAGGTCTAATCGAAATAGTCCTCCGGATAGACGATCTCGGGTCCCTCATCACCTAAACAAGAAAAAATACCCAAAATGAGTCCTTCATAAAACTTCTATTCTTGAAGATTCTAATCTTTTCTTAAAATCGCGGTAAAAATCGTATAAAGGGAAATTCCAACTTAAAATGGCCATAATTTGTTCATTTTAACTCGGAATTTCACGTATAATATATCGTTTTCTACCTACTCAAAAAGATCTACGCATTTCTAAACTTTTTTTCATAAAATTAGGTCGTTTGGGTTCCGAAAAGACAGCAACCAGATTTGCCACGAATTTGCAAACACTTGTTTTCCTTCTTGCAAACAAAGCTCATTTGAAAAGATAAATATTTCAAATATTTTGTAAACTTTTGGAAAGGTATATATATATATATGTAATGACTCATAACAAATGTATGAAGTAAATGAAGTTGTCTCAACTTATGAAAAGTAAGGTTTTAAAAGACTTTGAACTTGAGTTTTTTTTTTTTATTGGAATATTTATTTTACTTTTGAAAGGATTCTTGGGTTATTGGAGATGAATATTTCTTTTTCTAAAATTAACTTATTGCAACTACTTTAATTTCCTAAGGAGTGGTTTTTATTTTCTAAACTTAAATTCCAACAATTTAAAGGCAATAAAATGATATTCTTGTTTCTTGTAATGATTTTTTAAAAGAATTTCTATATCTTGATGAAAGATAAGTTTTCATAAACCTTTTGTTTTAAGAAAAATCATTTCCATGTATGTTCATGGGTTTTTAAGAAATCCATTTTCCATATTTATTTAAGAAAGAACCTTTAGTTTTAGAAGACACTTCCTCATTTATTTTTGTTGAGACAAAAACATTATGTTCATGCATGAATATGAATTATAAACTATAGAAATATAAAGGAACATAATAGCTTGGAAAATTAAACAAATAAGAAAGTAAATCAAGTATTGGGACTTTAGCTTCATCAAGATACCCCGGGACTAAGAAAAGACTAGTCCCGAAAAGAAAAGAAAAGGAATTGTTTTGACTTGATGAGGACAAGTCTAAGACTAGAATGACTAGTCTTAAAAACAACTTGAAATTAAATGAATTGCAAGTAGTAAATAAATTACATGAAAGGTAAATAAATTACAAGACAATGAGCTTATATGCTCTAAATAATATATATAGCTATATATTAGATAGTAATAAACATAAAGGAGACATAAGGAACATAAAGGAATTTGTGATGATGAACAAAAACAAAGTATGAACCTATTGTTACTTTCTTAACCTTCATGGTTTTAGAAAACACACATTAAGTTCATACTAAGTAGATGAATATAAAGAAAGCTTGGAGGATTTTCTTGAAGAAAGTTTACCTAAAGAAGAAACTAAAGAGAGCTTTCTTGTAAGACTTCTTGGAGAGGATTTTTGAGAGAGTTTGAGAGAGATTTTGGTATAGTAACTTTAGAGAAGAAGTGGTGTGAAAGAAGTGAAGGTATGAGGGGGTATTTATAGGAAAATGTGGGAGATAATTTGTGTTAATTAAATAAGTAAAAATAAAACAAATTGGAAGAGATGGGAGAGGGGGCCGACGCTACTCCTTGCATGGGGAAGGGGAAAATTTTATTTTTTTGTTATTTTGTTAATTAAAAGTAAGAAATGAAAGATGTGAAATTGTATTGGAAAAGAAAATGTGTAAGAAATAGGTGTATGGTTTGTAAGAGTAGGTTGTAAGAAAAAGTAGAGATAGATGAATAGTGTAGAATAGTAGAAAATAGTGTAATGTAAAAGTAGACATGACAATTTAATGCCAGTAATAAGAAAATACGCGTACAAAAGCGATATCTGATATTTTTAGCTATCGAAAAATCACGAAATTGATATTTTTAGAAATCTCATATTTTTATGAGTCTAACGGTATATTCGGAATATTTTTCCTATTCCGGGCTTCCGGACACGTTTTTCAAGAACTATGTCCGATCGGGCTCAAAGGACGCTCGAATTCCTTCAATATGATATTTTTATATAACCTATAGCTATTACGAACTATAATAGCTAACTTTTCCAACTTCGTTTTCTAGGGCTTGAGAAAACGGTAATGTTGGATTTAAGCGGTTACGGTAAACTAGGATCTTGGTTGACTTAAGAATTTAGATGACTTCTGATTAGGGTTTAGGTCTTTAATTCGATCACAAAACTTCGGGGGTTTACAAAAGCAACAAGGGCATTCATCAAACCAAATGGCATGACTAAGAACTCAAAATGCCCATATCTAGTATGAAAAGCAATTTTAGGAACATCCTGATGTTTAATCCTAAGCTGATGATACCTAGATAGTAAATCAATCTTTGAAAACACAATTGCACCTCTTAATTGATCAAGTAAGTCATCAATCCTTGGTATAAGATATTTGCTGTTGATAGTCACTTGGTTCAATTCCTAGTAATCTATGCACATTCTTAGAATTCCATCTTTCTTTTTCACAAAAAGCACTGGAGTACCCCATGCTGAAATACTAAGCCGAATAAAACCAAGATTCTATAATTCCTGGAGTTGATTTTTCAATTCCTTTCACTTTGTTGGAGCCATTATGTATGGTGCTTTTGATATAGGAGATGTTCCCAAAATCACATCAATCCCAAACTCAATTTCCTGATCAGGCAGTAAACACGGTAATTCTTCAAAAAAAAAAAAAACATTTGCAAAATCCTTTACCATTAGTACCATTTTAACATTCAACTCTTCAACATTCACTATTGTCACCACAGCTTTTTCCCACAATTCCATTGTATACATGGTTTTTGGTCTTTGTCTTTCTAGAGTACAAGTGAAATTTCCATTTTCCAAATTAAGTTTTGATTCTATCTTATTACAATCTATTGTAACTTTTAACAAATTCAACCAATTGGTGCCCAAAATCACATCAAAATCAGTTATAGGTAAAACCAACATATCATTTGGCATATTTACATTTGAAATCAGCACATCAACATTTCTATAAACACAAGTTCTCTTAGATTCCACACCAATAGGAGTACTATCACACATCATACTATAAAACAATATTTCAGGAACAAGATCACAATCATTCATAAACTTTTATGGTATGCATGTATGTGTAGCTCATGTATCTACAAAGGCATAAGCACGTTGTTTTGAAATTAATAAGGTACCTGCCAAAGTATCAATTGAAGGAGTTTCTTTACATTGTTGTAGTGCAAATATTTTAGCTACTATCTTCCCCTTTCGCAAATTAGATCCATCATTTTTGGGTTTATCCTTATAGTTTGTTATGTGATGTCCTCATTGTTCACAATAGGCACAAAAGATCAGTTGTGACACTAGATTCTTACACTCTAAAGCTCTATGCCCTTCTTGACCATAAGCAAAGAAAGATTTAGGCTTCCATTTACACTGTGTTAATTCATGTGATCTAAAACATTTGGGGCACTTTCTCTCAAAAACAGCAAGGGGAGTCAGAGTCTTAACCAATAGTCTTGAACTTGTCTTTTTGCCTAAAAACGGCTTTTGCCCTTTTCTTTGGAAACCAATACCTTTGCCTTCACTATCATATCTACCACATGAGGAAGAAGAAGCCGATCTTTTTCCTAAGAATGCAACTCGCCTATCACTCTGTGTTCTATTTTCACAAAATTTGCTCAGCAAGCTTTGGTTTGGTTACCGCACCAGCTAATGTTGGAAGTTGAAACATTTTAACTTCACCCTTGATTTCCATATTTAGGCCATTATGAAATTTCTAAACTTTCATACACTCATCATGGTAACCGTCACCAGCAAATCTTAATAACTTACAGAACTTAGTATGATACTCGTCAATGGTCTTACTCCCTTATCGTAGACTTAACCAATCGAAAATCATTTGCTCTTTAATTGCAACTGGAAAGTATTACACAAATAATATGTCCTTGAATCTAACCCATGTAATCAGTCTTGGAAAATTCTTGCTTGCTAGTCGCCACCAATTTAAAGCTTCTCACTTCAACTTGTAAACTGCTAAGTTAGCTTTTCTATCTTCTAATATTTCACATGCCACAAAGGCTTTTTCTAATTCCGTTATCCATCTTTCGACAATTGTCGGATCTAAAACAGTTCCATCAAAGCCAGGCACCAACCTAACAAAATCATGTAACTTCACTTGATCGTTATACTCACCCTCTTGCACATTTTCTCCCTGTCTAATAACTTCAGTGGTATACTATTGCATGAGTTGTCGTTGCTGCTAGTACATCATGTATTGGTATAGTTGCATCATTGTAAACATGTCTCTAAACATAGTACACATGGTGGCAGTACCTCCCATAGGCACTTGAGGCATTTGAGGAAATTGTGGCATTTGTAGGGGTTGCGGAATCTGAGTTATAGATGCTAAAGTAGGAGAAGGAATAGTAATGGAAGCAAGACACTAAAAGAATTTTGATATTTGGTAACATTTGCAAATTTTGCATATGTTACCTATCTTTAATAATTTAGTCATGCTCATTAAATCAGTTAAGACATAATATTAGTAACATTTCTAAAAAAATTTTATCAATATTAAAAATCCATTTAACATGCCACTCTTTTGTAATTTAATAATCCACTTGTGCTTTTAAAAAAACAAATAAATAAAAATAGTAGCCTTTTACTGTCCCGCCATTTCAAACTTCCCTCACAAAAAAAAAAAAAAAAATAAAAAAATAATAATAATAATAATAATAATCAATACGTGACTCTTCAGCTCCTTTACCTACATATAGTGCTCACCTCTCCTCAGGGCCTCCACCTTCGACCAACCAGTGCCTCCAAACCTACATAACAAGCCGATTCTTCTCCGACCAATCCTTACATACTTTAAGTTAATGTAATTTGTTAATGTTTGATCAGATATCAACAAAGTTTCTCATTGAATTGTGTTTTGCCATTTCATTTTTAGTAGGTCGAAACAAGAAGGAAGACAGGCACGAGGACTGCGAAAAATTGTGATCTTGATATATTTAAGGAAGTAGGCTCACATTTCCAGTATCAACAATCCATTCTGTAAGGTTCTTTTTTTTTTTTTTTTTTTTTTAATCTGCATGTTTTATTAGCAATGCAATACACTCTTTGTGATGATAAAATGTGCAAAAATTTTCATATTTGAATGTTTGATTACGCGATTTGATATTAGGAGCGAATGATTAAATTGATTTTGGAAGTTAAAACCCTCGGTTATGCATTATGTAATTTTATAACGTAAAGAGGGAGGATATAGACGTTTAAAACAAGAGACAATGATTTCTTGAATATCATTCTTTAGGGAATCTTCTAGCACCAATTTTCTGTGTCCTTTAAATCTATGAATTTCTGATCGGATTGGCTGCATGCTTATTTTATATCACAAGAATTAGACTTGTCTCTCCTTCCAAATGCATGGTGTTAGTAAGAAAAAAGATTCAAGTTTCATAGCCTTTGTTTCAACTTTCTCTGCTTTATTACTTATATTCCTCATGGTCATGGATCGTTCTTATGATGATGGTGAAGATTGGGATGGGGATTTACAAGTTAACAATGATAAAGTTTTAATCAATATCGTGTTTCTAATATTTATGTTGCGATTTTTGTATGTGTTTATGGAATAAATTTAATAAATTATCAGCAAAAAAAAGTTCAAAATTTTTATACATACAGGGGTGTTCCTGATTCTATTTATATGCAATGTTGCTCTAATTTTTTAACATAGAATCCTTTTGCTAGAAAATATGTAGATCAAAAAGTTTTATGGTTTTAGTTTTGAATATATCTATTATAAAATCAAGAACTTCAGAACTATTGGATATTTAATGGGAATGTTAAGATATGTTGGCTTCCATAGTAGTATTAGTAGGAATGGATCATTTCATTCCTTTAGTATGACTTAACCATTTTACATTAAGTTCTGCACAGACTAAAATCACATGCCATTGTCAACACCGCTAGTTTTATATTCAAGAGCATGCTGCTTGTTGGCACTAAGTGAGCATGCTGCTTGTTGGCACTAGGTATAGCACAGGGGAGTAATTGAATCTAGTCTATTGACAGGTTATTCGATTGTAAGTGGATGATATTTACTCTACTTTTATTAGATAACAGTTTAGTGGAGTTGAGTTTGGTTTTAAAAATATTTTACTTGAATAGCTTGGTGAGGGCAAACTTTGGGTTGAGAGAATTTTGGAGAGATAAATGATAGCATATTGGGGAATTTGCTTGTTATAACCTTATCTCTCAAGAAACTTCCTGGTGTCAAGATTCACTGCTTTTAATGGTCTTCTGCTATGATTTAGACTACAAATTTTAATTGAAGTTTCCTTAGGTGGTTTTCTTGATATTTAAAGCTATGCATTTCCTTGTATTTGTTACTGAATTTATTCTTGCTAGTCTATTTTATGTCACTGAATTGTTTACAAATTGAAGCATGATCATCAGGCTGAATTGGAAATCAACGTGTAAAAGAGGATAAGTTTGATTAATATGGCATAATGCTTTTTAAACTTATAATCAATCTAATGTTAGTATAGTGATTGGACAAGTAATAAGATACATAATCGGTAGAGAGTTGGCTGAACAATTGGAGCTAATTGAACAGGAGGTGGTCATATTATATAGACATCAACACGGAGCGTTTCCAAACCGCGAACTGCCACGAACAGTCCCCGGTGATTTCATACCCGGGAATCGCCCCATCGGAGACGATTATGAACTGTCGAAGGACCTGCTGGAACCAGCAGGTCTTAGCGATTCGTCCATGTGGAACCGGCGGTTCCACAGGTTCCGACCCGCCACAATAAAAATAAAAATAAAAGAACAAAACGCACACACAGATGACAAAACATGGAATGAATTTGGGGGGAGGGAGGCACCAAAAAAAAAAAAAAAAACCTGGTTCACGGTTCATGTGGAACTGGAACCGAAACCGTCAAAACCGGCGGTTTTGTAGAATCGTGAACCGCCCCAGCTCTGGCGGTTCCGATTTGGGTCCGGACCTGATCCGAGCCATGCGATCTCTAATATTATATGATGTGCTAAAGACCTCTGTAGCAGGTCATACAACCATAGAACCAAAGCAAGAGAACAATTTGAAATAGAAATCAAAGAATAATTTCTAGTCATAAAAACAGCAAGGCAGTTATTTCTATTAAAATGTCGTGCGGCTCGGAGGACATAAGCTCCTGTAGAAAAACATATAGTGCTATCAACAGGTACCACGTGAAGTTTGGGTTTATTATATAACTATTAACCTTGTAGATGATTGTTTTTGTTTTCATTATCTACGCGTATGATGTTGAGTATCTGGGATCCTTCACGCTTCTTTTATCAAAATATACCTATCCATTCCAAAAAAAAAAAAAATGCTTTTTAAAATTATCTTAAAAAAAATTATCTTTGTATGTTGTCTTACAGGATTGCTATTACTTCTCATTTTGTTTGCTCTCAACAATTCTTGGAAAGGGTTTCCTATTTCTCGGGCAAGAGAAGCAAAGGGCATTTTTAATGATAGGCATTCGGCTGTCTACTGTAGAAAGCATGCACCTTATTTCTTGCTTTGTTTTATTGCTTGTACTGTATTCAAATCCAAGAAGGCATCACTATTGATTTTCATAACACCGGTAGGACAATGGTAGAAAATTCATAATATAATGGTTTAGCATTCACATCGATTTTTGATTTCTCGTACATCCTATCTTTTTTACTTTTAAATAGTAGGTTAGCACTCAACACCTGCACTTTGTTTGGGAACAAGGGATTATTGCCTTCCAGCCACAGTTTCTCTCTCCATCTCTCTCTGCTTTTGCTTCTTTCTCAATTTCCTTGATCTCTAGAAACACTTATTTGGTAATTTTTAAGTGATACTATGTATCATTGCACTATCATTCTCCTCATAAATAAAATCATAAGCAATTTATTGTCATAAAACCATGCAGTTATGATAAGAAACACAAAACAAATCAAGCCATAATAAATTATAGTTGATAGATGTTCAGAGCATGAGATGAGATTTTAGGATGCTACCCATTGTTGAATTTAGCTTTACATAGTATGATAATCATTGCTAAATAATTAGATACACATAATAAACTGAAAGCAAATGGAAAAGAAACTAAAAATACATTATGATGATGGTGATTAAGAGCGATTACATACAAAGAAGAAACAACGAAAAAGTAAATAAACATATAAGATATGATAACTTTACATAGAAATATAACAGCTTCAAGCTCTATGTGGCTGTAAATTGGAAATTTACTTATTTTTTTGTTCGCACATGTACGATTTCATATGGAGAAAATTGTAAATGGTTCTTTCCTTGTGCAATTGTGGATTATATTGTATTTTCTTCATTCTTTCGAATAGTTTTTTTCGATGTTATAATTTTATTTTTCCTAGGAATTCTCTTAGAATACATGGATAAGAATTGGATGAATTGTGATATTGGAAGTGAAGAGTACCAAAGATGTATGGACTTTTTCATTGCATACTTGTGGTTGAAGTATGGAATAAACATGGAGTTAGGTTGTCCATGTAGGAGATGTTTAAACGATAGTTCATACATTCTAAATGTCATAAGGGAACGCTTACTTGTAGATAGGATAGATGTAATTTACAAGTGTTGGATATACCATGGTGAGGAGCCGACTATTGAATTGCCTATAAAACGTCAGTGTAGAAGTCATCATAGAGAAAGTGAAATCAAACGTAATGTCGAGGAGTACAACAGTACAAATGATGATAACATTGATAGGCTTGATGAAATGCTTGATGATTTAGGGGATTTCATTGGTAATCAAGCAGAAGGTTCAAGCCATAAGGATGGCTTTGATATTCCACCTAATTTTTTAGATGGCTTAAAGGCTGACTCATAGCAAGAGCTTTATTGAGATGTAAGTTCTCTAAATTCACCTTTATAGTGAAGCTTCTCTACTTAAAAGTATACAATAAGTGGACCAACAAGTCATATGACATGATTCTGCAACATTTGCATGATGTGATACCTAATGAAGAGTCTCTTCCTAAGTCTTACTATCATGCTTACAAGTACTTGTAGGGATTAGGCATGGGTTATCAAAGTATCCACGCATGTAAATATGATTGTTGTTTATTTTGGGTAAGTTACAAGCATCTTATAAATTAACCCATTTGTGGTACTTCTAGGTATAAGATCTCTACTGGGTATAAAAAGCCTATTCCTCATAAGATTTTGTGATACTTCCCCATAAAACCAAGGCTGCAACGCCTCTTCATGAATCCTAAGATTACTCAAAAAATGCATTGGCATAAAGACGAACATAAGAGATAAGAAAATATTATAGGTCATCCAACTAATGGGCTATCTTGGATTAATTGTGACATTGAATTTCCGGAGTTCGCAAAGGATAGTCGTAAAGTGAGATTGGGGTTAGCTAGTGACGACTTTAATCCTCTTGGTACCATGAGCTAGTCATATAGTATGTGGCCTATAGTGCTTCTTACATATAACTTACCACCTTGGATGTACATGAAGAAAGAGTATTTCATGATGACATTGCTAATCCCAGGCCAAGAGCACCAAGGAAGGAGATTGACATCTACATGCAACCTTTAATTGATGAGTTGAATGATTTGTGGGTCAATGGGTTATGGACATATGATGAATATTCGAAGTCTTCTTTCAAAATGCATGCTACACTGATGTAGACCATTAATGACTTTCTTGCATATGGGAATTTGTCTAGGTGGAGCATAAAAGGACATAGTGCTTGTCCTGTATGTGAAGATCAAACACCATTAATAAGGTTTGATAGCAAGATTGGATATGTCAATCATAGGATGTGGTTGCAATGGACCACAAGTGGAGACAGCTTGAAATTTGATGGAATCCATGATAATTTTGAAGCTCTTGAACCATATTCTAGTGAAGATATTCTACATCAATTACACACAATGATAGATGTGGGTATGGGAAAGCATCTAGGAAAAGCTAATAGAGTCCATCATGCTACTGGGTTCAATTGGATAAAAAAAAATCTATATTCTTCCATTTACCATACTGACCAAAGTTAAAGCTTAGACATAACCTAGATGTCATGCATATTGAGAAGAGTATTTGCGAGAATAATTTTCACACGATGCTTAGGATTGAGGGAAAAACAAAAGACACTTACAAAGTTAGACTTAATCTAGAGGACCTTGGTATTCGAAGGGAACTACATCTTCTAAAGTGATCTAATGGGAAGTATTTAGTACCATGTGCTAGCTATGCACTAAGTAATTCTGAACGGAAATTATTTTGTTAATTTCTAAGAAATGTTAATTTACCCAATGGTTATGCATCACATATAGGTAGGTGTGTGGACAGCTCATGCTCAAAGCTTTTGGGTATGAAGAGTCATGATTGCCATGTGTTGATTCAAAGGCTATTACCTATGGGCATTCGTGCCTTGTTGCCCAAAGACATTACCACAACCATATATGAGCTTGCGACCTTTTTTGAGAGGTTGTGTCAAGTATGTTGAATGTTGAAGAGTTACAAAAGATGCAAAGTGACATAGTCACTATATTGTGCAAGATGGAGTTGATTTTTCATCCTACCTTTTTTGATGTAATGGTGCATCTAACTATCCACTTACCTCAAGAGGCTTTAATGGCTGAACCTATTGCTTACTGTTGGATGTATCCCATTAAGACGTACAATGTAAAAACAATATGATTAATTATCTTGTAATGGTAATTAGAAAAACAAGTATCTTTATATTTATTTATTGATGATAGTTGTGTCAAATTGCTAACCATTTTTCTTGTCTTGGCTTGCATTGTTGATATAGAGTCGACTAGATATTGATGATGTAGTGAAAAATGGTGATAAGTTTGATGCAGCCAAAAAATGAATAGGGAGTTTGCCAAGAAGTCATCGCAGTAGAACTAAGAAAAGATGGATAAAGATTGGTGATGCAGCAAGATCTAAAGGATCCACTGATGATGATTGGAAGGTGATAACAGAGCGATGGACTAAAGAAATTAAAGAAGAGAGGGCATTTTGCAATTCAGTGACCCAATTGGCAAGGTAACTTACACATACCCATTTTTGTTGGAATTTTAGTTAATAACTAGATATGTTTGTAACTATTTTTTATGAATAGAGGACCAAATCAATGATTGGAAAAGATGCATGCAATTGTCTGAAATACTTGCATACATTTGGCTCTCTATCAATTGAGAGTAGAAGGAATGAGCACATAAGGATTAAGTCAAATAATTTTAATCATGTAATGCTAAGATTGCTCAAGTGTTTAACATTTTTTCATACATATATATGTATGTACATTAATCAAAATCATCAATTGCCCAATGCTATTGAGTTCTTTAAGCTAACTCGTTATTCTGAACAATGGCTTGATGGTACTGGTGATTGGGTTTCCCAGCAAGCTACTAAAGATTATGTAAGTTTCATGTATTAGCTTGTATTTTCAATTTATTATTATGTAATAAGCAACATGTTGTAGGTGTTATGTTTTTGTTATTCATAATGTAGAAGAAGATGGTAAAAATGTATTAGGACTCCCAATCTTCTAATAAGCTGGAGACTTCGGAGGAGATTGTTGATAAATTTATGAATGCGAGTAATAGATCCAACTACCATGACCACCACCTATTGGGAAATCTTCAAAGAGACAAATTCAGAGTAAGGAGATGAAAGCTTCTTTGCAAGAGAAAAGAAGCCAACACAAGCAGCAAGAAAAACAAGTACTTAAGCACTAAGACAACCTGCCATATTTTGATTTTTGCATATGAAATGATAGAAGAAAATGTTGGAGATTATGATTATTGGATATATGTTTAACAAAAGAGTGTTTTTTTATGAATATATGAAATGAGAGAAGAAATGTTAGAGTTGTATATGGTGTTGCAATGTTATATTATGTTGAATGAAGAGGTTTAAGTTTATTTAAAGGTAGACTTATTTATAATATAGGGGTACGGTTGACATAATTAGGAACCTAAAAGATTTCTATAAAACCAAACATCAATTAAAATGGTTGCTAAGAGTAGTGTTTTATTAAAAAGGGAATGAAAAACAATTATCACTGATGATAGGATATGATATTGTAGAATTAGTCCTTCTACTTATAGAATTTTCTATTCAATGATGATTCTGTTACCATAACTTAAATTTATTATTTGATGGTGTTTACAACTTGCTCGAATAACTGAACTTGTATAACAACTTGTTTCAAATTGTCCTAGCAGTTCAGGTTAGTTTTCAAAATATCCTTATAATCTTGGTTATTATTTTTTAATCTTTTCTTCCAATAATTGTTTGTATTTATTCTACATGGCAACAAATCCAAATGAGCAAAATCCTTCTTCAAATGTTCAAGATCCTGTAGTAAATCCATCCAACAATGATAATAGTGCTAGCAACGAAGAATAAGGCTAAAAAATTAGATTGTTCCTTTTTTTTTTCTCCCTTTCTTTTTCTTTTTTTGGAACCAATTAACATAACTAAGATCATTTGTTTTGTGGTCAAGTTTATACATGCACACTTTCGAACATTTTACTACTTATGTTTATGTGTCTTTATGGATTGTAAAGTAATCACAAAGACTACGCTATGTTGTTTGACCTTTTGTTATATCGAGTCATCTATACGTTCAAAAACTTATTGATGCCTATTTAGAAATAGTACTTTGATCAAACAGGCATATTATTTATTGTGCATACAATTTACAATAAGTAGGTCTCTATTGGTAAATAGAACCAAGCTAAATGGTTATGCTCAAGCATCACCACATAATTCCAAAGACTACATCTAAAAATAGTTCATAAAATTAAAATAGCTATCCATGTTTAAACATTATGTCTAAACTTTGCTAATTGACTAGAATAGCCACGTTTATACATCATCGATTCAATTAGCTAACCATGTTTACATATGGCCAATGTGTTTGAACATCCACGTTCCAATGGCGGGAATATATACAAATTGTCACTTTTACAAATGCCCACGTTTACACATTTCTAATATAATCTAATGACTTCCATAGATAGCCACATTTACACATGGCCAATGTGTTTGATTAGCCATGTTCTAATAACGGGAATATAAACAAATTGTCACATTTACACATTGCTACTATAATCTAATGACTATTATAAATAGCCATGTTTACACATGGCCAATGTGTTTGAGTAGCCATCATCTAATGGAAGGAATATAAATAAATTGTCACGTTTACACACTGCAACTATAGTCCAAAGGCTACAAACCAAGGTCAATAATGTCGTAAGAAGCCACGTTTAAAAGTAGCCTATCATCAATTTAGGTAATGTTTATCATTGGTGGGAAAAGGATTAAGTGCAATTACCCACACATAAGTATGACCTATACCAAACAATAGCCTATGTTAAAACGTCATGCAATATTTTCCTTTTTTGGCGCCTACATTTGTTTTGGTCACATTTCGTTTTTAAACTTATTATATTTAATCTACAATGGACTTCAACAATTTTTAAACATTGTCAAAGCCTTAATTATAATGAAGCAGATGCTAGAGTAGATGACTGAGGCGACGGGTGTGGATATTTCATAAAAGATTGTATATAATATTATTTTTATATAAATAATATAAGATATTTTGTAATAATCATATTTGGCAAAAAAAATTATAATATACTAGTTAAAAAAATATTATATATTGATAATAAATATATAATATAAAATAATTATTATAAATATAAACTTAGTGTAGACACCCCATTTTTGTCTATTTAAGGATTTAATTTATAATAAAAATTAATATTATATTAAGCCCACAAAATATAATAAAAGACATTTCAAAGAAGAAAAACTATAAAAAAAATAAAAAATAAAAAATAAATAATAAATAATAAATAATAATACACATATAAGCTTGATATAATATTGATTTTAATTATAGATTTATTTTGGATCCAATTAAATACCCTATATAAATAGGCTTATTTAATTGGCCCATTTTGGAACCTTAAATATAATTTGTGTGCAAACCAAAATAAGGCACAGTAGCCTGTATGAATGAGTCATTAGCATGCATAAGAAAAACCTGGGTTTGATTCTGCAAGAAGACAAATTGTCCTTTTTACTTTTCTTTTTTTTCCGCACGCCTCCATTAGCTAGATGAGGTAAGCAAATATGTCAGCGAGTTATCCGGATGAGGTAAGCGAATATGTCAACAAGCGGGCAAAGGAGCGGTAGATGAGCGGGTCAAGCATCTATAAATACCTAGCACATATCAATGAAATATATATAATACAAGATAGGAAAAACTAACAAACACAAATTTTTATTTTTTTTTCATTCCCATTCAAGTAAAACCATCAACACAATTAAATCAAGAAACCATCACTCGAAAACTTGGCCGCCATCCAGCACCACCAGAATAGCAGAATCCTGCCCCCGCTGGTCATAAGTCCATTTTCCGTACGATCTAAACTCGATCCATATTTGTCGCCCAACCACTGTTCTCTTCGGAATTTGTTTTCGTCCCATCCAGATGAAAGTCAAAAAGAGCTTCCTAGGAAATTACGGAGTAAAGCACATCCCCTACTTCAATGTGCTTTATGCCCAGGTAAGTGCTAGTTTTTTTTTTTTTTTTCCTTTTAAGTTGCTTCATAACAATAAAAAAATTAAAAAAAAAGAAAAAAAATAATTGATATGAAAAAAAGGAATAGTAACAAAAGGAAGGTTCATCAGTATTTTAGTTAGGAAAAAAAGAGAGAAAGAAAAACAGTTAAAAATTGGAAATGATTCTCATGATACTAATGGTTGGCTTTTGTAGATTGCCTTTTCGAAAAACAAATATAATAAATAAATTTAATGCCTTTATTGATAGTGTTTATATGTGTATATATAAAAAAAAAAAAAAAAATTGACTTTGACATAGAAAATTTTTATTTTCATAAATAATAAAATGAAAATGGTAGCTTATAGGATCACATTTTAAAAAATCAATTTCTAATTAGACTTGAAAAACTTAAGAAACTCAAATAAAAAAGAGTTCAAAAATTTAAAATTAATCAACAAATTAAAATTTTATAAAAAAGAATTATATGTTATTTAATCTTGATTAACGGGACACCTCTAGGGTAACATAAAAAATGAAAAACTTTTTTTTTTTTTGTAAATTTTGAATTGATTCATTGGTTATTGTAAATATTGTTTAGATTTGTAAATTTTATTCATAAATTGTAAATATCATAGTCTGTACATTAGTAAAATTTTTTTAGCATTAAAAAGATAAAATTTTAATTTATAAATTTTAAGTGGTAACTATATGGTTTTAATATGATAGCCCTCGGATCCAAAAATCTCTAACTTAATAAAGTTGGTTTTAAATAAATTTTTTCACAAACTATTGGCTAAGTGAGAATCAAAGGATCAACTTACTCATTGTCCTAACTTACAATTTTTTTCACGTTTTTGATCGGGGGGCGACTCCTACAAATTTTTCAAAAAGCAAGTTTCTTTTAGTTCCTAATCGAGGGTTTGTATCAAATGGGTTAAAATTTGATACGAATCGAATTAAAAGAAATTAAAACCATAAATGAAAATTGCTAGTGAACAGTCATTGTAAAATGTGGTTTCCAAATACCTCTTTGTAAATATCCATTATCTTTCAGTAATTAATGTTTAGTTATTTCTAGAATATAGTTTTCTAATAAATTAAAAAAAAATTCAAAAAAGTGATTTTTTTTCAAGAGAGAGAGAGAGAGAGAGAGAAAGAGAGAGAAATTTGCTAACAATCAAGGATCCTTTAAATTTTGAGACTGATGATCACTCACTTTAGGCTAAATGTGAACTACAAATAAAAAGATATCAGAAATAGGGGGTGACCAAAAGGACTTAATAAGTCACTAATTAGAGGCATTTGTCGGGCTTAATTTCTAAAATATAAACCCAATACAAAATAGGAATTTATTAATTTATCTTAAGGCAAACTAAAAGAATGGATGATTGATAACCAAGAAAAATATCTCATAAAAAAAAATCTAGAATGATAAGAGGCAAAACGAATCCTAAACACTAACTCTAAACACCTGAGAGTAAGGTAACATTAAAGGGAGGAAATTGACTCATTCGTAAAAGGAGGTCTGCCTTGAATTTGATACCTAGGTCAAAATGATATTACGCATTCATTTCAATATCTCAAACACATTTATCCATTACCAACCCATTTGAGCCTATTAAGGAAGTATTTTAAAAGTAAACCCTATCAAAAACCATCTCACATTGGGGCACCCATAATGGGGACAATTTGGAGGTTAGGGTCATTAATAAGGAGAAACAAGGATTAATTAATGTCTGCTTGCCTAGTTGTACCAATTCAAGAGCAATCATTTTATACAAATAATTCATTTCCTTCAAACAAAAGAAGAGTCTCTATTTCAAAGTCGTACACGACTTATACACTTTGAGTTATAAGCCATCTAATGTAAGTTGAAGAAACATAAATCGCCTTGAATTCATATTTTAAAAAAAAAAAAAAGAGAACAAAAAAGGAGGAAAAAACGAGATTAGAAAAGAAAACCAAAAGAAAAAAAAAAAAAAGAAGAAGAGAAGAGAAAAGAAAAATGGAGAACATTCAAACAAGTTAATCATGCCTAAGGATTGAAGGCACATGCTCAAGGCCCAAAACCTATCAAAACTTAATGTCCAAGGTCTACAACATATTTATATCATGGACTTACCCACAATACCGCTCTTTTAGAGACTCTTTAGATTATAGGACTTGATTTATTAATGCTCTTGAAACTAAGGACAAGCGCACTATTACTTTTCCTTAAGGGTTCTTGAATTGTAAACTCGGGAAGTGTTGAAGATAAATTTCAAAATGGCCTATGTATATAGTATCCTTTTTAATTGAAACCAAAAACCAAAAGCATATATTACGGTCCAAAAAATACCTAATAGATTGACCAATATGTATCACTTACAAGTTGAACTATAATTTTTGGAATCCGAGTCAAATATGTGAAAATGAGCCTAAGAGAGTGTAAGAAAGTCATCTTGGACAAAACAATTCAGAACAAGATAATTATCTCTAGGTTGAAAAATTACCTATAGGAGTATGAAAATCGTTTGCCCCAATTTAGAATATATCTGCCTCGAGTTTAAAAACTATTTGCCTCAAAGTTAAAAGATAATTTCCCAATAAAAGCAAATTAAAGTCCTAAAAAAAGTCTTGCCCCAAGTGTTTAAAATTTTTTCAATGAGAAATCTTAAGTGGTTTAGTAGTCAAGCCTAAGGCTGAAATAAAATGAGTAATCAATGGGGCAAGCCCGATGTGTAATTGATCTTAAAAGATCCTCACTTGCAGGCAATTTTTTCAAAAGCCAAAAAAAGAAAAGGAGAAAAAAAACTTCTCAATGGGTTTTGAAAAGAGAATTTTCGAAAAAAGAAGAAAGTAAAAAGCATTTTTCATAAAAAAAATTTCCCTCAAACTTTTTCATAAAAAAATTTCAAAAAAAAAAGAGGGAAGTTTTAGCTCATAAGGTTTTCAAAAAAAAAAAAAAGAAAATTAAGAGAAAGAAAAAATACGTTTTTGAAATGAAGGGATTAACACGAACATTTGAAAAAAAAAATGAAAAAAAATTATCCAAAATGTTTCAGTCTTGAAGATTTCATCAAGTTAATTATTTCTCCTCAGTCCTTAGGATTGTTTGCTCGAAGGAGCGTTGTCCTACTTTTAAGGTCACCTACTCATAGGAGCGTCACGCCACCACAAGTTTTAGGATCGCCTGCTTGAAAGAGCGTTGTCCTAGTTCTAGACCACCTTCTTGAAGGAACATCGTCCCTTCAAGTATTAGGATCGCTTACTCAAAGGAACACTACCCTTGTTTTTGGATCATCTGGAGCATCGTCCAGTTAAGCATCAAGACTGCCTGCTTGAAGAAGCATTGTCCTAGTTTTTGAATCACCTGCTCAAAGGAGCATCATGCAATCAAGTATTAGGATCGCCTGCTTAAAGGAGTATTGTCCTAGTTTTTGGATCACTTGCTCGAAGGAGCATCGTCTAATCAAGTATTAGGATTGCCCGCTCAAAGAAGCATTGTCTTAGTTTTTAGATCACCTGCTTGAAGAAGTGTCGTCCAGTCAAGTATTAGGATCGCTTGCTCCAAGAAGCGCTATCTTAGTTTTTGGATCACTTGCTCGTAGGAGCGTCATCTAGTCAAGTATTAGGACTGTTTGCTTGGAGAAGTGCTATCCTAGTTTTTAGATTATCTGCTTGAAGGAGCATCGTCTATTCAAGTATTAGGACTGCTTGCTCAAATGAGTGTTGTCCTAAGCTTTAGGTTACCTACTCGTAGGAACGTTGTCCAGTCAAGTATTAAGACCGCCTACTTAAAGGAGCGCCGTCCTAGTTTTTGGATCACCTGCTCCAAGGATTGTCGTCCAATCAAGTTTTAAGACCACTTGCTCGAAGAAGCGCTGGCCTAGTTTCTATCACCTACTCAAAGGAGTGTCGTCAAGTTAAGTTTTAAGATCGCCTGCCTGAAGAATTGTTGTTCTAGTTTCTAGTTCACCTGCTCAAATAAGCGTCATCCAGTCAAGTATTAAGATCACCTGCTAAAAGCAATGTCGTCCAATCAAGTATTAAGATAGCCTACTCGAAGGAGCGCCATCCTGGTTTTTAGATCACCTGCTTGAAGGAGCTTCATCCGGTCAAATATTTGGATTACCTACTCGAAGAAGCATTATCCTAGTTTTTGGATCACCTACTCAAAGAAGCGACGTCCAGTCAAGTATCGGACCATAAGTTAGCCTCATGAGTACCTATTTGAGTTGAAAGCCAACTCAATGAGCACCTAGCCAAATTGAGCACCAGCTCAAGAAGCACACTTGTATCACATATAAGCTAAATGCTAGCTCAAGAAGCGTAATTTTACTAGATTGTAGGCTAGTTTAAGGAGCGCATTTAGGTTGTTTATCCTGAGTTACAGAAGAAATACGATCAAGGGAAGTTCATCATTTGACCATAATCCCCAGTGGACATATTGCAAGGGCACTACCTCTAACTCTAGGTTTGCCCTAAGTCTTTAAAAGGCAAAAATGGGGTCTCTTTTAATCTTTATGGTAAAGTTTTAACAAATATCATCATAAATAGGGGTGGTTATAGACACCCCATTTTTGTCTATCTAAAGCTTTAATTTATAATAAAATTAATGTTATATTAAGCCCACAAAATATAATAAAAGACATTTCTAAGAAGAAAAAATAAATAATAATACACATATAGACTTGATGTAATATTGATTTTAATTATAGATTTATTTTGGACCCAATTAAATATCCCATACAAATAGACTTATATAATTGGGCCCATTTTGGAACCTTAAATACAATTTTTATACAAACTAAAACAAGACATAGGCTAATAACTTGTATCGATAAGTTATTAGTATACATAACGAAAACCTAACTTTGATTCTGTAAGGAGACAAATTGTCCTTTTTATTTTACCTTCCTCCATTAGCCAGATGAAGTAAGCGAGCATGTCAGCGAGCTAGTCAGATGAAGTAAGCGAATATGTCAGTAAGTAGGCATGTGAACGGTAGATAAACAGGTTAAGCATCTATAAATACCTAACACATATCAATGAAAAAGACACAACAATAGAAGAAACACAAATATATATATATATATATATATATATAATACAGGATAGGGAAAACTAACAAACATAATTTTTTTTTTCATTCCCATTCAAGCAAAACCATCAATACAGGTAAATCGAGAAACCATCACACGAAAACTTGGCCGCCATCCGACACCACTGGAATAGCAGAATCCTGCCCCCTGCTCATAAGTTCGTTTTTGCGGACAATCTAAACCATATCCATATTTGTCGCCATCCACTGTCCCCTTCGAAATTTGTTTTCATCCTATCCAGATGAAAGTCATAAAGAGCTTCCTGGGAATTTAAGGAGTAAAGCACATCCCCTACTTCAACGTGCTTTATGCCGCTTTATGCCCAGGTAAGTGCTAGTTTTTTGGTTTTTTTCTTCTTTTAAGTTGTTTCATAACATTAAAAAATAAAAAAAAAAAAAGAAAAAAAAGTGGTCTGAAAAAAGGAATAGTAATAAAAGGAAGGTTTGTCAGCATTTTAGTTAGGAAAAAAAAAAGAGAAAGTACAAAAGTTAAAAATTGAAAATGATTCTTACGATGCTAATGGTTGGCTTTTGTAGATTGCCTTTTCTAAAAACAAAATATAATAAATAAATGTAATGCCTTTATTGATAATGTTTATATGTGTGTGTATATATAAAAATATATATAAAGTTGACTTTGACATAGAAAATTTTTATTTTTCATAAATAATAAAATGAAAATGGTAGCTTATAGGATAACATTTTAAAAATTCAATTTCTTATTAGACTTGAAAGCTTAAGAAACTTAAATAAAAAAGAGTTCAAAAATTTAAAATTAACCAACAAATTAAAGTTTTATAAAAAAGAACTACACGTTATCTGACCCGGATTAGCGTGTACATAAGCACCTCCGAGGCGACATAAAAATAAAAAAAAATTTATAAATTCTGAATTGATTCATTATTTATTGTAAATATTGTTTAGATTTATAAACTTTAATGATAAATTGTAAATATCACAGTCTGTACATTAGTAAAGTTTTTTAAGCATTAAAAGGATAACATTTTAATTTATGTTATTTAAGTGGTAACCATATGATTTTAATAGGTACCTCCTGAATCTAAAAATCTCTGGTTTAATAAAGTTGGTTTTAAATTAATTTATTCACAGACTAGTGGCTAAGTTAGGATCAACCAACTCATTGATCCTAGCTTAACATTTCTTTCAGATTTTGATTGGGTGGCAATTCTAACAAATTTTTCAAAACGAAGTTTTTTTTAGTTCCTAGTCGAGGGTTTTTACCAAATGGGTTAGAGTTCGATACAAATCAAATTAAGAGAAATTAAAACCAGAAATGAAAAATACAGGCTTGACACTTAATATATATAAATATTATATAATATATTAATAAACTATTAATGAACAATCCTTCATAAATAGGTAAAGTGAAATTGTAAAATAAAAATTAGTAAATTAGGCAAGTAATTAATTATAAAGGATACGTAAAATGTTTTATAGTTGCAATATTATAAATTGTGATATCTCATAAATGAACAGTAGAGGAACTTTATTTATGAACATATGAATTGATTTATCGATTTAGTGCTTGTAAAAACTTCAATGTTAAGTATGCTCAGTGCATAATAATCCATGATGGGTAACCTCCTAGGAAGGGTAATACCAAGTATAGGAGGTAAATGAGATTTTTTTTAATAATTTATCTTAAAATCAAAGACAGATATGCAACGAAATAATTTATTTATTATTTTTTAAATGAATACTTAATAATAACTAATTATAAATCATAGACAGATCTGCAATAAAAATTCCTTTACAAATTTACAATGGATAATTAATTTGTCTCTAAAATAATTAGTGATGATAATTTTAAAGATAGAATTTTGCAACAAAAATTATGTCCCTAAAAGTCTTTTAGGATAAATTTTTCACTTTCAGAGAGAAATTTTTGTATCTAAAACCAAAATTTCTTATAGTGCCTTTTGCATTAATCTCACCACTTGATGCTTGACTTTTCTTGTAGTTTTTCTTCTTATCCTTTCCATCTTCCTTATGCTTGGTAAGTAAAGCTCCTTCAATTATACAATTTTCTCCTATAAGCCTTCGTTGCTCTTGGGCTTGCAAAGCATTCAACAATTTTGCTAAAGTGATCTTAAACAAATCTTTTGTGTTCCCTAAGGTGGTTATTGTAAACCCCTCAATTTCTAGGGAAAAGTTGAAATAAACCCTAACTCTATTCAAACCGAAGTTTTAAAAGTCAACTATGATCAAGATAATCTAGCAATTTCAACTCCGGCAATCTCGTGCTCGGAACCTGAGAACAATAGAAATGAGTTAATTGTGCATTATAGTTTAAAAAAATATAAGATAGCTTAAAAAGATTAGATTTGTCAAAATTCGATTCGTTTTGAATTCGAATAGGATCAGTTCTCGAAAAATATGCCATGGTGCTCAAAATAGTAAAAATTTTTCAATAACACCAAAAGACTCGTAATTATACAAGGATTTCAAAAATATCAGTTTCGTAATTTTTTTATAACTAAAAATATTAGATATAACATATTTTTGCGTATTTTCTTTACTACCGGTAATTTAATTATCTAGTCTCATATTCATTGTACAATTTCTACTATTCATTACTATTTTACTATCTGTACTTTTTCTTACAACCTATTCTTATACTTTACCATACCTATCTCTTACAAATTACCTTCCTCATACAACTTTATTTACATCGTACCTTACACATTATTACTTTTTAGTACAAAAATACAAAACAAATCAACTCACACTCTCTCTCCCCCTCCCATGTGCGTCGGCCCCCTCTCTTATTTCTTTTTCAATTTATTTAATTACATCTAATATTCACTCCAAAATTCTATAAATACCTTATTTCCTTTTACTTCTTTCACACATCTCATTTTTCCTACCAAAACTCTACCAAATTCTCTCCTCAAAATCTCTCTCCAAATTTCTCTTTTAAACTCTCTTTTCTCTCCATAAAACTACTACCCACATATTACTACAACTACCTTTCTTCTTCTTCAACAAATACATAAACCTTAGGTAAAATTTCTAATATTTATTCTTCATGTCATGTAACGTAACATGATCATAATGTATGTTTCCTAAACTTATAAGGTTATGAAAGCAACAATATGTTCATGTTTTGTTCTTGTTCATGCCTAAACTCTCATTATATCATTGTTCTTATGTTGTTATATTATATATTATTGCTCTAATCTATATATATTATTGCGTATATGTATATCTATATTTCTTAGAGCTTAAATTGCTCACTAACTTCTTACTAACATGCTCTTATTATTATGATTTTTCCTTTCTTTCTTTTCTTTTATTTTATTTTCTTTTGGGACTAGTTTATACTTAGTCCCAGAAAGCCTTAATGAAGCTAAGGCTCCCAATACTTGACCGGAATACCTTTATGAAGCTAAGATTCCCAATACTTGACCTTATTATTTTGCTTATTATTGCTTCTTATATCTTTCCTATATTCTTTTGTGATATTTAGTCTTTTCATAACTACATAAATATACACATGCATCATCATAACGATACTGTCTCAACAAAAATAAAGAGGAATTTTCTTTAATAAAGGAAAATGGAACCAAATTCTTTTATTATATAACTTTGTCACTAAATAAAGTTTTTTTCATAAAAAACATAGGAAAATTATTTTCAAACTCATCGTAAATTTTCTTAGATATCAGTAAGAATGATTTTATCAGAGAAATTAACTAAGGAGATAAACACTCTCTTTTTCTGATAAGTAACTTGAAGTTTATTAAAACTTAGTGTTAATAATTCTTTGATATGCAAATTTTTCATAAAATCTTAATTAGAGGAGTTTCTAACTCCATAATAAAAACCAAGAACTAGACTAGTTTTTAAAGTTAAGATAAAAATCAACTCAATAGTATTATAAATCCACTTAGAAAAATAAAGTTTCCAAGCAACCTAAGAAATTAAGTTTCTAAATGATAAACTCATTTTCAAAAAAATAGAAGAATATGAAAATGATAAACTCAAAAACAATAGACATTACATTATCAACAACTTAAGAAAATACTATAAATGTTTCCTTCCAAGTAATGGTTGGTAGAGAACATAAAAGATCAAGTTTTTTAAAATAAAAATTTATCTTTAAAAAAGTTAGGAAATAAAAATATAAGAGGAAAATACTTATTTATAATTTTCGGTCAACCCTTTACAAGGAAAAATGTATGTAATACTCAAATTATTAAGGATTATCAACAACCTAAGAAAAAATTTGAGAATTTCATTTTATCACTAGAGGTAAAATATGTAGATATCCTAAAGGACTAAGTTAAGAAAAATTAAATTATCTTAAGAAAATTTAAAAATAAAATTTATAAGAAAATACTCATTTATAATAACCCAAGAAATTATAGTGTTCTTTTAAACCATTTAAAGAAGAAAATGTTAAAATTCAAGTTTTCAACACCATAAGACAAGTTGTTTTATGAAAAATAATTGTTGTGACAACATCATTAAAATTTTGCATATGATATGAGTCTATATATTTATTCAAAGAATTTTTTTCAATCATATAAATATCTATTTTTACTAAAGCATATTTGGACAAAGAGAAGTTTGAAAAATCATATTCTAAGGATATTTCAACACTCGCACGCCTTATATACTTTCATCTCCTACATACTATTCTTTTAGATAATCCCAAACTTCTTTTGCTATTTTGAGATTTATGATTTTTGTGAAAATAGTTGTTGAAACACCAACAAACAAACATTCTTTTGCCTTTGATTTCTTAGTTTTTCTACCTGTGTGATTTTATATTTGGGCAATGGTAGGATTGTTTGGCAAAGGACAAACTTAATAATCCTACTCCATGGCGTCCCATAGATCTAAAGTCTCTAGGTAGGTCCCCATTCTTACTTCCCAAAGTTGATGGTTTTCTCCATAAAAAACAGGAGGAGAAATTTGTGAGAAATTAACTCCAGCTTCCATTTCATAAATCCCTTAAGAAGGAGCCCTTATACCAAATTGTTGGTCTTTAAAAAAGAGAAGCATAGAGAATGTAGGCTTAAATAAGTAAAGGAAGAAGAATTTGGGTGTAGCAAATGAATTCGATAATTTTGTTTAGCAATAATCCTTTACATTTATAATGCTAGATTAAATAGGAAAAAGATAAGATCACGAGGAGACTTATTCAAAAAGAAAAATCTCAGACAAACTAACTAACTTCTAAAAAATAGGAACAACATATTTGACCAGAATTCAAATATCTGAAAAAAAAAGAAGGATAATTTTAACAAAGTGAAAGAACTTGCTTTTTATGGAATGACTTGTAATAGAAGCATTAGGAACCATCTGAGAAGAATTTGAAGATAAACATTTATCTGTCACCAATATTTTACCTATGTCATTCTAATTAGTTCCCTACTTTCGAACAGATATTTGCTTAAGAGCTTTTTGTTTATCATTGTTTACATGCTAAATGTGGTTGGTTTTCTCTTGCTTTGATTCTTTCAAGATAGAGCTTTAACCTTAACGTAGCAACTTCATATAGTATATTACATCTCAAAACAATAAGAGCACCAATGAGGCATGCATGATTAAAAAAAGAACATATTAATAAAATCCCTTTTTGTCCATGCAAATCCAAATGCAACTATCATACTTTTTAGATGCATCACACATCATCCTTATGGAAGGCATGGACATTAACGGCCCGTTCACTTCGCTAAATGGAATAAGGGAGGAATGTCATTCTCATTTAAATAGCTATTACAATGTTCACTTGGTATAAAGGGAAAAACAAGTAATTATTAGTGTAAAAGGTAAAATATCTAAATACCCCTTGTATTTATTACAGAAATAGGATAATTGCATAGGTGTTATTTTCAAGATAAGAGTATTTATGACAAAGTTGAAAAATAGATCGTTGAATGTCAATTCATGGGTTAGAGACATGAATTACGATTCATAATTTTATTTAATAGAAATTCATTATGAATTATCATTCCTCTCAAGTGAACATCGTAATATCATCTTTACATAGGAATGAATAGTTATTCATATAAAGTGAACAGACTGTAAAGAGTGGAAAGATATGTATTGGTTCATCTAACTTAAGACATAAACTACTTTTTCCAATAATTTGTGATTTTAGGAAATTTTTTAAAATATACTTTTTAAAAAATCATATCCAACTCAATATCCACATTAAAATTTTTATAGTTTCAATAGGAAGAGAGTTTAATCTTTCTTTTTGTTCTCCTCTCTCTTTTAATAAATGTTGTAATAATCACAAACATGGTATTTAATTTTCGAAAAAAAAATATATTTTTTTTCATTTTCCAGTATAAGTGTTGAAGAGGATCCTCGAGAAATTGCAAAGTTTTCACTAGAGTAGCTAAAAGAGATAAACCCAAAATTTTAAGAAAAGTAATGTGTTGGAAGGTGGATATTGTAGAGTATATAGAGGATGGAAACACATTTGTTGTTTCCATAATACTGTCTTATTTCTGTCTCAACAAATGAGTATTTGACACGTGTTTTGAAATGATAATTATTGTTTTCATTATTTTAGAAACTTTTTATTTTTTTACACTTGTCAAATACTCATTTGCTGGGATACGGATGAGACAGTATTATGGGAACGGCAAATTCTCATGACATAGGACCACCCATCTTCTAGCAACACTGTCCATTGATCGTGTGTCAAATGGGATTGTGGACCATATACGGTACCACATGTGTACAATATACATTCCCACTTACTTATATGGCACATCCTCAATGGAGGGTATTGTCAAAGATAAGATGTCAAAAACCACTTATCTTTTTTATAGATGGATGCCCGTACACACATAGCTATCATATAATCCTAGTAGTTTCTTTTACTAAAATAAAATGAATGTATGTAACTATTAAGGTTATGATAGAGATAGAAAAATTTAGGACGAAATACATCTGTCCATTGTGTGGGTAATCAAAATATCTACATATCAATTAGCAAACTTGATCAAAGTACCTGCAGATAATCAGTAATCAAGAGAAAAAAATAAAGAGAAGCATGCACATTAATACGCATACCATTAGAAAGGATAAATTATAATTGAATTGAAATTTAATCTGTTACAATGAAAAAGTAAGCAAAATATGCATCTATAAAAGAAGGTTTTCATGGTAAAATGACTTGTAATTGAGTGGCATGAACACTATTTTCTATCCACATCGATCTAGATTCGACTTTCCCACCATAAAACTGAACAATAGATAGCTATATCTGGAGAAAAAAAGTAGATAAATAAATAAGAAAAAGATGCGTATATGATGAAAGCAATAAGTCAACACAGATAAATCATTTTCTACTTTCCTGTTACAATAATCAGTGTAAGCAAAAACATTAGACATAATAAAAAGTATGGTGCTCAATTTCCGAATAATGAGTTTTTCATTTTATAGTGCCAGTTCTGAAGAAGATCGTGGAGAAAACACAAAATTTTCACTAGATGAACTAAAAGCAGCAGCACAAAATTTTTGGAAGAGTAGTGCGTTGGATGAAGACAAAGGCAGATCTGGTGGTGGGTTATATAAACGACGTCTAACGGATAGTACTCTAGTAGCAATAAAAAGATTGGTAAACAAAGGAGAATTCTAGGAGAGCATTTCAAAAGAGAAGTTGAGATGGCAAGTTTGGTGCCATTGCATCCAAACATACTGCATTTAAAGGGAGTTTGCACGTCAGTAGAAGAGCGTTTGCTTGTATATCCTTTGATGGTCCATAACAATCTAGGTTCTCATCTATATCAAAAGCAAGGACTATCAACCACTTGATTGGATGATCCGTAAGCGAGTGGCACTAGGACTGTAAGAGGAATTGCTCATCTGCACCATCATTCTAAGCCTACGATCATTCATGAAGACATTTCAGCATCAAATATATACTTGAATAAAAATTTCGAAGCTGTTCTAGGAGATTTTGGCTTAGCTAAAATAATGAAGGAGGATGTTGATGTTGGCGTTTGTGACCCGTTTTCAGTAGCCGTTTTTCGTAGTCAAATATATAATGAATGAATATTTGACTATACATTTATTATTCATTCATTATACATTTAAGAGTCATAATTTTGTTATTTGTATAATGAATAAATATTTGACTACATATTTATTATTCATTCATTATACATTTAAGAGACATAAATTTGGCATTTATTGTCGGCTAGCTGTATACACATATAAATATGTGTTTTGTTTAGGCTTTGTACGAGAGTGAGAAAATGAGAGAGTTTTGATTTGTAATTTATTACTCTCTCTCTCTTGTACTCCATTATCGACATATAGTGAATTCTCTCGCCTCTGAACCACATCAAATTCAACTCGTTTGACATTAAACACTCAACAAGGAACTAGTAGAGTTTTATAAAAGCCCGGTTTTTTAAAATTGTGTAGTTTAGAGTATCTACTAACCAAAGTTGGAAAAATAAAGTGTGAACCAAAAATCAAATGGGTGGTTTGACTTCTAGTTTAGCTACTGGTTTACGTGAAAAACCAAAAATTGTAAGTTCGAGGGCTACTATTTTAAAACCTAAATGGTTATCTAGGCTTTTTATAAGCTTAAGAAACTTTGAACATATGAACTAAGGACTTTATAAGGAGAAAAAACTAATTTGAAATTTTCAAAAAAAAAATAGTTTTTATTTGTTTTAAAAAGAGTTCATATATACAAATATTTTTTTTAAATACCTAAAAGTTTGTTCTTTTTTTTATTGTTGTGACCACCTATCAGGCTCCTATGTATCCACTAGCCAGAATTGGATCCCCATAGTTCATTTTTTATTTTTGTAAAACTTTAGTATGTTGGTCTATTTTATTTTGAAAAGTTGTCAAGTTTAAGTTATTTAGCTTATTTGATTTTTATTAATTCCTAAAAAAGTCCTAAGAAGATATAATTTTATTTCCTATTCATGAAAACTCCTAAAAAGATACTAATTTTTTGGAAATCCCCATTTATTGCTTTTGATAATTTAGAAAATAGCTAAGTGATAATATCTATATAGGATAATGAAAAGACTTTATTTACTAACAAGTATCCCCATATATAAGAAAAGGCAAAAAGAGTAAAAACATCTTCGTTCTTTTTATAAGATATTTCCTTTTTTTAGTTTTTGTTGAGATGATTCAATATGCATCAGATCTAGTTAAGATGGGCAAAACAAAATTCATTTACAAGGAAACTATCAATATTTCTAAATCTATCAAATGTACCAGTCAATTCCATCAAAACTTTATGACATATTGAATAGGACATATATCAACTATTTATAGAAACCATCTGATCATATCAAAATTAAAAAACAAGATGTAATAGCATAATCTTATATTATGTCTATTTATTCTAATGTGTCATGTCCATTTTTACAAAAGATCCAGTAATGTGAAACAATACAACTTAATCATGTGTTCAAGTGTAAATTTTAGCATCCATGAGATCTGAATCTATACCTAATTTTTATATACAAATTTAAATCCTAAATTTTATTCACAAGATTTTATAAACCTAATTAATTTAGTATGTACAAATTCAATGTTTACCTATGTCATAATAATTGCAACATACCAAACGTAGCATAATAGATAAAACACGAAACATAACAAACATATAATACAATCATGTATTGACACAATATATTATATGCTTGTATTTATCCAATGATACGTATATCATATGGTCTGCTTAGAATTGCATACCATATGATAACATATAATAAATTCTGCTCTATATATGAAACAACCCAGCCCTTAGGGTGCTTAAGGGCAAGGTTATTCTACTACACACATCGCCTCCAAGCGACATGTGTAAGGTTTCGGATAACTAGATGAGTTTGCTAATCATGTTTTAGTTGTGATATTGTGATTAGGCTCTTTAACAAAACCATAATGTATCAAAAGGCAATTTACCAACAATTTAGAAACTATTATATCAACACGTAGAAAAGTGTTTTAAGAAAGAGAAAAATGAAAATTTAAAGTCTAAAATAGCTTAAGATAGCAACCATAAAAGGGGAACTGGCTTAACCCGGTTACAACTTTTGGTGCTCGACCCAAAAGTAGTAAAGTAGCTAATAGTCATCCATTAAAATAAAACATGAAATTTCATATAGTTTTTCTCAAATTTATATAGCCTTCGACTCATCTATACTACTCTCCATACTCGTCGGTCCCATAGCCCATGTAGTCATAATGAAGGTCTACGAAGTGATCATTCCCGATAGCTAAAATAGCAAAAAAAAAAAGAGTGGCGAGCCCAACATACAGTAATTAAACACATACACGCATGTCATGCATGCCTCGACTAATGCAACAAACACAAATTAAGTTTGATTAAGTTTAAGACATCAACCAAGTATTCCCAGCATCCCAGAAATACAAACATGCACAAGAGTACGCAAGACTCCTGTTGAACAAAAGGGATAGGGTTACTTTAGTGGATCACGCACTAAAGAAGGGGGGTTCAATAAGTCCTTAGAAATTATCGGAAAGAAAAGAAGGAAATTGTCTCATCTGGGTCATATCCTCACAGGTTGGCATCGATGAGCACGGTCCATTGTGATTCTTTATACAGGGCCCTATTACGTCATGTAGCTTGTCATAGCTTCATATCTACTCTTGGTCAACTATCTGATCTTGAAAATTTCCATATCCACTACCCA
Source organism: Combretum micranthum (assembly GCA_024138025.1). Lineage (NCBI taxonomy): Eukaryota > Viridiplantae > Streptophyta > Magnoliopsida > Myrtales > Combretaceae > Combretum > Combretum micranthum. Next base: position 1,419,032 of record JAMXBD010000117.1, on the reverse strand, counting down.
ATGAGCCTAAACCACGCATCTGTGGCGACCTAAGTGCATAAACTACCACATCATCTCGAAGTTGAGATCAGACTCATAACCTAGTCTGAAGGTGCTACTCCTAGAGTAAGCAGCCAAGCAGCAACCAACACTCAATTGAGCCAAGTTTAAATTCTTAGTCCGGTTATTAATGCTATTCTAGCAAGCAACATGTAATTACTACGTACCTATTGGTCGATTTGTTATCCTTTTCCAAGCTTGAAATTCTATAATTGTTCATAATTGAAATTAGGAATTAGTTCAAGTTTTACTACTTTCATTTAATTTGTGTTGTTTGTTACATCTAGGTCTCTTTGGTTTAACCATATCTACTCAAAATAATGTTTAAAGGGTCATTCATTTCATTTAGCCAAGTTATCTAGTTAATTATGTAGGTTAGGGTCGATTTTGGAGCTTATGTTAACCAATTCTTAGTGTGGGTCTTGACTATAGACCTTTCAAGAATAGGTTCCTATAGTCCATTGATCTCATTTAATTCTTAGTAACCTACTCTAATTATTACGTATGAATTACTTTCATTTATACGAAGCATTTGGACTTAATGTGTTTAGATGATGTACGTCATGAATAAGGTATCAATACTTGCTAAGTATGTATTTTGAAGGTCTTAGAAGGTTACTTAAGGTTAAGGGGAGGATTTGGATCATGTTTTGTTCTATTTAGAGAAGGATCGAAGAAGGAAAAAGGGACTAACAAGGAGCATGGCTAGTACATAGGAGGATGTACCACCCTATGTTTTGGCATACGGAAGGATGTATTCGTTGTGTTTAAAGCATGTTTCTTCTTTGTTTAGGGGTCAGAGAGAAGCATAGGGGGAAACACGGCTACATGTATCTTCCTCTATTCTTATGGGCTTACGGCATTTCTAGATCACAAAGAAGCACGGGGAGAACATAGCTACATGCATCTCCCTATGTTCTTTTAGGTTTCAAAACATTTTTAGAAACAAAGAGAAGCATGAGGGAAACATGACATCCTGTTCCCATCATGCTTTTCTAGGTTTCACGTTTTCCTTGCATTTTGTGGATCGGAGAGAAGCACAACATGTACATGACCTCATGTACCAGTCATGCTTTTCTAGGTTTGGGGTATTTTGCATTCAAACTTGATTTTTGTCAAAAACATGTTTTTGAATAAATTTTGGTGATCTTAAAGATATCATACAGCTGTATACAAGACTAATCTCATTTATTTTCATTTCCCATTTTTAAAACATGATTAGATCAAATTGAAAGCCTAAATCTTTTAGTTTTGACAGTAACTAGCATTTTCTTCATGTTTCTCTGAAATTTCCAAGAAATTTCATGTACAACCCTTTATTTAACTTCATCTAACATCAACTACACCAAAATCCATCACTTACAACATATTCTAACAAAACCCAACCTTCAAATTACACCATTTAACACTACCATAGCAGACCCAACTCTGAAACTATCATAATATCATGAAAATAAGTTAGTTTTGATGTCTTACCTCATTCCAAACCATAGTTTTCGCTTGCATTAACTAGCAAGGGAATTTAAGATTCCTATAACACTCTAAAACTCAATTTCCTGACACTCCAAACATGTATCAACTCACCTATATCTGTTTTCATGCTTAAAATGCTAAAATACTCATATTACAATATCTTAAAATCTCATGCTTACCTTGACACAAATTTTCTAGTGATTGTGGGTCTTCTTCCTCTTCTAACACCACTTCATTTTCTCCATTTTCCTCATGTAAAAGACATCACCCGGGTTAATTAGTGCTATACTTTGCTAATTCTACTTGTATAGCATTAGAAAGAGGTTAAGGTTTTAGAGAACCTTACCTTAGGTTTTTGGAGGGTTTCAAAAAGGAAGGATGCAGAAAAGAAAAGAATTATTTATATGAGGAGAGGAAAAGGCAGAATTAAAGTTTTAGACAAGAGGAGAAGGGATCTCTTTTCAGGATTTTTGCCACATGACACGATTTGATGCGTCTAAATTTTACATATGTAAGACCATTAGCACGTTTTAAACATTTTAGGGTTTTAAATTAACCTCTTAGGCTAATAATGATTTAAATATATCAACCAAGTCTAATTTATTTACTATTTAAAATTTTTAATAGGCATAAGTTCCCAATGAAGGGTAAAATTGTAATGTTGCAAAATCAAAGCTTTTAACGACATTGTTTTGATTTGAAGCTTCAATATGGTAAATGATGGTGGATTTGGCTTTGTGGTCGCGATTCAGTAGTTTTGTTTCGTCGTCAACTAAGAGTAGATTGTGAGTCAAAGAAGATGCCTTGCAATTCTAATTGTTGTTATATTCTGCACGATTTGGTTCACCATGCCCAATATGGTTGGATTCATTACTACAGCTCCAATAGGTCTGCGTTAAAACTGTCAATTCAAGTCATGATTTCAATGCAAATTATAATCATGACTTGAACTTATGATTTTAAGTCATATTTTAAAATTATTTATACATACTTTTTTTTTTTTGGAATTTTTTTAGTATGCATTTTTTTTTTCATTTACCCAATTTTAGACGCAAAACCTATTTGTAACAATAGGGTATAAAATATCCTACATAACTTATAAATTTTTCTATCCTTCCATAAATTTCAAGTTTATCTGGTATTAAAAGAGTTATGCATGCGCACGCGCCCACACACACACACATATCCGATATCACAAGTTTTTCCACATGTAAAACTTATAGTTGTTATAGTAAAGCATTGATGGAACTTATCACAAAATTTGTGATATTTAAATATATCTATATATATTTTCCTCATTAGTTATTTAAAGTTATGTGATATGATTTATGATAAAAAGGAAAAAAATAAAACCAATGGTACCCCGTGGACTAAGGAAAAAGGAAAGAAAAGAAAAAGAAATGTGAAGTGCATAAGAGATATAGCTTTAATAGAATAAACTTAGCAATACTACTCATCTAATGAATAATGGAAAAAAAAAAAAAAAAAAGGAGAGTTTGAGACGCTGCTTAGATTATCTATAAAGGTTTCACCTTGAAGGTATACTCTTTCATTTTTCTTTCTAAAATTTTTATTATCCCAAAAAATATAGATTTTTTTTCCATGCATTTATGATTGTCATCTAATATACTAGGTTTTCTAGATTTTAAATGCTATATATATTATAGTATCAGTTTCTGTGTAGATGAGGGATATTAACTATTAGGACCTTATACCCATAGCTCGTCCTATAAGAGCATGTGTTTAGATAAATCTATACCTAAAATTTCCATGTGACCATCGATGTCCATTCTTAACCTACATGTTGCAGGTGGTAAATCACCGGTAGAGGTAATGCTGGAGCATTATTGACTCGCAAACATAGGATGCAGTCAGTGGAGCACTAGGGGTTATCAGCGTAGCTAATTCGATGCTTAAGTTAGTTGGTGAGCTTAAGAGAGTAAAACATTATAAAATACCCAGTCATATAACATGCCCATACCTTTGAGGGTAGGGGTCTATTTATAGGCTTTGATCATTGAAATGATTATTTTATAAACAAGTTAAAAATCCAATACTTATTCTCTCAGATGATCACATTAATGGCAAGTATACCAATCTTTTTTATAATATAGCAATTAAATATCGTGCATCGTTCCTCAAGGATCTCTTTCAATTATTAGTAATCACTTTAATCCTATTATCTAACCTAAAAATATCAATTATCTCAATTATTATCTTTAACTAATTATTATAACTAATTAATCAATGTCAAGATTTCTATTCTTTTTTTTTTTTTTTGCCGGAAACAAATTACTTTTCTTTAAAGTATCATATTCACAACTTACTTTAACCCTTCAAATTACCACTACTTATCATGTAATTTTCACCTTGTGAAGGTATTTCAATTCATTGATTATCTTCTAGAACCATAGAATTCCTCTATTAGTTTAATATCTTTCTCAAGATTAATAAACTCTCCTCCTAGATTAGTCTGTTGAAATCTCTTTCAATTAACAAAAATCTAGAAATCACATTAAAGAACAATGGATCTCTTATTAGAACTAAAACATAACCATAGATCTTAAATCTAATCGGAAAGAATTATGGTACCCTATCTCTAGGTGTGCATGCAATCCTTTTCATCAATGCAAGATCTATTCATATAAGTAATTTCTCAATTATCATATACAAAATCTGATAATTAAATCAATATGCTAGTAAATATCAATTTAATTACAATAAAAACACAAATATGAATTCAAGAAACTAATCTATTATTGAAAACTAATAAATCTCAATTACATAATTAAGTAAGGCTCTTCTAAGGCTAGAGCAGTTACTCTCTACTCTTCCATAGATAAAACAATCAAACCACAAATTCTAGAAGAATAAAGAAACATAAAAAAAAAAAAAAAACCTTATCATGATCTTCAATAATCTCTAATGTTGCAAATATTTAATAACATAGCAATCTTGAATATCTTCTTTATTGCTACTCTAAGAATTCTTGATCTCTTAAAATAGCTCAAAGTGAAAAGATGGCAAAAGTTGTATCTAGTAGAATTCAAATCTTCTTTATATATAACCCTTGTAAATCTCCTTCTCAGTCTTACTTTCCTTCTTGAAATAGCACTCTGTCCTTTATTTTTTTCTCTCTCTCAAACATTAAGACAAAGTTTATCTCATATCTTGACCATATATTCTTCAATTAATTTTGGATAGCGTTGAAAAGATACATCTTTAGGTTTAACACAAGTCATGTACTCACTCATGTAGTCTAGAAATGCCTATTTCAAGCACAAAATCACCTCTTACATGAACCTAGACACGGATTGTGTTCTCATTCATGTGGCACACACACGATTCTATGCATCACTTATGTTCTCTCTTGTGTAATACATTTCCTACACAAGCTAGCTTGTATTCTCTCTTATGTAGTCTACACTTTTCTATCTTTCTTCATCTTGTACAAAACTTGCTTTAACTTATCAAAAATCCTCTCTTAAGCACAAATAACCTACCAAAACCTAAATCAATAATTAAACTATTTAAGTACCTTTTTCTTGTAATTATTCACAAAAATTAATCATTAAAACTCTAAATATCCTTCTTAATTAAAGGTTAAATTACAAGTTATTAGTCAAACCTCAATTAAAGGCCCACGAGATCTTGTTCCATATGGGTTAGAACGTATACGAAGGTAGGTGATCTCGGACATAATGTGGTCTTCACAAGGAATGGATGTGGCCAAGCATGGAGCTAGTCTCCCATGGAGATTGGAGTGAGAAACAAAGGTATTGTCCTCATTGTATAAAGCTAATGTGATAGCAATCGAGAAGCCAAGGTCCTCATCACATCGAGGTCCTTGTAGAGCTCCAATACAAGGCCAAGGTCCTCATGCGATTGTGGTCTTATGGGCTAGAGGCCCTTAGGGAGCTTCTTGGACCAAGCTCTTAAAGGCCTCTTCTAGCCCCATTAGCCTATTAAGTTGATGTTAAGTTCACTAGGTGATAAGTGTTTAAAGACCCTTATTATTCACATTGTTTAGATATAATATTATATTAACTTAATGTGCAATATTAAAGGAAAAGACACTTATTGGGTCAAAATGTCAATTTAGGAACAAAGGAAGATATTGTGCCTAATGAAGATATTTGGATGAGTTAAGAGAGATTTTAAAGAAGAAATAGGCAATTGGAAGATTTACAACATACATGACCTTTCCACACAAGCTATCCAGAACACTAATGTAGGAGACAAAAAGTGACCAATGAGTATTCTCAAAGTGCACTAAGAAGCTAAACAAGCCATGCAACATGCTTACATAGAGGATTAAAAGTGGACAAAAGTGATTATTGAAGTATACGATCTATCTACACAAGCCATGCTCGTGGTCGTAAGGCCTCATATTTCAACATTTTCACTATTTTGCATTCTAAATGAGCTTTGAACACGATCATGGAGGATGCGCGTATAAGATCAAATTTGCCTTTTCCTATAAATAGCACTCATTGCTCATCTTTATATATATATATATATATATTTCTTTATTCTTAGAAACCCTAGAGAGAATTTTAGAGTAGAGAAATATAAGAGCTCATTAGAGATCATAAGAATTCATCTCTAAGGGTTGTAATCATGACTCTTTACTATTTTTCCTTATTCTATCATTGTATTTCTTATTCTATAGAAAAATACACCAAAGGTCTCGAGGAACCTTAACCTTAATGTAGAGTTGGAGTATTTTGTTAATGGAAGCTTATGTTCCTTTGAATCTATTCATGTGTTTATATTTATCTTCATTTACTACATGCATAGTATTAGGTCGTTGTTTGATTATTATTGATTTAATAGACAGATTGATTTATGAGATAGATCTAGCATGAGCAAAGAGGTTTGAATGTGACTCTAAACATAGATCACATGAACATTTTGCATAAGGATTAAATCTTTTTAAGGAATCAAGAATTTAATGCAATTTTGTATGCATCTAATAACGAAAGACATATCCATTAGACATATAGGTTTAGAATTCAATTATTTTGAAAGAAAGATTGATGAAATTAGGGATTCTGCAGTTCAAGAACTTAAACAACCCATTAATAAATGTTTTATAAGGAACTGGAAATAGTGTTAGTGTAGATCATGATTGGGGGTAGTTTTGTGATATGATATTCTTAGAAACATTGACACTCACTTTTTCTAGGGTTAATTAATTAATTAGTTGCTTAAATATATCAATATCACTCGGATTACATTAGCTAGATAGTTGAATTAAGGTAACTATTAGTAAATACAGGTCCTGGTGGAACAACTCCTGTGCTTACATCGGTACTACAATCAATAGATACACTTGCTTAATATTAGTCACATAGTAAGAATAGGGTTTTAATTTAATTTGATTTATTGTGATTGAAAAGTCTACATCAAGTTTTTAGCACCATCTCACACCTAAAGTCTACTAGTTTAGCTAAATATTGTTTTCTATATCTATATATATATATATATATACATATTGGTTATTCACTTTATTAAATGTGTTCTAAAGTTTTCTTAACCATGTAAACTATGAATTGAATGGGATTTATGTGTTTGTATTGTAGAGATGATCATGAGTACTATGAATGTCCCAATCCATATTATTATCCCTCTAACTCATTTTATACAAATGCATTCTTCCCTATGGCTCCTTATCAAGAGCTTGCAGATACCAACCCTATGACTCTCAATGATATGATTTGTAGGAAGCGTGGTGGTAAACGCTAGACTTTTGAATGTCAAAATTAGAGAGATGTCCAACATTTTTTCAACACTCACATTACGACCATACTCCAGTCACATTAACCACATCATCTTCCTCCTTGGGCCATACTAAAAAGGATCCTTCAGCAAAATATATTTTGGAAAGGATCATTGATTCAAGATATAATAACTTAGACTTGTTTGGTAGGATGATGCAAGCACTTTTTGAAGCAGACTCATGGCAATCTTGTGCTCCTATTCTTTAGAAACTCATAAGCTTAGAAGAATTGGCGACTTTTCTAAGACCATCTCAAGAGTAGGTATCCAGTTTAATTTCTTTAGAAACTCTTGGGAGACATAAGAAAGTAAATAAGGGGATAATTATAAGTCCTTCTGATGCATCCGACGAAAATGATCTAGATATACAACTTAAGGAATCTATAAAAGCTAATGATGAGTTGGCGGAAAATAAATTTGCAAATCATAGGGTAAATCTAAATTGTCATGAAAATGAGTTAGGGTCTATTAAGGAAAGGGATAAATATGAGGAGACTAATGAGTTATATCTTAATTCTTTCCCTCTTGCTTCAATCCTTGTGAACATGAATCTAGAGGATATTCCTCGATTTACACCAAAAGAAGAGATGTTTAGAGAGATTGAACACGAGATAGAAACTGAGGATATCAATTTCTCTCCATTTGTTGAGTTAACTTCGAAATATGGGAGTGGAACACATTCCCATGGGATTCAAGTGGAAAGGTTAACATCAAGCTGATGACTTTATTTAAAACACAATGCTTCATGAGAAGCAACCCATGTCTAAGATAGATACATCTCATTTCTTTTTCTTAGTTTATTTTTTTTTTCATCACTATCCTAAGTCTTTGCTTTGTATACTGTAGGTGCATGCACTAAAATTCATGAAAGGGAGTGATTTTCAAGCTTAAAGTGTGGGAAAGAACAAATTTATACATTAGTTTTAAGTCAAGTATTCAAGGTATAAATGGTAAGTTTTCTCAGTATAAACCATTGCTAAACGCAACCTGTGTTAGCATGGTCGAGTATGCCTTAACCACCCCTCATATAAATACCTAATTTTCCTATACTCCCTCATTTAACCCTATAATAGACTTATAATCTATTCTCTATTTTTGGCATGTATTTTAATGAGCGCTCCAAGTGAGTAGACTTTTTGTTACTATTTTGATGATGATGCAAGACTTTTAGGATAGACTAACTTCTAGCTATCTTTTTGTTTTCCTTTTTCTATGATTTTGTGCAGCATAAACTTCTATTGGGCTCTCATCTACATGACTTGTCACTGCAAAATGCTACACTTGCATGACTTCCTGATGATTTGCTATGTTTTTAATCTAAAACCGGGGAAGTGTCAGTTCCTTTTCTTTTTATTTTCTTTCTTTTTGTTCCTTCTTGGGGTTTATCTGCTTTAGTAGACATTGAGGGCAATGTCTCATTTTAAGTGTGGGGAAGGGGTAATGTAGAAAGATTAAGTTAAGTGGTCTGGTTTTATATTTTAATGAATTATGCACTTGTATTCAAAAGTCCCTCACTTATGTTATATGATTTGTGAAGAATTTTGAAAATCCTAAAATTATACTCATTAATTCTTTATTGATTTTATCATTTAAGGATTAAAAGTAACTTTGTGTTTTACTCTCTTACTTTGAATTTGGCATAGCTAGTCAAAATTGTATGATGAAATCTAAGTGATGCAAACATACTTACTATTTAATGATGGAATTTAGAGTTTAGAAGTAGATCAAAGTCCTTAGTTAAAAGTTAAGTGTTTATGTTTCTAAGCTTATTGAGTTTTATATTTTCTTTGCAAAAATTTTGAGAGCTCACTTAATCTCTAGTGAAAGGGCATATTAAGTTTATCGCTTGGTAATTCTTCTTACAATAATTTTTTTTTAATTATTTGATTAGTTGATGTGCTTAACTAATAATACAAAAGCTTAGTTAGTATAGGTGGGCTTTAGTCCGTCAGAAGAGTGAAGTTTGACCCCGCTACTAACAAAAAAGTTGACAAGAAATAGAGAGGGAAAGAAATTAAAAAATGCCGGCAAAAACTCATCTAGAGTAAATGGAAAAGAAGGAGGCAAAACCTTCCCCTTTGCAAATTTAAAAAAGAAAAAAGTAGAAAATTTTTAAAGAGGTTTAAAGAGGAAGATCCAGGGGAAAAATAGATGCAAAATACTATCACTTTTGATTAGTGTTCTTAGAGAAGTGGTTAAAAGCAATATATACTCTTAAATAGGTGGTTGAAGTGTAACTAGGTCTCTTTTGCTTTGCTTGGCTTTGTGTCTACTTCGTAACTTTAGAAGCCATGATTGAATGGTGAGGGTAAAGTTTGAATTACCTAAATTAGTTTTAGAATTTTGACCTTGATATGCTAAGTATAGGTTTGAGTGAAAGACACAAAAGTTTAAAGTTGTTATGATCTAAAATGAAAATTTTAATGCTATTATATGATTTGAACTTCCATTGAATTTTTTTAGTATAATTAAGGTTGATTTCTTTGTTCTTAATTATTTACTTAAAGACAAGCAAATAGTTAAGTGTGGAGAAGTTTGATAAGTGTCCAAAGACCCTTATTATTCACATTGTTTAGATATGATATTATATTGATTTTATGTGAATTATTAAAGAAAAGGACACCTATTGAATTAAAATGTCAATTTCAGGAACAAAGGAAGATATTGTGCCTAATGAAGATATTTAGGTGACTTAAGAGAGATTTTAATGAAGACATAGGCAATTGGAAGATTTACAACAAACATAACCTTTTTGCACAAGTTGTGCAGAATACTGGTGTAGGAGATAAATAGTGACCAGTGAGCATTCTTAAAGCACACAAGGAAGCTACACAAGTCGTGTGACATGCTCATGTAGAGGATTAAAAGTGGATAGAAGTGATTATTGAAGTACAAAGTCTGTCTGTATAAGCCATGCTTGTGGTCGTGCAACCTTAGATTTCAATGTTTTCACCAGTTTACCTTCTACATGGGCTTTGAACACAGCCTTGTAGGATGCCCGTACAAGACCAAATTCACCTTTTCCTATAAATAGCACTCATTACTCATCTTTATACATACATATCTTTATTCTTAGAAACCCTAGAGAGAAAAATATATGTTTTTGAGTGGAGAAATGCAAGAGCTCATTGGAGATCACAAGACTTCATCTTTAAAGGTTGTAATCATAACTCTTTACTATTTTTCCTTATCCTACATTGTATTTCTTATTCTATAGAAAAATAGATCATTACACCCAAGGTCTTGAGGAACCCTAACCTTAATGTAGAGTTGGATTATTTTGTTAATGGAAGTTTATGTTCATTTGAATATATTCATGTGTTTATATTTGTCCTTGATTTAATACATGCATAGTATTAGGTCATTGTTTGATTTTTGCTTATTTAATTGAAGGATTAATTGATGAGATAGATCTACGATGAGTAGAGAGGTTTGAATGTGACTATAGACATAGCTCGCATAAATTTTCTACATAAAGATTAGATCTTTTCAAGGAATCATGAATGCTAATGCAATTTTATATGCATCTAATAATGAAAGACATTTCCATTAGTATATAGGGTTAGAATTTAATAATCTTGAAAGAGAGATTGATGAAATTAGGGATTTATGTAGTTCGAGAAATTAAACAACCCATTAAAGAAAGTTATATAAGGAACTAAAAATAAGGTTAGTGGTAAAGCAAGATTAGGGGAAATTTTGTGATTTGATATTCTTTAAAGCATTGCCACTCACTTTTGCTAAGGTTAATTAATTAATTAGTTGCTTAAATATATTAATATCACTCAAATTATATTATCTAGGTAATAGAATTAAGATAACTACTAATAATTACAGGTCCTAGCAGAACAACCCCTGTGCTTATACCGATACTACAATCGATAGGCACGCTTGCGTAGGATTAGTTGTATATTAATAATAGGTTTTAATTTAATTTGACTTATTGCGATTGAAAAGTCCACATCACTAGGCTATATCCAAATATTTTCTATTAACACTACCCGATCAAGTAGTATACAGGTAAGTATCCTACACAGTAGGTTAAGTGCTCACCTCTAATATTTAAGGCCTTTCCATGTCAAATTTTTTATTTCAAGAAATAAAATCTATTTTTTTTTTCCTTTATAAAGCTATTTGTTAATACAAAAAGAAGAAGAAAAATCATTAAAAAAAATTATCCAAAAAATTCTATTTTATAAATCTCATTAAATTTTTTCAATTAAGAAGTGTGCTAAGTTTGGTTTTAAGTGTTTTCAAAATCTCAACTGTTATTTGGACCTAAATTTACCCCTAAATATTTTATTTAAGATAAGCTATGATTTTCTTATTTAATCACTCCCTTATTGTACAATTTTGTTTAATTTAAGAACCCATTTTATGTATAAGATATTATTATAGTGCATCATTGTACTCTTTCAAAGATAATCCTATAAATTAATTCATTTGAATATAAAATAATAAGGTTATAGTTTTCTAACTTGAAATATAGAAAGCCAAATTAAACTACAATAACCTCTTATAAGAAGTCCTTAAACAAAGTTCCTATTCTTGTGAAACTAACTTAAGAATAAGGGGCTTATGTTTCAAGAACTCCTCAATAAATCACATCATAGGTAAGCTTATACTTTCTTGCAATTTTGTTATCTTAGTAAAGAACTATAAGTCCTTATACTATCAGTGGATGTACTTAAAATGACTGTGCACATACAATGAATGTGGTTGTTATATAATACATTTGTTGAACTTGCTTTTTTTATGGTAATGCTCTCTTTACAATGAATTGTTGTGGTGCTACCACTACGTAATCACAATTTTCTTGACTAATAATCTTATTCAACCTCTACAATTGGACATGCACTTCGTCCTAACATATGGCATTTCCATTTCCATTAAATATTGGCTTTTAATATATGACATTTCCACTCCCATTAAATATTGGCTATTAATGAGGAACAAGAGGTTATCTTCTTTTAACCTTATTGAACTAACTGTTAGAAGAAGAAATATAGGTTAGAAGCTATCAAAGAAATTTTCCAAATTGATTTTTGGGTGGACAAGGGGTCCATTTCATGATCGTTGTTGGTAAATAGAATTTGAGAATATTTGGGAATTGTAGAAATCCGATTTTACTCAAGGACAAAAGCTTCAATTTATATAGAAAATTTTGAATATGAAATGTAGAATAATTTGCTACATGTTGTCATAATCTTAATTGAAATTTATTTGCCTAGTAAAATAGGTGTAAAGTCATTAATTGAAATTTATTTGCCTAAATAACAGCACAAAATAAAACAAATGCTGATAGCATCAAAATCATAGTAGTCAATACTCCTCCTTGGCTTTGAAATTGCACACGCCAAGCTTTTGCCTCAAGAATTCATATCTAAGTTTAGGAAATGCACTTATTAGAATGTTAGCACGTTGATTTTCTATTCTATAGTGGATCAACTGCACTTCCCCTTCCTTTTGGACATCTCTTAGAAAATGAAATTTTACTTTAAAGTGCTTTGTTTTGCCATGGAACATAGGATTATTGGCTATTGAAATCCAGCTTGGTTATTTGCAAATATCCATGTGCTTTTTTCCTACTCTAAATATATGTTTGTTAGAAGTTTTCTAAGCCAAACTGTTTGGTTTATAGTTGCAGTCGCCACCATAAACTCTGCTTCAACTATGGAACGTGTTATAATTTCTTGGTTTTTTTAGCACTAAGAAAAAAATATAGAACCAAAGCTAAAATAGTAACCTGAGGTGCTTGAGATGCCATGTACACATCCAGCCTAATACATATTTAAATAAATATGGAAACTAAAATTTTCAAGTTAACTTAACATTATTCAATAATCATTTTTTTAACATATCTAATAATTCTTTTTGTTGCTTGTAAATGGATTTTACTAGCACAATTCATGTACCTTGATAACAAACTTACTGGCATGCATGATATCTGGCTCGGTTGCAATCAAGTGCATCAAATAACCTATTAAGCCCCTGTATAAGCTTTCATCAATCCTTTTAGCTTCATCTTCTTTGCAGAACTTCTCTTTTTAGTTCATTAGAGTTGCAACTAGCGTGCACTCTTCCATATTAAATTTCTTATGGACATCTTTTGCATATTTTTGTTAACACATAAAAATTCCATGTTGCTTTTGTTGTACCTAAATTCCAAGGAAATGTCATCTTGCCAAGATCTATCTTCCCAAATGAATCTTTCATGTATTCTTTAAATTTGTCAATCAACTTCTTTCTACTTCCTATCACAAAAAAGTCATCAACATAAAGAGACACCACAAGTATTTCATCATCAATTTTCTTGACACAAAGTAAATTCACTTAAGCATTTTTTAAAGCCTAAGTTCACAAAGTGTGCATCAATTCTGTTGTACCAAGACCTTGGCAACTATTTTAATCTACAATGGGCCTTTTTCAACTGATATACCTTCTCTTCCTTTCCTTGAAAAGCAAACCTTATGGTTTCTCCACAAATATTTCTTCCTTTAATTACCTATTTAGAAATGTCAGACGACTAAAGCAAATGTTTTAGAAAAATCCACCCCAAACATTTGCACATACCCCTTGACAACAACCATTCTCTTATACTTATTTACAAAACCATTAGAATTAAGCTTAGTTTCTATAAATCCACTTTACACCTATAGTTTTCTAATCTTTTTGTCTATTTATATGCACCCAAGTTTGGTTTTTCTTAATCATGTTGAGCTCCTCTTTTGTTGCAACTACCTATTTTTTATCAATTGCAACTTCATCAAATCCCACAAGCTTCATTAAAACTACATTAAACCTTTGATAGACATCTAAAAGTAACCAAGTACCTCTAACAGGTTCATCACCTACATCATGATTCTCCTTGTGAAGCTCAGTCTTATATTATCATACTCCTAGCTCTAGCTATCTAACTCTTGGAATCAGACATCTCTACTAAAAATTATTTTATTGCTTTCTAGTAAATAGATTATGTAGGCTTTTGAGCTTGAGTTGTAGCCTCAAAAATTCCAAGTTTTGCCCTTTTTTCCAATTTATCTCTCGTAACCTAATGAATGGAAGAGAAACACAAGCAACCAAAAGTTTTTAGATCAATAAAATCTTATTTGTAACCATACCATGCTTCAAAAGGGGATTTTTTTTTTTTAAGTAAAGCTTTTTTTGGGAGCCAATTTAGTAGATAAACAATTTTGTTTGCCACGTCAACCTAAAATTACTCTAGTAGTCCTTTGTCATGATGTAAACACCTTGTCATCTCCATAATTGTCTTGTTTTTCCTCTCCACCACACCATTTTGCTATAGTATGTAAGGTGCAATCAACTAATGTGCTATACCTACATCTTGACAAAATTTGTTAAATTTTTCAAAGGTGTATCTATCCCTATTGTCAAATTCAATTACTTACGTCTTGCATCCACTTTGAGTTTCCACAAAAGCTTTGAACTTCTAAAACATATCAGCTACCTCAAACTAAAGCTTCATAAATAATCCAGCAATTTCTTGTGTGATCTTCAATGGAAGCAATATAATACTTACTACCATTGAAAGATGGTATTCTCATGATTCATCTTGCATCTATATGTATCAATTGTAGCTTTTTAACAATCCTCTAGGCTTTATTTTCAAGGAAGCCTTGTTTGTTTCCCACATTGACAAGCTACACATGTAAGAAGCTCCTTTAAAGCATTTTGCAAAATCACTTTTCTTCATAAAGTGTACAATTGCATGATGGAAAATACCCCAATCTCTTGTGCTAAAGCATTACACTATTATCTTCTTTATGTATAGCAACTTGCTCTTCTTGTATTAAATCTAAGGCAAAGCTTTTTTCTTTCACTTGAACTTTAATCACATCTCTACCTTCTACATCATAAATTGTGCAGCCATATACCATTTTTCCTACAACTGAGCAACACCTAAAATGTTTTTATTAATTTTTGGAACATACAAAACATCAAAACTCAATTTCAAAGCTATATGACCTTCAATTGCCATTGTTCCTTTGCTTTTCATAGCGATATATGCTCCATTTCTAATTCTGAATCCAAAGATAATAGTCTTGTCAAGCTTTTAAAAAAGTTCTTGATCATGAGTAATGTGGTTCATACAACCGTTATCTATAAGTCAACTGTCGGTTGTACTGCTAGAGGAGAAGCACAATACCACAAGCATCTGCTGTAAACCCCCGAAAATTTTCATAATTCTTAGAAAATAATCCTAGAAGTCTAATTATCAAAATTCAAATCCCAAAAAAAAAATCGACTCAAGATAAAACCCAATTCTAGACCGAGTCAAACACCGAAAACGAAATCCTAAAAACCGAACCAAGTTAAAACTTAATTCCAAATAAGATCAAAAACGAAATTTCCTATTTTCGAGAAAACGAGAAACTCTTGAAACAAAAATATAAAGTCCAACTACCGGTTTAATCATCGTCCGTACGCCATCAAATCATCTACCCAATTCCTAAAACTCGAATCCAAACGATAGATCCAAATACCACTTAACAACGAAATGATAAAATCTTAAATCCTTCGGTAAAATTTTAGAATCACAATTTTCAATTTTCACCAAAAGCCAAACTGAGTCAACTCATAACCCTAAACTCGGTTAAACGATCCCGAGAACTAAAAACTATTAAATAATCACAAATAAAATAAGATAAAACATATATGTTGAGCTAA
Organism: Combretum micranthum; assembly: GCA_024138025.1. Taxonomy (NCBI): domain Eukaryota; kingdom Viridiplantae; phylum Streptophyta; class Magnoliopsida; order Myrtales; family Combretaceae; genus Combretum; species Combretum micranthum. Next base: position 1,403,051 of record JAMXBD010000117.1, on the reverse strand, counting down.
AAATATAAAACGATCAAAACTCGAAAATTATACAATCTTACGAATATCTCGACGAAACCAGAAGTCAAACCGGAACCCTAAAGTCAACAAAGCCTATAACGAACCCTAGTGTTTAAGATCCGGCAATCCCACGTTTTCAAACCTTAGAAAACGAAATTAAGTTGATAGCTTAAAATAGTTCGTAATAATATAAGGTAACATAAAAATATCATATTCGCGAATTTCGAGTGTCCTTTGGACTCAAACAGGATCAGTGCTCGAAAAGCGTGTCCCGGAGCTCGGAATATTAAAAATATTCCATTTATACCAATAGACTCGTAAAAATACAAGGATTCCAAAAATATCAGTTTTAGAATTTTTCGGTAGCTAAAAATTACAGATATAGCTCGATTACGCGTATTTTTATTACTATCAGTACTTTAATTGTCTAGTCTACTACTCATAGTACTTTTCTACTATTTATTACTATTCCTCTATCTCTACTTTTTCTTACTACCTATTCTTACACCTACATACCTATTTCTTACAATTTTTTTTCCCATAAAAATTCTACACCATATATTATCAAACTTCTCTTACACTTTTCTTCTAAAAATAATTTTTAATCAAATTTTCTCTCTCCCTCCGCCAAATTTCCATCCAGTCCCCCTCTCTCTTCTTCCCCATTTGTTTTCTTTTTCATTTAAATTAATTACATCTAATTTTCACTCCAAAATTCTATAAATACCCCCTTATTCCTTCGTTCTTTCACACAATTCATTTTACTATCAAAACTCTCTCAAAATCTCTCCACAAAATCCTCTCTTCAAGAATTCGCTCTACCAAAACTTTCTTAAACCAGTTCTCCACAAAAATCATTCCTTATACACAAACTATCTACCACATATCACTACTCACATAATACCCCATTCATCTACCATCTTCATACCATAAACACTTTAGGTAAAGATTTCTTTCAACCATTTATTTTCTCATGTCATGTAACTTAACATGACTATGGTGTTGTTTTGAAACTCATATGAGTAGTAAAAGCAACAACATGTTCATATTTTGTTCTTGTACATAAACTTCCTATTTTTATGTTATGTTGATTTTATGTTGTTATTATTATTGTTATTAATCTAACTTATATAATATTATGTATACTGTGTATATATATTTATTTAGAGCATATAAGCTCATTTGTTATTCATTTACTTTCAAGTTATGCAATTTATTTATTTTATGCAATTATTAAGACTAGTCTTTCTAGTCTTAGACTTATCCATATCAAGTCAAAACAATCTTTTGCTTATTTCCTTTAATCTTTCGGGACTAGTCCATTCTTAGTCCCGGGATACCTTGATGAAGCTAAGGTTCCGAATACTTGATATTTTATTTTCTTGCTCATTATTTATTTTTAGTATTTTCTTATGTTCTTATTACTTCATATGCTCATGATACTTGCATCTACATAATGTTAATGTCTCAACTAATCTAAAATTAGAATTTTACTTTACTAAATGAACTCAAAGCTAGATTTTCGATTATGTGATTTATCACAAAATCATGAAGTTATTATCAACAACATAAAAATAGAGTAATACAAGTTTTCTCAAGTTTTCTTAAATAACAAAGATAGTTTTACCAAGAAAACATATGAAATAAATATTCTCTTTGTAATTTTATGGTAATCTAAGTTCTAAGAAAAATAAATCATTAATATTGAAAGTTTAAGAATTAAACTCTTTTCTAAACTAAGAAACAAACTAGTTTTCAAAATTAAGATAAAAATCAACTCATAAACCCACTTAGGAAAAATAATGATTTTCAAATCTCTAAAAGAAGGAACTCATTTTCAAAAGAATATAAATGAAGTAAGATTAACAATAAGGGATTTTACCAAATAAAAAAATGATTCTTTTCGAAAGAAATGAGAGAACAAGTTTTGGAAAACAAAAACTTATATTTTAGAAATGAATATAAAGTGACAAGATTCATTTTCTAAAACCATTCTAAATACAAAATTATAAAAAGGTTTTCAACAACCTAATATACTTTTTGATAAAATTAATCTTTTATTCACTAGAAGTGAAAAACTAAGGTTAAAAGAAAATTTACTTGTTTTGGAATAAGGAATGAAGGAAATAAAACAAGAATATACTCATTTATAATGAAAATATAAAGTTTCTTCCAAATACTTGAAAAAGAATTTTTCAAGATAAGTTTTAACACTTTAAAAGGAATTGTTTTATGAAATAAATTGTTGAGACACTACCATTAGAAATTTTGCATATAAAGTGAGCTTATCTATATACTCAAAGTATTTATCAAATATATACGTTCATATATATATGTGTGTGTGTGTGTGTGTGTGTGTGTGGTGTGTGTGTGTGTGTGTGTATTGTTACAAAAGGATTTTTTTTTAAATAAAGTTGAGTTAGAAAACGAATTTGCAAAAGTTTGGTAATTTTTGTTTTAAATCTGTACCCAATGATTTCGGAACCTAAATGACCTTTTGTGAAAAAGATAAGTTTAGAAATGGATAGATCTTTTCGAATAAGTAGAAAACGGTATATTATATGCGGAATTCCGAGTTATGGCCATTTTAAGTTGGAATTTCCTCTTATACGATTTTACCGCGATTTTAAGAAAAGTTTATAATCTCCAAGAACAAAAATTTCATGAAAGACTCATCCCGGGTATTTCTTTTGTCTAGGTGACGAAGGATACAAGAATACCCTATCCAAGGATTACTACGACTAAGAAGATAGCGATATGGACAAGTGAGTTATTCCTCTTAATTTCGTTACCTTACTTGTGCTTGTAAAGTAGTAGCACTAGTATACTAAGAAAAAGATAAAAACGAATATATATTTAGGGAGTTCGGGATTATGTGTATATATGTGATTCTATGTTTATGGGTGAAATGAGAATTAAAGAATATCGCAACTTCGAACTGCTTGTTTAAATAATTTTGTTTACTTACTTGTATGACTGTTTATTGTTTGCTAAATTGATTGATCGCCTCCTAATAAACCTTAATAAGATTTGGCTTAAGAAAAATAAAATCTCACAAATGGCATCCATCGAGTCACATCATTTTCGGAAGGCTGCTACTCCTACGTATAGAGTTGGATTGGCTGTGATCGTGCGGTGCCACGGGCCATGTTCCTTCCTGGAGAATCAAAATTGCTCGGGGAAAGCGACTCTAGGTTCGGAGCCGAGCCAACCGAACGCTGTGGGTGAGGACCTAGGGACTAGTAGTAAAAGGTCGAGGACCTTCAACCCCGATTCCCTAACCTTTGATACGGAAGGGTAAATCCGTTCTATATATGGTTTCCAGATAACTATATATATTTGTGTAATCATGTGATTGTGGCATTGTTTGCATAGCATATGCGTGAAAATCTAAATAAACTTGTTTGAATTTAGGGTGCGAATGAAAAGGAATATCTCACTAAGCTAGTTGTAGCTTATACTCCTATAGATTTTGTTGAAACAAGTATACCCGTGGCTTAAATCGAGGATCATGATATTAAGAAAGTCGTGGAAGGATGTTAAGCTTCTATGAAGGAAATGGAATCATAAGATGAAGTAATTTTGTAAGGTTCTTTATATGTAATGACCTATATGATTAGTGATGTATATTTATTTGAAGATAATAGAGAGATATGCCCCTAAGAATTGAAATATAATATGTATGTTTTATGATAAGTATTCTCTTTGCCTTGTTACTTGTTTATTATCAATATAAATTGTGCTACTCCGATGCGTTCCCTTGGTTGTGATGTACGCCTTGTACATGATATGGAAGCCTTTGCGTGACTAAGGTAGTCATTCCTAGGCTTTAGTATTGTGTACGGCGGACTGCCACGTTTAGGATACCCTTCGGGGCGTGACATCTGCTCCTCTTCACACTTATTTTGAACAATCTTGGCTTCTTCGCGTTGCTATCAAGACTTGCATATTCTTTCAACATGTTCTAACTGCTCACATTTGTTACATTTGGCATTTAGCATTCACTAACACTCTGTTTGTAGATGACTTTTTTCTTTTTTTGTAATAAAGACAAGATGTAAAAGATTGAGAGTTATTTCTTCTATTGTTGTTGTTGTTTACATAACCTCTAGACTTCTCATTATATTATATCTTGTCCATGTTCTTAATTCAACTAGAGCTTGGCAATTTTGCTTGAAAAGCACCCTCGACGGTTGCTCCTCGTCTCATAAGCCTCCTTTGTTCCTACGTTTGTAATGTATTCAATAATTTTGTTATGGTGATGCATAACAAATCTTTTGAGTTCTTTAATGATGAAATTTTAGCCTTAGATTTTTCAAGAATCACAACTAGGATTTTTGCTCAATTCTAGAATCAGAAAATTCAGTACCAAGGAGTCTTACATTATTGACAATGTTGAGTATTCTATTAAAGTATTCCTTAATTGTTTCTGATTCTTTCATCTTTTGTATCTAAAATTCTCGGATCATATTCAACACTTGCATCCCTTTGATTCTTTAATCTCCAACAATTCTTTCTTCAAGAAATTTCATATTTCTTTTCTTGTCTTTAACGTCATGATTCTGATGAAAATTGCGGATGAGACAATTGTACACAGATTTGCTTTGGCTTTCAATTTCCTTTGCTTCCTCTCTTTATGAAGTTTTATTTAAGCAACTATTGAATTATTTGGAAGAGGAGAGATTTCATATTCTTTTTCATTAGCCCATTCCATCAAGGTAGGTTTCCATTTAGATAGCCGACACATAATAATTCATTCCATTAAATATTGGAGGTGAAAGTTGATAAGTAGAGGAACTTACTTGAAGCTATTATAATTTGTTTATAGGTCTAAATAGTAAATAGAGGTAAGCAATAAGCATTTGGTAGAGGTGTTTAAGCTCCCTTAACTTCATGGATCCCTCATAATAATTGCTCTGATACCAATTTGTTAGTAAACAAAAGTTGAGTATATTTGGGAATTATAAAAATCTTATTTTATTTAATGAAAAAAGCATTAATTTACACAACAAATTTTAAAACTGAAATGTAGAAAAATCTGCTACATGTTTTAGTAATCTTAATTAAAAATTAATTTCCTAATAAAACAGGCCTAAAGTCATTAGTTGAAATTTATTTATCAAAGTCATAACAACCAACCATCCTAAGTTAAATGGAGGACATTTTATTTGCAAAAGTAGAACTCTATCAAACCCATATTAGGTTAAGTGGAGAATTCTAAGGTCCTACCATTAATTTTGACGGGACCGATCCCGTTGATGGGTGTCGAAACCAACAAAATAAAATAACTCACTCTATGATTTATAATAGTAGCAAGCATGATCGTCTCCACAGGAATTGGTAAATTTATTTCTATTCAAAAATCAGAACACAGAACGAAGAATAGGGATTTTTTATTAAATCAAAACAAGTAATAAGATCAATTATATTTAGAACTTGTAAACTCAGTTAAGAATGAATTCAATGTCAAAGGGTGCCTAACCATAGGTATTACTATAGCCCGATTTGCAGGATTTGATCACTGATGCAAAAGTCTTTATTCTTATTTCTGAATAAATTGGTTATGGTTCTCAATAAGCTCTGAAAACCTATCTCTCCTTATTGTTTTGATAATCATGATGAGATCTTTGATTACTACCCTTATTAAATAAACAACCTTAAACAAGCTCTTAGAATTTAGTTTATCAATAGCTTTAATTGTGAGAGAGATTGCCAATTCTAATTAACCAATCAAACACATGAACTATTTAAATTAGATCATATATCATCACAACATGAATCAATTACCCAATTTGTAACTAATTATGTTGTTGTGTCACATAGATCAGAATAGTTGAACAATTACAGATCCAATATTCTAATTGATAGATAATTGAATTGCTAACTGAACAAATAGGCCTAAATTTGATTCAATCAAACAAGACAATTATAGTAAGATGAATAAATGATATAAAAATATTCAGAAAATGAACAATTTAATACAAACGAATTAGATCTCACAAATCCTTTGAAGAATCGAATCTGCAACAACCTCTTGGCTAGCATTAAGTTTCTTAGCCACTCATACTTGTAGAAATCCTCTCTAGGTTTTTAGAAAAAGAATAGGTACCGAATGAATCCCCATACAAACCTAGGAAATTATTTATAGATTGAAACAAGGAGTGAATTTCACCCCAAATAAAGATTACATTATATTATTTAAAGGCTGGCGGCGTTTAAGCATGGAACTTCCTGCTCTAGGTCTACGCTGGCATAAGGTCGGTGGCCTTGGATGAATTTGTGCTGGCGTTCGTTGATTTTAAAGAAAGCCGGCGTTGAGCTTTCCAAAAGCCGGCAACTTTCTCCTTTTTTTAATTATCCTCGATTATTCCTTGTTCCCAAATGTGCATAAAATGCCTCTTATTCACTTGTATTTGCATTATAGTTCATCTAAGCCCCGAAATATGACATTAAGCACAATTAAGTACCGATTCCTTATAATTTACATAAGATCAACATCAATTTAGCATAATTTCTTTAATGAAAATTGAGTAAATTGTGTCTTATCACTCGTCACCATCCAACAGCTTATACCATGCCCAACAGTAATAGAGTCACTAAAATAGTTAACATTTCATTTATTAACGATTAGATCAATGAAAGGACGGTCTCGTCGATAGGACCGTATAAGCTTCCTAAGCTAAGTTATTTTCTTTAATTTCATAGTAATTGGATAATGTCATATAGATAGCAGCTACTTGTTACATTACACTTTAATAAATAATGCTTAGTTTAATTGCTTTACATACAATGCTTGTTGTTTGCTAGTTAGTGAATATGTGATTTATTATTCACAACCCCATAGATTTTTTATAGGCAATATAATATTAGAAACTAATATGCCTAGAAAAAGGGTTGCAAACAAGTTGAGCTACTCTAGATCTACTTGATGCTGACTCGCTTTAGGTCTAACTTGGCTTTAACTTAATTAGTAAGCAGGTGAAGCTCGAGCTTAGGATAAGGCTTATTTATCTAAATGAGCCAAGCTCGAACTTTGATTCGAGCTCCTGAGTGGAGTCATGCATAGACTCGTTTAGGCTCGTGAACAAGCTCGTTGACAAACTCAAAAGTAAACTCATGAATTAGTTTTTTAATATATTTATGATATATTAATATATATTTACAACAGCAAAACGAATTTCTATCCAATAAAATTGTGTCTGTATATATATATATATATAGTAATTCTTATATATTATTTTTAGGCAAAAAATATTTTTTGAAAAAAGGCTATGTAAACATGTCAAGTTTGAGCTTCGATTTTAGGTTCATGAAAAGATTGGCTCGAACTCGATCTCAATAATTTTCAAAACAAGCCGAGTCCAAGTCTTCAAAATCTCAGTTTAGATCAGCTCGTTTGCAATTATACCTAGAATAATACCGATAAGTGGAAGTCAGTTGGGACTGAGTGAAAACTGATTTGGACGGGATCCCAAACAAGTACTTGGATGGCTTGGAGTTGTCGAAGAAGGAACAGAGGAAGACCAAGCTGTAGGAGACGGACCGGCTTGCCGATTTAATTTATTTTGACATTTCTGTTTCATTTATTTTACCATTTCCGTTTTATTTATTTTAGGTGACTTAAAGGTCGTATTCCAGCCATATAAATGGCATTGTAACACTTTGTATAGATTATTATTAACTTTTGATATTTGAAATTCCTTATTGAGAAATTCTCTCATAAAGTTTGCATTGTTATTGCAAATTTTGATCTTTGAACGCTTTATGTTGCATCAGGTGGTATCAGAGCGAGGATGGCTACCTACAGTGATAGCGGTGCTGTCCGTGATGGTGTTCAGGAGGGTGGAGCCTCTCAAGAGGATGAGGCGTTGCAATGATTGGAGCGACGTCTAGAGCAACGGACGAATCATAGATTCCAGTGTTTCAAGGAACGTCTTGATGAGATTGTGGATCGTCTGGTTGCTTTGGAAATTGATGCAAACAGGAGACGGGATGACAATAGAAGATCAGGGGATGATGTAGCTCATGGGGAACCTATTGACAAACCAAATCTTCCCCGTAGACAACATATCTATGATGAAAATTTTGAAGAGAACGATGTAGAACCATCTCAGTTTGTTCGCAATCCACCATATGGTGGTCAAAAACAAAATGATTATGATGATAGAGATACTAGAAATTTTCGACATCAGCGATATGGCGGGTACAGAAGAGATTGTTATGATGATCGGGATGGTAAAGACTTTCGATTGAAAGTTAACATCCCATCTTTTAATGGAAATCTTGGAACTGAAGAGTTTTTAGATTGGGTTGGTGATGTTGATCGGTTCTTTGATTATGCAGAGACTCCTCTCGAAAGAAAAGTCAGGTTACCGGCATGTTAATTAAAGGGAATGGCTTTTGCATGGTTGGAGCAGATTCAATATAAACGAGAATGAGAAGGAAAGGGTCCGGTTCACACTTGGTACCGGATGAAGTATTTAATGAAATCAAAATTCCTATCGCCTGATTATGAGCATATTTTGTTTCAACAGTATCAGAGGTGCCAGCAAGGAAATAAATCTGTCCATGAGTTTACTGCTGAATCTATAAGGTTAGCAGAAAGAAATGATCTTATAGAATCTGAAGGTCAGTAGGTGGCTCGGTATTTAGAAGGATTGAAACCAGCCTTACGGGATAGAATTAGGGTCCAAGTAATTCGCACCTTGAGTGAGGCGAAGAATCTGGCACCAAAGGCTGAATTAATGCAGCAAGAGCGTGGAAATATAAATTATGGCAGATATAGATCTATTACATGGTCAAAAGAGAAGGGCAAAAATGTAGAGGACGAAACGAATTATGGATTCAATGTAAAGAACAAATCTCCAGAGGATAAAGTTACAGGAAAACGTCCTATGAATGAGGGATAGGATAAAGAGGGCAAGAATATGGATAATCCTTATGCGAAACCCATGGTGGGAAAGTGCTTTCGTTCTGGTCAATCGAGGCATAGATCGAATGAATGTCCTAAGAGGAAGACCGTTAATATTGTAGAAAAAAAAGAGGGTGATGAAGGCATCTGTTGTGAAGCCAATGGAGATAAGGGGGAGGAATATGATGAAGAAGAAGAGGGAGTGTATGTTGTTCAAAGGTTGATGCTTACACCAAAGTCTGAAGATCATACCCAGCGCCACCAATTGTTCAAAACTAGATGTACTATCGATGGTAAGGTGTTTAGTGTGATTGTTGATAACAGTAGTTGTGAAAATATAATAGGAAAGAAGACAATTCAAAAATTGAGATTGCCTGTGGAGAAACATCCAAATCCCTATACTTTGGGATGGATTAAATCAGTCACTGGAAAAATTGAAGTGACGGAATGCTGCAAGGTTCCATTCTCCATAGGCAAGTATAATGATGTTGTGTATTGTGATATAGTTGATATGGATGTGTGCCACCTCCTGTTTGGTAAGCCTTGGCAATATGATGTTGATGCATAGCATTCCGAAAAGAGTAATGTGTATAAATTAGAAAAGGAAGGAGTGAAATATACTTTGCTACCACTGAAAGACAAAACTTCTTTATCCAATAAAAGTATGTTTTTGTCTGTGGTGAAGGATTTTGGGGCTGAGATGAAAGAAACTAGGCAAGTGCACGCTTTAATTGTGAAACAAGTTCTGATGAATGATGTTGAGTTGTAGGTGGAGGAGCAACCTAAATTAGTTCGCCCTTTGCTACAGGAATTGAAGGAACTGATGCCAGATGATATACCAGCTAGGTTGCCACCATTGAGGGACATTCAGCACCAAATAGACCTTATTCCTGGAGCTAACCTTTCTAATCTTCCACATTACAGGATGAACCCGAAAGAGAGTGAGATTCTTAAAGAGAAGGTTGAGGAGTTATTAAAAAAAGGTTTGATCCAAGAGAGTTTGAGCCCATGTGCAGTGCCTGCTTTGTTGACACCCAAGAAAGATAGGAGTTGGAAGATATGTGTGGATAGCAAAACTATAAACAAGATCACTGTGGGATACAAATTTCCAACACCATGATTGGATGACATGCTTGATGGGCTACATGGGGCTAAATGGTTTTCCAAAATAGATCTAAAGAATGGATACCATCAAATTAGAATCTAGCCTGGTAACGAATGGAAGACCGCCTTTAAGACGAAGGAGGTTTATATGAGTGGTTAGTCATGCCATTCGGGTTATCCAATGCTCCCAGCATGTTCATGCAGCTAATGCACCAGGTATTAAAACCTTTTATGGGTAAATTTGTAGTGGTGTATTTTGATGATATTTTGATCTATAGCACATGTGAAGATGAACACTTGTTGCATTTGAAGAGTGTACTGATAGCCCTGCAGGAGAATAAATTATATATTAATCTTAAGAAGTGTAGTTTCATGACAAACAAGTTGTTTTTCCTGGGTTATGTTGTTTCGGCTGATGGTGTACGGGTTGATGAAACAAAGGTGCAGGCAATTAGAGAATGGCCTACTCCTAAAAATGTCTCTGAGTTGCGAAGCTTTCATGGCTTAGCGACTTTCTATCACAGGTTTATCAGGAACTTTAGCAGTATTGCTGCACCTATGACAGAGTGTTTGAAGGAAGGGAAGTTCCTATGAACTGAAGAAGCAGCTTCTAGTTTTGCAATCTTAAAAGAAAAATTGAGCACAACACTAGTACTTGCTCTCCCAGACTTTGAGAAGTTGTTTGAAGTGGATTGTGATGCCAGTGGAGTGGGCATAGGAGCGGTTCTATCTCAGGCGAAGAGGCCAATTGCATTTTTTAGTGAGAAACTTAGTGATGCCAAATGAAAATGGAGCACTTATGATAAAGAGTTTTATTCTATAGTACGTGCTCTTAAAACCTGGGAGCATTACTTGATTGCAAAGGAATTTGTGTTATTTTCATATCATGAAGCTCTAAAGTATCTGAATAGTCAAAAGAGGATAAGTACTGACATGCATGTGAGATGGTGTCGATTTCTAGAAGTTTCCATTCAGATTAAGACACAAATTTGGAGCTCAGAATAAAGTGGCAGATGCTTTAAGCAGGCAAGCTTCTTTGTTGATGACTTTAAATCAGGATATTTTAAGGTTTGAGCAGCTCAAAGATGAATATGCCTAAGATGAGGATTTTTCTGACATATGGCACCAGGTATTAAATAATCATTCTGTTTCTAGTTTTTATTTATTCGATTGTTATTTGATGCATGAGAATTAATTAGGTCTACCAAGAACTTCATTGAGAGAGAAGGTGATTAGTGATCTTCATGGGGGTGGATTGTCTGGTCATTTAGGGCGTGATAAAACTTTGGCAGCAGTGAGGGAGAGGTTTTATTGGCCACAACTCAAACGAGATGTAAGCAGATTTATAGAGAAGTGTTATGTTTATCAGAGATCAAAGGAGCATTCCAAAAATACTGGTGTATACATGCCTTTACCAGTGCCTGAACACATTTGAGAAGATTTGTCCATGGATTTTGTGCTAAGATTGTCGCGTACATAGAGAGGATTCGATGACTCGAGGACGAGTCTCGTTCAAGTGGAGGAGACTGATGTGGAAGGGATCGCAAACAAGTACTTAGACGGCTTGGAGTTGTCGAAGAAGCAATGAAGGAAGACCAAGCTGTAGGAGACGGACCGGCTTGCCGATTTAATTTATTTTGATGTTTCTGTTCATCTATTTTACCGTTTCCGTTTCATTTATTTTACCGTTTCCGTTTTATTTATTTTAGGGAACTTAAAGATCGTATTCAAGTCATATAAATGACATTGTAACGCTTTGTATAGACTATTATTAACTTTTGACATTTGAAATTTCTTATTGAGAAATTCTCTAATAAAGTTTGCATTGTTATTATAAATTTTAATCTTTGAACGCTTTGCGCTGCGTCAAAAACATCAATGAAGAATACTAGGTTAGCAATAATGCAACCTTTGAGGGAACCTTTTATAAGCTGTATTTTATAAGCTGTAACTCCTGTTATAAACCTTAAAACTCTTAAAGTATTAGCGAAAATCTTATTCTTTTAAGGTATTAATTGTCGAATTCTTCACTGCCTCTGACTTGTCAAATGGGTGAATGTATGAAGCTTTGTGTATACCAATGTCTATGACGGTCAATCATCAGGAGCAGTTAGTAGACTATTACAATTAAATTGCCCGAGCGTGACGTTAAACCTCTCAACGCTACGATACTCCGAGAGAGTCTTTTTAAGTGTCACACGTACTAGTGTTGTGATTCGTGAATATTCCGGATATGACACACATTAATTGTCACTAATTGGCCAAAAAAGATAATTGTCATTACATCTTCTCGCTGTTTATTATTTGACAGACATTGTTTTAGATGTTTAATTAGATTAGATACTAAGGAGTTGATCTTGCTAATTATGTGGTAGTATAGAGAAATTTTACCTTAATACACTATTGCCCCTCTTGTGTGTTTATATTGTTAAAGCTAATGAATAATATATATATATATATATATATGTAAACATATTGAGCCACTATTTGCTTATCACAAACCAAGCTTACTGTCTAAAATTTTGTTAGGGAAATTGCAAATAACCCCGTACAGCTTGATCTATGTGTGAATATAAACTTTGATCTAAGAGTGAATATATCCATGAGCTTTCAAACACTGCAAATAATTTCGTAAACTTTAATAAATTGACAAAATAAAGAATATTTGATTTTTTTAGTTTAATAAAATCACACTAGTTAAAATCAAAATTTAGGAAGTTGTAATATACAATTTATTTAGTTTGAGGAATATTTTTTTTCATCAAAGTGTAGATAGATCATTTTTTAGCTTTTAGAGATTATTTGCCAATTTATATCAAAATTTAGAAGCGGCCATTCAAAAGTTCAGAAAAACGTATCTCACACTTGAGTTAAATTTTGGAAAAGTATTTGCATTTTCTCCTTTTTATTATCTAAAAGTTCCGTTGTATCTTTTCCACTTTGAAAAATTAAATTAATAAACATCGACAGTTGGTCCTTCTGTCCACAAGCACTCCGCTTAATCCATAAAGCCGTCCTTGGCAAGTCTTTTCCTAGAAATATTTTATTTCGTTATAAATATATAACTAGTAACATGATATAAATATACAAAAGCATGTCTTTTTCTAGAAATATTTTATTTTATTATAACTACATAACTAGTAATATGATATGAATGTACACAAACACGGTAGAATATAATTTTATTACACATTGTAATATTAAACGCGTATATGGCTATTTTCATTTGCTTGGTCAAATTCCATCAATACATTTATCTGTTGTGGCGAGTTAAAGGGAATGGGACTGTATTAAATAAGAGTAATTTTGTATTTAAAAAGTGCTCAACTAGCTCAACTTGGTTGTGACTTGCCTTTTCATTATTTTGGGCTTTTTTATAAACCCCTTTTCTTAGCATATTTTAGTAGACCCTAAGTTGGCCATTTTTAGAATCTTTTTTAATTATTATTTGGATATTGGACCATAAAACAATAGACTCTAATACCACTTATAACGTTTTACTAATTAGGATAGATTTTTCTTTAAGCTTTTTTCCCCCCTTTTTTTTTTTTAATTTAGATCATTTGATATGAGACAATAGGCTCTAAAACAACTTTATTGGAAGTGTGTGTCCTCCACCCTATTTCTAATCCGCGTAATTCAATTGTAACTTGTCTTTTTCATCATCTTGGATTTTTTAAGCCCCTTTTTTAGCTTAGTTTAGTCAATCCTAAATTAGATTTTTCTTTCTTTTTTTTTTTTTTCTCATTTTGATCATGTATCACATGGCAATGGGCTCTAGTTAAGGATAACTTAATGTTTAAATTGTCTAAAGTTTTAACTTAGTTTAGTCGGTATTAATTTAGAATTTTTTTTTTTTTTTTTGGATTGTTTATCACGAAGCAATGAGCTCTAATACCATTTTGTTGGAAGATATAGACCCTAAATTTTATATAAAAAAATTAACATGAAATTGAACCATATTAATTAAGTGTAGTTTTGTATCTATGCAAAAATCTCTAAGACAATTGAATAATTTATATTACGTGAGACTATAATTTCTCATTTTCCATCAATATTCAACCCTCTAATACATCATTAATATATTATTTTAGATACCCAATAGGATTAGGATGCGCGACAGTCATACGATGATGCTCCTCCCTTTCGCCTTATCCTAACAAAATTAACTTACAGAGAACTGGAAATTGCTACGAATATACTACTTAGGACCAACGATGGTCATAGATGAATCAGAAGAAACACTCAAAAAGCTCCAAGATCCAATTCTTCTAATAACTTTTCATGTGAAGTACACCCTTTAAAGCTTCTAAAAGTAAACCATAAGCAGTTAACTGTGGAAGGTGTCCCTCAGTTTCAAGTACTCTGACTTCGACTTTGCCTTGGCTACCAAGCTTTTCCTTCATGTAAAATGAAACATTCAACGGTACAACGTAGTCTTGTCGGGACTGGATTATGCTGCATGGCACTTTAACCTTTGGCAATATCCATCTCAAGTCGCTTAGAAATACACTTTCAGAGACATCTAATGAAATTTCTGGATCCAATCGTCCTAAAGTTCCCTCAAACTCCATTACTGCACACGTGTTGTTCACTCCTATAGCTCTTGGAGCAAGTTCTTGAACGAAACTTGAATAGTTTGCTTTTATTATTTCGAAAAGTGATGTTATTTCTGATTGGTTAAAACCGCCATAATAGCCTTCAGCATTTAAGTACCTACAGATATATATATGTGTATATACGTATGTATTATATCAACAAGTTGATGGTATAACAAATTCAACAAGGAAACTAGCCATATCTCCACACAGTTTACAATTCAATTACATTTTCCATCAATTAAAAATTAAAATAACTTCAATTATATCAAAATATTAACGAACTGAAATGTTATTCTGTTTTTATGTAATTTTTTTTTTTATTTTATTAAAACGCCATCTCATTGTTGTCCACTGTATTGGCATTTTGGAGTCCAAAAGCACGTTAGTTAAAATTTGGACGTGTAAACCCTCGATTTTAAAAATGAAAAAATTTTATATTGTGAAGAAAAAAACAAAAGTTGAATCATATATATATATATATATATATATTAAGTGAATATAGAATATTACAATTATTTTATTCATGTTAAAAAATATTATAACAACTTCTTTACCTTAATACTCCACACACTCTCTCTCTTTTTCCTCGGACATGTAAACTTCAACCCCTTTTTTTTTTTTTTTTTTTTTTTGGCACCAGGTGAATCGCCCGCTAGTATATGCTCTATTAAATAATACTAAGGGATTCAAATTGTAAATGAAATACCTGATCACCAACCCTGTTCAAACAAAGAGTTAGGCAAGAATATGGGAAAATAGTGAGAAACAGAGAGAAAGACCTTGGAGAACCACTCAGCAATATAAGATGTCGAAATAGCTCAGGCCTCCTTGTTGCAGCTACACATCCAATCATGGCGGACATGGAATGCCCCAAATAGATACTCTTACTGATATTCATTTCATCGAGAATACATATCAAATCATTTGCATACCCTTCAAAGCTGGAGTCATATATCGATGAATTATAGAGTTTAGTATCCACATTTGGTGAAGAAACCAAGTCATAGACCACAACTTTAAAGAAGAATGCAAGGTAAGGGAGGATATAGTGCCAAACACTTTGGTCCGATCCGTAACCATGAGAAAGAACTAGAGTTTGTGTGCCGTTTCCATAGACATGAACATTTAGAGCTTCAAGTATACCCCCTGATGCACACAGAGTACTCATTTTGGCCCAATAAGCAATGAGTTACGGCTAATATATATATAGATGTGATATGAATCGAGGACGATATATTTAAGGTGTTTTGTGAAATGTGGCTATGTGGGTAGTTATGACTATTGGTTTTTTTATATATTTTAAGGAAAAATAAAAAAGAATAGTTTATTGGTATTAACACATGATACGTATCATGGGATGATATATAAGTATTAATAATGTTTAGGTATATGAACCTAAAGTCAACTTCATTTCTATAACATTTTTATTATAGGGTTGGTAGAAAAACTAATCAAACTAAATCTATAAATCAAATCAGAGTAAAAACCTATATGATTTTCTTTTAGCAATTTAGTTTTAAAAATTTTGAATTTGAATAAATCTGTAAATTTATAATTAGTTTGGGGCAGGGGCAAATCTAGGGTGAGAGGTGATGGGGGCCTTAGACCCCCTAGATTCGGCAAAATTAATTTTAAAATGTTTTTATAAAGAGAGAAATATGACATGAAACTAAGTGTGTCTAGTGATTAAATACCTACATTTATATCCATGAAGTCATGGTTTCAAATCTCATTGGTTTAGTTTTTTACAATAACTAATAACATTATATTCTTTTATCATAAAATTATCTAACTAAATAAATTCTTCTTAATAATTATTTTTATATTTAAAGTATACCATAAGTAATAATTATTGTTATTATCTTTACTACGATTGAAATTTATTGCATACTAATTATGTATTTTATTAATAACTATCCTATCTATATATATTTTATGATCTATTTGTGTCTAAAAGGCAATCGTATTGCACATTAATTATATAATTTGATTTAGTAATATTATTTTTTCTACATGTAATTCTAAGAAAAATGATCACGAATTATTAAATAAATATCCTATCTAGACATATTTTATGATTTATTTTTATTAAAAGAAAAATTTATACACATATTAGCTCTATATTGTTTATTAATAATTAATTTTTAAGTAACATACATACCACCTCTTATTAAATGCACTAAATACTCTTGATTATTATTTAATTATTTTTTCATAAAATATTAAAAATATCACATTAAAATTATTATGAAATTTTTCACAAATATATAAGATGTAATATAATCATAATAGCGAATGAATAGCAATAAATAATTTTAAGATTAATTTAATTAAAGTTCCTCCCTCTAGGAGTTTACCTCTAATTTGGAGAAGTAAATTAAACAAATTCGTAAATCTCAACCAATCCATTTGAGATTTGTTGTATATGTACTTAATCTCTCATATTAAAAGTAAGCAGTTGGATCTCAAGATTCTTAAAAATGTGATTTTAGGTCCTTCTAGAACTTTTTACCCTTATTAAAAAGTAATACTTGTGGTTTTGTCTTGTGGTTTTATCTTTTATATTTTTTTATATTAATTTTTTGCTGTCTATCAATATTAATTAAAAGACACACATTAGTTTTCAATTTATGTCCACAATCATTAATTTTATAGAATAATATTGTTAAATATATTTGATAAAATAATAAAGTAATAATTTTTTTTTTTGCAAAAAAATGAACGTATAAAAAAAATTGAAAAAGAAAATAAAGGATGGCCGGCCACCCGAACTATAAAATTGGATGGTATTTTATAAGAATCCATAGCAACAATCATACAAGTCGTATGGCCAAAAAAAAAAATCATACAAGTCGGCCGATCGTGGCCAAGAAACCAATGATCGTTGAACTCTCGATTCTATAAGTATAAAATTAACCGTTTGAGGCCTATGGGGATATGAATTGGGACAATTTCCATTCTTTTGCAATTTAATACAATTGAAATAAAATATGTCAATAAAACCCCATATATCTCGCATATTTGTGACAAATGGCAAACTATGGTTTTCTTTCTTTCTTTGTCACTATTGACTTCTGAGTGGCTAGAATTTTCATACCCGACAACTTGATAGGTAGGACCAAGATTTATAAAAGGAACCTAAAGATAAATTGCTTTCCACTGCATTTATTATAAAGAAAATTTTGTGGTCTCGGTACTAATTTTAATAGGATTGGTGTGGTCGATTATCCAATGGTTCACATAATATTTAATAATGATTGAATCACTAAAATAGTTAATATTCTAATTATTATATTTATTTTAACGATTAGATAATTGACTGGACGGTCTCATCGACAAAACCATAGAAAAATCTTATTTTTAGCATCAATTTTAACTAGGATATAATATATTTAATTCATTGAATTGCATACCACATTTAACCAACAAAGGTTTAATTCAAACCCTAATAAAAATAATTACTAAAATAGTATTTGTGGCAATTAACTCACATTTTGAAGATACGAATTGGGTACAAAAGAAAAAAATCATAATAACCCATATCCAAGAACTCCAAGTCCCAAGCGCATTTGCAGTAAAGAACCATAAGTTTAGCTAGTTTGGATTGTCGAATTTTTATTTATGTCGGATCAATATCGGTTCGGTTATATCATTTTATGAGAAAAACTATCAGTTGTTCATCAGTATCATATTTGTATCTATTCAGTATTTGTTCGGTATTAAAACGATTTCAAAACCACACCAAAACGATAATCCAAACAGGAGCAACATATTAGAATTGAAAATGCATATCTTAAATGTAAATTTGGTATTCTATTTCTGTAATTAAGTATGGTTATGTCCGATTTTAATAATTATTTCGGTACTAATTACGGTGGAAATTGCTTAATGATTAACAAAGTCCTATGGCTTTGATACGTGTGTGCTGGATAGCAGCTTCGTAACCGGAGAAAGTCATGATACCGGAAAATGAAAAAATAGATGACTTATTTTCATTCAGTTACTTATGGTATGTAAAATTCCTCTTGAATTGTACCAATTTTTATAATATTGTATTTGTAACAGATAAAAAACTGATGCAAATTTAGTGAAAAATCGTATATATTACAAACCACAAAGAAAATATTTAGAAAAATAGGTGCATGAAGACCCACTTATTTATTGCTTTAAAAAATGAGACGATTCATCCTCAAACCCATTTGAATTTCACGAATGATAAAAGGGCAAAAGCATTAATATGTATTTGAATCACGGAATGAAGCTACTAATTGCAGGTATACTTATACTAGTAATAACATTGTTGCGGTGATCAAGGAGGTGTCGGTGAATGTCTCTAGAGGGATTTTAAGAAGAGTTTTCATGGTATCCCCCACTCCACTATAATAGCAATTCAATTACATTCTTATTTTTTATAAAGAATTATTACAATACTATATTAGCAATTCTATAAAAAATCTATTTATAAAAAATGTTAAATAGTTATTCGTTATTCAAAATTATGAACAGTAACGTAATGTTGGAAATGTTTTTTTCCTAAAATATCATTATTTAAATTAAAAAAAATTAACAAAAATTATCTTACAGCTCTATTACATTTCTTAATAATAGTAATTTCATTACAACTTTATTTATTCATTGAAGTGAACAAGCAAAAATAGTTTTACTAGAATGAAAATTTTATGATGTTCAGGTTTGAGAAGATCACCGTATAATTTTTTTTTTTTTTAAATAATTGGTATGTGGGTTACATAAAAAGTTGAGGATTCGACTAACCACAGCAAACAACCACATATGTATCAAGGTCAAGGTAATGGCACAGTGAGTGGTGCTCAAGCCACGGGCCATTAGTAACAAGCAAATCAGTCACCAAAATAAAAAGAGAACAATTGTTGGTGGAGATTTGGGCATTATTAGTGATTGTATATCACTGGCTAGGGACACAAATTGTCGGTGCGGTGGAACCATAAGCCATGAGTAACCTCGTCACAAGTCTCCTCCAATTATGTTATGCCGGATTTGAAGCCGTAACAGGCGAATCTCACCATTTACATCTTGATCATTCATATGCACGAAGAGGGCACACCTTCTCAAAAGTTTGTAGAATAACACATTTTGGATAAAAATGACATTCATTATGATAGGAATAAAATATGAGACGGTCTTTTTATGGATAATAGAGCTGGGCCATAATCTACATGCTTATTTTATTTATTTATTTTGTTAGAATTTAGAAAGTACAAACACAAATATCATTTACATTTATCATTTATGGTTAATAATTTCAAGTGAGTTGCTAGGTGTCACGGTCCGAGAGTTGAGGGTCTTATGAAAGTGTTTAACTTGAGCATATAGTGTTGTGAATGGTATCGATAGAGAGTTTATTCGTCATGTAGGTTAACTCTAAAGGTGGGTCTAGCTAGACATCATCACGGGTTGATTTTGAACCGAGAACCGACCAGACCCATCACCAACGGTTCCTGAACCGTGAACCGACCTGAGAATAGTGCTTCTGACCGGTAAATGACCCATCGGTTTTGGCGGGTCATTACAATTCCACCCCTGAAAATAGCAAGACCCGATTGTTTTAGAACTGTCAGTTTCAAAAACCGGTTGAGAATCAACAGAACCGGCAGTTCTCACGGTTCTTCGCCATAAAAGTTATAAAAAAAAAAAAAAAAAAGAAAAAAGGAAAGAAAATTATAAAAAAATTCTAATTATAAAACAAATATTTAAAACTACTTTTGCATGAATAATAAAAAATTTATCTCCTATTCACAATATTTAATGTGTTATTATTAACAACATAAATAATAAATATATTTGAAATCATATATTGTTAAATTTATGTAGACTTTTAACCAAAGTAGACTTTCTTTCTTAACAATGTGTGACTTGTTTTTGTGTTGTTGGAACTTATTTATATATTGAATATTTTATAGTGTCACATTGCTAATATAGCAATTAAAAAGGTACAAGTAATTATATATAAATACATACATAATTGTAGAATTTCTTTTAACTAATCTATGAACAATTATTGTTACACTCAATATTATTTCAAGTTAAAAATTTATTTTTCATTTTTTTCTTCTTTAAATTAACTAAATTATTTAATTGGTTTTTTATTTTTTCCATTTCAAGGTTCCCGGTTCCTCTAGAACAGGAACCGAACCGTAGGAATCGGTGGTTCCTAAGAACTGGGAACCGAACCTGCTCCCATGGGTCCAATTCCGATTCTACCATTTTTGGAATCGAGAATCGACGGTTCGGGTCTAGTTCCAGATTCGAACCGAACCGTGACGACATCTAGGTCTAGCCTCCTGTGAACAAATTGATTGGGAATTGATGTCGTTCTCTTAATGAGCCTAAGATAGGCCGAAATCAAATGGAACAGTTAAGCCTCCCAAATATATGGAGGACCGTGGCAAAGTCAAGAAAACGCTCCTTATGAGAATGTGGGGCTCGAAATAAACTTAGGAAATCATGAAAGATAAGACTGGCTCGCCATCCATATTAGCAATAAACAATAATATAAAGGATGGTCGAGCACCACACAGGACCTCTTTGAGAGGTGAAACTCTCGCCCTATGACAATTGGTATCAAAGCTAAAGTTTCCAGCTCCATGAGACCGCTTAAATGCTATACAGTGTGCTTAATGAGTGGTTAGTTCTTGTTGTCAATGCGGTTCAGGTAAGTGAAGCTCAAGTGAAGCGGCCACTAGAGAGATGACATCATTACTAAAGCTCAGCCATGGCTTGAGTCGTGGAGACAAGATTTTACTCTATTCTTATTGTCAATTCAGCTCATGTGGATGAAGCTCAAGCAGAGTGGCCACTATAGAACGACACCATTGCCAAAGGTAGTTGTCACGAGTTAGGGTTGAAGTAAGAATTTATGCTCAAGCACTATCATTGGGCAACTTAACAAAAGGCGATCTTAGAGGATGGAGAAAGAGGTGAGGGTAAGAGGAAGCCTATGGAAGCCCAAAGTTCTGGTGAGATGATCTCAGGTATGTTGACAACGAGTGTAGAGAAGAGGTTGAGAGCTTGAGAGCAGGTGGTGGTAGCCGTGGATTTGCCTCATGATAATGACGTCATGAATTTAAGTGAGGGAGAATATCATAGTCTAAGAGTTGAGTGTCTGATGGAAGTGTTTAACTTGGGCATATAGTATTGTGAGTAATATCAATAGAGGATTTGTTTATGGTGTGGATTAACTTTGAAAGTGAGTCTAGCTTCCCGTGAACAAACTGGTTGGAAGCTGATATCGCTCTCTTAATAAGGCCAAGGTAGGCCGAAATCAGTTAGAATAGTTAAGCCTCCCAAAAATATAAGAGTGTGAGCCTCAAAATAAACCTAAGAATAGCAGCAAATGATGATATAAAGAATGATCGAGCATCGCATGAAAATTCTTTGAGGGATAAAACTCTCATCCCGTAACACTAAGCATGACATCTATATATCTTAAATATAGATTTTATTATACGTATAAGATATGATGATGTGATATCTATACCCTATTTCCCATAATAGTATCAAAAGATTGTATAATTATCTTATAAAAATTTTATTACCAATTCAAAACCTATCAATTTAGTAAAATAGACCATTATATAAAGTATAATACGGTTACTGGGTTTACTCCTTCACTGATGGAAGTGCTCCATCTATTTTTCTTGCCATGCCAATGACAAGGATAAGAGTGTTGCTGATAAGGACGAACGGGAAAAAGAAAAGGCGCAAAGGTTGCTGTCCGGTGACCTGTGTTTCTGAATTCTGAATTAAATGCCACGAACGAACTTGCCGTCCGCATATTAAATGGGGTTCGTTGTTAGCTTTTTGTATTTATTGTGTCCTGTCAGTTGAAAGACGCCTGCCAATAGTTTGTATTATGACATGCTAAGCGCGTGGTAGGCCTGTATAAAAGATATTGGATGAGATTGATGAGCATTGAATTGAAACTTTTTATAATAAAACAAAATGCATTTTTCTCTTTCGTTTAACAAGCAGGATTAGGTTATTTGAATAATAGGTTGGTTCACCGTTGTATATAAAGAAAGACCCATCTCTTATTGACTTCGCATGTAGTGGATAGAACTACTAAAGTTTTTTTTTTTTTTTTCTTTTGTTTCTTTACTATGTTCAATCTATATATCGTATTCTGAAAAAAAAAATCTGTATATTCTATTTATTAATAAATTAACAGAAAAATATTATGAATGAATTTAAGAGTATTAACTCCTAAAAATATATTATTAGTCAATTATTAAGAAAACAAGAAAAATTTTCATTATATCATCTTTAAAAGTAGCATATTATATAATACATATAGTTAAGCAATCAAAGCTTTCACCAGGGGAAAAGGAAATTAAAAATGCAAAAAACAAAAATTCCAAGATCAGAACTTTTGAAAAATAATTTAAAAAACACCGTACTTGAAATCATGTCTTTTACTTATGATTTTATTTTGCATTAAAATCATGACTTGAAGATATGATTTCAAGTCCGAAAACCTTTCCTTGGGTATTGTTATAAAATAAAAATAAGGAAGGAAAATATCACAAAGAATAAATGAGTCAACTAGTTGTTTGTATTAACAAAAATAGAAAATAGCAAATCTTGTAATTTAGAAAAATAGGCAACGGTAAAATTTGTAGAGATTGACTATAAATAATGATGCATAGCCTTATAAACAATATATAGAACTTTAATAAAATCCTTTTTCCTCTTTCTCAAATTATATATGGTATCACAGCAGTGCCCTTAACGCCTCAGAAATCAAATTCAAAGTATCAACAAGATTATAGAAGAAGTAAATCGCAACAACAACAATAAAGGAAGATACACTGGGCCATCAATCGCACAGCAAGGCAAATCCCTCAATGCAACTTACCTTCACATTGCTTAAGGGTAAAAATTTTCTATCATGGGCTAGGGCCACTGCCCTTTCTCTTAGAGGCAAAGGTGGACTTGGCTACATCAATGGTAAACTAAAAAAACCCGATGATAAAGATCTAAAACTAAAAGAATGGTAAACCAATGACCATCTTGTGATGTCATGGTTACTAAACTCCATGCAACCCCAAATAGCCAAACTTTTTTTTTTTTTTAAATTCATCTCAAGAAATTTGGAATTATGTCAACAAGATATTTGGCCAACAAAGAAACTTTGCATACATCTTCCAATTAAAACAGAAATCACACAAACAAAGTAAGGAACCAAAACCATCACAGAATACCATAATACTTTGAAATAAAATGGCATGAATTAACCATTTATGTGCCACAAACCATTGACCTAGAAACCATTCAAGAACAAACTTAGCAAGACAAAATATACTAGCTCCTTGCTAGACTCAACTCCAGCTTTGAGGCTATCAGGTCACAAATCCTCTGTCTACCGAGCTTCATTCTTTCTTGAGTATTATTGACATGGTGCAACAAGAGGAAAGGAGGAGGAGCAGCATGATCTCCTCTCTGCCACATGGCAACAAGCATGAAAACTAAGCATTTGCCGCCAAAGGAAGTGACGCTAACCCTAGTCGAGACAAGAGGCAAGTGTGGGAAGCCAATAGCACCAATCGGTGCGACAACTATAAGAAGGTTAACCATGTAAGGGACCGATGCTGGTTCCTCTACCCACACCTTCGCCCCATCAAAAAGAAAGGAGACAAAGGCAGTGGCGACAAAAGCAGCAAAAGAAGAGAAGGATTGAAAGAGGGAGAAAGAAGAGGTCTAGCTAGTGCATTAGATCCAAACCTAAATATAAGGGTCGAATCAAGTAATCAGATGGGGCACGAGCAACTTAGGCAGTTTGGTCAATTAATTCATCAATTAAATTCTCTGTTGAATAATAATCAAAATCTAGGCAGTGAGCAAACAGGTAATTACACTGGTATGGCTTCTAACCTTGTTTCAAATAGCTGGATAATTGACTTCGATGCTACCGATCATGTGACCGGATATTATAAAAAAACTGAAAGACTTGGAACAAATTAATAATATACAACCTATTATTATTGCAAATGGGATCAAGGTATTAATACATGGTACTGAAACTACTACCTTTTTAAAAAAAAATATTTCAAAAGAATTAAATTGCAATGTTATGTTCTTCCCCTCATAGTATGACATTTCAGGACGGAACAACAGAGAAGAAGATTGGTGAAGGAAACTTAGAAAATGGGCTATATTTCTTAGATTTTTCAAATGAAGCTCTTTCTGCTAATAAAGAATGGATTGAAATGAACAAGTTGTGGCACTGGAGAGTTGAGCACCCCTCTGATAAAGTTCTGAATAAATTATTTTCTCTATATAATTTAAGTTCAAGTCATTGTGATGTCTGTCATTTTTCGAAACAAACTAGCCTACCTTTTTCATTATCTGATAGTAAAACTGCTAGAATTTTTGAACTTGTTCATTCTATATTTAGGGATTAACCCATGTTGCTTCTTATAATGGTTTTAAGTATTTCGTTACTTTTATTGAATATTATTCACGTATTACTTGGGTATATTTACTTAAATCCAAACTGAGGTCTCTCCTATTTTTCAAGAACTTTGAACTTCATTCAAAAGCAATATAATACCAAAATTAAAATTTTTAGATCTAATAATGGTACTGAATATATGAACAAAAATTTCTTAGATTTCCTAAAGCAAAAAGGTATTCTACACCAAACTATCTATATAAATATCTCTAAACAAAATGAAGTATCTGAAAGGAAAATTGTTACTTGCAGAAGTCACAAAATCATTACTTTTCAATCAAAAGTTCCAAAAATTTTTTGGTATGATGCAGTACTTACTACTTTCTATCATATTAATAGACTTCCTAACGTTGTTTCTAAAAAATAAAAGTCTGTTACAAACTTTAAATAAAAGAGAAATGAACTTAGATCATCTTTGTGTCTTTGGGTGCACTTCCTTTGTTCACATTAAAAGACATGATAAACTAAATGAAAATTCTATAAAAACTATGTTTGTGGTTATTCCTCACAAAAAAAAAGGTATAAATGCTATGATCCTTTCAATCATAAACTTTATGTCTCAAGAGATGTAACCTTTTTTAGAAAATGAACCTTTTTATAAAAATGAAAGTGATTGTGATAAACTTGATTTCACTAAGCAACCTAGGGATGTAGTTTCTCTTCCATAACTAACCCTTCTTGAAGTATATAATAATCGAGTTGAAGAAAATATCTAAAATTCAGAGGAAGAAGAGTCAAACTTAAGGGGAGATAATCAAACAAAAACCAGCATAAGAAGATGAACTCATTCAACTCATCCTCCCTCTAGATTGTTAGATTTTGTCTCTTATAATGTAATTTATGCAATCCAGAATTATGTTTCTTACAATAATGTTTCCTCACAACATAAGGCCTTTTTAACCTCTATTTCTAAACCAAATGAACCTACCACATTCCAAGATGCAAAGAATAACCCTATTTGGAACAAGCCTATGAATGAAGAGCTCAAAGCCCTTAAGAGAAATAATACATGGAACATTGTTACTTTACCCATTGGAGAGAAAGCAATAGGATGCAAATGGATTTATAAAATTAAGTACAAAAGTGATGGTACCATAGAGAGATATAAGGCCAAACTTATGCAAAGGGATTTACCTAAACACATGGTGTTGACTACCAAGAGACCTTTTCACCATATGCCAAAATGAATACTGTTAGAGTTTTTTTATATGTTACTATTAACTTAGGTTCAGTTTGTTTCGTTGGATGTCAAGAATGCCTTCCTTCAAGGTAATTTAGAGGAATAAGCCTACATGACTCACAAACACGAACTTATCAAAAATTTGGTTTGTAAATTAAATAAGTTGATGTATGGGTTAAAGCAGTCTCCACGTGCATGGTAGGCTAAACTGAGACACTCTTTTACTTGATAATTTTTCTAAAAGCTCTACTAACTCTTTCATGTTTGTAAAGCACACAAAAAGTTCAACTACAATTGTTTTAGTTTATGTAGATGATATAATTATCATGAAATAATAATGACGGGATCAACAATGTTAAAAAAATATTTGAAAGAAAAAATTCAAATAAAAGACCTAGAAAACTTAAGTATTTTCTAGATGTTGAAATTGCTCATTCAATAAGGATTGTTTCTTTCCCAAAGAAAATATGTCATCGGCCTACTTAAGAAAATGGGAAAATTAGGAGTTAAACCTACTAGTATACAAAGGAAACCAACAAAAACTAAGGCTTGAAGATGGTGATCCATTAGAAAACATTGGTCAATTCCAAGGACTTGTAGGTAAATTAGTTTTCCTAATAGTAACTAGACATGATGTAGCATTTGCTATTAGTGCAATAAGCCAATTTATGCATGCCCTACGAACTAATCACCTTAAAGCAATTGATTGCATACTTAGATATCTTAGGGTCTCTTGGTCGAGGAATCTGGATGAGAAAAAAAAAAATTAATGTTGTTAGTTATTCTGATGCAGATTGGGCTGAAGCTTTAATAGGAAATCGACCACAAGATATGCACATTTTTTGGAGGAAACCCTCTAACATGGAAAAGCAAAAAACAAAATATGGTCGCAAGATCAAGCGTAGAATCCGAATATAGTAATGGCATCAACAACAAGTGAGCTTATGTGGCTTAATAACTCCTACAAACATGAAGATTCCTTGTGAAGGTCCAATGCAAATATTGTGACAACCAAGCAGTTAGCACATTGCTTCAATCCAATATTTCATGAAAGAACCAAATACATAGAAGTAGATTGTCACTTTGTGAGGGAAAAGATTCAGGCCAAAGAAATCGAAACAAATTTTGTAAGCAGTTGAGAACAATTGGCTAATATTTTCACCAAGGCACTAGACAAAGGTCTCTTCCAAGATATTCTAAACAAGTTAGGCTCAATAAACTTATTGAACCCAACTTGAGAGGGAGCGTTACAAAATGAAAATAAGGAAGGAAAAGATCACGGAGAATAAATGGGTCAACTAGTCATTTGTGTTACAAAAACAGAAAGCAGCAAATCTTACAAATCTTGTAATTTAGGAAAATAGGCAACGATAAAATTTGTAGAGCTTAGGTATAAATAGTGATACATAGCCTTGTAAACAATATACAAATTCAATAAAATCTTTTTTTCATTCCCAAATTTAAGAGGTATCAATGTTTTGTATCATTTGATCATTATTTATATAAATGTGTGAGTAATCTTTCTAAAATATGGGTAGTTTGGGTTTAAAGTTTTTTAGTAAGTTAATTATTTAAGTCAAGCTCAAGCTTTATAAGATCATGACTTCAATAGAGACCTCAAATCTAAATATGAATGTGTGAAATGCATTTTCTAAATATACCCACCCTTTATATGGGATTTTGTTATCCCTTCATATGATATCTAACCTATTTATCAGCTGATTAGATTTTATTCTCTTAGGAAAATTTATATCCTATGTATGTGGGATATTTTGACCAAAGAAGAGATATGTTCATTTATACAATTGAGTCATTGTACCATCAATTCTTCGTTTGTCATTTTCCTTATATTAATCATTGTAATTGATGTAATTTTTTTTTTCCACAATGGTTCTAGAATCGCAAGTTGCCATGACTTTAGTGGACCAATTTCTACAACCTATTGGATCCAACAAATCTAACTAAGTCTTAGTTGAAAACTAAAAAAAATAACAAAAAAACAAGAAAAGAAGAAAAAATAGAATAAAAATATATTACTAAATGTGACATTTACTATTTAAACTATTTCCATGATTATTTCCTGTTTCAACATTTATGTGTTGTGACTAATAAATAATACGTTTGTTTTGGTTTACATAGAATTCTATCAAAAGAATAATTTCATTCTTTATGAATGTATTAGTTGTTATCTTTAAACATTTGTTTAGTTTCTAAATCTTTTATATTTTACATTGCTAATGCTATTGCTAAAGTTTAATGTGATTGTAGACATAATAAATGCATGTGCTTAAGGAATGGCTAAAGACTATATGGTTCTTGGCTAACTTTTAGTATAAGTTTTTATCTATAATTTAACTTATTCTTTTTGCTTTTTATTTTTTAATTTTTTTTTTAAAGAATAATCTGCAAGAGTCATGGGTCTGTAACCGAGCTCATACCTGAATAGGTCTTCACAAAACCAACAACCCTATGCAGTTCAAGATCAAATAGTTCAAAATCGATTCTCCATTTTTGAACTGCAACTCACTAGTCAAGTCCTAGATCAAGGTGGTCTCATCTTTTGTATAGGTTTACAATTTCTTTTATCTTTAAAACTAAGTTTTAAATCCCTAATTGAAGAACCATTTTACCCTAATTCATTATATTTTTAATTAAATTATCTATAGGAAATATAGTATAATAAGATGTGAAAACAATTTATATATATATATACATATATACATATATATTTGGGGTCAAAAGTATTTAATTTTAAAAATAAGGAGCTTAAGTCCAATTGAACACAAGATGAGGGTGAATAGTTTACCTTTTTTTTTTTTCCTTTCTCTTGAAAAAATGTCAACCATCCCACCAGTAAGAACTCGGTACATCTACGGCTATTCATGATTAATTAAACACTTTCTATACATGTAAATCATATTAGCAACGTAATTGTTTTGGCATGATTCAATTTCTACTAGACTCAACATTTTCACATTAGATTAATTTATTATTAAAAAAATGTGGCTTTTTTTTTTTTGTTTGCCATCCTAGAAAATTATAGTATGAAAATTCATTGTCCTATAAATACTGTTCCCATTATCCAGCAAATATATGATTACTTAACTATTTTCTTTATTTTATGAATATTTTTATTTTTTAAATTTATTAACACGTGTCAAATTTCTATTAGCGGAGATAGGATGGGAGTAGCAGCATGACAGCAAATTGTTACATGGTGAGCGACCATGTTGACTCGGATGACAAGATGAGCTTTGATGTGGATAAGAGAAACTGATAACCCGGGCAAAGCCCTCCATAGTGTATCTCCTCCATACAAAGTGAACCGAATTTTCGTTTTCTTTTTTCCTTTATGAAGAAACTAGCCGGACTCTTTATTTTATTATTTCGTCGGTTTCCATTATCATTAAATCGTTGCTTATCTACCATGCTCTTTCGAGAGTCTAGTATTTTCCTTGGACTATATAATTAGGATTACTCAAAAAAATAAAAAAATAAAACAAAACAAGAACGATGATTGCTCAACAAATTAAACCGAAGAATAAATATAATTCTTTAACATTTTAATTCAATTCAAAATTCGGTTTTAAGAGGATTTAGACGGTTTACAGTTTAATTTGAGGGAATGAACCATTCTTGAATTAACGGAAGTCACTTTGCAACAGGTACATGGAGACCCCATTGGTCCCATTGGAACGTAGATCCAAGAGATATATCGTTTTTCAAGTTCTTTTAAAGGTAGTACAGTGTCCACCGTAAGCTTGCAGAAGTTAACAAAAGGGATGTAACTTAATGGCAACTTACGACATTGATTTACCTAAAGCTAATCTGCAATGCTGCCCATTGAGACGTGCCTTTATCACCTCACAGAAATTTTATTACTAAACCGTCTGTGAAGCTCCCAAAGGCTATCTGTCAAAGCACACTAAAATAATAAATTTATCGCTATTTAAGGGAAAAGGAAATCAATATTTGTAATTTTAAAAAATTATAAAAATTAGAAAATAGGCAAGTTGACTTCATCTCTTCAAAAATGGGATTAAATATGTTATACAATCCCGTCACTTCCATAGACGAGATTTCTGGAGCAGAGCAATCCCATCTCTTGAAGAGACGAGATCGTCTACTTATGACTTCATCTCTTCAATAGATGAGGTTAGCAAGGTTGATATACCCTCTTTCTTCTTTTTCCTTCATTCACACTTTAAAAAAATCCCCAACTTCTTCACCACGAAACCGTAATTTCAAATTACAGTTTGCAAGTTCTTGATCAATCCGATCAAATTAACACTGGTTGTTCATCAATCTCGTTGATATCTCACCATCCAAGCAACCATTCATGCTAATTCCAATCAAATACGCATGCAAATTTACATTTAACTCCATTAAGTTGCTTCATCAATCTCGTTGAATATTTTCATGTTTTCATATGGTACTTTGTGTATAATTTTGTATGATGAAGATATATATCTGATTTGGAACTAGCATTTTTGTTTTTTTTTTAACTGTTGTTTGATTTTTTGGAACTATTCCATTCGTATTTTTGTATTGCATTATAGATTTTCGATTGTTTCATTCGTATGTTTGAACTATGCCAATTAGTTCTATTGTCTATAAAACTTCGTATGTTTGTACTACTAGGTTAATTAATTTCAATTTGGCAGTGTTAGTGAGAAATCTTTTATGGGCAAGTGAATGAAAAAAAAATAACAAATAGATGCTAATGTTCATTTAAAGATGATCTTATTTATCTTAAAACTAAATTTAGCTAAGATAACATAAATATAGTTTTTTCTAAGGCGGCAAGGTAAGGTTGGAAATGGATAAGGCTAAATTTATGTCATACGCTCATGGCAACATTGTTAAAGAGAATGATGGGTTTGGTCATAATAGGTGGTCAATTGTTGTGGTTAGTATGTATAGGAACTCTACATATGAGCATATTCTAGACATAATATGTAGTAGACTTAAGATAAATAGATTAACATATTGAAATGATCCAAATTTAAATTCCATTTAAATTTCCATGTATATGCTTATTTATCTTAATTATTGAATTAAATGAGCATGATGATTTATGATAGTTGTGTTTGGTAATAGTCTAAATGTGTTTAAGTTAGTGTAAATTGAACATTTCATGTGTTTTTTTGTATATGTAATGAAATTAATATCCTTATTTTATATATATTAATGTGTGTGTAGTATAATTAGTAATTGTGTCTTTTATACATTAATATGTTAAGTTAAGTTTAGATCTATAAAATCAACTTTGGTTTTGATTAAGATTAGTTGATAGAAATTTCCCTTAGTTAAGTTAATAACTATGCCTAAATGAACCCCAAATGAGACTTAAATTCACTCAAAAGCAAACTAAAGTTATATATACCTTAAAAGTCAATTTTGAGATAAGTTTAAGACTCAAATTAGCTTAATTAGACCTCCTTTTGGGCAGCTCTTTCTTTTATACGAATTTTCCTTTTTCTTTCTTTCTTTTCTCTTCTTCCTTCACTTCAAATTCCAAGCCTAAACCCAAGACAACATCAAGCTTTGAGAATCAAAATTCTCTCCAAGACAAGGCATATACATATGACTTGATTTAAGTATAACTTTTGTTTTGTTTTCATTTCTTGTAGTGGCTATGTGAAATCTTGGATAGGATGAGTTTAATGCTATCTAAATTGCTTGTTCATGCTTTGAAATTAGCTTGGATTGTGTTTTGTTAGTGTGTGAATTTGTTTATGTGTTGTGGTAGTAATATAGAGTGTTGGGAAGAAATAAAAATAGTTTGAGTAGTTAAGTTGAGGATGAGTGGGAATGGGATTTGAAGTGATTAAATGTGTTGATTTAATGTTTTGAGTTGCTAGGATTGAGTAGTGTAAATAGGAGTGAGTATATGAAGTTAAAAATGAAGTTGAAGAAGATTTAAAAGTGTTATAGGTTAGAAAATTTCGAAGTGGAAAACAGGGGAAATGTGTTCTGTCGAATAGGTCTGTTTTGAACGTACACCGGCATCTGGAAATTCAACGCTACCGGCGTAGAGGCAGCGTTAGATCCAAACAGAAGTAAATCTTTTAACGCCGCTTTTGAACACCACTGGCTTTTACAAGAAATTTTGCCAGCGTTTGTTCTTCAAAACGTACGCCGGCAATTTGAGAGTTTAAGCCGCCGGCGTATGGGGCAGTGTTGAAGTGGAACAGAACCAAATATTTAAACGCCGGAGCGCTGCCGGCATAAACTACCTACGCTGCCGGCATTCAATCAAATTTTGCAAGCGTTGGAAGGCAGCGTATCTCCTGAGTTTTTCAAATTTAAACTTCTTCAATCTTCAATCTTTACTTCATATATGATTCCTTATTGAATATATGAGCTAGATAAACATGTTTTATGCATGAATTTAATATTAAAACTCTATACAAAGCTTAATGAATTTCCTTGTATACTTGATTTAGGATTGTGATATGTATATATACTTGTGAATGTGAAATCTATATTTATTTATTGACTATTTTGATATTCCTATTTCAGTTAAGGGTTCTTTGGTTAGTTCATCACCGAGAGACTATAGTGATATACTATCGGGTTCAGGTACGCAATAGCTTGTTTGATGTTTGCTAGGATTAGGCATTCCTAATTTGACTTAAATTGATTCGGCTTAATATTTAAATGAATTGGATGTCTATTACGCTGTTTAATCTGGTCCGAGGAGCAGCAAACCTGTCATGATGCAATGATGTTAGTTAGGCGCTTAACCAAGTCATGATGCGATGGTACGCTATGATGCAATAGCGATTCTTTTTGGTTAAGTGGGTAGCCGATAGGGGGAATAGTATCTGAGTAACGTTTGCTTAAACTTAGGAGGGAAATACCATGATTTAGTTCAAAGTTTATGGGAACTTGTGAACTAGGCTCATGTTATGGACTGAGTTTAAGTAGAGTCGGGCAACGGCTTTTGAACCCTAAATGAAGCTATTATCTTTATGAAATAGATATAGGAGATATAAGTATTCGGACTGCTTATATCAACCCCCTAAGCAGCTGCTGTTACTCAGGATCCCTGAATGCCCAAAGCGTGATTCGAGGGTGTGAATACCCCCCATTTTTGCGAAAGAAAATTTAATAAAGATAATCACTTGTCTACTGATGCATTTCATTGGATTTACATTGGCTTGATAACTTGTTTTTGCATTTGTTATTGTGTACTGGGCCTTTGGCTCACTTTTGCTGCTTTGCAGGTACTGGAGACGAGTTTTATGATGATTTAGGGTACGGGTCCGACTTTGAGAGATTCATGGATGAGTGGGACGAATAGGACTTGAACACCTGACTTTTAGAAGAATTTTTGCTAAAGGAAAAGTTATGTATAGAAGGCTTGATAGATAAGCCTAATTTGTAAAGACCTTAAGATCCCTAGGATTCTTTTGCTTTAAGAAAACTTGTAATTTAGTAGTGTCTTGTATTGACACTAAACAGTGTATATATGATATAAATATATGTATAGATTGCTTTTGTTAGCAATCTTGTTTTATTAAAAGTTCTTTATAAAGTTTTAGTAGTTTTGATCAAATAATTTTCATAAACTGTTAGTTTTAGGACAACCTTACATATAATGTGAAAACGTTATATGTGATTAGGGACTCGGTACTTAAAATCTCGGGATTTAGAGGGTCGGGTCTTTACACATATCATGTGGAGTTGTATCATAGATTTGCTATTAAAGATAAGATATTGTGTTATGATGTAATACTGGTGACCAATGATGATGCAGCTCAAGAATGCTGGTGTCCACCGAACGAAGGTTTCGTGGTGGTATATGTCCAGATTTTTTAAAAGGAGGTGCCACAGACATCTGAGGGAGACATTAGCTTTCATGAAATTGTTAGCAATCAAGGGTTGGTAGATGAGAACCCTAATCCCACTCAGACAACAATTAGCACTCAGGTCCAAACAAGTAACTTTGAAATGGGTGCACCTCACTAGAGTAGTGATCATGATACTAATGTGATGCAAGACTCATCGGTAAGTGAATCCAGTGATGACTATGATAAAGATGAAAATGAATGGGTGATAGGTTTGCCTCAATAGGTAACTGCTACTCATATAACACAAAGGTGTAATGACTAGCACCATTTGGTAGCTCCTACAAATGTTAATACAGTAAGAAGCTTAGAGCAAATGCCATTTTTCATAGTAAATTTGGTTAGTGGCTATGTTGCATTTGATGATGAGCAGAAAATGAGTGTTGGAAATTAGAGTTTCAACGATGAATTCAAGATTGCAATGTAGTTCGAGACTAAAGATCATCTTATACGGGCAGTTAAGATGTAGCATATATCGAACCATTGTAATTTAAGATGGTAAACTCAGATTCAAGGTCGTGGGCAGTTAAATATACCGATAGTCATAATGAAGGTTGTAAGTGGAGACTGCATGCCATAAGAAACATGGGAGGTGGTTTCATATCACCAAATATGAGGGACCTTACACATATTTGGATGAAATCACTTAATAGAATCACTCTAAGTTGGACCTCACCAACATGTCCAAGTGCATTATATTGGAGATTCATAATTCTCCAAATGTGAGAGCAAAGGACCTCTAAACGACCATCTTAAAGGAGTTTGGGTATAGGGTCCATCTAAAACGAAAGGCTATTGAGCAAGTGTGTGGCAGCTAGGAAGATTCATATACAAAGCTCCCATCTATTAAATGCCATTCAAGAGGCAAATCCAAGAACAAATGTTGAGTAGAGAACTGTAGAATCAAACACTACAGGGCACACCTTCCTTGACAAACTTTTATGGGCATTCGCACCTTGCATTGAGGAGTTTCAATACTGTAGGTATGTTTTGGATGCATCTATTAAATGTATTGATAAATGTTTGTTAGTTGAGAACTAATTGCTTATAATTAATTCTTTGCGGACCCATAATCACAATAGATGGCACCTTCTTATATGTTAAATACAAGCATTAACTGCTTATTGCAGTGGCAGTATATGGAGCTATTCATATTGTGCCATTAATATATACTCTTGTCAATGAAGAGGCAAAGGACACATGGAGTTGGTTGTTCCTTCAAAAATTTTTGGAACACGTTATCAAGGATTGTTCTAATATTTGCTTGATATTCGACTACCATGCCAATATTAAGAATACAGTAGAGGGTGAGAATGTTGTGCAGGCTAAAGGCTAGCCTAAGTAATGGTGTATTCAACATGTTGTTAGCAATTTCAACTAAAGGCCAAGAGCAAACAATGCAAAGAATTAATGGAAAGCGCGACATAACAAACCTAAATAAGAAAGTTCTGGTTACTTTGATGCTGCAAAACAGACTAATCCATGGACGTTGTGATATTTTCCCAAGTTGTATCCCTATATGTGGACTTCATCTTATAATGAAGGAGTTAGGTTTCGAATTAGTACAACAAATATGGTTAAGTGTTATAATTCTATTCTTAAAGATGATCGGTACTTACCCATGCCAACATTAGTAAAAAAAAAAAAAAAATTTACAATTGCGATTCCATTTTCAAATTGCAAGGGCTAGAGTCAAATGAAGCAATGACTTTGGGTAAGGTGCTAACAAGTTATGTTGCAAAGGAGTTTGAGAGGTAGAACAGCATGTCAAGTGGCCATTGTGTTACATGTTTCAACTTTAAGAATATAGTTGAGGTTCTAATTGCAGTGACCTACAATGTATGGTCAGAAAGGAAGAAAGGAGACTACATACAAAAAGTCGACTTAAGGTTAAGCAGATGTACATGTAATAAGAAGCCGACCCATAAAATTCCATGCTTACATGTGATGGCAGTGATAGGTACTCTGTATATAGATTGTGTTGCTCATGTGGGACAGTAATACAGGTAGGAAAATTAGCTAAGGGTATATAGGTGTTCATTCATACTTGCAATAGTTAAGGCGAATTGGACCCATATTGATATTCCAACATGGCATCCCTTCCCTCAACATATAAGAAAAACGGGCAAGCCAACGGAGAAACGCTTCTAGAATAAAATGGGTATTCGAGAGGACCCACGGGATTACTTATGCGAGTCATGTGGCTAATAAGGGCATAATATTAAAAGTTGTCCAACTATGCGAGCAGCTAAGAGGGTAACAACAAACATTCATGTGATTTGTTCTACTACACTTATATTACCTAATATTTGTTGTTTACTCTTTTTGTTACTTATGCCTTTGTTGACCTTTTGTACTATTTTTCTTGCAAATGGATCCAGGGACTCCATACTCACAGGTCAGCTTGTTCATAGATCAAGACTACCATGGAAGGGCCAAATAATATCTCTTCCTCACATTGTTTACTTTGAATATTTTGAGCATATTCTCATGAAACTTCTTTCCAAATGCAGAGTAAGTTGTATTAGATTATCGCTGGAAAGAGGCAAAGTTAAAGCAGCAAGATGGTATGTTGCACATCTAGATGAGGGATTTGTTCCATATCTATCACAGGCTGGCTTTATAGGTGCCGCACATATGCCATTCATTTAGTTGGATTGGCCCCTAGCCACTGCATTAGTTGACAGATGGTGCCCTAAGACATATATGTTTCACACGCCGACTAGGGTCTGGACCATTACATTAGAGGACATTGCAATACTCATAGGCCTCCCCATTGATGGGCTTATAGTTATTGGCACGACACGAGTGGATTGGCTAGATTTTTGTTACCATTTACTTAGAGGTAACCCTATGTCTAAGGCCGACATTGATGGTGGGCACTTGAAGATGTCATGGTTAGACAAACACTTCAGCGCATTACCTGATGATATAGATGATATCACAATTCGACACCATGCCAGAGCCTATATTCTATTGCTGTTGGGGAGTTCATAGTTGGGGACAAATCGTCGAATGTAGTTCATGTCATGTACCCCTCACTGCTTGAAGACTTTAAGGTAGCAGGGCAATATGCATAGGGAGCAGCTTGTCTAGCATGGCTCTATAGGAAACTTTGTATGGCATCCCACCTCGATACGAATGACGTAGCAGACCCCTTATTGTCCTGCAAATCTGGGCTTGGAAGCACTTCCCACACATCTCCCCCGTACGTCGACAAATCAGATGAGCTACCACAGGGTGACTTTCATCAATTACTGGGAAGCCACTTTTGATGTCACTTAATGCCCCACACATTTGTTGTTCAAGTATAAGGGATGCATAGATCAACAAGTCCCTAAACAAGTACGATTTTGTAAATCTTATGTGGTCTTTTATTTACACTTTCATTATTTTTCTTATATATTACTTATTTTTTCATGAGCAGTTGTGTCGAACCTGATGAACCAAGGGTGGTTGCAATCTTATTTTGATGAGAAAATGTATTGCACAAATGCTTCTCAACTTAATTAAGCTATATTTAATAAACAAAAGTTGTTTTTGATATCTTTAAGCTTTAATATGCATATATATGTTTGTACTTATATGTGTATTGTTCCCAGCAGTTTGTGCAGGAACAAATTAAGTATCCTAGCCTTGGTTGCGGCCTTGATCAAGGGGCAAATCGAGGGCTTGGCAAGCTTGATCCAAGGCACGACAAGTGTAAATCCAAGGCGATAGGTGGAACAAAATGAGAAAGTATAGCCTTGGTCGCGGCCTTTATCGCAGGTCAAATCAAGGACTCGACAATGTAAAATCCTAGGTGCGAAGAAATCAAACAACACAGATTTGATGGAGGGGTAACTTGAGACACGACAAGTTTGAGGCACGACAAGTTTGAGGCGCAAAAGTCTAAATTCAAGACTCAATGGAGTCCACATGAGCAAAGACTTGGTTTATGGCTAAAATGAGGGCGTAACACTTTAGGGCCAATATTTAAGAAATAGTCATTGCAGACTTCTAAATTTAACCATTGGAGGTTCTTTTAGGGGAAAATGACTTGTTTATAAAGCTACTATATATAGATTATTTTAGGGGTGATTTTCAGCAAAAAGAAGAGCTTAATAGGATGATATTATGTTAAAATACTCTATGCTTGTGTTTGTTTTTGTTAAACAAATAGTTTTATTCATGAGTTTACTGAGCTAATATTGTAATGCACTATTCATGCTTTTGTTTGTGAGTGTTTTAGTAAAGTCTTCCTGTGTTTGAGGCAATAGACGAAGTCCTTATGTGTTAAAGCGTTTGTATGAATTCCTACGTATGTGTAGGCATTGAGTGAAGTCCTCTGTTGTGAGTATTGTTGTGAAGTCCTCTTTATGAGGTATTGTTGTTTGTTTGAATGAAATGTGTGTGTAAACATGCCTAGTTGTGCTTTAATTTAATATTTTTTTTTACAACAATTGCTATTAGAGCATGTCTCTAAGATCAATGCTTAGTTGCATCTTAAAGAAAAGTTTCTGTGGTTTTTGAAAACACTAGGCTTATGTGTTTTTGTGTGAAAAAAATAAGTTGTTTATAAATTTAATTTAAGTCTTTTAGTTGAGCATCATTATTTACAAATGAGCTTTTAACTGGAATGCTTAGCCGAGAAAGTTAAGTTGCAGTTAATAAGTTGTTTATTACCTATAGCTTGGAACCTTTAATTGAGCATTACATCTTTTTAAATAAGCTTTTACCCAAATGTTTAATTGAGGGGAGTGCTAGGTTGAGAGGGAGCAATATTGTGAAATAATTATTATCATAAAAAAGAGGAAGATTGATGAACCAAGAGTGGTAACAATCATATTTTTGATGAGAAAATGTATAGCACAAATGCTTTCAACTTAGTTAAGCTACATTTAATAAGCAAAACTTGTTTTTGATATGTTTAAGTTTTAATCTACATATATATGTTTGTGTTTGTATGTGTATTGTTCTCTGCAATTTGTGCAGGAACAAATTAAGTGCCATAGCCTTGTTCGCAGTCTTGATCGAGGAGCAAATTGAGGGCTCGACAAGTGTAAATCTAAGGCGCAATAAGTGGAACAAAATAAGAAAATACAGCCTTGGTCGTAGCCTTCATTGCCGGGCAAATCGAGGGCTTGATGGTGTTATCCAAGGCATGGTGAGATCAAACAGCACTAACTTGATCAAGGAGTAATTGAAGAGCAACAAGTTTGAGGCACGACAAGTCTAAGATGCAGGAACAACATCTAAAGCGAGGGCAAGGCTGATACAGGCTACAGATATCAAAGACAAGCCTTTGCCCTTGCTTGTTCATCAGGTGAGCCGGGACCATTATCATCCTTATATATTCATCAACTGGACATCTTGATGCCAGACAAACTCGTATGCAGAGGTCTATAACCACGCGCACCCCTCCACCCCCCCCCCCCCCCCAAGGCCTCACCAGATGAATCGAAATCCTATCGCGTTTCACCAATATAATGTTGGTGGTAGAGATGGAGATACCACACTTGAACAGGTTGTTCCATCTATGAAGCATGCCTAGCAGATTTCGGATCAACCCTGGTCCTTCCATCGTGCATTTGCCAATAGACAAAGGAGGCAAAATACCAAGGAGTAGATTAGATTTTATTATCTGTTTTGCTTATGTTTTATCATGGTTGTGCGTAACATTGTATATACATTTGATGTACTGAATTGAGCAATAGCAAACATTATATATATTACGTTTTACAAGCTTTTAGTAATGTTGATGGTCAAGGATTAGGTTTGAGAATACTATTATGATTGAATTTCTGTAGTTTGAATGTTGCTTCCTTATGGTGGATAGATTGATTTTCATAGCACTTTTGACTTTATTCAGGCGATTGTACATAATTTTGACAAATTACAACTATTTAGATAGATTGATGTAATAAAGAATGAAATATGAAATACAGCAAGAGCTACGGGTTGATTACTATCAATCTCGTTTCTTGAAAAGATAAGATTAAATAATATACTTAACCTCATCTCTTCAAGAGACGACCTCAACTTATCTACAGTGACCTCATCTCTTAAAGAGACAAAACTAAGTATATTATTTAATCTCATCTCTCTAAGAGACAAGTTTGCTCTAGTCAAAAGATCTCACTCTTAAAGAGACGAAATTAGTTACCTATAACACGTCTCCTTAGAAGACGAATTCAACTTTTCTAAAACTAAGATTAGTCTCAACTCAGTGGTATTTTATAATTTTTTAAAAATATGAACATTAATTTTCTTTTCCCCAGGATTTAAATGAGTTTCCTATAAGCTAACTCGTCTTTCAACTGCGTATTTCCAAACTAGTCATAAAGCACACTGTTCCTTTGTTTTGTTTCTTTTAAAAGAATTCATCTAACAGATCAGATGGAGAAGTTATCATGTTGTCTCGAAGATAATTTGACTATAATTTA
The DNA here is from genome assembly GCA_024138025.1 of Combretum micranthum. NCBI lineage: Eukaryota > Viridiplantae > Streptophyta > Magnoliopsida > Myrtales > Combretaceae > Combretum > Combretum micranthum. Next base: position 1,362,485 of record JAMXBD010000117.1, on the reverse strand, counting down.
AGTAAGTTACAATATAAATATATCCCAGGAAACTTACTCTAGTTGGCATCTAAAACTTACAAGCAACAACTAACATGCAAGTTTGTTCAGCACATCCTTCCTTTACATCAGCGAATTTACTGGATTTGAGGGACAAAAAATGGCACGTGATCGAAATGCCAAATTCACAGGATGGCTTGTGAGAATATTTCACTGTTGGTGTATTCCAGTATTTATATACATCACGAATATACAAGCATATAGAATAGTTGCTCGTACTTCTTGTAATAATTGCCTCTAAAACCCATAAAAAGCAAGAAAAGATGTTAATTTACACAGCGAATCTGAACACGGAGGTGAGGTGATAATTTACCACCTAATGCTCATACATCTATTACATAATCTGCCTCTATTGCTGCAAAATAGCAACTCATTGCTCAACAGCAAAAATATTGAGGCAGGGATGTTGCATGCCACGTGGCATTCCACTCCTAGCTCAAGAAATAGAGAGCTACATGTCAGTTAAGAGCATAATGCACACGTTCGAGGAGTTGCACAACCTGATCGACTGGAATAGGAGGAACTTCTGGTCCAATTAATTTCAGTGTGTCCGGAGAGGAGAGAGGCATGGACAGTACACCCTCTTGTTGCAAACTTGTTAGCTCCAGGAACTGAGACAGTAAGTCCCCATCCAGAATTTTTGGCGTTCCAATCTTCAGCAAAACAAAAGGCATTTATAAGACGACAGTCAAGAACAAGAAAAGAAAGATACTACACCTCTCTGCAGCAGCATATGTCAACATACCTGGGGAACGGCCATGTCTGTCTACACAATATGTGTTGTGAAGATAAGATGCAGCTCTTACCTGGTTTTCACGACTTCGGAACTCATTAATATCATTTCCAAAAACTGGAGCAGTCAATGGATGAACCGCAAGCTTAGCTTGCACAGCTTCCAAAAGTTGGTTTTCCTCCCTGCAAAAGTAGTGGCATCAATCAGCAGTAGTGATTACAAAAAAATAGCTCACAGCAAGTAGGGAAGATGGTACAATCATCCAATTACATGAAGATTTAAACACCAACAGGAATACATGGAAACTTCATTTATACTCGGTTTGAAAATGGAGGAAAAGCAAGTAAAATCCCTTCCCCATCAAATCAAAAGAGATCTTTTTGAATTGATCCAGATTTTATTGGTTTGTGCATAAAAAGCACAAAAATCTCAATGCATATGCCAAAGGAGAGAACCACATGCACTTATTCTTTCACTTTTATGGCACGAAACTATTGTCAATGTGAAATTGAGAAAGGAGATTACAATTGCGGTTGTCTCTCATTTACATGTACTACTGTCAATGAAACATTGAGGTGGGATTGGTAGCATGTACTACAGATGAATATCAACAATACATAGACAGTACAGAATTATCAGTAACATATTGTCTCTTGTAATAAATCTACAGTGAGTAAGATTGCAGCTTCTTCCCACTCAGATTTATTCCTTCAAATCTGTAATTAGAAGGGAACAACCAATCAACACAAAATGTCTCCAGTCACCATCAACTAGTGACTGATGCCAACTGACCTGTTTGTACAATCAATTAAGCATCTGCTAAACATCAAATATTTATAAAACTATCATCTGTAATTTAGAATAGAAAAATAATTAGAAGTGAAATACCAAATCTGATTTCTTGAAAAGAAGATGCATTAATCGTATGTCTACTCCCAGATAATGAACCATGCAAGAATCCAGGATCTTGTCTATTGTAGCAACTACTCCAGATACAGTGAATGTTTGTGGCAATCAAAATTGTGGCGTCCTAAGCCTGTATTGTCTGCAAAATGATTCAATACTTTGTGCCCGCTTTTATAGGAAGTTTATATCCATAATGACATGAATTAATAAATCTTCTATTAGATATTATTGGCAATACCCCTCAAATACAAAGTGGTGGAAGCCTAATCATCGAGGTACTTTTTAGTGTAATGACTTGAAATTCATTATAACTTCAAAGTTAAGCGTGTTCGGTCTCTCAGGATTGGTGATCCCATAACTAACACCAAAGACAAAACCATGCGGCACCTTGCGAAAACAAACAATAACTCAATAGGCGAAGTTCCGATACGTTACAAGTGGTAGCAGAGCAGTTCACTAGTTCAACGTAGAAGAGTTAAGTGTTGTACAAAGCAAAGTGCCTCAGAATAAGAGCACCTTTTGAGCTTGTATGGAGGATCTCTAGTGTACTTACATGGTGTGGTTTTGGACCTGTGTAAGAAAACTGACGAGAACGCTAGTTCTATAAATGAAGAAGTATGTAATACCCCTCAAATATAAAGTGGTGAAACTCTAATTATCAAGACACCTTTTAGTATAATGACTTGGAGTTTATTAGAATCCAAAATTAAGCATACTCAATGTAGAGCACTCTCAGGATGGGTGACCTCCTAGGAAGTAACTAGTACCAAAGACAAAACCGTACAGGGTCTTACCAACGCGGATAATACCTTGGTGGACGGAGTCCTGAATCGTTATATTATTAGATGGCAAATTGTATAACATTCACTTTTCTAAACCCCATAACTGATATCATTCCTCAAAAGCATTTAAAATTAGATAAAATCAAAAGTAACCCTGCAACGCAATGTTCAAGTTAAGAAAAGAAAGTCAAAGTCGAACTTTTAAGAGAAAAGTGCAGCATTAAGTGGTCAAAATACCCTAGGCTAGTTCTTGAATTTTTTATGAGGAAAAAATTAACACCAAAAGATTGTTTGATACGTGAGGTTCATCATCTCCAAGAAAGGATTACGATTTTGCAGCATAACCAGTACAACCAGAAAGCGATAAAGAAGAAGAAAAAACACCATAGAGGCCAAGCTCTGGAAAGTGCTATGTTCTCAATGACAGATAGTAAAGTCAGATTATCAAAGATGATAAGGAAAATAGATAAATAAATAAATAAAAAGACTCCAAAAGCAGTAAGAGGGAAACAACAGCAATACATGCTTGCTAATGAAGTTGTTCTTGAAGCCAATTTCAGCAGCAATTCCAAACCTAGGAAATTTCAGATATCTTTTCTTTCCTTTTTCATAAATTTAATACTTGTAAAATCAAAAGCTCAACGTGCTTTAATCCGTATTTCAGGTCTCTAGAAAGAAATTAAAACACTATACTGAACTCAATGCTGAGAATTGAGAGTTAACTCTTCATTAAATGGCAGAAGCCTCGATTTAGACAGACCACTGGGCAAACAACTTCTTCACCAACTGGATCTGTCACATCAGTTATTTCATACGGTGCTTTGTTCAAGGCTATTTCCAAAACACATTATTAGATGTGAGATGTTTAGGCTCTAGTTTATCTTCCAATTTATACAATTCTAATCCCCAAAAGAAAAAACCTTGGTACTTGGACCCCAGCATTATTAGTTTGTTTACGGTTTGCAAGTATGCCATCATCATCCAAACTTGCTACCAGTAACCATACCAAAGTTACTCCACATCATCTCCATTGAATTCAATATTGATATTAACAGTGATATATCAGTGGCCATACCATGATATCGGAATGAAAATTATGATGCTTCCTAACAGGGTACTCGCAACAATAATGTTGTTCCTCAAACCAACATTCACAATGGGGCTATCACAAGCCTTCTGTAATTCTTCAGATGGAAGTTTAAAGGAAAACGATCCCTGCAATGACATAAATTTATATCAATGAAAAGTACAAGATAACACTGGCAACAAAGTCCATAGGAATAAAAGCACCTAGTTAAATGCCTTAAGCCATTGAACAAACAAAAATTTTAATGTAAATGCAGAAGGCAAATGAAAGGACAGAATATTTTAATTAAAATAGTTTACGCAGGCATCTGAACTCACAAAAATGCACAGAAGCCTGAATGAAACAGAATGCCAAAAGGAGGATACAGATGATTGAGCATTCAATAAGCATTTGAAGTTGGGGCAGGAAAAATTAATTAAAGGGACACTGGTAATTAAATAATAGTGGAATCTTTTTCAACTACTATCTATAAAAATTATGGCTTCTTATCTTTTCAAGGGTGAGTAATATAAAAATGTGTGCGTGTGTGTGTGTGTGTGTGTGTTCGTTCTCCTGTTCAATGAAGTAGATTGCCTTCACATTGGACATGAGCCTATTACTAAACTTATGACATTGATTAATCCATAAGACATCAATTTTTCAAAAAATAAATAACTAACTTGGTTGGATTACTTGACAAATATGCAAAGCATAGTGAAAGAAAAAAAGGTTGACCATGACGGTTGCAACCCATCATAGGGAGAGGCCCCAGCAGAATAGATAATAACCTTTGTAGTCTGATTCCTTCACCTTTAGTCATACTGAAAAACAAAATCATCTTTTCTAAAAGGTTAAACCTGTAAATTGGTGTAGCTTTTTAGATTATATACTATCAACAATATTCACATGTGGGCTTCAAAACTGACTAAGGTGCATCATTTGAAAATAAATAATTACAGCCAAAATAATGGCACAAGAATTCAAACTCATTACCCCTAATAAGGTAACAACCTAAATTTAGATCCAGAACCATTTAATGCAAAAACTACAGCTTGTAGATTTACAAATCAATAACACAAATTGCAGCTGACATAGCTTAACTCATACTATTAAAGCTATCAAAAACCAAACAATTTATCAAGCCTTTTTTTCACCCAACTAGAGAATTATATTGAGAACCTACCTTTCGAATGCCCATTGCTATTTCTCCCATATAATAGGCACAACTTACTCTCAAGTTGCTCTCTGGACTTGCATTATCTGCAAAGAACAATTTCCAGGATTAGAAAGAAGATCGTTAAATAAGGTAGAAAATATCTCTATTAAGAGTAAAGACAAGGGGGAAAATATTAAGAACAGATCAACACCCAAGTTATGCACACTAAAGATAAGGGTGAACTAAGTCTCCTTGCTTGTTGATGGCCATTATAATATTCTTATAATTGAAAGATGATGAATAGAACCCTTTCTGTAATATCTACCATGCACATATGTGCAAGAGTACTATGTTATAATCATAGCTGCTAATGTCTGTATTTTTTGTGTACTTAATTTATGTGTTTAATTGTTGAGTTGTAAGTACAAGCGTTGGGCTGGGGGTGTATGTGTGAGGCTGGTTACTGTGCAGCCAAGTGTAAGGAAAGCTGGAGTTTTATGTCGGTTAGTGTTTTGATACAAAATGGGAGACGTAGTGGAGGTTGGGTTTTAACTACCACTTAACAATGTTTGTATTTCAAGGATAGGAAAGAATGGAAGGAAAACAAGTCTACTTTATCCCAGTAATTTCAGAACCTAAGAGATTGAGAGATCTAAGCTTATTTTCATAATGGCCCCATAATGAAACGATCAGGTTCTCTCCATAAAAAGTGAAATTTTAGTTTGCATCAACCCCATAGACTTGCTTGGATTATCTCTTTTCACATTTTTTTTTTTTTCTTTTGTCACTTATTACCACCAGTTCTCATTGGACATCCACAATACATGACACCAATAAGATAAAAGTACAAGTAAATGTGCCCCTACAACAAAGCAAAGTTCCAATAGACGTTCTTACACGATTTTATCTTTAGGTTTACAAAAAGACCAAACAAAATTTTCTGTTTCCAGAGGACCACATCTTCACGATAATTATCGGTTCCCTTTACTCTTTCTCCTTAATGATTTTGTTGTATTCAGTTCAGCAAGTGGAGAACATTAATTACTTAACATATCTATGTGCAACAACCCCAACCCCCATCCCCCACAAAACAAACACCACAAAAAAATTAAAAATAAAAAAGGGTTCTCAAATTGAAACAGAATAGATACTAACAGTAACTTTTAAAGCACCTTCTTCCAAACAGAGCGAATACAGAAAGTTACAAATAAGATACAAAACAAAGAAACATAATTGAAATGGATCTTTATATTTCCGAATCAATGGTTCACATCCACGAAACAAATGTTAGAAAAGGACTTGGACAGACATCAGTCACTTGCACTGAGGAGAGGAGGCCACTGTGTTTGAAGAGAGCAATAGGTGAAGCAGCAGTAAAAAGACATAAAAACAGCAAACATATACCTTCTGTACGATCTGGAGATGATAAAACAGCAATGCCCCCTTTGCGATCAGAGACCACAGCTGTGTCAACATCTATAAGTGCACAATCAGCAACTAACCTCTGGGAGGGATCACAGAAATCTTGCTCAAGTTTCTTAGCATCCTAGCACAAACAGAAGATGACCAAAGGAAAAAATCAAAGATGCCAAAATGAGTATCTTGCAAGCATGAGTATGTACTCCCACAGTGAAGATCAGCATAAGAAAGCAAGAAAATAACATCATTTTTATTGTTCCTGTTCAGTGGGCCAGCTGATCCCACCTAGAAGGATCAAGGCTTGTGTTACTATCGTCGTGTAGTGATGAAATCACTGTGAAAAGACAGCCAACCAGAAGTATATCTAAAATTTAAACCCCTGTATTTTAGTATATAGTTTTTCTTGTTTGTATTTTCATTTGGGTTGGGGACGATTAAAAGAGTGTTCACCCATGGTGATCTTGTCTGTTATATATCTAATTGCTGGCACTGGAACCGTGACATGGTTGCACACAGATCTGCATACTGCCACCAAAAATATTTGACATACATATTCTCATCAATGTTTGTTAGTAATTTAAATTTGTATTAATTTGACATACATATTTTCATAGATCTGCATACTGCCACCAAAAATATGCATATAATTTTCATATCAATTTTTTGTTAGTAATTTAAATTTGTATTGATTTGAGTAAAATATTTCCAGAACCTCCTCGCTATGAAGCAAGGGAAGAGCACAAAGAGCAAACCAATATCAAATTACCATCGACAGATTTACCATACAAGACAAAGGGGGGGAAAAAAACACTTGTAACTAGGAATTACAGAAACTGGGATTATACCATGCACTAAGATGTCTTAAAGGGTAGTGTCTTTCCAGTGAGAACAGCTGGCTGATGGCCACAATTTCCCACTCAGATAAAATTGAAATGCAACATCAACTTGAATTGCTTGATGTCTCACAGGGAAGTGTAAAGACTAAGCAAAACAGTAAGAGTGTGCAACAACTTATTTAGGGGAAAGCCAACTGGAAACACCACCACTGCATGTACCAAAAAGAAGGAGGGGAGAAATCATGATGTTACCAACCTCATGGAACGAATAAAAAAGTATGCCATCACGGCAATCACCAACTATGATTCTAGTCAAATGCGAAGTCAAGGATGTTATCATAAAACGTGTCCTTCCAACAGCTAGCCTTTTCACCTTCTGTGGATTATTTCCGAGAAAACTACAAACATAAAACTGAAAATAGAAGTTATCAATCTTTTATTAGAGATATGACCATGAAATGATGATACAATCACAAAATGAATCTATAACTCACAGCATTGCCAGCAGATGCCAAAAAAAAGCGATCCAGATAAGGACAAATTGCAAGCACCATCCCCTGCCATACAGTTGCATAAGCCAATCGCATATGCCACACGTCAGTTTCTTCAAGTTTGTTTCCATCACTACTGGAATCCTCTGAACCACTGCAAAAGCCACTGCTTAATAGCTGCTCGGTGGCATATCCAACAATCTCACAAAATGGTGAAGTGCGATGAGATGATGAACCAGCCCTCGAGTAAAATGCAATCGAACCAGCATGTGAATTTTGCACCCATTCAAGGCAAAGAACAATCAGGCGGCCTTTTGTACTGCTGAAGGATCACACGGTTAGAATATATTCTGAAGTAGGTACATCATCAGTCCCGCATAGATAATTTTATAATCAAGCCATGAATAATAAGCATCATATACGAATAATAAGACAACTTTAGGACAGCCATATACCAAAAACAACAAACCTGCTACCAAAATGAATAAGCAAAAGCTAAAAATGGACAGTTGCTAACCTCTCAGCCTCACCACTGGGCATAATAGCTGGACCAGAGGACACACTGGTGCCAACCACCAAAACATGCTCATTCCCAACCCTCAACAACTCCATGGATTTTGCAGTTTCCCCAGGATCCAGGTTGAAAGAAGACTGGATCATGCCAGTATGAGGATCTATACAACAAATATCTGACGAGAATGAATCATTTCCCAAGTCAGTCCTCATAACGATCAATAGCTTGCTCTCACTGTGGTATAAGACCTTTCGTGGAGTCCCATCTACATGAAACTTTTGTACATTGAGTCTTTTGCTGTGCACCATTTCCACCTGTAGATAAGCAGAACAAAATAATGTTCTGTCAAAAGGGGAAGGATCATATCTGTGCAAATTAGATAAATTGCAATAAATGGTGGTAAATAATAGCTTCTAGTTTCTTATCATCAGGCTCCTCACAAATGAAACAATTGTTATGTGACAAATAGCTGAACTATGACCTATTATAGAGTGAAAACAACCTTAAAGATGCATAACATAATGCAAAATGAACTCAGATGTTGCTCATCTCAACATGAGAGGAATGACAAGAATCTATTCGGTGTGACATGATAAGGCGTTGAAAATTAAAATCATCACCATAAATTTCAATGAAATAGAACAGGTTACGGGAAAAGGACATATTCTGCTATAATAATACAACAATGTTGCAAACTATAAACAGATTCTATCTGCATGTACAAAACTTTGTATACTAAAGTTCACTGAACAAAAATATTAATTGACATACATCTATACTTAGTATGAAGCAAAAACACCTGTTTGTACTTGCCAATTTTAACTCTATAGCTCTTGAATGACATGAAAATGGACAGAAGATGCTCAAAATATTAATTGACATACATCTATACTTAGTATGAAGCAAAAACACCTGTTTGTACTTGCCAATTTTAACTCTATAGCTCTTGAATGACATGAAAATGGACAGAAGATGCTCCAAAAAATGGGTGAAAAATTACTATGTTAATAATATTCTTCATTCAGAACAACCTCTTCACTATCGAAAAACTCTACCAATTTTTAGTAACTTCTCCCACTTCTCTGGTTAATTATTTCCAAAAGAACTAGCACAAGTGCAGGCTTGTGCTAACTGTATGGCATGGATATAGTTACTCCTGTATGTAGAATTTAAGTGTGGAAACATAGAAATCAACCCAGTTAACTTAAACAGTTGACAACACAAATATTGATAAAACTGTGTCAGTTCAGTACTTAGGTTCTCACCAGGTGTAGACAGTTCTCTGCAACAAATAAAATTCCACTGGGGCATTCAGCCAAGCATACAGAAGTTGCATGAGTTGAAGGTTGAAAAGATATTGATGCATAAGAGAGGCTGTGCCTAGCTGTCTGCAACAACCAGGGTCTATCACTGAGAACAATGATATCTGAGTCCAATGAATCACACAACGGAACCAGAAAAACAGGAGTTATGCCTATACGACGAGTGGCTATTAATTGAAGATTGATGGGTAAGTTGACTTCAGCTTTTGAAGATAAACCACCAGGAAAAATACTCGACACAGACGAACCAGGGGAATCCAAATTGGAGAATTTCAAAATTGAGGTGCTTCGACGGGGAAATTCTGAAGACATCCATGATTCTGTTGGCCACTCAAAACGAAGTAGCATTCCATTTCTCAAACCAGAAAGGACATACAGGCGATCTACCAATACAAGCCTTACATCCTGAGGGTTGCATCCACTGATAGCAGTACCTGTTGCATTAGTTAATGAAATTGTTCCAGAAGCAATAACCCTAAGGCCATCATCCGGAAAAATAGAAAGAACCTCAACTGAAGGCTTATGAGTGCCAATAACAAAGGTATTGTTAATATATACTCCCAAGGGAAGAGGTGGCCGCCCAGTTACATCCATTTCTGTAGTGCCAGGCCCAGACTGTTTCAAATATTTTTGCAGTATAGAGATGCATGATACTTCATGCTGAAGTCTCAAATGCTGCATTTCGTATATTTCATAACTGTATGCTGAGACCAATCTAACACCAAGAATTAAAAGAAGGCAAGGATTGGTAGTGGAAACAACAACAAAATGGCGTCCAACAGCACCCATACTGATACTGAGATTACTTGGAAACCAAGATGTACAAATCGGCGATGACAAAGGAATACCGTCAGAATGGGCAGCTTTTGTGGGCAAACAAAGTCTAACTGCATTTTGCTGAATCTGGACGAGAACACCATCATTTACAAGGCCAGAGGCTAATGTACTAACGTCTGGCTGAAAACCAACCGAATCAGTCACATCTGTAAAGCTTAAGCCAACAGAAAGTACCCTAGTTTCTTCAACAAAAGACAGCACCAGAAAGGAATGGTATAAATCAGTTGCTTTCATCTTCATTGTCCAGGTACCAGTTATGCCTTGATATATTGAGGCAGTCTTCAACAACTTTTCTACATTGATACCAGTATGAATAATCCTCAATGAACCCTCTGGTGCCACTCCACTGCAGACAAACATTTGGTCCTGATTCTCATCATGAAAATTAACAAGTGACATGTCCAAAACTGGGGCAATATTTTGAATAGGACTTTTATATATTAACTTCCCCTCTTCCAACTTAAGGATCTTCCCATCTCCCATCTCAATAATAGCAGCCACAAATCCTCCTTCTGCCCACAGAAGTTCCTTGCATGGTTGATCTCGATGAAGGCATTCATATATGTTAACTTTCAGGCCATCAAAATCAGACGATATTTCAATAATAGATAGTTCACCAGTATCTAGACAGAATATCATCCTAGGTCTGCTAGTAATTCCTGGTTCCCAGGCCCATGAGCATATATACCTAGTTTTTAACTTCATATCAATGAACTCGTTATCAATACACATAGGATCATGATCCCTTAGCTTTAGTAACGCACAAGCAGCATCATTGAATAGACCTTCATCATCAATTGAAATATCTGTTGCACTACATGGCTCTTCTGCAATATCCAACTCCTCCACTGCAGGTGGTAAAAAACTTAAGCCAGCCCTGTACACACAACAGGGGTTGTAAGCATCCCTAAGATCCATTAAGAGAGCATCCCCAGCCCTAAACAAAAAGGCAAATCCATGAAGATGAGGAACTTCAACTATATTGTGTGCTAATGGCCCAGCTTCAACAAATTCAGAAATCAGATAGATATAATCCTCTTTGATATTCCAACCCAGTAAGACCAATTCATTCAGGATTGCTTTCCTCCTGCATAACTGGTATAATCAGTTCATAGCGGTGTTACCATGGTAAACCATCAACTAAACAAGCTAGCCAAATCATCTTCATACCTGCATAAATATCTATAGTCTTCACTAGATAAAATACCATACCTGTTCAGTACAATGGCCAGCACTGGATCATGGTCCCCAGTAGAATAATATGAAATAAAGCACATGCTCCAAATAGTACCACTGATAGTCATTTTCTGGAGGCTTCTTCCAGAAAGCGCATCAACCTCATTTTCAGGAGGATAAAAGATCCTCTGGGGAAAAGGCAGATTAACAGGATCAACCCAAAAGTATACTACATAAATTAAAGGTTAAGCAATTTGTTTGCATGAATTTCAACCTTATCAACTATATCACTTCCAGCCGATACAGAAAGGGCTAAAAGCGCAAGCCGATCTTCATATGCACTAACACCAATAAAGCGGCCCCTGCATCAAGGAGTAGCACCAATGCCATCAAATAAACAAAGACAAACAAAACGTAGACAAATTTTTTACTAAACCATGCAATTTATGCTCTCATTTGAAGTGAAAAGAAAGAGAAAAAAATGGCAGTAAGTAAAATATGCTTATAAACATAAGTCTGCTACAAATGAAAATAGAAGATAATGGTTAAGAAAGTATATATAGAGAGAGAGAGAAGGAGAGAGAGCACATTAGCAAGATAAGTTACTTAAAACAACAAAAATATAAGTCACTTCTGGCTATTGACTGGATACATTTCTTCAAATTTGACTTCAATTTAGATATGAAACCAGAGAGCTGGTAGGTAATGTTCTTGAATCGCCAAATAAATGATGCTGGAGTCACCTCAAAAGAGGTCTAACACTGGGAGAATCGATTTTCCAGCCATCCAATGCTGTGTGAAAAAATTTCTTGCTATCACAATGCTGTTAGACCTCTTTGAGGTGACTCCAGCATCATTTATTTGGCGATTCAAGTATTGTGTGACTTCTTTTTTCAGCGTTTCATGCACCATGCACCCGTTCCTCACCAAATGCGGCACCACCGACATGTTTCCAGCAAACCCAGCACCGTGCCATTTATTTTTTAAGAAAACACAGTAAAACATATACATTTCCCAGTCTTGTTTCATCTTCACATGAATTTTCACCTAGTACCACTTTTGGGTAAAAGGGAAAAAAAAAACTGTCTATTTCAGCTTGAATGGAGATGTCATTAGAAGCCATGCTCTCTCACTTCAGATTCAGATTGTAAAAAATTTCTTCATTTCAAGTCAGAAAAACTAGCCCAACAAATGGATATTAAGTTACCAATATATTGCAGTCCACATCATCTAGTTCTTGGATACTTGACTCCAGCGCCTCAAATCATGTAGCTGGTAACTGATCTACATTTTAGCACATTATATTCTGAATTGTCATTTTGGCAGATTGGAAAACATTTGTTAGACATGTTGATCAAACTAAACCAAATTCTTTATTTAACTTCAATATGGATTCCAGTAGCCAACTCACATACTCAAATTGCTCCTTCGTTCTCTTCAAAGATTTTGTTTTCATACAGGACCAGGATATGGGAGACCAGGTATCAAATACGAGCCATGGATCCTTACCACCTCCAGCCAGCATCGTCAGTGGTTTTTTCAATTCTTGATTCTCTTGATATGTTATACCATTGATTGGGCTAACTAGGTATCTCTAAACTTTTAACAACAGTAAGGGTCATGTAATTTAGAGTCTCAAGAATGTGAGTCTTGTCAACATGGTAAACATGCCTGCTCTTCATTCCCAGGTTGAATCAAAAGCTGCAGAGTATCCTACTCCAAGGGCTACTGATTGTGTATGTTCAACATTAGGTTTCAAATACTTTTGTTACCTTTATCAATGATTGCTCTCACCAAATTAGATTAATTCTAATAAATGATCATTAGAATTATTTCCAATCTTCAAATCATTCTGCACTCATTTCCATATCAAATTGAATATTCGCATCCATATCTCACCAGTGACAATGCTCATGAATGGTTTTGATCATCATTTTCTTTATTTGTGTCCTGTGAAGGGATCCTACATGAATGCTCTTGTTCTTACACCCCTTCAACCAAACAGGGCTAGTAAAAAGTAACAATTGACACTTAATTGAAGCTCCTCAAGCACTTTTGGCACAAGCGAATGTTCCCCATCATTCTTGAGTGACGATATTTTGACAGCTTTTTACTAAATCGCATGTCAACCTTATCTCACGAAATCATTTCATTCCATACCATTTCCTAAGGGCGCTCTCTATATCCTCCTCACATACCAGGGTGTATAAGTTGGTTCACAACCTTTCAGCGGTTGCTGATAAACCATCTACCAACATCTCTAAATGCAATTTCTTAGAATACATTCTATAGATGCTAGTCATTTAGTTTGAATAGATATTATGTCTTTAATATTATCACTTATTTAGATGCCTCCCTTCTTCCTTCTTCTGGAGACTGATTATGTTTCTAAGGTATTCTCTGTCTTATTTCTCTCCTTCACCATTTTCCTTCCATTCAATTCTTCCTCGGCCAACGATAACCTCTCATCAGTTATTGCTTATAAACATCAATCCACATGAGGCAACGAGACTAGAGAAGAACTTATAGGTCTCGTTGACTCACGATCTATATCATAGCCTCCACCCACTAAAGTTACTAACTACTCTAAATAGTCTACATATAGCTCTTCAAGTAAGTACACGCATAACTCATATCTACAAAACCTGGAGTTATCACCTTCTATCTGCTTTCCATTCTATATTGGTCTCTGCCTTATCCTCTTTCTCGAATCCTACAACAATCCAAGAAGCACATTTCCATCTAAGTTGGCATCGAGCTATGCTAGACAAAATAGCTGCCTTACAAACTAACAATACATGAATTGCTGTTCCTCTAAGTCAAAGAAAATAATTCAATTAGATGCCATTGGTTATATATTATCAAGGTGAGACCTAATGCTAAGGTGGATAGTCTAGTTACAAAAAGCTAAAGTATTTTTCTTTAAGGGAGAGGCACAACCATAAATTGATTACACTCATTTTTTTCCCTTAATTATGATGAAACATCTTCTTGCATAGGAAAAGCAACACTAAATCCCTCTCTAGTTGTTATTTGACATAGAATTTGTATACATCAAACAATCAAAATGCCTTTTTAATGGTGATTTAGAATTAAGTTGTCTATACAAAGCCACTTCTAGGCTTTATTGCTAAGGTTTAGACTTAGTTTGTCATCTGCGAGAATCTTTGTACTATCTTAAGTACTAAGCAGTAAATTTGAACAACCTAGCAAAGTCGTACAAGAATTTTATGATGTCGAGCATAATTGATCACTCAATCTACTACATGCACTCCTTACCTCATCACTATATCTACATGATTGAATTATAAAGACAATATAATTATTAAGAGGATCATCAAACAAGTAGTAACCGATTGAAGCAAGATTCATTTAGACAATTTCAAATAAAAAAGACTTCGAAAATTTTGCCAATTCCTTAGCATTGAGGTAGCTAAAGCATATCTAAATACATTCTTGATATCCTAGAAGGAAGAAAAATGTTGAATTACAAACCAAAAGGATACTTTAGTGGATCCTGATGTCAAGCTTTTGTCAAATTGAGAGAAACGTCTTTCTAGCCCTAACACATATCAAACTTTTGTTCGAAGTTTAGATTATCTACTTGTGACAAAAACTAATATTTCCTTAATTGTTATTGTGCGATTTTAGAGCCCTCTATAAGAGAGGGTGGGATGCAACAGTGCAGATACTCGTATCAAAGCAATCAGCAAGAAAATGCTCATCATATGAGGTCAGAGGGGAAAATTAAGTCATTGGCTACACAATCTGACTAAGCAAAATCTCTTCCTGATACACACTCTACCTCTGAGTATCAAGTCCTTTACCAGAGGTAATCTTTGACTCCTGGAAAAGTGTGTAGTAGAACATAGCTACAAGGTCAAGTGTTGAAGCTAAATATCAAGCTATAATTCTACCACCTATGGGGTAGTACATTTCAAGCAATTGATTCAAGAATTGAAATCTGCAAGTTTAATGTTATGAAACTTGTGTGGATAGCCAAGCAGCTTTAAATATTACATCAAATGCATAATTCCATGAGAAGACCAAACATACAGAGATGGAAAGTCAATTTGTAAGGGAGAAGATCCCAGAGATAACATGGTAATACTAATATATGTATGAATAATTTGACAATGAATCTTAACTATTCAAATTAAATTTAGGCAAATTTACAAAAACCCCCAGAATTTTGACCTGGGTATGGATACACACTTTGAACTGTCACATGTTGCAAATTAGCAAAATATCAAGGACATTGGATTTTTTTTAAGTTAATAAGAACACACCAAAATCAAATTTTAAGGGGTATTAAAGTATATTTTGATACGTTGAGGGGTTTTTTTGCACCAAATTCAAAGTTTAAAGGGGTCACTCCCAACTTTTAGGCGTTATTTGTAATTTATCAAAATCTGGAGAATGATTTACAACATTTGAAAATTCAGGGGATGTAATCGTAACAAGGCCAAAGTTTGATGGGTTATTGAATTTATCCCTTTAATTTACTTCTCTCACATCTTGTAGACATTTTGACTTACCTTCTGCTACATTCTATTGTAACAGCAAATCTGTTGTCCCCATCATCCAAATTTTCTTTCTCCTCATTCCTAGATTTATTCTTTTATCTTTCCTTTCCCATTCTCATCTATATCCTTTCAAATACTTCAGTTACATCACATCATTTTAGAATTGAGATAAAATTTGAAATTCAGGTTTATAAATCACCCATGCTTGAAAATTTCATTATTTAAACCTCCATGAGCATCACATCATCATCAATTAAATATCAAAGCCAAATGACTAACTATGGATTGCAGCCAATCACTGATGCCATCACAACACTGAAAAAAATTGAGAATCAGCAAACAACCATTTTTTCTCATTGTTGTGCTAGATAGAACGTAGTAAATCCACCCCCCCCAAAGTGCAGCTTCACAAAGGAGCAGCTCATCTTTTTTTTTTTTTTTGGCTGGAAAGGTCAACCTCAATTCAATTGCACCACTATGGCACACAAAATTACAACAGTTAATACCCAAACAGTGCCAAACTCTCATTATCCAAAGTAGTTAATAACTATGCCCACTGACAGACCAGATTGCGTACAATCATTGAAGGGTCTTCGTAAGTTCTGCCAACTGGTAAATTTTGGAGTAACTTCATGTTACCAGTAAACTCCAGCCCCGATAAAAAGAGAAAGTATAGATTCAAATGGCGAAGGGTGAGTTCACAGCTTAAATAGCCTGTCATTCTCAATAAGCTAGGAACTACAGTCTCATGACATAAGTTTGCAAGTTTTCCTAGTACAGCACCAAGATGTCCCTCCTTCTATGATCCACAATTCATGATAAATTGCATGCTAGAAAATTTAGCCACCTCGTGTATAACACAGAGCAAGCCGTGCTACCTTTGCAACTCTTTAAACTAAGGTAATCACCATTTTTTTTTTATTTCAGTGTTTGCAGTTGCTAGCCGTATGGGCCCAAGTGACTGTCACGCTGCAGCAACAAGCTCCAGTTCATTTGTAATCTCCCAATGGTATATAGCGATTGCAACAACGAGATATGATATATAATGAGAAAAAACTCAAAAATTCTAGCAAACCCAACCATCCCACTGAACATAACACAATAGAATCTTGTTGACTGCTGACACTGCCGACTAACATGCATGAATTTTAATAGTATTCCGTACCTAAACTAGTTGACATGGCATGGTTTCAACATAGCACATTAGGGGCATCATTCCCAATGTTTTCACAACAATTTCATTGGAACCTTGTGTATATTAAAAAAAAAATTTAAAAAAAAAAAACTATGTTGTACCTGTACCTATATGGTAAGTTCTCCCATGGGCCACTTACATCAATAGGAGGAATTAATAATCCTCTATCAATTCAAAACAATGGAATAGGACCCATAAAATTCGCCAGTAAAATTCGCTTTGCTCATGCGGTTAACCCATAAAATCCAATTTGATCATCTTAGGACACAAAATGAGACTTCATTTCTCTTGACGCTTTCAAAGATACATTTCTCCACTAGCTATGAGTTTTTGAGGAACTAGAGGCTTAGGCTAACATTTTGTATCCTTACCCTAAAAAATCTCCAATTTTTTAATAAATGCAATAACAAATTAAAAATGATGAAATCCTATTCCATGGACATAACCAAGTATATAAAAGGTCTGTTTATTTGTTGGCAGATTACAAATACAAACACTTTTTTCAAACTTTTTACTAATAAATTATTTACAAAGAATTAGATACAGATAAAAAAAAGTTGGCAGTTCTCATTAAAAAATCAAATAGATCAAATATAGACAAAATATAAATGCAAATCGGACATATTTATATATATTACTTTGAAAAAGATACAGATACAGATGAAAAATAGACCATCCAAACAGACCCAAAATCAGTTGTGCATTTGATTTGCACTTCTAAAGAGCCAAATAAAGATATAATAGCTATTACTTCGTTTTGTAGCACTTATAAATGACATTATCACAAGATTGAAATACATCAAAATATCATTACCCAGTTCGTGGCTTTACTATTAGGCTACGGGCACATGAATAGATACAGGTATATACTGAAAAAGTTCAACAAATAACTATTTCTTTGGTCTTATAAAGAAATTGCAATTCCTTGTTTTGCAATAAAAGAATTTTAATGAAATAGTTATTCTGCAAAATGAACGCAATAATAATTTTCAAGTACAAGAATTGCTATTCTATTCTACTCCTATGAAGTTAAGCAAACATGCAATAAGTATTGATCAAAAAATTAAATTGGGAAAATTATTTGAAAGGACGCAATATTGTTGAAATTTAATCCCAATCAGATATGAATTATTCCCATTGATCAAATTGACATTCTTAGATTTGCACCTAACTTCCTAACTCTTCATCCTTTTGAATCATGCAGATCTTCCTTATTAGGAAGATTTCGCCATAGTCCTCATTGTCATCTAGGCTCTAAGTAACATAATGAAGTTATTCATACTAGTTTTCAAAACGGTAGTGCAATTTTGACCTCATATACTGCATCAAATTATGATGTGTAAATGATGCTTAAACATCGTCCTGGAAGGAAAATCAGGCACAAGCCTAACAAGTTCTAATTGAATAGCCATAATAATGCATGAAAACAAAATCAGCAGGAGGAGACAGGTCATGCAACAAGGGCAGGCTGGGCAGCACTATGACAGAAACAGAAGTGAAAAGGAAAATCAAAATATGTTCTCTGCTTCAAACAACTCACGTTGGATCCACAGCTAACATTCTCCCAAGCTGAGACCGTGAATTCCAGGACTGGATAGTTGAACATGGGTGACTGGAAAGAACCTAAATCAACAGTTAAGAATCAAAAGCCATTATACTTGTCGTAACACTGATGCAAAATATTCATGCAAAAAGCACTGTAAGTCCATAGGGAAAGGGGAAAAGAAACAATGAAGCAAATTAAAGAAAGAACCTGTTCATTTCATTGCAAAATGTAAGAAATGACAGCTTCCCAGAATCGGATATCACAATAAGAAGATCTTTCCCTGAAATCTTCAAATTATTTTACAGAATAAGATTTCAATTCCAACTTCTTCAAACTTATGCAACCAATGAGGAGTGTTTAACATGCAAAAGTTATATGAATGAACTTTCTAAAGAATGTACGAAAGATTTCTATCAGGAAAGTGAAGATCAAAGCAGTATCTCCTTTAAACATGAAAAACATACTAAAAGAGTACCTGTGAGTTTTCCACACGGATATTCTCACTCCAGGGTAGGATTGAGAGATCCTTAATTGTGCCAAACGCAGGTTGCTCACATATAGATTGCACAACCCCATCATCACCAATTATTACAAGCTCTATAGATGTCTCCTACAGTATATGAAATGAAAACTTCAATAATCAGACAAGATAGTAGGAATACATGAATAAATTCCAATGAGCCAATTGGATAGATGATGATCCCAGCAAAAGTTTTCTCGAGACCCATAACTGCAAATTTCACCATTTGTGCAGCAAGCTCCAATTAGATAAACATGACATAACACATTATGCAATAAAGCATTGTATACATAGGTTTGGTAGAGGTTTTTTTTTCTTTTTTTAAACAGAGGAGAATGTCTGTAGTTTGACAGCCTGCCTGCTCTAACTTGAACCACTTTTCAGTAGCAGTATAGTACATATGTCAAATGCAGCATGAACCATTTAGGCAGCCCTAATAAGTGGCCAACTGGACCTAAAATTTCATGCAGTTTATCATATTATTCTTTGGCCATAATCGTTAGGTGAACCACCTGGGCTGCTTTGAACAGCTAAATAAAATGTTCACAAAAGACACAATAAGATATGTAAAAGATTGCTTATGTATTATACCATGCTTTGTTGCATCCGGATAAAAACGATTTAGGTCTTTTTTTTTTTTTAAAGGATAAATAGGTTAAATTTTTTTTCCTTTGTAATAAATTTAGATAACTCGGGTTTTAAAGATTATTTAGGTTAATTTTATTTCTTCACTTTCTGTAGAATCTAATTTCATCTGCCTTATTATCCTCGAAGTGCAGAATTCAAATCCACCCTTTTGTCTGCCTTTACTAAAGACTTACTCTATATATGCCACAGCCACACCAAAGCCAGATGGAATTAGATTAATCCCATTAAACTTTTATACGACCTACCAGACACAGCCTTGGAGTTTGTCAAAAGATGAATATAAATATATCAGGACACCAGTACCAGTGATTTTATGTGAATACACCCCCAAACTCAAAAAACAAAGCATTTGATGCTACAAACATTTGAAATTGGCAGCACTGATTCTTACCTCCAAATAAAGAGGTCCGGAGGGGGTAAATAGCTCAACAGTTGCTGGTTCCCCACAGCTATTCGAAGGTGAAATCATGATTTCATGATTGGTGTGTATCCAAACATGAAAAACAGTTCTACATATAAATTGAAACTAGCCCTTAAGAATCTTTTTAAAGTAAATTACACTTATCAGACCTATGTTTTTCCCTATCTTAACTGTATCACCAGCGTTTTAATTTGCGTAATTATACCACCCTTGTTTCCCTCCATCAGCAACTGTCAAATTTTCTGTCTAATCGTAGCATGTGTCTCTCATTTTTCCTTATATTCACCCTCTTCAACAATGGACTTTGTTATTATCTCTTAAACTTTCAAACCACTATTTTCTGGTAAAAAATGTCATGGGATGTTTAGCTTACTTAGGGGATAAAAGTTCATCAATTAAATAGAAAAGGAAACTTAATATGCAGTTTCTCTCTATATAAGCATTTCCCAACTTCTTCTTCAACCTTATAGTTTAATAACACCTCTGGAATGGCAAATCACCAATATTCTGGTGATTTGCACAGCTCTATGTATTAAGATGTTAAATTATATTTGTAATTTCATGTTTTGACTAAGTAGCTAATGGTTTATACATCAAAGACAGGAAGAAAAGTCTCACTTTCCTCATCAAAAAATTAAATGAAAAAATAAAAAGAAAAAAAGAAAAGAAAAGAAAAGAACAGTCTTCCTTTATCAGATTTTTCCTCTACCGTGCCCATTAAAAAATGGTGGAAAAGAAGAATTTGTAGGATATAGATTATCCAACAAGTGAGCAAAAGTGGATAACGCAAATGAACCTTCATAAATCACATTAAAGCATGGATGAATAAAGATGGTTGTCTAGCCATTAGCCTAGACAGTTGAATTTCAAGGTTGAAGAGAAAGATGATCTTTTAAGATAAAAGAAGAATGTGCATGTCCCATGCTAACTGAATAAAAGATCTAAAATACAAGTGACCGGAGCAAAAATGAGCTAAAACTCAGGTGCAGTAAATGTTATTTGCCGATGTTTATTATATATAAACTTCATATTCTACTGCACAGCATTATCCCACACAGATATCAGGATAAAAGGGCACAATATCTATTATTTCTTATATCAGCAAAAGCTAGACTTCTAAGCGAATGTCCAAACAGATTTTTTTTTTTTTTTTTCAATTGTTAAAAGATGTATTAAAAACAGTAGCAAAGCACGAGCATTTATATATATATGTAAATATTGGTAAGGCATGAACCCTTTACTTACAGGAGAAATGGTAAAAGAGCTTGAAGAAATCTTCCCATCCAATGCAATATGCACATTAGAAGCAAGACTTGCTATATCAAAAGAGCAAACTAAAAATCTCCAGATCACTAAAGCTTCTACATTCTCCCAAACTTTCTTTCTTATTCCGCTCTTAACCTAAAGGAGGTTCGACTTATCGAAATGAACCTTCTCCATCAGATATCTAGTCATTCCTATCCGAGAGCTACATGCCCAATGTTAACGTAATGTCTCACACTGCCGAACCGCAACATGCCGAAATAATGTCCAATTTTATCAGTTCAAGGAAAAACTTGTTCTAAATAAGCAATTACAATTGCATATCCTATACCTGCCGCTACTGCCAGTGCCTAACCTCGACTTTTGGCAACATACACGTATGTTCTTTTATTTATTACTAGACCTCTGCATTCAATTCCTTAAATAAAACCTATTGCATCTTCCATTAAACTTAAGAATCACAGTCAACACTCGTAAAACTCTACAATTATTATCTCCACAAGACATTTCGTCAATCAACTAGCGATCAATTTCATTGTACGCGGTTAAAACATGTGAGAGAGAGATTAAAAATAGAGAAAAAGGTGAACTCACTTTTCCAAAAACGACGTCGCGAGAGTAAGGGTAACGGAGACGACCGTAGGCAACCTGAAGAATCGCACTCCCTCTAAGAACGCATTTAGCGAGATAGTGAGGGCTAGAAGAAGAGGAAGTGGACGCTCGTGACCTCGCCGAGGAACATTCCTCCTCTGAAACCGCCATTAAAAATGATAAAAGCTAGGGTTTATAGTTGCTAATTAATCTCAGAAGTAATAGAGTTGGTGGTGCTGTTTGATTCGAGTTGCAAGGTCTGATGTTTTATTTTTTTTCCCCTTTACTGTACCGTGATTTTGGAGAGTATTGCGGCACATCAAAACAGGCATAGGTGCAGAGGGCTGAAGAAGAAGAAGAAAAGATGGAAGGGCGAAAGAAACAAACTCTCAGTTGGAGGTGTTTTGTATTTTTTGAATGTCTTTTTGTCGTGGAATTTCCCCTCACTAACATGGAGAGTAGACTTCCATTGAAACATAGAAAGATATCATTAGAGTATAATACTATTGATATTTGGATGATTAGTATAAAATAGAATGGTTAAAAGTACACTTGTCAAAATAATTCTAATAAGAAATATAAATATAAATATGTAATGAGATAAAAGATAATTACACTTAACATTAGCATAACTAATAAAACTGGAATGGAATCATGATTCCACAAAATTGAATTCTTCTCTAAAGCTAAAATCGTCGACTCAAAAGAATCGCGATTTCAGTTTTTAAAAGCACATCCAAACATAAGGAATGGAATGGAACTTGGATCGCGATTCTATTTTAGTGTACCAAATACAATATTATGTAACGTTTGGTATGCTTAGAATCATCTGGAATAAAATATATTAGAATGGAATGGAATGAGATTTATCAAAATATCCTTTCCAATAAATATATATAATAAATATGTGTATGATAAAAAGATAAATAAAGAAATAACCATTAATTAAGGTAGAATGGAATCGCGATTCTGCTTGCTCAAATATACGAAATCGTTGATTCCAACAAATCGTAATTTTGGCTTTTAAATAGGTTTCCAAACATAGGATAAGAAATAAAACCCCGAATTGTGATTCCATTCTGAATCCATTCCAAGTGCCAATCGTATCATTGTGTTTGTTTTGTAAACTCCAGTATTTTTCAGAACTCTTAGAAAATAATTATAGAACTAAAAAACAAAATCAAAACTCTAAAACCAATCCAAGTTAAACTGAACTCTAGAAACTCTCAATAAGATCAAATATGAATTTCATAATCTTAAGAAAAAGAGAACTTTCAAAAAAAATGAAAAATTCAATAATCGTTTGATTCAAAATCCGTATGCTAAATAATTCATTTATCCGATCTCTAACACGTAAATCGAGATGAAATGTCTAAATATTATTCAGTGATAAAATTATAAAACCTTAAACACTTCAGTAAATTTTAAAGTCAATATTTAAAAATTAATATTAAAAGTCAAACTAAAACCTAAAAGTCAACATAGATCAATAACAAATCTCAATGGACCTAGATCTGGCAATCCCGCATGTAAAACCCTAAAACAGTAAAAATAGGATAACAAAAATAATGTTTTATAACCTAAAAAGATCATATTTGCCAAAAATTTGCTCGTTTTGAACCGAAACGGGATCAGTTTTAGAAAACGGGGTCTTGGCACATAAAACAATAAAAATATTCCAAAAATATATTTAGACTCGTAATGAGATAAAGAATTATAAAATATCAGTTACAGAATTTTACGACTTCTAAAATATCATATATAACTCGTTTACACGTATTTTTTTACTATCGGTATTTTATTTATCTAATTTACTATTCAATTTAGTATTTACTACTATTCATCACTATTCATATATCTCTACTTTTTCTTACAACCTATCTTTTACAACCTGTAAACAAATTTCTTATATTTACATTACTGATATTACTTTTCACTTAACTTCTCTTACACTTTACTTACTTTTTATTACTAAAATTAACTTTTAATCACATTCTCTCTCTTTTCTTCATACGATCGGCCACTACTCTCTCTCTCCTCCCTTTCATTTTACTTTCTTTTTCATTTATTTTAATTCCTTCTAAATTCCACTCAAAAACTCTATAAATACTCCCTTATTCTTTCTCATTTTACACATCTTCCTCTTTACATAACAAACTCTTACAAATTCTACTCAAACTCTCTCTCTTTCTTTCCCAACCATGAGCTTCATCCCCCATTCCAATGTGATTTTCACAAATTTTTCTCTTCACACATTTCCTTTCCACTATCTTCCATCATCATCTACCTTAGGTAAACACTTAAACCACCTCTTTAGTTCATTAAAACATAACATGAACATCACGTATGTTTTTATTTCAACACATCCCCCTGAGCTTATGCTAGGGAATGAAATCATAAAAACAACATCATGTTCATGTCTTGTTTTAATTTATGTTAAATTCATGTTATGTTATAGTCATGCTTCTAACATAACTTTCTATATGATATTATATATAAGTATGTATAATATTTTGAGAGCCTAAAGCTCATTAATCTAACATTTTATTTATGCTCTTATTTCATGGTTTATTTATTTATTCATGCAAATAAGTAAGACTAGTCAATTTCTAGTCCTAGACTTTTACTCGTTCAAGTTAAAATAAATGGAACTTGTCTGTAATCTAAGTCCCGGAAAGCATTGAAAATTAATCTAAGGCTCTCATGATTTTCTTATTTATTTGCTTTGCTTTATTAATGAAACTAGAGATATTCAAGTCTTGGGAATTCTTGATAAAGCCTAAGACTCCCAAAATTTTATTTTCTTACTTTTCCTATTTTCTTTATGGGACTTATCCATCTCTAAGTCCTGAGAAACCTTGAAATGAATCTAAGACTTCTATGATTTTCTTTGATTTTGTTTTTCTTATTTTCATATGATTTGTCCATTTCTAAGTTCTGGGAAAAGACTTCCATATTTTGTTCTTATATTTGCATATTTAACTTTTTATTCTTTTATTTCTCCATATGAATTTATAAATTACCTCATAATGTAACTACTAAGTTCATATCCATGCATGGTCATATGATGATGTTGTTTGTCTTAATAAAATTTTCAAAATGATAATATAGATTATTAAACTCCCACGAAAAATGATTTTCAACACTTAAAAGATTTTCATTAAGACATAGAAAATTGTTCAAGCTACACTCTTTCCAAAATACTAAAATAAATTTATCATAAATTTCTAATGTTGATAATCCTTTATTATGTAAGTTTTTCTTAAAAACTCATTTATAAGGCATATGCCAATATTTTGATGAACACTTTGAATAAAACAATTTTCCTAAAACAAAGTTAAAAATCAACTCACAAGTTAAAATCCACTTAGAAATAAAATCGACATACAACTTAAGGAACTAAGTTTTAAGAAGTAATATTTTTTTTCTTTATGAAGTTAAGGAAATATAAATAATAGTTATAATAATTAGACACCCACATAACAACTAAAATTTTTTTTTTTCCAACAACCCCTTAAAAGTCCATGTGTTGAAAAATTTTGAATTAAGAAATAATTATCGTGAGAATAAAATTTTAGAACAAGTCATTATCTTAATTTTCTCATATGATAAAATTTAAAACATTTTAAAGATGATACGACTTGAAATGATTTTTTTTCACAACTACATAAAGATTCATGTTTTAGAAAATAATTAATTAAAAAAAGTTGAGTATGAAAATAAAATATTCATTGGCTCAAAATAAATATGAAATCATGATTTTCCTTAAATCAAGTTTCACAATTGCACAATCTAAGAACAAAAACTTTTATTTAAGAATCAAACTTAGGAAAATTTCAAGAGGGAACACACTTAAAGTTTTATGCTACAAATAAGTAAAATCATGCCTTATAAAATAAATTGTTAAATAGAATTTTTGAACAAATACAAGACCTTTAAGATTTCAAAATATATACTGAACTATGAAATTTTGTTATTAAGTCACATGTTTACAAAATAGCAAATTAATCACAAGTCAAATGATGACCTTTCACACAACCCAATCTTTCATAAGAATTGTTTGCAAAATTTTACTTTCAAGACAATATCACTAGGATCATGCATATAATATATGTTATTGTCAATGTTAAATAATTTTCAAAGGTAAAAATATTTATATGTTTGCTATGAAGTGCCTAAGTGAAGTAAAACTTAGAAAAAGATTGCAATTTGAGGCTGAAACTTTCAAGTCGGATATGTACTACCCCATTTCGAAATTCAAATGGCTTTAAATATTAAAAATAACCTTAGAAATATATAGAACATTTCAAGTAGGTAGAAAACATCTACTAATATGTGAAATTATGAGTTAAAATGAGTAAGTTATAGCCGTTTTAAGTTGAAATTTCTCTTAATCCAAATTTTGACGAAAACAACAAGATAGAATTATAAAGTTTAACTAGAACTTCTATAAAATGCTCATTCAAGGTATTTCTTTTGTTTATGTGACAAGGAATACGAGACTCCCCATTCTTGAGGTACGACTAAGCAGATTGCGATATGGATGAGTAAGTTTTCCATCATGATTTCATTATCTTGCTTGTACTTTTTGATAGTTGTACTAGATTTATAAGTACAAGATAAAATGAACATGTATAATATTTGTTTAATCACCATTAAGTATAATTCAATTTTACTCGGCTTTAATATAAACTAAATGGGCATGCATTACATTCGTCGAGTCATATGTCGAAAACCGTTATTCCTATGTGAAGAATCGAAAGGGTCTGAGCCAAGCTTATTCAAAGAGGCCCATGACTAGATTCATTCTCAAGGAACTAAGGTGTACCAAGATACATCCCAAGGATAAGCAGTGTCGATTTATTGCTGAGATTAGTATGCGCTCAGGGACTGGCAGTGAAGGCCATATAGACCTTTAAATACCATTTCCTAACCCTCGATACGGAAGGTGTAAATTTGTTTATGTATGGTTTCTGGATACTCATATATAATTATTTGTATCATGTAGTTGTTGCATATCATGCATAGTATATGTATGAAAATTAATAAACTTATTTGAAATAAGGTATGGATAAAGGGAATATCTCACTAGACACATTATAAGCTTACATCCCCATAGATTTTTGTTGAAATAGGTATGCTTGAGACACTATTTGAGGATGAGATACTAAGGAAATCATTGGTGGATTATTGAGTTTTTACGTAAGAAGTAGGAGCATAGAAGGAATTTACTTGTTTGAAATTTCTTTATAAGTAATATATGTTATGTTAATATTTTAGATATTACTAGGAAATGTGTTTATGTAGACTTGAAGACATTAGTAGGGGTATGCCCTTAAGAAATGTATTTAATGTGAAGTATTTTTCTTGCCTTGTTACTTAATTATTATTAAAGTAAATTACACTACTTTAATGCATTCACTCTGAAGTGTTGTATGTCTTATGCTTGATATGAAAGTCTTTGCGTGACTAAGAAAGTCATTCTTATGCTTTAATATTATGTACGACAAGCTGTCATGTTTATGGTACCTTTTGAGGTGTAACATGTTTGGTGTGCATGAATCATTTGGAATGGAATGAATAAAGAATCACAAATCCATTCTTATATTTGGACACGTACATAAAATGGAATAAAAAAAAGTATATGATAAGATTTGACAAAAATACCCCTAATAATAAATAAGATTGTAATTTTTATAGGATAAAATTGTAGTTAAAGTAAATAAGGTGGAAATGAGTTGTGATTCTGCCTTTAAAAGGTAAAAAGAAGTCATGGTTCATGCTTCCGAACATGGGAAAGCAAATAGAAGTTGAAATCACGATTTCATTTCAGTCCATTCTTATGTAACAAATGTAACATAGACATTAGTTGTTTCTCATTTAATTTCTCTTTAAAACAAGAACTACTCCTCTTAATCTTTATAACTTTTCCTTATTTGAAACAGTAACTACTCTTCTTTATCACTTTACTTTTAAAGATTAGCATTACAATCTAGAATTTAAAAAAAAAAAAGTAATGATATTTTATGATATTGAGTTTAAAATCTAGATGGATTTTTTTTATGATCAAATATTAATATTTTACAATAAAAGATTTATGATTTTTCACAAGGATTATTAGTGCGGTTGGTGGGTGTCGAATCCAACAAAAATAATAATTTATAATCAACCTACTTTAAATATTTGTAAATAGAGTGAGCAGGATCGTCTCCACAGGGACTGGTAAAATTCCCAAGTTTCTATCGAGATTAAGAAGAGAAAAAGAAAATAAAATAAGGGGTTTTTGAAATCACACGATTAAAATAAACCTATATCTAATTAACAAGAATTTCTATATTAAAAAGATTATCTAGCCTAGGTCTTATTACAATTCAATTCCGGGATTGATCCTTGACTCAATAATTATTATTCCTATTTTGAATAGGTTAGTTATAATTTTCAACAAGCTCTGAAAATCAATCTCTTTTTATATATTAAATTACCAAGATAAGATCTTTGATTATTCCTAATCGAATAGACAACCCTAAACACGCTCTTAAGGTTTAATCTATCAATTGCATTAGAAGTTAGAGAGACCTAACCCTAATCAACAATCTCATAGAGCATGGATTATTTAGAATAGATTATATTTCATCAACAACAACAAATAATCATCTATTTACGACTATCGTGTTGTTTCATCACTTTATATTAGGAGATTCATACAATTATGGATATGAATCCTAATTGATTGATTATTGCTTGTTATCTAATACAACCGGATCCAAAGTTATATCAATAATAGACAAACGATCACAAATAAATCTGATGAAATATAAATATTCAAAACAGAGAACAATGAAATCAAACCACTTTGGTCTCACAATCCATCTTGAATTGATTTGCAATAATCCCTTTGGCTAGATCTTGTATTTAGCCCTTCATGACCCTAGAAAATCTCTTTAGGGTTTTCTACAATGTTGTGTGAATGAATAGGGAATGAATGAATGTCAGAATATAAGAATGAAACCCTCTAATATAGATAAATACAAGTTTGGGAGTTAAGGAATGCGAATGGACAAAGGTTGGCTCGGTTCACAAGTAGGCCGGCGGCCTAAGTCACTTCTGGCCGGCCTAAATCCTTCATGACTCTTGAATTTCCTTTTCCGTTGCAAGATGGCCGGCAAATCTCCAACATGGCCGGCGGCTTTGCCGCCGGCGTTGGCTCTTCAAATGTGCTCCAGAGTACTTCACGCTGACGGCCATTTCACTTCAGCAGGCAGCTTTGGTGCTTCTGTTGCTCGCTTAACTCGGATAGGCTGGCGGCCTTCAACGCACACGCGGGCGGCCATCTTCATGCTCATGTGCACGCACCTCGCGCCTCTCGAGTGCCCTCCTTGCGCGCACGCTGCTTGTTGCGCGAGATAAGGCCGACTTGGTCTGATACAAGGCCAGCGGCCATGATTCTAATATGGCCAGCCTAAATTTGCTGATATTGGCATTTTGATCCAATTTGTTCCAATCTTGTATTATTTGCTTCTTTTGACTTCAAAATCCTAAAAATCATAGAAAACACAAATAAGTACCAATTCCAAATAATTTCTATAAAATTAATAACAAATTAATCCCAAGAAATATGAGTAATTTTCATCTCGACAGCGGTTGCAGCATCTACTAGTATAATACGAATAAAGTCCATGGTAGAACTATTCAGCGAATTCTTTGAATTGAATACATAGTATATAATTATAAGATTTTTATGGAGTTTTATGGGTTTTCAATAATCAAATGCAATAAAATAAAAGATATGAACGATCTGTCTTCTCAGGTATGACCCTCCAAGAGAATAATCAAACTAGCTGTTTCACTTAAGCGATATGACACACGATCAATAGAAACAATAAAGAATGATCTTGAAAAAAAAAATCAATATTATTCAATAGGATTTTTTGAAACAATTCCAAGAAAGCCAACAAGGGCAATTGATCACTATCAATGTCAAAAGATAGGCAAGCTGGATAAGTTCCCTCTAACATAACCTTATGAACCATTTTATACTCCTATGAGTTGGGTAAGAGTAAATATGGAACATAAAAGTCAAAATAATTAAAATAGGAAACTAAAAATAAACTTTGGAAACAGGGCACAATGGCACGTTGTATGCTATAGCCATGCCTCAAGTGGGAGGGTATCCTCCACGATTACACATTCAAACAGTGAAATAAGGTGTGTCATAGGCGTGTATTACTTAGTCATGGTTGTGATCTCTATGGCCTTCAATTTCCTTCGATGATAAAAAGCTCGCAAGCCTAATTACGGTCGTGTCTGTGATCACAAGCTAGATCATGAAGGTGACACTAGGTGTGATCTCCATTGTAATTTGATTTTCTTACTTTGCTTCAATCAATCTTTGGCATAGGTAGGATCTTCAATACTTATGACCTTTCATTCAAATCTTATCTTTCCTTCACACTAAAGTGCACATCGTTCAGTCACCCATAAGGATCCGTTAAGTTGAGTTCATCAATCTATTATCTCTAGCCTGAACTATCAATCCAAGTGAACCCCGATTCTTATCGATCCCCAAGCTCAATCTTGCATTAAATGCTATCCAACAGCTAGTAAAGTTGCAATAGGTTCAGACCTTTTAGACATCTTATAGAAGGCTAATATTTGGATCATCAAAAGGTCTGGACCTTTGCGCAATGGTTCAAACTTCTTTGTTGGCTAAACCTTTTGTTCATGAATGGTTTGGACCTTTGTGCCAATTGTCCAGACTTATTATATTGTATAGTAGCTGATGCATATGAAAAGTGTACAGGTTAGGACCTTAGTGAAATGGTCTAGTTAATAGTTGATTATGTTACTAAAAAACATGTTTATTTAGATTAACTTAGTTTTAAGTAAATTTATAGTTTTGTCTCGTCAAAATGACATATAAAGTTTTAGGTTTAACAATCGCCCCATTTTTTACGAGGACAAATCTATAAATTCAATTCAACTCATTAACTTGCCCTCAACTAATGCTCCCCCTTGTTCTTTACAATATGCCATCCATGTTACAACTTTTCTTTTAAAGAGTTAAGGTCTACTTAGTTACTAAAACAAATTAAAGCAAAAACAATATATGTTGAAGTGCATTTGTCTCTCCCTTTGACCTGACCCAATATTAATCAGAAGTACGAATAACATTAAATAAAGGTAACAAAAGTACATAGGATGACTATGAACCAAGGTTGTCATGATGATACATCATAAGATTGATAAAGCTAAAAACAAGCAACATCAAAGAAATAGCAAAACAAAGGCAAGTGAAGGCTAGTACATGAAAGTGAAACTAACTAAAAAGCCTTAATAATTCGAGGGTAACGGAGGGGGGATGAAAAACGCGATGGTAGAGCGATTAGATAGTATACGGTTGGTTGGAATTCATATGAAGGTAGATAAGGCCAATTTTGAGCCTAACATATCCCATAGACATCTCGAGAGAGCTAATGGATCATGCCACTATAATAATGATCCTAAGACTCCTGAGATCGGTGCATTTCAAGAGTGTGGGATCAATTTGGGATAGCTATTGAATAATCTGATCTATAGTAGATTGAGAGGATGATGGAGGTGCATGAGAACTATTGGGAATATTAGACATAGGTGGAGGATCATGAATTGAGAAATTACTAGAGGCTCATTGGCTAGTAAATGAGGAGCACCTGCCCTTTTAGCAGATGTCTCACCCTCTTATTCCTCCTCACTTTCGTCCTTACTACCTGCCTTGTTTCCTTTCACACTCGTAACCTCATTGTTAGCAAAAGCAGGGTGCTTTCTTCTCCAATATTTTGTCCCATTATGACTATTTTGACCAAACCCAGGCTTTCTCATATTTAATCTAGAAAAACCCTACATATACTTCATTATCAAGGATTTCAGAGGAAAACTGGAATCCAAAGGTTTCTAATGGGTATTGGATGACGTGCCCATGAGATAAAATATAGGTTTTATGAGTTATGCCTTTCTTAAACAACTTGAATAACCAAGCGAGATAGTTGATCTCCCCATTGCCCATTAAGGTGCTTTCTCAAAGCAAGTCATGGATTATAATTGTGGATAGTCCAGACATGAAGAACTTAACTAAAAGGAGCGAGGTCATTGACCCCTAATTCATTAACTTCCCAAATCCAATTCTGATTAAATTCAATATATGCCTAAACACATTTTGACAAATCTCTTGAACGTCATATCCCTTTTATCTATAGGCTAGCTTACCTGTTTCTACATGTAAAAGACTTGATAAAAATTCATGATCTAGTTCAATATGGTAGCCAAACACATTTGTGTGCAGCACAAGAGTACTGCTTCAATTTCGTCTACTACTAAACCAACAGTATATCTTTCAGTCTTTGCATCATATTGGTCAGTTTAATGGTGAAAGAAAAGCGTTACACTTAGTTCACAAACACAACAAGGCAAGGAATTTAATGCTACTACTCCATTTGTGCTAAATCGACATCACCTCATAAATTGACTTCATTTAACAAGTTTCATTAAAATCCTTAACGTGATGAATGGTGCAGATACAAAACCACTTATTGAATCGAATCATATGCTTGAGGTTAAGAAAGAAATTTGTAAGGAGATATTGGAGCTTGTAAGTGGTGCAACTGAGGGAAGTTGAGCATGTCTTCATGACTATTATGATGACATAGCCAGAATGAGAGTATTGGTTGATGGCAAAAAGTGAGAAAAGGAATGGGGGAAGATGATAATTCAGATGAGTGAGGGGGTACAGATGGACGAGAGATGTATTTTGAAGCCCTAGGAGAGAGAAGTGAAAGAGGAAATGAAATGAGGAGGAGGGTTTTGTGTGTGTGTGTGTGTGTGTTTTTTTTTTTCTTATTTTGGCTTATAAGTGCAAAAAGGTTCAAACTGTTACACAAAGGTCTAAACCACTGGGACAAATTTAAGAAAAATAAACGATTTATAGGTCCAAACTTATTGGGCAATTTTTTTATCATATAACTCAGAAGGTTAGAACTTGTTGGTAATGGTTCGAACATGTAAGGATGACTTGAAAAATTGCATGGAAACAGTCCAAGACGAATAGCTTTAACGTGTTTGATTGCAATTGATTTGTATAAATTAATGACCCGCAAGTTTCTTTACCCTATGAACGAGTTCTAAGTGATTGTGTGATAGAGAAACATGTAATTGGTTCAAGGCTCACTATCTTATATCCTTAAAATTTTAGCACTCATTTTGCGTAATCATGTCCAATTTCCTATGCCAAAAAAAACAAGGACCCTCACTTAAGGATTTGGTGAAAATATCAACAATTTGACTGCCGGTGTTAATAAATTTTAAGCTAATATCATTATTTAGTACATGATCTATAATGAAATGATATCTAATTTAGATATGTTTAGTCTTTAAGTGTTGAATCAGGTTTTTTGTCAAATTGATAGCACCAGTGTATCACAACAAATTAAAACATGATTATATATGAGTCCATAGCCTAACAAAGTTTTTTTCATCCACAAAACTTAGACACAACAACTACCGACTGTCAAATATCTGGCTTTAGCAGTTGAAAGTGCAACCGAATTTTGTTTGTTGGAGTATTAAGTGCCAAGAAAATGAAAGTGTCACTTGTGCTTTTCAAATCAATTTTGTATCTGGCAAAGTCAACATCAAAGTATCTAATAAGATCAAATGAGATAAACTTTAGATACTACAAATGAATTTCAGTAGTGTTTGCAAGACAATTGAAGATGTGTTTTATTGCACTTAAGTGAGAATTTTTTTAGATAAGATTGAAATCATGCACACAAACATATGGAGAACATGATATTGGTCCAAATGTTGTTAAGTACAACAAACTATCTATCATGCCTCTATGCAACTTTTCACATATTTTACCATTTTTGCCTTTATCAAGTTTTATACTTGCGTTCGTGAGTGTGGGCATTGTTTTACAATTGTATTTAAATTTCTTTAGTAACTCCTTGCTATATTTTCATTAGTTAGAGAAGATTTCATATGTGGTTTGTTTTATTTGGAGCCCTAAGAAGTAATTAAGTTCCCCCATCATACTTAACGCAAACTTACCCTTCATGCACTCAACAAATTTATTTACAAAGGCCATACCAGTAACTCTAAAGACAATATCATATACATAGATTTGAACAATCAATGTGTTTGAGTTGTGGTTTTTAATAAATAATGTTGTATCGATTTTTCCTCTTAGAAATCTCCTATTTGTTAAGAAGGTACTCAAAACACACTAAAAAATACCAAAGAGGAGGGGGTGAATTGAGTATTTGATCTAAAATGTACAAACAATTAATTGTTATGCAATATATCATATTTAACTTTAATAACAATGGATAATACAATAGCAAATTATGCAATGAAATATAAAAGAGATAGGGATAGAAAATTTAAGTCCAGATTTTATGTAGAGTTTGACTTGCTCCCTACTCTCCACTATCAACCAATGCCTCCAATCCAGGACTTCGCAATCACTTTATTGATCACAATATATATACACACACACACTCAACTTGAGCAATACAAAAGTCACAACACCTGAGGAAATAAAATATTTCCTTCACTCTCTAGATGCTTTTTTATATATTACAAGTATAAGAACATAGCACTAGAATAATTTTCTCTCTCTTACTTAGAATTTTCAAACAATAGATAGAATTTAAGAGAGAAAACTTGATTTGTTTGTTCACAAATGAAAGCTCTCAAAATGATATATGAATCCCCAAGACAAAGTGTATTTATAGCCTTCAAAAACTTAAATGTTTGTTGGAAATAATATCTGACATATAGTAATAATTAATGCATGCAACAGTTGAATTAGTCGTCTATCGACTCGCCAGTCCATGCTTCTACCGGCTTGTCGATCCTTGGGTCTCACATGCCGTACCCTAACTTTGCCTCTTTGCACCTTTGCCGTGCCTTAGATCTTGAACTATACTGCTTCGAAGTTTTGATTCGCTAGATCAGGTTGCTGGTACTATGTCTGCAAGCAAAAATGCACACTATACACACACAACACATATTTCCATATCTATATATATATATATATTATAACAAATCTTTAATCTTATCAAGGTTGTTGATTCTCTATATCTGAAGTTTTGATGATAACAAAATGATCCAAACAACTAATCTTTTTATGAGTGTGCAGAAAGTTATTCAGAACCTTGTACAAAATGTTGGAGAATTTATCAATCATATATGTTTGGATGATTGATCTTAAATCTTAAATCTTGGATATTTTAGACCTGAACAAGTTTTTAGAGGAATTAAATTAGAGATATGTTCGGTCCGGATAATGCTTCAAAAGGAAAAGAAACACAGAATGTTTTCCAGAATGTTTTTCAGAAGAAAAGTTAAAGGATAATACATTTCCAGAAATACAGAACTTTACACAGAACCTCTGGGAAGTTGCTCGGTTATTAGTATGTTATGACATGTGTTAAAGATGAATCTTTATTTATTTGAAGACCTAGCTCCGAGTTAATAAGTATATTTGGGAAATATACTTATTTGTTTCACTAAAGTCGGATTATATCCTAGGGGATTCAAAACAATATTTCAAATTTGTTTAGAAGGTTTACTGGAGATAATAAATGGTTACGTTTTACTATCTATAAATTGGTTTCAAGACAAGGAAGTTATGTTGTCTGATTGGATCTTTATAGAAGCATATTCAAAGTAGATATTTGTGAAGGAAACCGAATCAAGAATTGAATTATCCTCTGGAAGATAACATGCGAGAATCAAGGAGAAGACCGAGATATCAGCAAGGATTTTCTCCAGAATTATCTTCAACAAGGATTGATCGTATCATGAGTCAAAACAGGAAATCAAGATGGATAATGTTGAATCACGAAAATCAAGCAGAGCTTATCTTCTTCAGCAAATTCAAATCACTAACTGGTACGAAGAATTCAAATGCGGAACACACGAAAACAAGAAGAACGAGTTTTTATTAAAAATATCAAAAGTTTATTTTTGAAAGTTTGAAGATAAGACGTCAAAGATATACATCCGAGATATTTGGGATATTAGCCTTATCCCTACAACGAAAGAAGAATCAGAACGTTAGAAAAGGAAGACTCGAACAGAAATAAAAGAAGAAGAAGATACAGAACTTATAGAGTTAACGAACAAGAAAAATTCGAGAGCAATCTAAAATTCTCAATTTCGATCAAATATCTATTAGATTTGAAAAAGCAGTCTCCTTCATTTTCTTTTCAAGTGCAGAATAGAGCAATTCTTTTCTTATTGCATCTTTATCTTTTGATATTTTACAAAGGAAGCAACTTGTTGTTGGCTTCTAAGTTAGTTCAATTACAAGTGTAAACTCTGTAGATCGGTTGAAGCTAGTGTATAGCATGAGAATCGAGCAGAGGGATTTGTACAAGTTTGTAATTGATTTTCATTGGATATAGTGAAACAAACCAAAGGAAATTGGGGTCCCCGGCTCGGAGCTGGAAGAGTGGACTGACGCACAAGGCGGAACCACTATTATCGCTGCCTGATCTCTCTTCTCTACTCTATTTAATTTCATGCATTTCAATTATATTGTGTTATAATTGTTTATTTATTCTCATGCCTACAAAAGGTTAATTCATTTGACAAGAGAGAAAAACAATTTTACAGAATCTTTTATAGAACCTTTTACAGAAACTTCGTGCATATTTTTTTTGGAGTGCTACGAAATTTTTTATTAACAATCAATTCACCCCCTCTTGATTGTTTTAACGGGACCAACAATTGGTATCAGAGCAGGACTCTTTTATTTAATCGAGTGATCAAATCAAATGGCTGAGAATAATGTAGCAATTAATCATGCTCCCTTTTTGATGGTTCAAATTTTTCTTATTGGAGAATGAGAATGGAAACCTATATTAAAGCTAATGATTATAATTCTTGGCAGGTAATTTCTAATGGAGATAATGTAGTGACCACGAATGGAGATTCGGCTCTAACAGACAGTGACATGAAGATCATTGAAAAGAATAATAAAGCAAAAAATTTGTTGCTAACTACCATTGCTGCTTCTGAATTTTATTTAATTTCTTCTTGTGGAACAGCAAAAGAAATATGGGATAGATTGATTGAAACCTATGAAGGAACCAATACAATTAAAGAAACTAAAATCAATGCTTTACTTCAGCAATATGAATTATTTAAGTTTAAAACTGATGAGTCTGTGAAAGATGCATTTAACAGGTTCACAGCAATTACTAATGAGCTGGCATCACTTGGTAAAGTGATTGGTGATCCTGATCTTGTAAGAAAGATGCTGAGAATACTACCTTCAACTTGGGATGCAAAGAAAACTGCTATAGAAGAGGCACAGGATCTCAACAAACTTTCTCTTAGTCAATTGAGAGAAAAGTTAATGGCCTATGAATCACACAAAAAGACTACACAAGGAGAGGAAAGTAGTACTAAAGGGATTGCATTCAAAGTCAAGGAAGTTACTCAAGCTGGGTTAGATGATAGTGAAGATGAAGATGAGGAAGACATAACACTATTAGCAAAGAAACTCAACCGATTCTTTAAGAGACAAAGAGGTAAGAAATATAGTACTTTTAAGAAAACTACTGAATATAATAAGAATGATGCAGGAAAAATGTACAAAGAAAAAGGGAAGAAAATAGAGAAGAAAGAAATTCAATGTTATGAATGTAAGAAGCCAGGACATATTAAATATGAATGTCCAAGGTTGATAAAGAAAATGGAACAATACAAGAAGCGAAGTCAAGCAATGCTAGCCACATGGAGTGATTTGGATGACACAGAAAGTAATCCAGAAGATTCAGAAGATGAAGAAGAAGAAGCAAACCTTTGTCTAATGGCTACTTCTGAGGTAAACTCTGAATTGACAATGAGTTAACTGAGGATGATATGCTTCTTGAAATGAAAAAACTTCTAAAAGCTCTTAAAAAGGCTGATTTAAAAATAACAAAGTTTGATAATGAAATTAAATCACTTAAAAACGAGAAGGATGTTTTAATGCAAACAAACTCTTTACTTGTTGGTGAAAATGATATATTGAAACACGATATTGAAAAATTACATATAGATAATGAGAAATTGAGAAGAGATAATAGTTTATTAAAGGAAGAAACCGGAGTACTAAAAGTGAAAATAGATGAGTTGTCTAATTCAATTAAGACCACATTTAATAAGTTTAATGAAAGTGACAAAAAGTTGACTATGTTAATTACGTCACAAAGATTAACATGTGAAAAGCATGGCTTAGGATATGAACATGGATCTACATCAAAAACATCTAAAGCTATGACATTTGTGAAAGCTAAAAGTGGTATAGATGCTAAAAAAATGAGTTAGTTACGAAAAGTGATAATCTCAAAACAAATCACGTAGAAAGAAATGGTGTAAGACAAGTAAAAGAGAGTACCAGAAGGTATTCCAGAAGTTATCCGTCATATGGAAATAATACCAGAAGGTATTCCAGAAGTTATCCGTCATATGGAAATAATACCAGAAGGTATTCCAGAAGTTATCCGTCATATGGAAATAATACCAGAAGGTATTCCAGAAGTTATCCAACATATGAAAACAATATCAGAAGGTATTTCAGAAGTTACCAAAAGAAAAATAATGAGAAACAGGTAAACAACAGGTATTATGATAATTTGTCATATACATGTTTCTTTTGTAATAAACTTGGACATATTGAGAAAAATTGTTATTAAAAGAAACAAGCTCAGTAATGATCAAGTCAAACAAAGGTATTCAACGAGCTTGTCTTATAAAGGACCCAAACTAGTTTGGGTTCCTAAAAGAATTTGATCCTTTTGAATTTTGCAGGAACATGAAGCAAAGATTAAAGGAACTTGGTATCTAGATAGTGGATGTTCCAGACATATGACAGGAAATGCTTCATTGTTCACAAGCATAACATGGGAAGAAAAAGGATATGTAAAATTTGGAGACAACAGTAGAGGTAAAATTATTGCAACAGGAAGCATTGGTATGTCCCTTACACAATAGAGAATGTTTATTTAGTTAAAGGTCTGAAACATAATCTTTTAAGCATTAGTCAATTATGTGATAAAGGTTACAAAATGATTTTTGAAAAAGAGAAATGTTTTGCTTTTGATAAAAATAACATAAAATTATTTGAAGGCTTTAGAAATAGAAACATATACTTAATAAGACCAAATGAAATTGAAGATGCATGTTGTTTGTTATCAATGCATGATAATATTTTTACATGGCACAAAAGGTTAGGACATGTGAACTTCCATCAATTAGAAAAATTATCTAAAAAGAACATAATAAGAGGATTACCCAACATAAATATAAAACATGATGTGAAATGCAATACGTGCTTAAAAAATAAAATGGTATCTGTCTCTCACAAAAGTAAAAATGAAGTTTCAACAAAACGACCTCTTGAATTATTACATCTTGATTTATTTGGACCTACAAGAGTATTAAGTATGGGAGGAAGTAAATATGGATTTGTAATTGTTGATGATTACTCAAGATATACTTGGGTTATGTTTTTGAAACATAAGAAAGATACTTTTGATGCTTTTCAAAAATTTGCAAAACAGATTCAAAATGAAAAAGGAGTTTCCATAATTAGTCTTAGAACTGATCATGGAACCGAATTTCAAAACTCAAAATTTATAAGTTTTTGTGAAGAACAAGGAATATCTCACAATTTTTCAGCTCCATATACACCTCAACAAAATGGAGTTGTTGAACGCAAAATAGAACAATACAAGAAATGACAAGATCTATGTTAAATGAAAGTGGTATTGCTGAGTATTTTTGGGCTGAAGCAGTTTCTACAGCTTGCTACATCATCAATAGAGTTTATGTTCGGCCTATGACATCCAAAACCGCATATGAATTATTTCGAGGTAAGAAACCAAATGTTTCTTATTTTCATGTTTTTGGATCTAAATGCTTTGTGAAAAAGAATGCTATGAATCTCGGTAAGTTTGATGAAAGATCTTATGAAGCTATATTTTTGGGTTATTCATTAAATAGTCGTGCTTATCGTATTTTAATAAAACATCTAAAATAGTTGAAGAATCAATAAATGTTAAGTTTGTAAAACATAAAGGATGATGAATCAGAAGATGAAAAAGAAACCGAAACTAAAGAAGATCCTTGTTCAGAACTAAAGTCTGAAGTACCCGTTTTGGAAAATCAAGATTCTGGAAATACAGAACATATTCCAGAAGGTAACATAGAAGGTACTACAGAACTTAGAGAATCTGAACCAGAAACTTCTAAAGCTTGGAAATATAAGTCTTCTCACCCCCTTGAACAAATAATAGGTAATGTTGAATCTGGTGTTAAAACAAGATCTAATTTAAAGGATTTTGAAAATCATTTTGCATTATTGTCTGATTTTGAACCAATTAATGTTGAAGAAGCATTAAATGACAATAGTTGGATTGAAGCTATGCAAGATGAACTAAATCAATTTCAAAGAAATAATGTTTGGAATCTTGTTCCTAGACCTAAAACAAATCAATAGTTGGAACTAAATGGGTATTTAAAAATAAATTGGATGAAAATGGAAAAATAGTAAGAAATAAAGCGAGGCTAGTAGCTAAAGGATACTCACAAGAGGAAGGAATAGATTTTGATGAAACATATGCACCTGTAGCTAGACTAGAAGCTATTCGGTTAATGCTTGCATATGCTTGTTATAAAAATTTCAAAGTATTTCAAATGGATGTAAAAAGTGCATTTTTGAATGGATATATTAAAGAAGAAGTTTTTGTAGAACAACCACCTGGTTTTGAAGATCCTTTTAAAGCTGATCATGTTTTCAAATTAAATAAAGCTTTGTATGGTTTAAAACAAGCTCCAAGAGCATGGTATGAAAGATTAAGTTTGTTTTTAATATCAAAAGGATTTCAAAGAGGAACTGTTGATACAACCTTGTTTTTAAAATCATATGATAAAGATATCTTAATTGTTCAAATATATGTAGATGATATTATATTTGGTTCTTCTAATGAAATTTTGTCAAGAATTTGCAAAGATGCAGGCAGAATTCGAAATGTCAATGATGGGAGAATTGACCTTCTTTCTTGGACTTCAAATAAGACAAACAAAGAAGGAATTTTCATACATCAAGAAAATACACTAAACAAATTCTAAAGAAATTTGGGTATGAAGGATGCAAAGGAGCTGCAACACCTATGAGCACTTCAACAAGGTTAGATTCTGATTCTAATGGGAAAAAGGTAAATGAAAAATTATATAGAAGTCTCATTGGCTCATTACTGTATTTAACTGCATCTAGACCTGATATTCTTTTTAGTGTATGTTTATGTGCTAGATTTCAAAGTACACCAAAAGAAACACATTTGACAGCTGTTAAAAGAATTTTCAAGTACTTGATAAATACTTCAAAATTAGGTATCTGGTATCCTAAAAATCAAAATTTTGATTTAATAGGATATTCTGATGCAGATTATGCTGGTTGCAAAATTGATAGAAAAAGCACATCTGGTACTTGTCAATTTTTAGGTGACAAATTAGTTTCTTGGTCATCTAAGAAACAAAACTCTGTTGCCTTGTCTACAGCTGAAGCAGAATATGTTTCTATTGGCAATTGTTGTGCACAAATGCTATGGATTAAACAACAATTAAAAGATTATGGTTTATTTTTAAAAATATACCTATCAAATGTGATAATACAAGTGCAATTAACCTAACAAAAAATCCAGTACATCACTCTAGATCTAAACACATTGAAATTCGACATCATTTTATTCGTGATCATGTGATTAATGGTAATATTGTTGTTGATTATGTACCATCTGATAGACAATTAGCTGATATTTTTACAAAACCTCTTGAAAAATTGAATTTTGAATTTATAAGGAATGAAATTGGGATATGTAATCCGTTTTATTAAAAAATAATATTAATAATTATGAGAATTTCAAATTACGAATTGAAGATAAGAAAATTTCTAATTGGTTTTAAGCAACGGCTGTACGGGAAATTGTGCAAAAATCTTTAATGTCCAACGTTACTATTTGATTTAACGTCCAACGTTTTTTTCCCTCTATATTATATTCTGTTTTTTTCAAAAATTGTCCAAAAACAAATTCCTTCTCTCTCGTCTCCAAATCGTACCTGACAAGCTGAAACCCTAAATTTCAATTCAATCATTCATGGCTCCCAGGAAATCCCAGCGTATCTCGAACAAAAATTTCAAGACCATTCCATCAAAGAACCCATTTCTCTTCCACCCACTTCGTCAGATTCCGAACAAACCATTTCTCAACATGGTTCACCTTCGAACGTGCCTGAGAAATCTCTCTGTCCGTTCCACAATCTGAGAAAGCTCCTGAACCTGTCCAAGAAACAACAGACACAGAACAGGTTCAAGAACAAGACTCAGAACAAGTTCAAGAACATTCATCGCATGGTTCTGACCCAGAACCTATTTCAGAACGTCTGAAGAAAATAAAGAAGGAGAAAATTTCCAAGGGTTCTACAAAGAAAAGGAAATCAGGACACTCAAAGGAACAGAAACCCTCCAAGAAACGCAAACAAGTCAAAGAATCTGAACCTTTATGTCCTT
Source organism: Combretum micranthum (assembly GCA_024138025.1). NCBI lineage: Eukaryota > Viridiplantae > Streptophyta > Magnoliopsida > Myrtales > Combretaceae > Combretum > Combretum micranthum. Next base: position 1,319,899 of record JAMXBD010000117.1, on the reverse strand, counting down.
ACACAAAGGTAAAAATTCATGATTGTGCATTTCTTGATTTTGGATACTTTAAGAAAAATGGATTTTATTGGAACAAATGGCTTGATAATGCTGGTTGTAAGAAGTTATGTAATCTGACTGGAGTTGTAGTGGGAGAAATGGTAGAAGAATTTTATAGAAATTTAAAGTTTGTTGATGATAGAAATTTACAGTCAAGGGTTCAAAGGCAAGACATCACGATTTCACGTGATGACTTGATTAGATGCTTTGGGTTGAAAGACTGTCATGATGATACTATGTTTGTTTCTATGAGTAGAAATGAACTGTTCTTAAGGATCAATGGAAATATAGGAACTTTTCCAGATTTTGATGTCTTTGTTTATGAGTTTGAGCTGTTGGTTCGAATGCTTCATAAAGTTGTGAGGGAATGCATTCTTCCTAGGAAAGGAAGTACAACAACTGTGACAAAGGAAGATGGGTTAGTCATTTTAGCTATGATGAAGAAAATTAAAATAGACATAGCTAAAAGAATTTTGAAAAGGATTTGGAAAGATCAAGAATATAGAGTTTATGGAATGTTCTTATGGAAATTTTCAAATTTAAAGGAATTACTAATCCTAAGAAAATAAAATTTCCAATTGGTTTGAAGAGGATTGGAGAGAAGAGTATACATCACATGCAAATTCGATCATATAAGAAATTCTGGTATGGAATAGATGGTGCAATTTATTTGCACGAGGATCATAGGAAAAATATTGATTGGGATAAGATCAAGGCAACATTTGAGGGGAGAGAAAGAACATTCTCCAGAAGTTTCTTTGGAAGAGGAACCAGAAGAAGGCATGCATAGAGCAGGGAAAGAGCCAGTGGAAAAGAAAAAGAAGAAACGTATAAGCCTATGACTGGTGGAAAGTTTTATACGGGAAAACTTGCAGGTTGAATCTTCCACTGACAGTGAAGATTCATTGCCAGAATTCTCAGAAGGACCAGGGGAAGCATCTTCGTTCCCAAGTAAAAATGCTTTAACAAACTGATGGCTGATTCCCTTAATTCCTTCAAGCAGGATATCAAGCAGTTCATTTCATCAGAAATTAAGACACAGATGTCCTCTTTCATCAAAATCAACCACCACCATCAAAGATGTCATCGGGTTCTACTAGATCCTTCTTTCGTTCTTCTCCAGTTGAGCAAGAACCTATTCAAGAGCCTATCCCAGAACCTATTCCAGAAGCTGTCACTACTGACACTTCAACAGCTACTGGCTCTCCTCGTGCTCGACAACCTGATGAACCAACTCTCCTAGTTTGAGCCTTGTACCATTCACTCCTCTTGATGTCCTTCAACGTCCTGAAGCATATCTTCCAACTTCACCAGTGTCATCTGGTCTCCATCTTTTGCCAGGAAAAAGACGACGTCAAAAAGCTCAAGCCAAGAAATCCACCATTCCTTTTAAAACTCTTTTAAATTTTTTTATGCTCAATATTAAAACTTTTTATCTGCTTTGGTCTGTAATCGAACATATTTTCATTTCTCTCGGATTTTCTTTCTCTTTTATTTTGATCATTTTGATGAGTAACAAAAAGGGGGAGAAATAAATAAAAGTATATGTTTTTGTCTATGTGATTGGCTGAATGAATGAATAGTAATATGTTTGTTTAGATTGTTTATTTAAATTTTGTGGATAAAAGTGTTTTGTTATCATCAAAAAGGGGGAATGTTGATTCTCTATATCTGAAGTTTTGATGATAACAAAATGATCCAAACAACTAATCTTTTTATGAGTGTGCAGAAAGTTATTCAGAACCTTGTACAGAATGTTGGAGAATTTATCAATCATATATGTTTGGATGATTGATCTTAAATCTTAAATCTTGGATATTTTAGACCTGAACAAGTTTTTAGAGGAATTAAATTAGAGATATGTTCGGTCCGGATAATGCTTCAAAAAGAAAAGGAACACAGAATGTTTTCCAGAATGTTTTTCAAAAGAAAAGTTAAACGATAATACATTTCCAGAAATACAAAACTTTACACAGAACCTCTGGGAAGTTGCTCGGTTATTAAGTATGTTAATATGACATGTGTTAAAGATGAATCTTTATTTATTTGAAGACCTAGCTCCGAGTTAATAAGTATATTTGGGAAATATACTTATTTGTTTCACTAAAGTCGGATTATATCCTAGGGGATTCAAAACAATATTTCAAATTTGTTTATAAGGTTTACTGGAGATAATAAATGATTACGTTTTACTATCTATAAATTGGTTTCAAGACAAGGAAGTTATGTTATCTGATTGGATGGATCTTTATAAAGCATATTCAAAGTAGATATTTGTGAAGGAAACCGAATCAGAATTGAATTACTCTGGAAGATAACATGCGAGAATCAAGGAGAAGACCGAGATATCAGCAAGGATTTTCTCCAGAATTATCTTCAACAAGGATTGATCGTATCATGAGTCAAAACAGGAAATCAAGATGGATAATGTTGAATCACGAAAATCAAGCAAGCTTATCTTCTTCAGCAAATTCAAATCACTCACTGGTACGAAGAATTCAAATGCGGAACACACAAAACAAGAAGAACGAGTTTTTATTAAAAATATCAAAAGTTTACTTTTGAAAGTTTGAAGATAAGACGTCAAAGATATACATTTGAGATATTTGGGATATTAGCCTTATCCCTATAACGAAAGAAGAATCAGAACGTTAGATAAAAAGGAAGACTCGAATAGAAATAAAAGAAGTAGAAGATACAGAACTTACAGAGTTAACGAACAAGAAAAATTCGAGAGCAATCTAAAATTCAATTTCGATCAAATATCTATTAGATTTGAAAAAGCAGTCTCCTTCATTTTTCTTTTCAAGTGCAAAATAGAGCAATTCTTTTCTTATTGCATCTTTATCTTTTGATATTTTACAAAGGAAGCAACTTGTTGTTGGCTTCTAAGTTAGTTCAATTACGAGTGTAAACTCTGTAGATCGGTTGAAGCTAGTGTATAGCGTGAGAATCGAGCAGAGGGATTTGTACAAGTTTGTAATTGACTTTCATTGGATATAGTGAAACAAACCCAAAGGAAATTGGGGTCCCCGGCTCGGAGCTGGAAGAGTGGACTGACACACAAGGCGGAACCACTATATATCGCTGCCTGATCTCTCTTCTCTACTCTATTTAATTTCATGCATTTCAATTATATTGTGTTATAATTGTTTATTTATTCTCACGCCTACGAAAGGTTAATTCATTTGACAAGAGAGAAAAACAATTTTACAGAATCTTTTATAGAACCTTTTACAGAAACTTCGTGCATATTTTTTTTGGAGTGCTACGAAATTTTTTATTAACAATCAATTCACCCTCCTCTTGATTGTTTTAACGGGACCAACAAAGGTGAAGTGTGATTATAAAATCTTCTTATAACTTTTGCTCTCATCAAAATCACATATAAAATAATTCATTTTAACAACTTAATTCCTAACGCAATATGGTTTTTAGTAAAATCAAGCACGAACCAATTATAAACGCACATGCATGCAAGTATTAGAACTATGATCCCAATTGCATGCTTTGTTCTTAATGGATTACATGCATGTGGTTCTAGTTATACAATTCTATGGTACATCATATTTTAGGCATAAAGATATAATGCATATAACCCAATTGATGTTATCTTGTTTGAAATGGAATTGTGTTTGGATTACAACTTGTTAAATGCTTAGCTCTTGATTGTTCCTTCCACTAGTTGATAGGTATAGGCATTAGTTAAGAACACATTTCCAATGGCTATTTGTGTTATCATTGAATTAAATATTCCTTGTAATTAACATGAGCTATTTATTTAGGAATGCTACCCAAACAGCTTCAACCTAGGCAAAAGAAGCAAAAGACTACTGAGGCATCCTCTTTAGGAACTCAGCAAAGAAATTTCCTTTCTAATCAAGAATATGCTAAGGAAAGAAAGAAAAAGTTATTGAAGATGAGTTTCATGAATCACCAGTATTTAGACTGGGAGCTTTTAGAAGATTGTAGGATGCAAGAGAGAATTTAGCAACAGGTGAAAATAAAATTCAATTCAGGTTGTTTGAGTTGAAGGAACCAGCTTATTAGAATGTCACCACATATTTCTTATCAATAATGAAGATAGACAGTGATGGGGTTGATTCTACTTTGACCTTTCAGCTTTTGGAGAGGTTAATGTAATGACATTGAAGCAAATAGGAATTTTCTCAGGACTCTATATCATCAGAATGATGTAGTTGATCTACTAAAATCTTATCCAATAACATGAGTTCTGAAGGGTTCTGGTCCTAGATAATTCACCTGAGAAGGGATGATTTTGTACCATTTAAATCTCTAGCCACCACTTTTACAGTTGTTGAGCACATGTTGCTTCGTCTAAGAAGACCAACCATAGTAAAGTGACAAGCTTTGATACATTTTATCTATACAACATGGTTTTTAGCTACAAGATAGACCTTGGGGTAGAAGTTGCTAATTTTATTTATAGGCAAGCAGATGATACCAAGACCAAATTAATTTTTTGTGGAGGATACATACTAAATTGTTGAAAGGAATGAGAATCTTTCAACGATTGAGGGAGATAATGGTATAGAATGCAAGAAGATCTCCTTTGGACCATTTATAGCTTAGGGGTTATTTAAGGTAACCACCAGAATCGATCCAAATGATGAGGCAAAGCTCATGAGATTTCCCCTACTAAAGAGCTTCCACATCACATCCTCCTGTAGTGCTTATGAGCAGTAAAGAAAAATAAATTAGAGAACTCAAGGAGGACCAAAAAAGAGTGAAATAAGAACAAAAAAATCCAAGATCACGCTGTTTAATATGTTCAAATCCCCATTTCTTGCATCAATCCAGCAGCCACAGAGATTACAACATGAGACTTCTAGTAAGAAAACCAGCAGCATTGAGCCAGAGAGTTGAGCCCCTGTTAGCTTTCTATTTTCTTTTGCTTTGTTTATTTCTGCTTTATTGTTGGTTTGTATTCTATTAAGTACCCATTTGATTAGGTAGACTTTTGATAATTGTTGCTGATCTGTACTTAGGATAGTCTTTATTTTTACTTTCTTTGTTTCTTTTTGTTTTTTTTTTTTTTTTTTGTCTTTATGGACATAGGGTTAAGCATAACCTGATGATACTCCTCATGATATACTGATTGGAATTCACTTATGATACTAGAACATTGATACCAGAGAAGTACCAATTTTCCTTTTTCTCTTATATATTTATCTTTATTTCTTTCTTATTTTGACTAAATTAGGAACAACGAGGATATATTCAATCTAAGTGTGGAAGGATAATAGGATATAGAGAATGAAGTTGACTATAAATTGATGATGTTGAATTGTTGAATTAATTGCATATCTATGACATCTGAAATTGCATTATACCCATACTATGAACTTATATTTGTCCTTAAGCATATCATTTGGCAAATTTTAAGCTAAATTTTTTCGAAAAATTTCATCTGTAAAGGAAAAAAGATGTGAATTTGACTTACTTAGGTGTCTTACTTACCTACTGTTGTGATTAAGCTATGCAAATAAGCCATGGCCCATTGGCTAGCCTATTTACTTGCTAAAAAGAACAAGTTAAGACTAGCTTTTTTTAACCCATTTAAAATCAGCAAAAAAAAGCCCGCCCCATTTAACCCGAGGGCCAAAGAAGGCTGGCCCGTGATGGACCAGACTAGCCCACTAACTAAATAAAAAAATAATAAAAGTAAAAACTTAAAAGTGCTGAAAAATTCAAAACAAAAATAAATTAACAAATTATATGGAAAAATAATATCAAAACAATTTGTTATTTCTTTTCATGGCAATACTACACTATCAATATAAAACAATAACGAGAAGACATAGATAGATAGACACACACCCCCACCAAAACCCTATGTCTTTAACTACCACTCACCACGCAGTTTGATTTACCATAATGTTCAGCTGTCATCCAAGCTTTGTGACTAGCCATAGGAGTAAGGGTTTTCGCTGCGGAGTTAAGTTGTGAAAGTCGAGTTGAGTCCAAAAGATGTCAATTTTCTCCATGTAAGAATTGAGAAATGAACAGCAAAAACAAAATTAAGAAATGGAGGAGAACCGACCTTAGACAAATCATCAAAATTTCTAAAAATTTTCGAAGACATAATTATGTATTATTCATATATTACATTTACTTGATGAGTATTTAAAAAAAAATCAAATCATAAACTAACCTAATTGGAATCAATATGATTTCATTCAAGAAAAAAAAAAGGTTTTCATACCAAACCAAACCAAAATTACAATTAATCTGAATAAGAAACTAAATGGAATAAAAAAAATCGAGTCGTATCATGTAAAGTGTGCATATATTCTTCTATAAAATAATATGTAAAATTATTTTTAGTATATTATATAAAAGTAATGACCAACCATACTAAGTGGGCCCATTTAACCTGTGACCAAAGAGGACCAGCTAGGGCTAAGAAATCCTGTTTATTTATTAAATGGGCTAAGATCTCTTGACTATTTAGCCCATTTACCCAACTATAGTTGTGATTAGAATATTTAGTGAAATCAAGAGGCAAAATCTTTAAGAAACAAATTTAACTTGTATTTAGCTTTAGAATTGGAAGTTTGAGAGTAGGTTAAGTCCTTAAGTGAAAAATAAACGGGCCTACTTCTAGTAAATTTTGCTTGTATATCTTCTTTTAAGTTGTTTTGAGAGCATTTCAACAGTAGTGAAAGAGGTAGAAGAAACTCTTTACTTAGTGATCATTTATAAAAAAGTCTTAATTTTGTTGTAGCATTCAAAAGAAAAGAAAGAAACAAGCATAGCATTTACTCCAATGACTTAAGTAATTAAGTTAAGAGTATCCAAACTTGAATATTGGAGTGAGGAAGAGTCCGTTGGGGTCCCTTAAAACTAGTCACCTTGGTGATGAGCCTGGGATGTGGCGACTTAATGAATTCACTATAACGAGAAGAGCGGAAAGGTAAAAGTTCAAATATGAAATTTGAAAAAAAAAGAATAAATGCATGGATGAATCAAAAGATTGTGAATGCAAAATCAATAAGTGAAACAATACTTACAATAAAGAGGGAGAAAATCTAGGGAAATAGTAGATACCATATGCTCACTTTGTGTTGCCTTGCTTAGAGAAGTGATTAGAAGGATTATATGCTTGCTAATAACTAGTGAAGTTTAAATGGGTGTTTTCCTTACTAGATTGAACATTTACTTTTAACTAAGATTCTTTTGCTAAACACTGAGATTAGAGTTTGTTTTATTTAGATAAGCTACTAAATTTTGATTGTAGTAATCTAATTACATGAACCCAGTTTGGTTAGAGCGGTAAGCACCAGAATTGCAAGTCATGAGCTATAAAAAGAAAAGATGCTTGAATTAGTGAAAGTTAAAATTTTGTTCTCTCAATGATTGATTTCTCTTGTGTTCTTATTTTGTTTAAGGACAAGCAAAAGTTTAAGTGTGGGGAAGTTAATAAGGGCTGATTATATCACTTTTTATTGATTGAATCATGCTAAATTATTATTGATTTTATAAAAATCACAAGGAAATTGTACTTAATTATGCTTATCATGATATTTCATATCTTTGAAGACTTATAGTGCAATTATAAGCAAATAGAGGACATTTATGCAATTAAAGGGAATTTGAAAAATTAGGCCAACTAAACAAGAGTCAAGGTCGCCGCCCTTCAACAAAAAGTTCAAAATCAACCAAATGAGAAGCAATGCCACTGGCTTTTTTGTCTCATAAATAATTTCCAAACATCAACACTAGCCATGTACGCTGCCAACCTTCAGTCGGCCTTCATTATACATCGCCACAAAAGCTACTAGCCTTCAACCGGCTTATAATGTATCAGATGGAATTCTTTGTTTATCTTATCAAAAATTGCCATGTGTTGTTGTTTTAGGTATCTTATCATCAAAGCTTCAGATCTATTCATATCTTAGCTAATTTAGAAGCTTAGATTACTTTGGAAAGAGAGATTGTTCTTGTGACAATTGTGTTATCATTTTGAGAAGCATTGTAATTAGTTTAAAGGATTGAAGACCAGTTATTGTAGAGTTTTCCATTAGGGTTTTCATACTTTTATTCAATTGGATTGGTGATCTCTGAACCATTAATCTTTTTACGCAATTCAATTTCTTGATTTTATTGCTCAATATGGATTCCTTTGCAATAACTCCTATGATTTGTGATTATGTTAGCTTCTTCATGATGTTATAAAATTTCTTTGTGGGAATATAATGAAACCCTAGATCAACTAAGATGGTGACTATAACCATGTTATAGAATTAGTAGATATGTGGAAAATTCATATTGTAATTCCTACTATAAATTGTGTTTCTTGATTGAACTAGGTTTATAGGAATCTTAATGACTCAAAAGGGAAAATTAGGGTTCAATAGGAATTTTAATTAAGGTTGAATAATAAATGCAGAATAATAAATGCGGAAGCGAGTTGTTTAATCTTATTAGAAACTGTCCTAAAGATTAAGCAGTGTTTCTAATTAGTTTCTCATTAAGGGATTATGAGAGATTGATTTAGGGCATTAGTCAATCATAGAATTGGAAGGTTCATGGTTATAAATTAGAGTCCACTGTTAATTTGTCTAGCGGGAGTAATGATTTCGAGACTTTGAAACTTGTAAATGGATTGAAGGCTAGACAATTTCATATGAATATCCAGATAGCTAAGACTTATTATAACATGATGGCAATCTAATTAGTGAAACTAGGGTGGATAGATTCTATTTTTCCCACTCTCACTTGATATATTTTTTCATAACAACTCTCCCTTTGCTCTTGGTGATAATATAGGCCAATTAGTTGTTAAGCAGTTAATTCTCGTAATTCCTTTTCCTAAATAATAATAGAATCTAATATAGCTTTAGTAGTTAAGTAATCCTCATGGAATTGACACCCTATTTATGCTATATTACTTGATTGACCTGATGCACTTGTTGCAGAATTTGCTTTTATTTTATATATACATTTGCAGCGAATCAAGTTTTTGTCTAAACCTTTCATACCAAGTTCTAGGAGATTACTTGAGTCCATAAAGGGCTTTGTTTCATTGATGAGAGATTTTTTATCTTGAAAACCTGGAGGTTGTTCTATACACTTCTTCTTTGATGTATCCATTTAGGAAGTTGCTTTTGATATCCATTTAAAAATGTGTGAATCTTTGAAAGTGGCAAAAGCCAAAAGCATTATAATGGCTTCTAACCTTGCAACCAACGTAAATGTCCCATCAAAATCTATGCCTTGTTATTGATTGTAACCTTTAGCTACTAACCATGCTCCATTCCTAGTTGCTATACCGTTTCATCAAGTTTGTTCATATATAACCATTTAGTTCCTATTACTAGTCTATCACTAAGTATAAATACTAAATCCTAAACTTTAATCTTAAATTGATTTAGTTCATCTTACATTGCTTGTATCCAAAATTAATCTTTTAGAGCTTCAATTACATTTTTTCATTTGATTTAGGAAAAGATAGATTGCTCGTATTCCTTAGGGATGATCATGTTTATACCTACTAGATGGTTTACCTATGATTAGGTTCTTAGGGTGTTTTAGCATATTTCCATTCCCTAGGAAGGTCATCTCTAACTATTTCATTCAAGCCATTTTTCTTGGTTTCTTCTCTTGTATTTGTTTATTTATTATGATCATTGTTTTCAAAAAAGAATCTATCTAAATTAGCTTATGCATCATTCATGTTATTAATTAAAGAAAACATTAGGCAAGACATTATCAAGTGCAACATGAATTGATTCTTCAACAACTAAGTTCTTTTTATTGAAAATTGTAAATGCTTTACTAGTTAAAAATATATAAGAAAAATACCTTTATCATTTTTTGCATCAAACTTAGCTAATTTATATTTTCTATTCTTCAATATGTAACATTTTATGCCAAATGGATGAGAGTATGATATGTCAGGTATTTTACCTTTCCAAAGCTTAAGGGGTTTTCTTAAGTATATCTCTAATGAACACTCTATTTGATATATAACAAGCAGTGTCAATGGCTTCACCTAAAAAATATTTTGGTAAATTATTTTCACATAACATTGTTCTAACCATTTCAATCAAAGCCTTTTCTTTCTTGCACTACTCTATTTTTTTTTTATGGTGTCCTAGGTGCTAGAAAGGTGTGTTATATTCCAAGGTTACTTCAAAAATCATCCATTTTATAATTCTCAAATTCTCTCCGATGATCACTTCAGATAGTTACAATGTAAAGACTCTTTTCATTGTGAACTTTCTTGCAATATCTAAAAAGACATTGTTTGATTCATCTTTAGATATAAGGAAGAAAATCCATGTGTATCTAGTAAAATCATCAACAATAACCAATGTATGTTTTTTGTCACCTAAACTTAAGTTTAGAGTAGATCTAAATAAGTTCGTACACAATAATTCAAGTTGCCTAGAGGTGGAAATAACATCATTGGATTTAAAAGACATTTTTGTTTGCTTTTTTGTTGGCATGCTTAACAAATCTTGTTTTTTTGAAATTTATTTTTGGTAAACCTTTGATAATATCATTTTTAATAAGTTTTGAAATAATGTCCATGCTAGCATGCCCGCATTTTCTATGCGATAACCAACTATCGTCATTTTGAGAGAATAGTATAGGCATGCTTCATTTGAAGATTTAAATTCATCTAAATTGACTCTATAAGCATTTTATGTCTATACCCTTCAAAACAAGCTTGATCACTGTCGATTCTTTCAATATAACATTTATTGGCACAAAATGTCACTTTGAATCTATTGTCACATAATTAACTAACATTAAGTAAGTTATGCTTCAAGTTTTCAACTAATAGTACAATTTTTAATAGCTATATCCTTGTTAATAAGAATGTTACATTCACTAAGTGTAGTTGATGTGCGATTGGCTCCGAATATGGCACTCCCTTAATCCTTCAAGATCAAGGTTGTGAACTTGGATGCACTTTTGGTTATATGCCTTGAGCAACCACTATCTATGTACCATTTATTGTTTCCTCTTGAAATTTCTTACAAAACAAGGAATTATTTCTTTGGTACCCACCTAGGTTTTGGTCATTTAAGCTTAGCTGCAATGTAAGTTTTTTCTTTTAGGACCCTAACAATTTTTTCTTCATGAGAACTATTTCTAATGGAGCATGTATGAGTATATGTCTAAATCTTCCACTATAATTGCATTTTTTTTCGTTCCTTTACAAAATAACCTTGTGTGTTTTATTCTTATTTTTTCCCTTATGTCCAGTTCCATATATATCTAATGTATGCTTTTGTTGTCTTAACATCATATTGAGGTTTTTTTTTCCTTCAACGAACTTAGTAATCGTTTCTTTAAATTTATCTATGCTACATTATAATATGACATTTTATATTGTAAGTTCTTTTAGCCTATGCATGAGTTCATCATCCCATCTCTCCTTATCCTTTTAACAATGTGTTTTCAATTTTCCTACTTCAACACTTAATGTTTTATGTCCTTTACATAATTTTTGTTTTCATTCCTTAATTTTCCATTCTCATATCTAAAAAATTCATTATCCTCTTCTAGATTATCATTCCTAGTTTTGAGCTTGTCATATTTATGCTTAAACTCATCAAGTTCATTTCCCACACTTAATCATCATTTCTTTCAATGCTTTATTTTTCTTTTGCATTTTCAACATCTCCTTACATAAGTCATTATACACAATTGCAAGTTCTTCATCAGAAATTTAGGAAGATGAACTTACCTCATCATCCGAAGCCATGGAGCATATATCATTGTCGGAATCACTTGAGTCATCATTGCTACAAGTGGCAATGAAAACTTCTTTCTTAGGTCCTCCAATGCCTTTCTGAGCATAGGATAATATTGTTGAATATGCCCCGATTTGTGGCACTTGAAGTGTGTAATCTCATCCTTCTTCACCTTTTTTATACTGCCTCCTTCATCATCATTCCTCTTTATTTTATTATTAAATTTCATGATTTTTTTAACTTTTTGCCTATGAAAGCAAGCTTCTCTTCATCGTCGTCATCATGATCATCACTAGGGTTGTGACTTGCGACTTGCATTGCTATGGTCTACTTACTTGATCCTTCTCCTCACTTCTTGATCAACTCATGAGTCTTGAGGTGCCAAGAAGCTCCTCTTTGCTCCTGGCATTCAAATCCTCAATTATGATTATGATTCTCTTGGCTTCCAATCCTTTAGTAATGACCTAAGAATTTTGTAGTTGATTTCCATATTAGTGAAGTTCTTTTCAAGCATACTTAAGGGATTTGATGAATCTATTATGTACTTTTTCTATGGTTTCATCAGGTTATATGTTAAAGTTTTCAAATTGACCACATAAAGCCTTTATTTTAGTATCTCTAACTCTAGATGTTCCTTTATATGTCTTTTCAAGCTCATCACATGTTTCTTTAGCTGTTTTATGTGAGCAAATTTATTGAAATCACTTTCATTTAAGTCTCAATGCAATATATTCATAGCTATTTTATTTAAATCTAATATTTTCTATTCATCATCGTTAAAGTCTCTTTCTTTTTTCCTTCGATATTAAAATAACCATCTTCTATAACATTCCATATTTTAAGAAGATCTTCATTTTACACTTCAAATAAAGTTAGTTTCTCTCACTTAGAAGTTGTGGTCTGTTAATAACTTATCCTTCTAGAAATCCTAGTGCATTAGTTATCATGATCTTTACTATAAAATGTGATTAAGCACAAGAAATTTAGAGGCTAAATTCTTATATACAATTAATAATCACTAAGCACACTAGATAAAATACTCAACAAGAAGTGAATCGAGTATTTAGTAATTTTGCCTCGATTTGCAACTTTGTTGATAATTTAAAAATCATAAGCGATTACAACAATACAAAGTGCACAAATAAAGAGAATAGGTTAAGAGAATCAAGCTCATAATATAATATAGAGTTCAATCCGCCTCCTGATCTCCATGGTTACACTAATGCCTCTAATGAGGACTTCACATAACTATATTAATCACCAACAGTACAATGCCAAATGAGCTACAGAAAGTGTTACAAAAATAAATATAGGTGTAGTGTTTTTTACAAGAATTGCAAGAGGATAAACAAAGCACTGCACTTTTTTTTAAACATTAATTAGGCTTGAAATGATTTACAAGAGTACAAAACGAGAGAATAATTGATTTCTTTGTTTGATAATAAACGAAGGCTCTTGAGTTCATATTTCGATCCACCCATAAGGTCTTAAATATGAGGGAGTGAAGTTGGTCACAGAATCCTTAAGCTCAATCTTGCACGAAATGCTTTCTATTGTCTAGTAAAGTTGCAACAGTCTAGACATTTTGTAAATAGTCTAGACTTTTTTTGTAAACCCCTAGATTTTTATATCAAGTCTTAAGTTCAACCTTAGAACTTGAAGTCAACCGGAAACCTTAAAATAAAAAAAACCTATAGAATTTAAATCCAACAATCCCATGCTCTCAAACCTTAGACTATGGAATTGAGAAAATGATGGATAATAGTTCGTAGTAATATAGGGAAGCTTAAAAATATCAGATTTGCTAACTTTTAGTGTATTTCAAATCTAAACGGATCAGTTTTCGAAAACCATATCCTGGTACATCGGACAATAAAAATATTCTAATGACACCGTTAGATTCATAATAATACAAGGAATTCAAGATATTAGTTTCATAATTTTTCGGTAGCTAAAAATATCAGATATCGCATTTATACGCATATTTTCTCTATTACTGGTAAATTATTAGTCTTATTTACTATTCATTGTCCTTTTCTACTATTCATTAATATTCATCTATCTCTACTTTTTCTTACTATCTATACATCTATTTTCTTACTTTTTACCTTTTCCAATATCTTATATCACATCATATCTTACATATTACTTACTTTTTCATTATAAAATACAAATTAAACAAATTTTCTCCTTCTCTTTCCTTAGAATCGGTGCCCCCTTCCCCTTAACCATTTATTTTCTTTTTCATTTTATTTTATTACACTTAATTTCTCTCCATCTTCAACTGTAAATACCTCATTTCCCTCCACTTCTTTCACACATCCACTTTCGCATAACAAAACTCTACCAAAATCTTTTTACAAAATTTTTCTACTAGAAATCTTATCTAAACAATTCTCTCCAACTTTCTTTTCTCTACACACAAAAACCGTATTCCACATATTACCATCCATATATTTCTACATCCACCACTTTCTATCTTCAACATATACATATCCTTAGGTAAAAGTCTCCTACAACTATTTATTTTCCCATGTCATGTAACTTAGCATGACCATGGTGTTGTTTCCTAAAGCTCATGTGAGTTATGGAAGCAACAATATGTTCATGTTTAGTTCTTGCACATGCCAATAATTTTGATTTTGTTATTTTGTTATTATGTTGATATTATTGTTATTATACTTCTAATCTAACTTTATATATATATAATTAAATATATGTATATCTATATATTTCATAGAGCCTAAATGCTCACTAACTCTTACTAACATGCTTATTATTATTGCTCTTATTATACTTTTTCTTTTTCTTTGGGACTAGTTTATTCTTAGTCCTATGATACCTTGATGAAGCTAAGGTTCTCAATACTTGACCTTATTATATTGCTTATTTTTGCTTCTTATATCTTTCTTATATTATTATGTGATATTCTTTTTCATACTACATACTCATATACATGCATCATCATAATGATATTGTCTCAACAAAACTAAAGAGAAATTTTTTTAATAAAAGAAAATGGAACCAAATTCTTTTAATATATATCTTTGTCACTAACTCACCATTTTGTCATCAAACACATAGGAAATTTTTTTACGACTTCTCTTCAAACTCATCAAGAATTTTTTTAAATGACAATAAAAATGATTTTATCATAGAAATTAACTAAGAAAATAAACATTCCCTTTTTATAATAAGTAATATGAAGTTTACTAAAACTAGTTCTTTAATAAGCAATTTTTTCTTAAAAAGCTTACTTAAAGAATTTTCACCAACTCTATAATAAAAACTAAAAACTAGACTAGTTTTCAAAGTTAACATAAAATCAACTCACTAGTTTATAAACCACTTAGAAAAATAAAGGTTTGCTAAGTTTCTAAATGATAAACTCGTTTTCAAAGAAATGGAAGAATATAAATATGATAAACTAAAAAACAATAGATATTATCAACAACTTAAGAAAATTTTGAAAAATGATTTCCTTCCAAGTAAAATTGGTAAAGAATTTAAAAGACCAAGTCTTTAGAAATAAAATTATTTTTCTTAGAAGTTAGGAAATAAAAATATAAGAGGAAAAAGACTTATTTATCAAAACCATTAAAAGGAAAAACATATGTAACTCAAATTATTATGGGGTATCAACAACTTAATAAAAAATTTGGAAACTTCATTTTTATCACTAGATGTGAAATTTTTAGAAGACCCAAAGTTAAGAAAAATTTAAAGAAATTAGGAAACAAAATAAAAATATGCTCATTTATAATAACCCAATAAATTATAAAGTTCTTCCAAAATACCTAGAAAAGAAAAATTGTTAAAAATTCAAGTTTCAACACTGTAAGACAAATTATTTTATGAAAAATAATCGTTGAGACAACGCTATTAAATTTTGCATACAATATGAGTCTATATATATGTATTCAAGGGATTTTTCATTCATATAAATATCCATATTTTTGCTAAAAGATTTTTGGATAAAGAAAAGTTTGGAAAATTGTATTTCAAGAGCTGGGATTTTTGTGGTGAATTTGCACCGATCTTTTTCATGACCCAAAAGACTTTTTATGATAAAAATAACTTTAGAAATAGATAAATCTTTTTGAATAGATAGAAAACGGTATATAATATATGAAATTCCTAGTTAAAATGTGCAAGTTATGGCCATTTTAAGTTGGAATTCGCTCTATATGATTTTTGACGAACTTAGTGAAATATAATTAGCAAGTTTGAGTAGAACTTCCAAGAAATACTCATTTTAGGTATTTCTCTTGTATAGGTGACGTGCAGACCGAGTTCCCGCACCCCGATGATTACTTTGACTAGAAGTTTTCATGCAAATGGCCGAGTGAGTTTATTTCTTATATTTTTTCACTTATACTTTTGCTTGTAAATTAGTGGCCTTAGAATTAGGAAAAGATAAAACGGAAAGTGCATGTGCTTTACATATATGCTTGAAAAGTATGAATAAGCATATCGAGGCGGGAATTGTTTTTAATGAATGTCTGATCTAGTATAGGAATGATTGTCTACAAATTTCTATAATCACCCAAAAAATATTTAATCATGCCATGAGTATTTAATTAAATTGATTCATGCAGATCATTGGGTGAGTTCATTACATTAATTACTATCCTTTGGTGGGACAAAGGCATAGTAAGGAGGTTCATAGAGCCCGTAAGATCTACAAAACGGCGAAGGGTCACCCGAATTAAATTGCGGTGCATAAACACCTGAACGGAATTATGTTTTTCTAGCTGGATAGTAGCTTGAATAAAAACTACAAAGAATAGATTATGTTTTTATAGTTAAGTAGTGGCTTGAACAAAACTACAAAAGAATTATAATTATAAAAATCAGTCTATTCGGCCTGGAACCCCTAACCCCGAATGGAGGAGTAAATCCATTAAACACATGATTCCTTGAAAATCGTATGTATTGTTTGCTCACATGCTTGTGCATCTCATTTGGTTGTTTAAATGAACTTGTTTTGATTATTGGTTGTTGGGTGTTTAATTGTGGAAATAATTCTCACTAGGGATGCAATCGGGATGGGTTTTTTGAAATCCAAACCCGACCCGAGTCCTTAACTGGTGTCCCAAAACCCGAAAAAAACCCTATTAGGTTTTTTTGTCAATCCGCAAAACCCGACCCGCTAGGATTTAAGGAACCCATAACCCAACCCGACCCCAAGATTTTTAATTTTTTTCTTTAAAGAAAAAACAAAAGAAAGAATTTTGTTTTAAGTTATTAATGATACAAACACTTATATTGAAAGAATGAATTTTAGACAATAATATCATATAAAATGATGCAAACATTTCATTTCTACTTACTTTCACATACATATAATATAAATGGGATCATTGCTTTAATAACTTAATATTTTTAATTTTTTAATATTTTGAATTTATACCGGGTCGGGTTTTCCTAACAGGTTACATAATAAACCCAAAACCCTAACCTATAACTTATCGGGTTTTTTTTTTAATCCCAAAATCCGTCCCAAAACCCTATAAGGTTTGACCCTATAGGGTTTTTAGCCGGTTGGGCGGTCAGGTACCCTATAACGACCCGCCCCGCTTGCATCCCTAATTCTCACTAAGCACGTAGCTTATACTCTCTTAGATATCTCTTGCATTACTCATATCTTTTGTTGGAACTCAGAGGATACTTCACCCAGGTAATACCTTTTGGAGCCAAGAGCTTTTGGTTAGAAGTCAAGAATTAGAAGTAAATATAGATTTCCAAGTAGAAACTCAAAAATGTAATCATTTGAAAATGGACTTTGATAGAATTAGTTGTTTTTATAAGGAAATGCCCCTTAAGGTTTGTAAGACTCTCTATATTTTTGGAACCATGGTTATATTGTTATGATTTACCTTCTTAATTGTTATTATGTATAATTGCTTAAACGGCTTGTTCCAAAGCTTGGTCCACTGCAATTGTGAAATACGCCTTACACCCAATATCGAGACTTTTGGGATGACTAAGGTTATCATATTTAAGTCTTAATATTGAGTGTGGTAGGCTGTCACGTTTAGGCTACCATTTGGGGCGTAACATTTTCGACATCTTGTAGAAGACTGGCATTCTGACCATTAAAAGGTTTGGACCTTTATACAAAGATATGAACTTCTTTGTCGGCTAAACTTTTTGCTCACGAATGGCCCAGACCTTTGTGCGAATGGTTTAGACCTAACGCATTTTCTCCTCAAGAGCTCTAAGTGGTGTGGACCTTTGTGAAATGGTTCGAACCTATTATGTTGTATTGTACCTGATGCCTATGAAAAGCGCATAGACCTAAACCTCGGTGAAAATGGTACGAACTTCTTTGACAAGTGATGTTCTTTTCCTTAAGATAATTTCTTGCCAATACTTACATGCATAATGCCTTTATATAGTTATTTATGTTGCTAAAAAACATATTTATTTATATTAACTTAGTTTTAAGTAGATTTATAGTTTTATCTAATCAGAAGTATATATAAACTTTTAGGCTCAACACACATGTATCATTTATGAGTTCCAAAACTCTCATATAGTTGAGGCATGGGATATACAAGCATCCATCCATAAGATGTTTGAGTGTAATGTCCATATAAAGAGGACTAAAGAGACATAATGCAAGACAATTGAACAAACTTATGGCGGTTGGAAAGAATCATATGTTGAGCTCCCTAACCTACTAACGACTATACATGAGGATAATTTATGAACCAAAATTGAGATTAAAACTATGCAGTCTTATACTCCAAGGCATGTTTTCATATATAATCTCCTTTGGCCATTTAGTGATTATAGGTATTTGGTTATTGTAGGTATGCAAATATAAACTTAAACTCTATTTCTTTTTTCATTTAATGTTTCGATTTACCAATCAATTGTCTAAGTTTTCAAGCTTGTAATCACCATTGATGACACATTCCTATATGGGAAATACAAGCACAAGATACTTATAACAACTACAATAGATGGTAGAAAAAGAAGCAAAGGATACATGGCATGGTTTTAAAAGTGATTATCCATTCACGTGATAAAAAGATCACACTAACATTTACATAACATTATACTACCTTGTAGGTATACAAAATGCTATGGAAGTTGAAAATGTGATGTGACCAAGGGCTTAGTCTTTGACACTACGGTAAATTAGGGTTTATCGTAAGACATTAATTAGCGCATGAATACCCAGCTTGTAATCTTTAACACCTATTGATATTGAGAATTCCTAGGTTGTTGGCATCAAAATTCAAAACTTATGTAAGAATTCAAATTTTGAGAAAAGAGCATTGACGCTCTGAAAATTTTTATCTGAAAATATGATATATGTCTATCCATTTGCCACAGAGCATACAATACATAAGCTAGCATAAAAGCTGTAAAAAATAGAACCGAAACTATCAAAAAATAAAAAGGTCTTAAAACAAAGTACATGAAAAGACAAAACTAATGGCATAGATGGCGTACAAAACCAACACTTTTATAAAAAGTTATAAGAGAAATAAAACATTCAAAAAATACTAAAAATAGCCATTGAGGCCATAAACGAAGAAATTTGACCAAAAATCGGCGTAGCTCAGCACCAAAGGTGCTTATTTCTTTGGGTTTACTCATTTCCTTTAAGATAAAGACTTATAATTATGGGACTGTCACTGGCCAATCTTTACTTACTTTCTGAGGTACCTATTTGTCATTTCTTCCACTTTATCACTTATATTACTTAATGTTTCTATTATCTTATATTGCATTGGTTGTTATGTATCCATTCATTAACTATAGTGATTGCTTTGTTATTAATCAAAACATAATTGTTTGCTAGTAAATTTTTTGGGCACTTCTATTTAGATGGATTAAGGCCCGTTGGATAGCTT
Organism: Combretum micranthum; assembly: GCA_024138025.1. Lineage (NCBI taxonomy): Eukaryota > Viridiplantae > Streptophyta > Magnoliopsida > Myrtales > Combretaceae > Combretum > Combretum micranthum. The sequence continues at coordinate 1,300,257 of JAMXBD010000117.1, read as the reverse complement.
GATCTTATGGGGGTAACTCATCATAGTCATGGATTGCATAGGGTAGTCGAGTAATAGGTATACCCTATACCCTGTGCTTTTTCCATTGTGTATTGAAAGTTTTCAATAATTCAATTCTCTTGTTAATTTGCAAGAGTATGTTAAACTGTTGTGTTGTCATCACAAGGCATCTTTACAACACTATTGACTGCACTAGGAGATTGGCCAAAGTTAAACCCCATCTTGTCCCATACTAACAATAGGCAAGCTTCCTCGGTGCAGCTTACATACCCTTCATTCAACTAGATTAGCACTTGATCAAGACATCGATCGAAAGATAGTGTGTTGAGACATGCATTTTCCTCTTCCATATTAGAGAAATAATGATTACTATCCATGACAAATTGTGCTGACTAATCTACTGTAGATGGTCAAGTGGTTATGGGTAGCACTAATATGAACTGGACGAAGGTATGCCAGTAGCTCTTAGGCAATATTGCAGACTGAACCGACCCAACTAGCTCAATCGAAACCAACCATGATAGTGTCGATCCATGCATTTAGCTTAGATTGGCTCAGTCGACTTAAGTAGTTGGACCTGGCCTTAAAAAAGGAAAAAAAAACGAAAACAAAAACCTGCTAGGATTTTAAATATATATTCATACTATATTATAATTTTATAAAATATAATCATTATATTATACATTCTTGTTTTTTAAGGTATGTCTCGTATAGATTTAATAGTTAATTGATGGATTGGAATCAAATATGGATTGAATTAAGTGATATCACCTGCATTTGTCTTTGACACTTAAAATGTACTTTATATTTTTACTTTTATTGACCTTAGTTCGATCCCTAGTTGAACTTGATGTGACTCCTTGACCTTTGACCCCTTAGTATTTTTAGGTTAGATGTCCAATTCAGTTTTGACAGCATTGCTCTTAGGTGCATATTTATTGTAACTGACATCTAAGGCACCTGCTTGAATCTGGATCAACACTTCAAAAATGTACTAAATGACACTGACAGTGCGACCATTTAGTGACATGCTATAGCATATATCCTAGAGGTGATTGAGGGCATGTTATTTACAAATTAATTGCAAAACCTTATGTACCTAATGTATCAACCATTGCTGCATGACTTCCAAGTGATAGGAGAGTACGTTTAAGTACAACACTTTCCACATGTTGACCTAATTTGCTACTGCATCACCGCCCTTATACATGATTGTTCACTCTTATATTGCTGGGGAGTAGCGTTTAATGTCATTGGGCACTTAAGGCATATCATCAGGGAGTATCGCAATGCTTTAGATCATCAAGTGTTTGAGTAGGTCTGACTTACAAATTAATATAGTTTAATTCCTCCATGTTTGTTTATTTATGCAACTTTAACTTCTTACAAATTATGTTCCTACCGCTTAACAAGTAACAACTTTAGGATTACAATAGGTACTTTGCAAAATCAAACATGTAGATTTAACTCCTTAACCCATTGAGCAAGGTTTTCTCAATTTTCCCCTTAAAATTTACAAAATCAATCATATATGGAGCTCACAGACTTTATGTCACAATAGGTGCTTTAGAAAAAACAAATAGCATATCTAATAACTAGCAACATTTTATAAGGCAATGGGACTCTAACAACTTTTATCTTGAATATATAATAACTAGTAACAGTACACCTGTGTTACTTGCACATGTAACTTTATAAGTTAAAAAAATTTAATCCCTTTTCTATTAATCATTATTGCCTAGGACTTTAGGTATATAACGTAAAAGCAAGAGAAAAAATGATCACAAGCATTAATTCTTAAAATAATTGTGCCACAAAACATGAAGATGCAACATATGGCTACACCTGCATTTCTAATCGGGTATATGTTTTGTGAAAACTAACTTTTAGTGTTCTGTATTGTGAAATAAAATAAGTAAATAAATAAAACACCTAAAAAATATTTATTAATTATAATACAATTTAAATGATCAAGAATCCACATATAATCTATAATAAAAAGATTATAAATGAAACTAGATTTGTATCTTAAAAATCGATATAATTAAAAGAGAAGAGAGAGAGTAGATGCATATTAGATCGAAAAGTAGTATTTTGTAGAAAAAAGGAGGATTGACTTTTATATTTGTTTTTTTTTTTTTTTTTACAATTAGATAATTTGAGAGGGAGTAGTTGCTTATACCATAAATTAAAATTTCAAAATTTGAAATTGCATAGATGTGAAAATGCGAAGAGATGGAAGAGAAAAGGAGATAAAGACCACATAGATGCTAACAAGGAATAAAGAAGTAGAGGCCCACCATGTATTTTTTTTAGTAAACTAGAGGCTTAACATGACAAAGCATAGCCTAAGGTGGATCAGAAACCCATGGAAGTCAAGCATATCAAATTTTTTAAAGAACAGATAGTAGTGAACCCAACTACCCAAAACCTCATCGTCATATCCTAACACTTGAAACAAATCAATGACAAAATAAAAGAAAGATAAGCAGTGTACAATGATTCAAATGTCCAAGATTTAAGCATTTAATTACAAATTACTCAAATGGACACATTGCGGTGATCAAAGGATATGTTTTAAACTTTAAGTAGATTGTAGGAAGGAGATAGAGGGTTTAGGTAGAGATATAGAGAAGAAAATGAAGGACTTGAAAGGTAATTGTAGTGCTTATATGAATGTAGATGGAGATTGGAACATGCCACTTGTGCCTTAACGATATTTGATTATAGACTATCACTCATTTTTCAATGTAATTTTATTACATAACCATCTACTAGAATTAGATATATATATATATATATATATATTCACAAAGTGCTTAGTTAAGAAAGTGCACAAACTTTCGCTCTAGTCTCTACTCCTTTTGTTCACATATTGATCTTGAATTCAAATGCTTATCCTAAGCCATGTACACTCCATTTGTTTGGAGAAAACGGTGCAATACATGTTGATAGGCAATTTAGTGTTCCTGAACACCAAAGACAAGATAATGTGTAATATAGTTATAGTGGCTATGGATGTGGCTTGTATTTTATGGATTATGCTATAGTTGTATGATATAAGAGTATAATATGGTAGTATGAGAAATGTCTTCATGAAGGGAAACAAATAATTTGCAATGACATGAATGAGTGGAGGGTGACGAAATTGCTAAAGGGAAACTAAAACAAGGCATAAAGTAATTTTTGCAAAATGTATCTTGTTCTCATTTAAAGCCTTGAAAGCAGAGATTTAAAGGTGCGTCTTCACCAACCCAAGCGGTGATGAGAGAATCCCATATTTGATTTTAAGAAAACTAAGAAAGAAACAAAATTTGATTGGATTACAACATATACAAAATTGTAGGAAAAATCTTAATAAAGACCAATTTAAAGTCATTGATATTCTTTTGCAAGAACTTGTATCATAAATTCCACTAGTTTATAAAAAAAAAAAAAAGACTTAAAGGCTTTAATCCAAGTATAGTATTTGATTTTAATGCATCTTTCAACATATCTTTTAGACTATAGGAGATATTTCTAAACAAAATTTCTAATTAAATGCTTGAAGCTTCTAAAATTTAACTTGTGGAAAATCTAACTAACACAAAAATACCAATTTACAAGAGATTTGATATGATATCTTCAAATGATTTTTATTACGTTTCCACTTATATATCTTCATTTGCTTAATTTGATTCTTATTCTTATTTAGATTTAATCTTATATGAATATCCATGAAAAACCTCAATACAAGTAGCAACTAGACGACTATTTATTATTATTGATCCAAATATTTTTAAAACTCTTTCTTTTCATATTGTTAAGTTCGATTAACAAAAGTGTATTAAAGTTAACCACACCCCAACACAAATAGTTCATATATAAATGTAAATACAAAATTATAAGACTACCTTTTTAGACTAAGTAATATTCTTAACACTTCCTTTAAGCTGGAGCATATGTATCATATACTCCTAACTTGTTACACTTATGATTTATATGAGCTCCTTGAAGTGACTTAGTAAATAAATCAGCAAGTTGGACTTTTGATCTCATATAAGTAGTATAAATTTACTTATTTAACAAGTTCTCGCAAAGAAAGTAATGGTCAATCTCAAAATGCTGTATGCGGTCATGGAACAATAGATTCGATGCTATGTATAGTGCAGCTTGGTTATCACATATCAATTTCATTGTTTGTGACTATGAAAATCCAAGTTCTTTTAACAAATGCTTAAACCAAAGCAATTCCTAAGTTGTGGATTCCATTACCCTATATTAAGATTTTACACCTGACCTTGCCACCATGGTTTGCTTTTTACTCTTCCATAACACGAGATTACCACCAACAAGTATGCAATATCATGTGGTTGATCTTCAATCCAATGGTGAACCTACCCAATCAACATTTGTATATCTAACATCATGCACATGTCTGTGATCTTTGTACACGATAACTCAACCCAAAGATCCTTTTAAATAATATAGAATACTAATCACAACATTCTAACGACTGATGCTAGGTGAGCCCATAAATTGGCTCACTATACTAACTGTAGATGATATATTAAGATGCATCATAGTAAGACGATTGAGTTTGCCTACTAAACTTATGTATCTCTTTGGGTCATCTGGAATCTCTCCTTCATTATGCAGGAGCTTGACGTTAGGATCCATAGATTAATCACTGGTTTTACTCTAGTCAAACTAGTATTAGATAATAAAACAAGTACATACTTCCACCGAGAGAGATATATACCTTGCTTAGAGGGAGCAACTTCAATTCCAAGGAAGTATTTCAAACTGCCCATATCCTTGTTCTGGAATTTTCTGCTAAAGAAATCCTGTAGTTGCTTAATGCCTTCATGATCATCTCTTGAAATCACAATATCATTAGCATACATAGCCAATATAATTTTTTTAGCACCATATTTTCAATAAACCATAAAGTGATTTGAATTACATCTACAAAAACTAAATTCTATTGCAACTGAGTCAAATTATTTAAACCAAGCACGTGGAGATTGATTAAGCCCATACAAAGATTTCTTTAAGCAATAAACAATTCCCTTCTCATCCTGAATAACAAAACCTGGTGGTTGTTTTATATACACATATTCCTCAAGATCACCATGGGGGAAGGCATTTTTAATAGGGTAAATTACACCAGAAGGTCTCAATATTTGAGGATAAGCTCATTTTGAGTCTCAATATTTTAAGTGGTTAAAAAGAGATCTCAACTTTTAGGGATAAATCCATTTTTGGTCTCAATATTTGGAAAAAAAAATGATTCAATTCAGGTCTTCATAAACACGTGTCAATAAGAAAAATATTTAATTAAAACTCACAAGACCCTTTTCTTATGTAACACATGCCTATAGAGACTTGAATTGAATCACTTTTCTAAACGTTGAGATATTCTGGTGTAATTTTCCCATTTTGATATCTAATTGATGTAAAAGCCAGTGATGTGTAGTAATAAGTGATATGAGAAGACAAATAGAGATTATTTTGGCTATTGATGAAAAATGTCCCAATAATCAACACTATAGATTTAAGTATAACCTTTTTATGACTAGATGTGCCTTTAATTGATCAACAATACCAATAAGCAAAGCCTTTTCGAAGAATACCCTTTGACATCTAATTATGGATTTACTATTGGGAAGAGACACAAGATCTCATGCGTTATTGTCATAAAGAGTAGACTTTTCTTCTTGCATAGTAGCAAGCCAACTAGGACGAGCTAAGACTTTTGAAACAGAGTTTAGAATGAAATAATAGATAATGATGCAAAAAAAAGAGACATAAAATGGTGAGAGAAGAAAAATATGTAAGAACATGACAAAGAGGTAACAAATAGATAGACGAATAAAGCATTTACCTTTTCTTTAGACAATGGGGAGGTTGAGATCAAGCGAAAGAGGATTCGAATACTAGAGGAGTTAGTGGAGATGAAGAGTGCTATAGGTTAGTATGTTGTTGGCGAACATAAACTCACATATATAGCTGAATAAGATGAGGGAACCCTTGAGAAGATGGTAAAGTAATGGAAGCACTCTCTGAGGATAGCATAGTATTGGAGGCACTCTAATCTACATGAATTGAGTCATCAAAAGACGATAAGGGCAACATTGGGGGTAAGCATTGTATAGGAGACTCGTTTCTAAAAGATAAAGACAATGTGGAAAAATATGAAGATGACTTAAAAAAGGTCATGTTAAGAGAAACATAAAACTTATGATGTTCGAGGGAATAACACCTATGCCCCTTTTGACTACGAATGTAGCTAAGGAAAATACAATGAATTCACCAAGGATCAAGCTTATTGGTCACTGGAGACAATTGACGGACAACACACAAGCAACAAAGACTTGGGAAGACAATGGAAAAAGCAATCGATCAGGATAAAGAAGGGGCAATGGAACTTTACCATGCACTGTAGATGTCATTCTATTTATGAGAAAACATACAGTAAGAACAACATCTGCCTAAGATTGTTAGACACATTAATGTAAAGCAATAACGTCTTGGCAATTTCAATCATATGTTGGTTTTTACATTTAATAACTCCACTATGTTGTGCAATATAAGGACATGAAGTTCGATGAATAATGCCATGTTGTTGTACGTATGAATGAAAGGAATTAGACATGTACTCTTTGGCATTGTCCATGCACAAAACTTGAATTAAAGTATTAAATTGGATCTGACTTTTAGAATGAAATGCACAAAATAAATCAAATAACTTCCAATGATTTTTCATGAAATATAACATTGTCATTCTTGAACAATCATCAATGAATGTAACAAAATACTTGAAGCCATGAAGCGAATTAACATGACTAGGTCCCGTACATCATAATGAACTAAATCAAAGGGAGCAGTAGCTCCCTTATTGACTCTTAGACAAAATGAAACACGACTCTGTTTACCTAATTGATAACACCAACCTTAAAAGGCTAGAACAAGATTGTAGATCAGGATACATAAGATAAAGAATCTTTAAGGATCGATGGCCTAACCAACAATGCATCTTTATTGGATCTAGTTTGATGGCAAAGCAAATAGTAATAGTAGGTGTTAAATACCGTAGTATAGCCCACGAGACTCATGCCCTCCACCAATAGTCTTCTTCGTTTTCAAATACCGTATCACAAAACAAGAAGGAAAGAATGTTATGGAGTAATTATATGAATCAGTGAGTTTACTAATGGATAGTAAGTTATAAGGCAAATTGGGGATGTACAAAATAGAGTTTAAGGGAAATGATGGAATAGGAGAGGTTATGCTGATCCCATTAACTAGTGAAGTGGACCCATTAGTAAGAGTGGCATTTGGCAATGAGGAAGAGTAAGAAATGTGTAAAAAGCAATTAGGTGTACAAAACATATGATCTTTGGTACTAGAATCGATAACGCAAGATGTGGAGAAGCTCGAGTATGGCAGACTATAATGTTACCGAGTTCGACTAAAGATGAAGAAGAACTAGATGACTACAACACACTTTGATGGTGTAAGAGTAGATGGCTGAGATTTTTCACCATGTAAATTTGAACCAGAAGCACATGCAAAACAACTAGATTGAACAATATGAACCCTAGGGGGACATTAATGCAAATCCCAACAAGCCTCTTAAGTATGACCTAGACGACGACAGTGATCACAATAAAGATGTGATCCATGACCATATCCTCCATGGTCTATACATGATCCCCTCAACTAAAGGATTCCCTGTGTCGACTAACTTATGTTTGACTAACCAAAGCTAAATGATCTGAGGGAGAAGTAAGAGATGGTGTAAACCATGTAGAAACACGACTAGCTAAGGATAAAAGCTTTGATAATCTAAGAATCTGCTATTTCATGGATTCTAGCTCTGATTTAAGACCATGAAGGAGTTTAAATATTGCAAGTCTATCACATTGTTTTTGCATCTCTCTTATTTTAGTACTAAGAGGCATCGCATTGTTCATTTCTTCTAAACATCTTTTAACTTCACCATAATATTGGTAGAATCTTTATCTCCCTGTGAAGTTGAAAGAAATTAGCCAAAACATCATACATATGTGTATCATTTAAGGCATTGAGAAATCGAAGGTAAACCCAAACTTCTTTACAACTGCCAAAACTATTGCATAAGTTAAGTATTTAAGGTTCCATTAGATACAGAGCAAATGAAGATATTGTTGGTTGATATAATCCTATTCTGCATATTTACTATTAGTATTCTTAGGAGGTGAATCTGTTAATATATTAAGACATCCTTAACCATGAAAGAAAGCTTGAACCATACAAGCCCATTGAAAATAGTTATTCCCATTTAATTTGACAGATGTGAGCGTTGGAGTAGAATATGAGGCCAATGTAATGACTGATTTTGAATCATAGTAGTTAACCGATTGATTTATCTTCAAGACATAAGGCAACTAAATTATGTAAAGATGACACAAAACAAACATCTATTGATCATTCTTGATAACAACAGCATGAATAACATGAACCATCATAAAAGAACCTTGAATCACTACATAAAGCCACGTAGGGATTTGACAACTACTAGTAGACTACACACAAAAAGAAGCAAACTTACTGCAATGATTCATGGAGTGGCAAATTCAGGTGCAAACTTATTATAGCGGTTCATGGAGTGGTGAAATCGTGTATTGGAATGGAAAAATTGGGTGTAAAAGTGGCTAAAAGTAGGTTTAAATTAAGGTTGTGATTGGGGTTTCAATTTAGGGTTGCAATTAGGGTTTGTGATGGAGGGTTTATAGCTATAGCGGTAGGCTTATAGTGTGGTGGTGGCAGGTTTATGGCTGTCGTGATGCTTAAGGTTTATGTTTGGTATGAATTTATGGAAGTTTGTGGTGGTGGTTGAGGTTTTCGTTCAACAATGGTGGTGGGTGATTTGTAAGTCAACCATACTCTAATACAATGTTAAGTTTAATTAGCAAAAGTGTGTTAAGGTTTATCACACCACACCACAATAGTTTATATATAAATGTAAATACAAAATTACACTGTTACCTTTTTAATGAAAATACACTAAATACTCAAGAGGCAGGAGAGGGGAGGGGTGGGTCGGGGAGGGAGGGGGATGAATTGAGTATTTGCCAAAAAATCCTAAATGATTCATTTTTACTTCAATAAATCAAAATACAAATAAATTTTGCAACTGATAATAAACAAAATATATAATGCGTAAATTAAAAAGATAGGAATAGGAAAAATCAAGCTAATATTTAAAAGTAGAATTCGACCCTCTTCCTGCTCTCTATGGTCTACCAATGCCTCGAATCGAGGTCTTCACAACTACTTTTATTTATCTCAAAGTGATGCTCAAGCTAAGCAATACAACAGTTTACAACACAAAGGAAATAAACTATTTCATTTCTCTCTCTATAATGCTCTAAGTTAGATAGCAGAAATAAGAACAGAGCTACAGAGTGTTTTTCTCTCTCTATATAAATATTTGCAAATTTTAATGTACAAAAGAACAAGAAAATAAAAGATTTGTTTGATTGCAATAAAGAGCTTGTAAATGATTTTAGCACTTAGTTCTTTACTTCTTATGTTGGTCTTTTGGACTTTGTATATAAATAGTCTTTAAAATTCAAAAATCCATTAGACACAACGTCTATAATCTGCTAAATATTAATGCGCTTCAATGGCTCTTTTCTTGCCACGTTAGCCTCATATTTTAAGCTGTCGCACCTCAAAAACATTATTGTGCCTCAAGCGTCATACCCAAACTTGACCATCGACAACCTTTCCACATGTGCGCTTCTTCGAGCCTCAAATTTTGAACTGTCGCGCCCTAAACTTGATTATGTCGAAGCCTCGGCTTCACCCTCGACTAACACTGTGTTGTCTTTCACCTTTTGTCGAGCCTTGGGTTTGAATTGGTCATACCTCAACTTTTTAGCACGTTGAGCTCTCGAGTGACCCTCGACAAATCCATTTTCTTCATTGCCTTGTTGTGCTTAGACTTTAACTTATTGCATCTTGACCACTCGATTTGTCTAGGCCTCGACGAACCCTTCGACCACTAACTTGGCATTCTTGAGCTTGTCAACCTTTGGCCTTTGCTTCGTCGCACCTTAACACCTGAGTTTGGCTTGCCTTCGACCATCTACTGTTTTTGCTAAAACCTATAGCAAACTCCATGGACACACACAAAGCACACACATATATATGACTAATTAAGTATAGTTTACAATAAATAAATAGTTGATTGTGTATTAAATTATCTCACCAAAATTCACATAGAATTCTCAAGTTCAACATTTAGAATAAGTAATACTTTTAACACATATTTAAATGTTAGTGATCTAATTAGGCAAAGCACATTATTTAATTGCTGTAATCCATCGTTGAAACTAATAATATATCATACCATATCAATTGGCATAATTCAAATAAAACCTTTTTATCATCATATACTGCCAGATATATCAATTATGAAATTTTGTGCCCTTTTAGTTTAAATATGGACTTTGGCCCTCTTCCTGCTCTCCATGGTCCACCAGTGCCTCGAATCGAGGTCTTCACAACTACTTTTATTTATCTCAAAGTGATGCTCAAGCTAAGCAATACAATAGTTCACAACACAAAGGAAATAAACTATTTCTTTTCTCTCTCTAGAATGCTCTAAGATAGATAGCAAAAATAAGAACAGAGCTATAGAGTGTTTTTCTCTCTCTATATAAATATTTGCAAATTTTAATGTACAAAAAAACAAGAAAATAAAAGATTTGTTTGATTACAATAAAGAGCTCGTAAATGATTTTAGCACTTAGTTCTTCACTTCTCACGTTGGTCTTTTGGACTTTGTATATAAATAGTCTTTAAAATTCAAAAATCCATTAGATACAACATCTATAATCTGCTAAATATTAAATGCGCTTCAACAGCTCTTTTCTTGCCACATTAGCTTCGTATTTTAAGCTGTTGCGCCTCAAAAACTTTATTACGCCTCAAGCATTGTACCCAAACTTGACCATCGACAACCTTTCCACATGTGTGCTTCTTCGAGCCTCGAATTTTGAGCTGTCGCGCCCTAAACTTGATTATGTCGAAGCTTCAGCTTAACCCTCGACTAACACTGTGTTGTCTTCAACTTTTGTCGAGCCTTGGGTTTGAATTGGTCACACCTCAACTCTTTAGCACATTGAGCTCTTGAGTGACCTTTGACAAATCCATTTTCTTCATTGCCTTGTTGCGCTTAGACTTTAACTTATCGCATCTTGACCACTTGATTTGTCGAGCTTTGGCCTTTGCTCTATCTCACCTTAACACTTGAGTTTGGTTTACCTTTAACCATCCACTATTTTTGCTAAAATATGTAGCAAACTCCACGAACACACATAAAGCACACACACATATATGACTAATTAAGTATAGTTTACAACAAATAAATGGTTGATTGTGTATTAAATTATCTCACTAAAATTCACATAGAATTCTCAAGTCAACATTTAGACTAAGTAATACTTTTAACACATATTTAAGTGTTAATGATCTAATTAGGCAAAGCACATTATTTAATTGTTGTAATCCATCATTGAAACTAATAATATATCATATCATATCAATTGGTATAATTCAAATAAAACCTTTTTATCATCATATACTGCCAGATATATCAATTATGAAATTTTGTGGCCCTTTTAGTTTATATAGCAATTCATACACATGGTAAGATCCATGAAATTTCTTCATTTTGTTATCAAAACCCTAAAATATAAAATAATTACTTTTTTCCCCTTATTAGTCGTGTTTTACAATTGTGCTTGGAATTAGTTTAAGGATTTTAGGCACGTGAGTACTTACATGCATCAAGATATGATTAAGCTTAACATGCATGCAAAAGCCCTTCCTCAATGTCCTTACTATCAATCATAAGTTGAGCTCAACAAAAGCAACATTGCTATATGGCATGGGTGTTTCAAAACTTTAGAGGCCCACATTATGCTGTTATGTCTAATTTATATGCATCAATCGTAAGTTGAGCTTAATAAAAGCAACATTACTATATGGCGATGGTGTTTTAAATTATTGGAGGGCTACATTATGTCAATGTGTGTAGTTTATTTGCACTCTCATGTATTGGAAGTAGAATTGATCTTAAACAACTAGTTATGATATAGGATAAGATATCTCTTAAATGCTTAATCAATGTTCTCAACCCTTTCTTTTACCTTTGTGTCGACCTTTCTAAGGTTACATGAAGGCAATAAAGTGCGTACTCTAGGAAAAAAAAAAAAGTGGATCCTCCTTAACTTGAAATGTTATGTAGCATAACCCTTGTACGCTATTAAATGACTCATTATCTTAGGTATATCTTTGAGAAATTTTGGATTAGTCATCAAAGAAAGTCAATGGGTGAAGTTAGCTTGTTTTTAATATCATAATGAATTAAACATTAACACATGAGACACGTAAAAGAAAAGGAGCTAAACAAACCACGATATGTTTTGTGTGGTGATTTTGTAATACCATAGCATGGCCAATATAATTGGCTAAGCTAGTAGTTTGATCTAGCTTGGTGAAGCGTTGGTGATGCTTAACTTATAGTATCAATTAAGCTACATACCTCTCCATGTCATTTTAGGTAGGTAAGAAATTAAAGGTCTCTAACTTGTTAGATAACCCCATAAAGAAAGTAAATTTCTACTATCTGGAAGCAAATTAAAGGCGTTCATGTGGGCTAAATGTCTTACTCACTGAAGCAGTTGGTAGTGCCTTCCATGATGTCCTCAATGAATGTACGTCATATAACTTGCAATAACATAAATGAACATAATTGGCACCACTATACATACTCTAAAACCTAACAGTAAAAAAAATGTATCTTTAAAATGTACTTCCTTTTACAATGATGTTAATTTATGGGCAAATGTCATAGTTGGTACATGAACTTTACCTATTTGTATAATTAATTATCTAAAATTTAAAAGTATCGATTTATTACCTATAACTTTTCAAGATCATTTATAATACTTATGTGAGGTGATTGATTGCAATGATTGTCAAAGTCCAAGTAGATAATTGGAAGATTTAGCAACGTTTAGGTTGTTAATTATAAAAATGGAAAAAGTTTAAGTATTAAATTGACGTTTTTAAATTTTAGGCAGATAATTACAAAATGTGTAAAGTGCAAGTACTAAGTATGACAATCATCCTTAGTATATTATTGCAATGAGGTAATGTCATAATATTGACAACCTTTGAAAAGTCTTCAGCTAAACTTGCACCTCTGATTTTAAAAATTGTAACCTTCCTCTTTTTCACACCCCCATAGGGCACCATAGTAGCATTGATTCCTTGTTATGACAATGTAACAAGTCATGAAGGATAAATAAGCCGACTAAGGCTCTTCAAAAAAACTTGTGGGCGTCATACTATTAGGACACTCCGTGGCATGGATAGTTAAAACAATATCGTAAGGTTGTCAAGGTAATAAATTTTGAATACATATAAGTTCTTTACAACATGTCTCCTTCCATAAATCTTAAGATAAGCTCCTAACAAAGCCTTACAAAGTAACAAGAAACAAACATAAGGTATACAAAAGAAGCTACCTCTAACTCTCATTCGAGCCCTGGATTTTCCCTTGAAGCCTACTACCTCTCCTCACCTCAAGCTTGGATCCACTATAGAGATCCATGAAAGCACGTAAAGTCTATAGGAGTGTAGGCATACCATAGCTTAGTGAAATAACATGATCAAACTACACTTTAAACAAATGCCAAACAAGTTTTAATCATAGTCATATGTAATGTCACACTCAACCATATGTAATACACATTTTGGATTATCGGAATCTAAAACAGTGGAGATTTATGCCCTTTCTTGGGAGTTGAAGGACCAACTCAAGTAGTCAATGCCTAAGAGAGACTAAGAACTAAGAAAGGAAAAGCTTTTCTAAAATTTACTTAGTATATATACATACTCACTTATATACATATTGAACATAATCCTACCTTCACCTTAGAAACTCTATAAGTTTTAATATCTTAAAAGTTGACTCTAACTTGGGTGACATCCTTCAATGCTTGCTTAGTCCCCGTAGAGCCGACAACCCTATGATAACTTCACCCGGACTCTCCAAAGTGATAAGACATTATCATAAATCGGAATATCAACATGTGACATGAGTACCATGCTAATGCAGTGTGTTGTTGTGCAATGCATGCCTGTTTTAGTTTAGGGGTTAGATAAGACTTAGATTATATTATTGGCAATCATACAATGTCAGATAATCACAAAAAATCATTTCACATCAACATTAGGAAATTTGTTATCACTTCAGATATTAAATCTTGCCATATTTAAGCACCATGCAACACACAATATCCCCATCCCTATACTTAATCAGTTGTGTTTATATAGAGACAAGTGCAGCTACATTACAAGCATAATGTGATAAGATTCAAGTCACTCACCTATGCATCCTGCTTAAAGATGTTGTAGTCTAATGGAAACTCTTGGTCTTGATTGAAAACTCCTGTAGGATAATAATCATACATCACTAAACACATAACATAAAAGATAGAACTCTTATTAGAACTCATGTGTCTTAGATTTCTAATAAAAGCCTCGTAACTTATGTTCTTCATCGTCGCTTACTACTTAGGCTGGTTGAGAGTTACATCGTTACACAAAACTAGGCTCGCACCAAAGCAAGCTGGGGGTCAAGAGCAGCTTACGAAGGTCACGAGTACATCGCGACTAGAAAACTAAGTCGCGACTAGAAAACTAAGTTGCGCCATAACAAACAGGGATCACATGCTGCTAAAAAGCTTACAGCTTGTGTTGCAGGCACGTCGAGTACTCGGCACTAGGCCGCAATAGAAGTTGTGCTCCATGTACTTTGTTTTATTTTTGCTGCAATAACCCTCAATGTTTGTCATGGGATACGTCAAGAGCTCAACCATAGGTCACAATGGATATTGTGCTCTAACACTTAAACTTATTTTTAAGCGTTACATCCTTTAGTGTTTGTTGTGGGCATGTTGAAGGTTCGACTTTTGGCCGCGATAGATACTATGCATCAAAACTTACCTGTTGACACTTACACTAAGCTTCCTACTGATCCTTTTGTTGTGACCAACAAAAAAAAATGACCTTCAAAACAACTCCATCTCACTACAAACTCTTCCAGAACATGTCATGACATCAAAACATGTATAAACGCATCCCAACACAACAACTCCTTATACTTACTGATCCAACACGAGACTTATCTTCTTATACCTATCTCTATATCTATCATAAGAGCTTAGAGGATTGATCTACTCTGTTTTATTGCATGTTTTGTCATTCTTTGTTCAAATAGGCTCAAATAACTTTTGTTTAAACATATATAACATACATTATTCATTTTATGCTTAAACAAACTTAAAAAGCAGGCTTTTATCTGTTTTTTAACATCTATTAGCATACCAGGTTTGTTTTTTGGTTTTCTAAAATATGATATCTGCTAAAAACGACGTTCCTCACTTGAATGGTAAAATACTCACATGCACTAGTGTATTTAATAAAGATACTTTCTAAAATATTTGAAAATAAGGCAAAGGAAGATATATGTCATTCTTTTTTAGATTATTTCACTTTTTTCTTTCCAAAACACTATTGTGTAGCTTATAAATACGATCTTGGGGTTTTTCAAGCTAAAAATATAAATGTTTGGAAGACAAGATTTTGTGTAGGTAATACGGAGTATGTTAGAATAGCAGATTTCGAAAATGCCGTGTCTATTTTCTGAAAACAACAACATCTAATGGGTGTAAACTTTCAATCTGGTTACCTTTCTTTTACATAAAAGAAAATAAGTATGGTGTAACTGAGAATATTCATTTCGACATTTAATGAAAGAAACCTCATTAAGAGAAATGACAGTATCTCCATACTTCAAAACTTATGGTAGACAACTTACAAATAAATTTTTGGTACTTTTGGAAAAGATTTAAATAGAGGAAATAAAATCTAAAAAATCCTTAATGTATATAAATGAGCAAACTTTAGAAAATTTATGGGATATTAATTAATATATTACAAAAACATTTATTATTCAAGTATAAAATTAGATTTGAATTTTAATTCTTTTAAATTTTTAACTTATGCTATGACAAAAACCTGGGGATTACACTCTTTCTTTTTAATGTATGTAGAATTCGATCTTTTACTTAAATGACTTACTACATGATAAAAGATTTAATATGACACTATCACATTTGAAAAATCAATTGGAAAGAAAAATGAAAATAAGGAAGAGGAGAGTGGAATAGTAACAAAAGCAAAAGGAATATATGAGCTTAGCTTCTCCATCACTATTACTAAGCTCACTAACAATGACCTTTTTTTTCTATACCCTCTCTTGCATACACTTTAAGCTTTTCTCAAACCCATGTATATGATCTTTTCCTCCTTTCTTTCTTTTTATTTTATCTTATATTAATCTCCTTTTCATTAGTTATATACAACAATCTTAAAGGAAAATTGATTTGATTTTGATACTTATCATATTGAATGTAAGAATCCCTAAAGGTAATTTTTTTCTTCTAAACATAGTAATGCTTAAGTTTAAAATAAACTTTTCTTATTAATTATAATCTTTTAACTTTTATATCATTTTTTATTTTTATTTTTCATGGAGATTGGTATCATCTCTAAGTTGCTTTTAAATCCAATTTAAATTATAGTAAAGGGTTAATAATAGTTATATCATCACAATAAAACTTAAAGTATGAATGTCACAAATTTTATTAAAGCATACCTGACATTATAAAATTATAAGCAACCAAAATAAGTTAAGTGGTTGGTAGAGTGATTTGATAAGTGAAAAAAACCTAGTTAATTAAAATCCAAGTCTAGTAGGTAAATCATTTATACATAGTGAAGCTTCTTCACAGCTAGCATACTTAAGGCTAGAATGATTGAGATTTTTCTTAACACAATACAAGATAGAAACAATTGTCTTTAATAGTTCGTGTTTTATCTTTACTCGTTTCCTTTCCCATTGTCTTTCTTAATTCTCTTGCAAAACCTTAAGGCTTGTTCCCTTATTATAGTCCTTCCACTTATAACGCCATTGTTCGGAAGAGTGAATTTGGAAATTAAAGGCATAAATGACTTAGGAACTCCTAAAATGTCTCAAAAAGAGGTCAATCCTTTCACACAATTTACTATGTTAATCATTTTTCTTTTTCTTCTTTTTTTTTTTTATGATTGGTGGTTTTGATTCATTATCTTCTTCATCAGTTGCAAGTAGTTTTGACATTGAATTACTCCATTGCTTATGGAACTTTTTAGTTGTGATGCATGGAAAATAGGACGTGCAACAAACTCCAATATCCAATGTGGTCGGTACGTAATACTATTAACTTTATCTATCATTTTACAAGAGCTATAAAACTTGCCTAAACACTTCTGGTTACGATGATTCCTCGTACTTTCTATTGGTAAGGTTGCTGCTTTAAGTACACTTAGTCCCATATCTCAAAATATTGGTCGTTTCCTCTCTTGTCGGCTTGCTACTTCATGTAATTCTAAGCCTCCCTTTGACGAAATGTCAGTATCTCTATAGCATATTCTCTATGTTTATACATAGTGTCTACAACAGCATTTCTTAAGTCTCTAGGTGTCACACTCTAGCGGGTACCCTAAACGTGACAGCCGCCGTACACAATATTAAAACTTAAGAATGACTACCCTAGTCACTCGAAAGCTTCCATACGGTACAAGGCATACATTCACAACAAAGGGAGACCGATGAGTAATGCATTTAAGACATTGGTAGCGGAACATGCAAAATAACACTTAATATATATTTCATTGAAATAAAAGTCTTACAGCTTCTAAGGGCATTCCCGATAATTTCATAATAACATGGTCTTGCTAAGATAAACAAAAGTTAGAAGATTTTAGAATAAATCTACTCTAAGACTACAAAATAGAATTTCTCCAAAAGCTTCTCAAAATAAAGATTCTACCCGGGTGTCAAGATGGTCTCGGGTGCAAAAAGATAAACCTACAAGGTCACAAGTCTATAGGAATAAGCATGACTTGCTTAGTGAGATATTCCTTACGCAAAAGTACTCATAACAGGCAATACCAAGTTTATTAAACAAGCATATGAATGCAATAACCATATGATCAAACAGTACATACGACTATCCGGTTTCGTATGTGTGATGGATTTATCCCTCCATCGGGGTTAGGGAATGCTTTAAACTGGGTCCCGACCGACCTCCTTAAAGTTTGCGCCCGTCTTGGGGTTCCGACGAACCGTACTACTAGTCCCCGGGCTTTCCATACCCAAAGCGATCAATCCGGCTCGGCTACACCTTGAGGTCGTATTCCTCGAACGTCCTAACCCTCAAGATGTAGCTAGGCAGCTTACCTTTCCAGTCCCACACTGAGGAGTAATAGCAAACTTCGAAATGATATTCTAAGTGATATGCATGAGCAATTTATTATATGGGGATTTCAATATAACATTAATTCATTTTAAAGCAATCAAACAATATTTGCACACATAGCAATTCCTACATAGAAACATTTATATCAATTACAAATCGGATTCCGATATACTTATTGTTCACTTATCGCACATAACAATTCACATACATAATTCCCATAATATCCCACATGCATATCAATTTTATCTTTTTCGAACATCTAGTGCTCTATTCTACAAGCACATGCGCGAATACGTAAACGTAAAGGAAACTCACTCGTCCATAGCTTTCTTCTAGGAGTCGAAGTAATCCTCTGGGAAGGGAAGATCTTTGTCCTCGACACCTAAACCAAAAGAAATACCAGACATGAATATTTTATCCAATATCTAGTCAACTCTATAATTTTATATTATTGAATTCCTTGAAATTCGTATGAATGGAAATTCCAATTAAAATGGCCATAACTTGCTCATTTTAACTCAGAATTTTGCATAGTATATATCGATTTCTACCTACTCGAAAGTTTATCTATTTCTAGGTTATTTTTATCAAAAGAGGTTATTTGGGTCTCGAATAGTAACGGACAAATTGATACGAATTTTTCAATTTTCAAAACTAGAGTTTCAAACTTTTTTCATTCAAAACTTTTGTACAAAATATAGGTATATTTGTATGGTTGAAAAACCTTTGAATACATGTGTATAATCAAATTATATGCATGAATTTAGTGGTTGTTGTCTCAACGATGATTTTGTAAAAACAATGTGTCTTTGAAAGTGAAATAAGCTTAAGACTTGAAAAGAAATTAGTTTTGCTTTGAAAAATTCTTAATTTATCACGAGTGAGTATTTCTTTCTTTAACTCTTCCTTAGTTACTTGTGAATAATTAAATTTCAAAAAGTAATTTTAATCTTTCAAGATTCCCCATAAATTTAGTTAGTGATTGAAAAACATAGTATTTTCTAAATATTTCATGGTTATATGTTCTAAAATCTTTCTAAAGTTAGATCCACTTTAAAAAGATGGCATTAATGTTTTATAAGTTCTTTATTATTATTATTATTATTTTTATTTCTAAGTAAGGCTTTGTTTTTAGAAATGTTATTTATAATTTGTAAAATTAGACTAGACTTTAGTGTTGTAAAGTTTTGGTAGAAAACTTGGATAAATGCGTTTAAGAAAACTTTTGGTTAATTAAGGAATTAAGTTTAAAGAAACTTTCTTATTTTATTAGTTTTAAAAGAGAGTTTGTGATAACTTTTCTTTATGTATTTCTTGGTGAAATCACATATTATTACTAAAACTAGAGCTAAACTTATCTAACCTTAGAAAAATATTTGTTAAGATAAAACTTCAAGTCTTTAAGGAAAAATGATTTCTTATATGTGACAAAATTCATTTTTAAAGAGAGTTCTTATTCTTATTTTTATTACTTAAGAAAACTCATTTTCATTATGGTTGAGACAATATCAACATATTCATGCATGAATGAGAATATGTAACTTATGGAAAAAGGAAATAAACAATATAACAATATAAAATAAGAGTATAACAGTAGAGTCAAGTATTGGGAACCTTAGCTTCATCAAGGTATGGGACTAAGAATAGACTAGTGCTCAAAATAAAGAGAAAGGCAAATAAAATTGTTTTGACTTGTATGGACAAGTCTAAGATAGAGGAGAGACTAGTCTTAATAACAATATAAATTAAATAAATTGCAAAAACTTGAAAGTAAATAAATAACAAATGAGCTTATATGCTAAAATAAAATATATATAACGTAATTACATAATACTTTATGTAGAACAAATAATAATAACAATAACAACATATAATAAAGAAAAGAATAGGACATGAACAAAAACAAAACATGAATAAATTGTTGTTTCTTAACTCAATGAGTCTAAGAAACATACACTAAACTCAGTTAAGTTATGAACTGATGAGTATATGAAAGAACTTTTATCTAAGGTTTATGTGTTGGTGAAGAAGAAAAGAAATAGGTTTAGTATTATGTGGGGACTTGGTTTCTAAAGAAAAGAAAGAACTTGAGAGAGATGTTGGGGGAGTGATTTTGATGGAGTATGGGAGAGTTTTAGTAGAATGAGTTGTGTGAAAGAATGAAGGAGAATGAGGTATTTATAAATTTTTGGAGTAGAAATTATATGTAATTAAATAAAATGGAAAAGAAAAAAATAAAATGTGATGGAAGAGGAGGATGGGGGCACCTTTTTGTACTTATAGGGGGAGAAATTAATTTGTTTTGTTTTTTTGTAATAAAAGAAGTAATGTGTAAAGTTTGATGTGATTAAAGTTGTATGGGGAAGGTAAATTGTAAGGTATATGTATAGTAGAGTAAGAATAAGTATAAGAAAAAGTAGAGATAGATGAATAGTAGAAAAGTACTATGAATAGTAGACTAGGCAATAAAATACCAGTAGTAAAGAAAATACGCGTAAAAACCTATATCTGTTATTTTTATTACCGAAAAATTCTAAACTGATATTTTGAAAACCTATATTTTTACGAATCTATTGGTGTTATCGAATATTTTTGCTATCCAGTGCTCCAGGGCACGTTTTCGAAACTGATCTCGTTTAGATCCGAAGGACATTAGAAAATTATGAATCTGATATTTTTAAGCCTTCCTATATTATTACGAACCATAATCCATAATTATTTCAATTTCGTTTTCTAGGGTTTAAGAACACGGGATTGCTGGATCTAGATTCATAGAACTAGGTTAATTTTAGGGTTTCGTTTTGACTTCCGGTTCTTAGGATTTGCTAATGTAATCTAAAAATCTAGGGGCTTACAACTAGGTGTATATGATAGGTGTATAAGAGGTACATAACTATTTTAATTTTGAAAAGTGTTTTCTGTGCATTAACATGATAATTAGTGTTATATCATCATTCTTAAGTGCTAGGCATCGTCCCATTATTTTAAACTTATGCTTGCCATGCATCTCAAATAAGTCTCAAAATATTTGTGGGATAACGTCACAAAATGGTACTCGAACTTTAGCAAAATATGCAATTGGGTATCTGAACTTTATAATTGATCAATTTAGTATTTGAATGTTGAAATTGATAAATTTAATGCCTGAAAAAACTTTCAAAATCAATCAATTTGATTTTTGAAATAACTTAACGGATGTACTATTGGCGTACAAAAAAAGTTTTTTTAGATACTAAATTGATTAATTTTAAAATTTTGGTACTTAATTGATCATTTTCAGAGTTTAAGTATCCAATTGCATATTTTATCAAAATCCAAATACCATTTATAGCATTAACCTAATATTTTATCAATGATCTTGGTTTAACCATTGATCTGGGGATGATAAGTCGTTAAAACCTTCGATTCTATCCCCTTAAATGTGAAAATCCCTGCCAAAATATGCTAAGGAAAACAAAACTCAATTACCGTGAGACTTTTCAGTATTCCATGCAACTTATAAACGTTATCCAAAAGTACTTAAATAATGCATAAGGGTGAGCGAGGCTATAAAGCAAGCACACTTTCAAAATAATATTGACCTTTTCATAAATGTGTTTACTCTTAATTGTCCCTTAGGTACCCCATCAAGGTATATCTTTAGTTATTTCTTGTGTAGCTCTTCAGAAAATTGCAAAACAACCCAGTCTTTTGCATTTGAGCGTCATGGCCAAGCGTAAAACTCTTACAATTCTTTTTTCGCTCCTTCAATGAAACAAAACATCTATATTATTGCAAAGCTCTGCTAGTAGAGGTAAGAACATAAGAAAAATGCAAGCATTATTGTCACTAAATGTCTAGCAAAACCTTCTTGTGTAATATGTATAGAGGAAGAGCTCATGTCGCAAGATACACATGCTTCGACCTGTATGAGCACATATGCAATTGTTGGGCCATATCTTGAGTTTCTTAGAAGTGGGTAGGAGATGATAGGCAAAGACCGCTTGTTAGATGAAGAGTAAGGTTGATGAGTCATATCCGAACTATTGTAATGGCATGGTAAATTGACTTATCGTCTTAGGGTCTTGATGAGTCCATCCTGGGAATAAGTTAAAAAAGGTTGACCTATAGTTAGAACCGATCGATGTTCAAACAAGTTGGACAAAGCCCAAGGAGCCTATTATGAAAACAAGCCATTGATAATCCCAATAACCACAAGTCATAAGGATGTGCATGTACATACTACACTTTTAATTTTTATTTATTTGTAAAATTATCGTTTTACTTGTGAATCTAACCATATTGAATCAAGATCTTATACTTTAAAAAGTTTCTAAAGTGGAAAACACAATCGAATTCAAAGCAAATAAGAAATGAATTATATTTTGTTTTAGAGGAAAGATCAAGCCAAACAAGATTGTACCCATTCTTAATGCTAGGTCTCTTTAGATGGGGAGAGGGTGTACTAAGTTTTCAAACAAATTATTATTTATTTCATTTAGATTAATTATAGCGAATTGTGTACTTATAAATTTGTGTACCTTTATTGCAAGTGCTTATAAATAAAATTACATTAAAAAATCAATTAATTTAATTATTTATAAATAATATATAAACATATATTATAACTCACATTATTTAAGTTCTATATTATTGTATATGATTATATCATCAAACTAGTGGAAATAACTAACTTAATAAGAGAATGAATTATGAATTAACGAGATATATATTGGTTTTTAAAAGTTAAGATTCAAGTTATAAATAAAATTATTTAGAAGAGGAAAATCATCAGGGTGATTTTTACTCCTAATAAATAGCAAATGATTATCTAAGTGACTTTTCTTCTTTTCTTTTCCCCCTTTTTGGCCAGAAGTGATTCATGTAATCAATCGATTTTTTTTTTTTTTTTTTTTTTTGTAGTTTGAAAAAATAAAAAGGAGAAAAATTGAGATCAGTTTAATATAGAGAAGAGACGACCCATGGGCCAGGAGAGAGCGCCGGCTAAAAGCCTAAAAACAGGGCCTAGGTTTTTATTGTTGTTCTCCTGCTGTAGTCCGCATCAGCAGAAGAAGAGCCGCTTCAAAACCCTACCCTGAGTCCTTTACCTCTCCCTTCCCCTTTCTCCCGCAGATATGGCGACCGCTCTTGTTGAAGGTGACGACACACCTCAGCCTGTTTCCGAAGTCAAGCTCTTCAACCGCTGGTCGTTTGATGAAGTTCAGGTTCTCATCGTATCTCATCTCCGTTCTTTTCATAGCTCCAATGTACTGTGGTCCTTGTGTTATGATAGCTTAGGAACCTTTTCTTAACTAACCGATAGAGTGATGAATCTTGCTCCGTAGATGTTGACAACATTGGAACAATGTGATCCACATATGGTTTGGTTTTCCATGTTCGAACCTTATATGCCAATGTGATGAAAGATCAATGGAACATGATACAAACCATGTGCAACTACCTAGGATCGATGGTTCTCATTGCGATTTCCAGTGTCGTAGACGAAGTTAGGAGGGGAAAATCTGGAATACATGGAGAACTAAGAAGTTTCATTTTTATTTAGTAATGTTTTCTAGAATTTCCGAGTTTCGCTACTGCCTGTCACTTATGTCCTAGTTTTCCTATGGGAAATTTGCAAACTAATTCAACAGATGCAGGTAAACCCTAAACTTTCGAAGCATGCTCTCACCTGTCTTAACTTTTGATAACAGGTATATACGCCCTAAATTGTTGTAAAGTCCCTAAAATAGTTGCCAATCATGGTGGTCTTAGGGTATGTACATATCTTCATAAGTCCCAGGATGGGATGAGTTAGATTGTCTAATGAGTGGTGGTTAATAGTTTTGAGGGTTTATTTGCTTTTTACTACTAATTATAATCTATTTGGCAATGGTTTTGTTGTCAGTACACTCATAAATTTAATGCTCTCGATCCTAGATCCTACTGTATCGAGGAATAACTGTGAAGGCTGTGAATGTTTATCCTGATATTGGGTTCGGGATATACAGATCTATTTTTTCTGCATTCTGATGCATAATCTAGACTGCCCAACTTTCCATGCTACATCTATTAGTTACATAGGGCTTAGAATAAGTTTTGAGTAGTCCTATTTCAGGCTTTATATATTGGTTCTCAAATGGAAATAACACGTATATGGGACTGGATCTAGCGATGCTATGGTTGAATATTCTAGTCTAGGTGCCTGGATAAGAGGTACTTTTTTGGAGTAAATTAGATAAGTGGCATTTTAGTCAGGTATGCAGCGCTGCAGTGGTTCTTTTTCAATTCTTTCCATGCTTCATTTTATACTAGCAAACTAGTCATGAATAACATGTTCCTTTGGATGTTTACCTTGCTTCAGTTTCATATCCTGATGTCTCGTTTTATACTTTCAAAATAAACCATTTTTACCTGAGTTTTCTTGTGAAAGCTTCTCTACTGTTAAAAGATACTATTGACATGTAACAAGGGGAAGGAGAGTGGGCTGGCACCATTTCATTTTTATTCTTTTTTAACACCCAAAAGAGCTTCTCTACTGTTATCTTGCTGTAATTATGGTAGAAATATTCCCATGATATTTCATTACGCAAAAATATTCTCATGATAATTTAGATATTGATACTGCTCTTCTGCCATCTCATCAGCAAATTAAGAACAAGTCAATTGGTTTTGTTGCTAATATTTTTTGCCTTTACTTTTCACTTGTTGCCTCTATGCAGGTCAATGATCTTGCATTGAGTGATTATATTGGGGTTCAACCAGCCAAACATGCAACTTATGTGCCTCACACAGCTGGGAGATACTCAGTCAAGCGATTCAGAAAAGCCCAATGCCCAATTGTGGAAAGGCTCACAAACTCACTAATGATGCATGGAAGAAACAACGGGAAGAAATTAATGGCTGTTAGAATTGTGAAACATGCAATGGAAATTATTCATCTGTTGACTGATTTGAACCCAATCCAAGTAATTGTTGATGCTGTCATCAACAGGTATGTCGATGATAGATTTTGTCTGTATATTTTATTCAGTGGGGTGCTATAAGGCTACCTGTCTTGTCTATTCGGTTGCTTGATATGATTATTCTTTTGTTGTTCTTCAAATGAATATCGATACAGCAAGTACACAACACATGCTGGAAAGTGATCTTGCTGGATAATTTGTGGATTTTGAGAGATTATGCTTGGTTACTCTCATTTGCTTTTTGTTGCCAATAGAACTCTTACCTGTGGCTTATTTGTCCTGAAATCACAGTGGCCCTCGTGAAGATGCCACTCGTATAGGATCTGCTGGTGTTGTCAGACGTCAGGCTGTGGATATTTCTCCTCTTCGACGTGTGAATCAAGCACTCTATCTCCTTACAACTGGTGCTCGTGAAGCTGCCTTTAGAAACATCAAGACAATTGCAGAATGTTTGGCAGATGAGCTTATAAATGCTGCAAAAGGTTCTTCCAATAGGTAGGCTATGCCATTGATATATTTGCTAAAATAAGAAACCACTTTTCTTTTTGCTTTTTCATATTCTCACACCTCAAATGCATCTTTGCTTGAACAGCTATGCCATCAAGAAGAAGGATGAAATCGAGAGAGTTGCTAAAGCCAACCGTTGAGGTGTTAAAATCCAATTTTTATGGCTAGAAGCATTCGATTTCCATAGAGGCTTTGCTTTTTGCAACTTTTATGTTTTTCCTTTCTCAGTTTATTACATTTTATCTCAAATCCGATCTGTTGGAGATCCATTTAGCAATTCCAGTGATGCAATTTTTAATTCATTTTTAGTTTTGGCTGAGGCCTTTTTTTTTCCCCCACCCCGTCTAATGATGCCACGTGCAATTATGGGTTTGTTTGTTTGGCTTTTTCTGGCATATACAGATACTTTTTTTAAATTTTTTTATCAAATTATTCATCAAGAAATAGATATAGATTAAAAAAAATTGATAGTTCTCATCATAAGATCAAATATAGATAAAATATAGATGCGAATAAGATATATTTACGCATATCATTTGAAAAAAGATATAAATACAAATAAAAAATAGATCATCCAAACCTATTCTATATTATGTTTCTTATCGGTTTTGTTTCATTTGGGAACGAAATGTGACCTTGTATGAGTCTCGTACTAGTTTTGGATCTTATTTGATACATTTGAAATATGAAACATCAAATTGAGTAAAATTATTTTCGCGTAATTTGAGGTTTCAAAGTTTAGACAATAAATATGACCTTCAAATTGCAATGTAGGTATTTGAGAGCTTTATTTGTTGATTGTTGTGATTGACAAGTGATATACTAGCAGTATCAACAAAGCTGATATCATTGAATACTTCAAATCTAATCATAGGATTCTAATCAGGACAATTAGAATGAAGAGAAGTTGAGTTTGCTATGTTATAACATGTGGTATGTATGAAGAATCCCTCTCTGATCCGCTCAAGAGGGTTGTTACTTGTTACACTGTATATAATACATCAAGTGCAAGACTTACGTCTTGCTGTTCAAATTATAGAACCTTTAAGGCTCGAGTACTGTAAAAAGTTTTTGCATGGCATGGATTGGTTTGATTTGTTTTTTTTTTCATCCCAAACCAAATCATTAAGTAACGGTTTGGTTCGGATTATAAATTTTTTAAACCATTAAATGATGGTTTGGTTCAGTTTGAATTACGGTTTAAATCAAAATTTTAACTAAATTTTTTTCTTGTTCTAGTTTTTTTACATTTGTGTAAATTCTTAAATATTTATATCATTTTACAAAGTTGATATTATAAATCATAACAAAATATTTTATGAATTTATCATACTTTTAATCTATAGCTCTCTATAAAATTAATTATCCACCAATAAAATACATTTACTAATCAATATATAGTAAGTCATAATTTATGATTTTTAATATAACCATCATATCAATTATCTACCAATAATTTAGCTAAAATAAAAAATTATCTATCAACAAAATTCATCAATGAATAAAATGATCAGCTATAATATTTTAAACAATTAATACATAATGAAAGTTTATACTGAATAAATAAATTTCATACTTTACAAAGTTAAAGCTTAAAAAAAACATAGTTCATCATCAACACAAAATTACATATTATGACCTTAAAAAAATTTTAAAAAAGAATCAAGTTGATTTTAATTAATATTCACCAAATAATAAATATCAAATGAAATCATATAAACATATAGTAAAATATTATTATATTTTTTTGTAAAACGGTTTGGTTCGATTTTACGGATTGGTTTGGTTTACCTTCCAAACCAACCAGATCATAAATTTATGGATTGGTTCGGATTTGAAAATTTTCAAATTAAACTATAAAAAAAATCATATTTTAGTTTGGATTGATTCAGTTACGGATTGATTCGATTTGATCGTTTTTTTGGCCCATCCTGGTAAAAACATTGATTGGCTAATTGTAAGAAGTCTAAAATTTTTTATCTTTTTGGTGGAATAAACCTATCAAATCTCTGTTTTCTTGCTGTTGTCCGTTGCGAGAAAGTCAACTACTGCAGTAGCTTTCCTGCTTCTAGCGTCCAGCCTTTGGTTTGCAATATCTTTTTCCCCTACAGGTTCAAACAATGTCAGCATATTACATCCCTTTTCTTAAAACATTGAAAAGGCAATTAGTCCGAAAGTTTTTGATGTAAACATGGATATATTTTTAACTTTTGAATATTGCAAATTACCTTTTATAACTTTGGTAAATTAATAGATATTCTCCAAGAGTTGAATACAACCTCTTAAATTTTAATTTTTGCTCAAATACACCCTGCTTTAACATTTCTAAACTTTGATTTTGGTTTATTTTTATTAAATTTTTTTTTTACCAATCGATTAAAATTTAAGGATTATTTGTAATATTTAAAAATTTAGAAGTATAATGTTTCGCAA
This sequence comes from Combretum micranthum, assembly GCA_024138025.1. Lineage (NCBI taxonomy): Eukaryota > Viridiplantae > Streptophyta > Magnoliopsida > Myrtales > Combretaceae > Combretum > Combretum micranthum. The sequence goes on along the minus strand of JAMXBD010000117.1, from coordinate 1,271,966 downwards.
TTTTTCCTTATTCTATAAACATTTCTTTGGTACTAATATATCGGTCGCCATTTCAGAACCCATTTGGAAATGGATTTCTATCTTTCCTACTGCATTTGTAATTTCTCAACGTATCCAACCTAGTTCAGTCATTGAGCTTTCTAAGAGAAGGCCATGGTTGGTCTGCCCATATTAATTTAACCCATCCAGCTTTTATGGGTTTTTCGTGCTTTTTTCATCCCATTCAGGTTTTATGGGTTTGCAAGATAAGGGAATTTGAAAAATAAATAATAATTTGCATCGTAGCAATACCTCAACACTAATGACTCATGAGTCATGAGCACTCTGAATCTTTGAGGAAGGCTATTAATTTCCATTGTTAATTTTTGTAGAAGTTTCACATTTGGCTATTGCCATAACGTGGATTTGAAAAAAACAACTCATGGTGGGCAATCTCAACCTCAGACACTAGCTTGGAACATTTTTATAGAGGTTTTTATAGAGGTTGTTTGGTATAAAAATTTGGGTTAACTAACCTCATACAACCAACAAAGTTTTGTTACTTTAGGAGTTGCTTAAAGAAGTGAATTGTTTAGACACATATCCCGTATTGTTATGATTATAGGATTTTCTTAAGTGGCAAGTAAAAAAGTGCTAAAAAAATATTAAAAAACTTTCTTAAAGGAACATATGAACAAAATTAAAGTTATTTAGTAGAAAAATTTTTAAGGTACTGATGGGTTTTACCTTTTAGAAATTTTCAAGATGGATGATTTTAATTATTATTTTAGGCGATGATAACAATTATGTCTTGGCTTGTTTCGATATTTACTTTTGTTGTACTAATATGCATCTCTTCTCAATTAATCTCCTTTTGTATTTGTTGGATTTGTGGGCGGTTCAACAAGCCCTCTTCCACTTATCAACACCTACGACATATATCATTCGATTTTTTTTCCTAATATTCATAAATTTTCGCTTATCATAACATAATCTATTATCATAGGATATTTGATACATCTAGCCCATCTATAGGGTTAAACCTATAGGATTTTAAGATGACTTTAGACATTGTGTTAAAAATCCTATAAGTTTTTTAGTCGTGTTATAGGTTTTAAGAGAGGCTTCCTTCCATGACATGAAGATCCTCATATTTAGATTTTGATAAATTGACACTTCTACTTTTAAAGTATGTGTGATTTAATATGTTAAATAATATTTAACATACATTCATTTTAATGGCTAAATAATGGTAGCCATTTAACTAAAAATTGTTAAAATATGAAAATGTGGTATGAAACTACAAAAAATTATAAAGTATATGTTAAATATTATTTAACAGATATATTAAATTACACAAACTTAATTTGTCAAAATCTAAAGATAAGATATTAAATTGTTAAGAAATAGACACTAACCTTAAGGTAACTTATTATTAGAGGATATTGCACCCACACCATGTGCGTAAATTTATTAATACCATAGCATAAAAATTTAATTTAAAAAATATTAATAATTTATTATAAAATATTAAAATTATTAAAAAATATTAAAATGCAGAAAAGAGAAAGGTTTCATACAATTAAAAATTTAAATATTAGAATGAAGGAATGAGTTATAAATATAACATAATTAGAAAAAATAGTATTTATAATAACTATATCCTATAGGATTAAATTTTTTGACAACAAATAAAATGGTTCACATAAATAATAGTATTAGATATATAATTCTATAAAACTAGTTATAGTAATCAAACTTTATAAAAATTGTTGAAGTATAATAGTTAATTAGAAAAATAAACAACTAAATACTTAATTGTAAAAATGAAATAAAATTCAAATATATAAGATAATAAATTATAAAAATAAACAAATTAGAATCAATCTTTTATTAATCCTCACACCTCAAAAACTGGTCAATCTCGCAAATTACGGGAATTATACATCGCAGTGTGGTAGCGTCTGTTCCACAGCCGGGCCCAGCCAAAGTCGAACATGGAAGACACCCAACACTACGACATCACGAACACTTGCCGCAGATCTGTCGACGAGGATGACGACCCACCAATGCTGAGTTCCCATACCCTCGCTGCTCTTCAAGAATTCCTCAAGGAGCAGAACCAGCAACACGAGCCCGCGGATCGAAGCTCAGCTCAAAAAGACGACGCTGCCGGAGAGGTGGCTTTGGTGTCTGAGGATTGGAGGTTGAGTCAGTTCTGGTACGACCGTGAAACTGCAGAGACTGTAGCCAACGAGGTTGGAGCTTTATGTGCAGACAAGTCTGGTTCCAAAGTAGCTTGCATTGCTTGCCCTACTCTATATGCCTACCTCAAGGTACCCCTATTATTACTCATTCTGTCGTTTTTTTAAATAATCTTTTAAAAAAATATATTTAATTCAATTTAGTTTCGAATTATTGATTGTTTGATTAAATTTGTATTGAAAGAGGCAACATATTGCCGAGAAATGGATGGCATTTGGAAGGGAAAATCTTTGATGTTGAGAATTTGTCATTTAGTTGGTTTACATTATGAGTACATAACGTAAAGCGATATGTTGTTGTACTTCCGATTAGCTGCTTAAGGATGGCGCGGAGCTGGCTCGATTTCGGGGAAATTAGATTAATTAAGTTAGTTGCGGAAATGTACTAGTTTAGAAAAACAAGAAGACAGCTAGTTAGTACGGTGGTTCATGCTTGTGATGCAATTGCTGTTTATGATTGTATAGATTCGTATTAAAGAGATGCCTTGAGGTGTATCTTTGGTTAGTCCTTGTAAAATGCATAACATTATCCTCAAGTTTGTAAATCCAGGCCCTGAAAAGAACCTGCTGTTTTGGTGCAATTGATGATCTAGGCAGGTGCTAAGGAAGTTCCGATAATCCGATGTGAGTAGAGACAAACATTTGGGTGGTTGGTGGGGTACCAACCGTGAACGGAGGAAGAGCATCGTATTGGGTTTTGGAATTTTTCAGTATTGATTTGACTAAGGAATGTTTAGATATAGATTTCACGAGTAAGCTTTGGAGATGTAATGTGTAATCAATATAACATGCTCTTAGAAGTTTTTGGCACCGACTGAGGGTAATTATACTGCTTTCTTTTACTGAGCCAATCTCAACAGCTTATATATGCGTGATCCTGCATATAATGGAGTTCCTAGATTTCAATATTCAAGCATGGTTTAATCTGTCCTTGAGCCTCTTGCATTTCAATCTTCCTGCAGTCAGTACCTTTGAAGTAAGAAACCTATACAACTGCAGCATTGCAGCTAGATATTTAAAGAAAATTGGGATTAAGAATCAATATGGTTTTTCAAGATGGAATTATTTTAAGATGTTGGAATAATGGTTATTGATACAAAACTTGCAATTTGTTGCAGATAGACGGATTTTGTTTGTTAGTAGAGAGCAAGGAGATATGAACATGAAGGATGTTTTCTATGCATGCCAACTTCCGAGAGACAACTTGAACAATTTTTAATCACCCTGTTGCATTAAACTCAGAGTGAAGTGTTATACAGAGTTCCAGACTCCATATATCAAGTGCTCCTAGAAAAGTGGCTGCTTTTTTGTCAATAACATGGCTATGGTGCATCTTCTTTGGGAGGTTGCAGTCATCACATATGGGAAAAGGAATAGGATATTACAAATTGATTCAACTTTTATGATAAATAGCATATTCATGGGCTAAATGCTTGGGGGCTCTCATGACGTATGGTGTGAGTTCATGGGTAGAAAATCCCTTGAGGCAATTTTCATGGCTAGTTACGTTCTATAAGCCAAGTTAAACAGTTGTATGAGTTTTGTGGACTGGATTGATGTGCTAAAAAGCAGCAATTCACCTAAATTCCACCATTGAACAACAACCATCCCAACCCACCCCCCCGCCCTGCCAAAACACACCCAAGGAGGAAAATGGAAAAAAAAAAAAATTGATTGGAGGAGGTCAAGCACTGCTTTTCTAAAAGGGATGAATAACTCATGAGGTGAACTAAGAGGGTGTCATGATGTTGGCTGATCTTTCAACTTCAATCCTTGTGCAGTTGTGGAAAACTTGAGGTATGGTTGGCTGTAGCTGGATTGTCTGATTTGCAATTGCTTTTAGTTTGGTATTTATCTTTAATAGTCCAAAACTGCTAGCCATAGAAAAGGTTGACTTGTTTTTGGTAAAGTTCATGGCAGTTCGAAAGGCAAAACATATATACTCTTTGCTACAACTTGGCTTATAAATACATTTTTCTTTGAATGATTTCAGAAAATACATCGAAATATTTCAGCCCAACTTCTTGAGTTTGACAAACGATTTGAGCAGTATGGAAGTGATTTCACATTCTACGATTATAATGAGCCAGAAGATCTTCCAGAAGCATTCAAGCATGAATATAACATTATAGTTGCAGATCCTCCTTATCTAGTAAGTTCTCTGTCCTGAAAGTTATCTCACTTAGTGTTTTCCCATCTGAACTGAAAATCTCAACTAATTATGGCTGCAGAGTCAGGAATGCTTGGAGAAGGTTGCTCAAACAATATCTTATCTTGCACGTCCAAACGACCTTTACTTGCTTTTACTCACAGGTAAAAGATTGTTGCCTGTTATTCTACACAGCTTCAATGGTTTTGGTAAATTTGTTCACCCATAAGAAATCATAATTTTCTCAAGTTTGCTAATGTCAAAAGGAAAGTAATAGATACTGAATATATAACATCTTGTTCGTGCAATGTCTGCTGCTTTGCAGGAGCTGCGCAGAAGGATAGAGCGTCAGAGCTTTTGGGTCTGCGTCCATGTGTTTTTCGGCCCCGACACTCCAGCAAACTTGGCAACGAGTTTTGCCTTTTCACCAACTATGACCCTGGGAAGAGACTAGGAGGGTGGGAATCAGAGAAATAAAGTTCTTCCTTGTCAACACAAATTGCAATCGCATCCACGTTTCCCCTTGTTTGTAAAGACAATGTCTCCAATGATTTCGTTGCTCAGACAGTTCTTTTCTCTGCTATGAGGCGGGTTGGTATGTTTGATGAAATGAAAAAGTCTTGAACTTACACACTCTTTCATTGCATCGCACAGGTGGATGAACTATTACAAAATGTCCTGAACATCAGGGCTAGTCATCTTGCAGAGTAATTACTAGAGCCAACCAGTCGAATCGCGATTTAACTCCGATTTATGTCGGATTTACTCATTGACCTTGATCCTTTGGCATATCCAGTTTAACCCGGGTTGGATTTGACAACATTAGGCATACCACCAAATCACTCAATTATAAGCCAAATGGCCATTGACCATTTCACCCATCAATCGTATGAATACATCTAGGCTAAATTAAAAAAAAAAAAAGGAAAAAAAATTGTTGTGCTTTGGAAAGCTCATAGGTCACAAACAAGAGTGAGAAAGGAAAAAAAAAAAAAAACTGACCAAGTTGAACTGATTTGCAAACTCATCCGAACCAAATTGATATATATATATATATATATATATTTGTATTAAATTTCTAAGCTATACTTGGTTTAGAAGTATAAAATAAATTAAACCATAAATTCGAATCAAAGTACGATACTTCTAAATTAAAAAATTGTTTTGTTGTGCACAAATCTAGTTGGAAGAACCTATAGTTTACATTTAAAATTTAGATATATTTAATGATTAAAGTCAGGATGAAATTAGTTTTGAATAGACATTTCAAGTTTCTTTATTGCATGAACATTGACTTGATTAATTTTTTATATGGTATGTGAATTTACTTTCTTGGATTAAATGTAGTGCCATCCATATGGTATGCAGATATATTTTCGTAATTAAATTTTTGCGGTTTGAGGATATTTTTCCTTCGAATCATATGATTTAATTGAAAGTTATAAACAATTAAAACTATCTTCCTGTGGTTCAGATTGATTTAAAAAAAAAAATTAAATCTTACTCACGCTTACTTATAACGTCTTCTTTTTATAAATACATGACCCATATTCTTATAACTATTTATTAATGTCAGCTAGGAGATGTGTATTAGTTTCTCATTGTTCTATAATGATTAACTTAATTAAATAATAGAATTGGTATATATTGTAAAAACTTAACAAAAATGATAAAAGTTATAGTTAAAAAAAAAAAGAAGTTAGCAAAGGACAAATTTGGATCCAAACCTTAGCCCTCTTAATTAGCTACCCTTAAGCCATGGAGTAGCCTAGAGCTGTAAACAAGCCAAGTAGAGATAATATAGTGTCAAGCTCGAACTCGACTCGAATGAAAACACTCGAAATATGGACTCAACTTAAACTCAATTGGTTTTAATTTTTAAGCTCGAACTCATCTTGAATTGATACTTGATGAATTTGAGCCCGACTCAGTTATTCTTATAAAATTAATTTAATTAAAAATAAGTTGAGATTTAATAATACAATAGGGTTTTTAGTTGACTTGGCCTTAAAATATAATAAATTCGAACCATTAGATATAAAGGAAGGGGGAAAAAAAGCAAGGAATGAAAATAAGCTTTAAAAGGTTGAAAAACATGGTTTTTATAATCTTTTTATAAAAAATCTACAAAGTTTGATTGGGCTTGTGAGCTATTTGAATTTAGTAGTTACTTGAGTAGCTCGAACTCAAACTTGACTTAATTGCAGTCAAATCAAATTCGAGCTATCAGCAAGTTGAACTCAAGTAACTCATAAATAGATTTGACTTAATTTGTTTATAACCCTATAATAGCCATTAAAAGGGGATTTAGTGTAGTGGCTTGGAATTTGCAGTTGGATCATAAGAGTTGCTTATGTTATAAATGGAGTAACCTCCTAAAAGGTAGTAGATGGCTACCCAATGACTTAATAGTCTTTAAGCATTTCTCTCTCTCTCTCTCTCTTTGTTTTTTTTTCCTCTTGTTTCTTTAAGTTTTCCTTATTAGTGGATTGGGTTATGCCACCCATAGTAACACCATAGCCACTAATGTAGGTTTTGGACTTAAATTTTCCCTTCTTTTCTTATATATATATTTCAATGAAAAATATTATTATGAAATTATTTATTTAAATATCTTTAACAATTTTATTATATTAAAGTTAAAATTATTATGAACTTATTTTGAAGATGACACACATTCTTGATTAACATTAACAAATATCGATAAACCACAAATCACATGACTGATAAATGGACAAGTATAGGTCATGAGTTTTTAAAAGCACCAAACAAGTCAGTTTTTCCCCATAATTTTACCATTTGTAGTTTTGAAATAAGCATCCTCTAATCTTTTTAGGTATTAAATGATAAATCTACACAAAAATGATCATTAACCATTTCATCAATTTAACCATATCCTTACTTGAAAAATTAAGCAATGATCTTTTGAAAAAAAAAAATTACATGTATTTTTAAAAAGCACTATCATTATTCAAATAGACCTAGAATACATGTTAGTTGTTTATATGGAAAGTGAGGTTGTTTGAAGGGAGAGCCTTAATTGTCAGCCAAGTTTGCTTGCTTCTTATGGAAAAAAAGATTCATCATTCACTAGAACATATGGTATATTGATACTAATGGAGCCTCTCTTCTTCTTATGTGCCAATAAACTCAATTATATTTAGCAAGTTTTATAACACAAATGGGGATGGATTACCCATTTATCATTCACTTCCAAAATCCATACTACTGTATGTCATCCGGTTCATCAATCCCTATGAAACTCTTCTCTTAGCTGTTGGTTTTTATTAATTAATCACTTGCATGATCTGATGGTAGGTGGAGTAGTATTCTTTTTTTTTTTTTTCCCTCTTTCGCTATTACAAAGGGAGAGGAGAGATTCAAACATGAGACTTTTCACTTGAGAGACTAGGGAGATGTCACTGGGCTACAATGCTATTGGCAAGTGAAATGGTATTCATTTATATATATTTTTGTAAAAAGTGATATGCATTTTTGTGATTTTTTTTATAGGGTTTAGGCATTATGACTCTTTCTTTTTCTTATTAATCCTGATCTATGAGGTTTTCAAATTATAAATAAATTAAAAAAAAAGGCTATATGATACTTTAGGAAATCACAAGTTGAAACATACGATTATATCATAGATCAATTCGTGCATGATTGCTTTATCTTGGATACCGTTCTTTTGCTTGGTTTTCCTTAACAATTTAGACCTTAACCATGTCAAGAGCAATGGCTTTTCAGGTAACTTATGTGTAACCAAGTGGCATGGAATATATAAACTATATATAGAAGACGTATAGCTATCCTTTCCAGTGCCTCAATTTGAATCTAATAACTAGTATGATAATGACTCATGGAGATAGACAACAAATGTGTTAATGGTGAAACTTTTAGGTCCATTTGATTTTGTAAATTTTATGGGATTAAATTAGATTAAAATGTCACCAGCCAAAAGGAAAAAAATTAGATTAAAATTTTAGTTTTTTGTTAAATTTTTATAATGGGCATAAGTACTGGACAAAAAGGACCTAAGTATTGGACAAAATTCAAAGAATTCATAGCATATATTTTACGGTATAAAAATGAAATTCACATGACAAATACAAACAATTTTCAAAAAACCCAAAATATCTCTATCATGGATAATTCATGTGCTTAAATTAATCTTTTGAAATCATACTTAGTTAATAATACACAAATTGGTTAAATAAATATAGGAAAATATAAATGTGTAATTATCAAAATATAATATTTTATGCTATAATTGCATATACAAAATAATGAATAACATAAAAATATCCAACTAGTATCATGTATAACAAAAACAATACAAAAAATTGTACCATTTAGTACTCTTTGCACTATATTGCATAGTTTTCCCTATCTTATCAAGCCTTTATGAATAAACACTATCTTTTTGGAACTTTGTTTGGCGTATCTAAATAAAAAGTGGAGTTACAATATTGTGAAGTGAGTCTTGAAAAACCGATTATATATCTTTGCTAAAATTTATAAGTTGGGGAAGGGGGGGGGGGGGAGATTGAATTTTACACAAATTTTCATCTCTTTTTCAAACTAATGCCTAAAAGATGCAATTTAATTAATTCAAAAAGATTAGAGGAATATAAAATAAAGTGTAATAAATGAAGAAATAAGGAATAGAGAATTAAAGCTTGGATTTAAATAAGGAGTTTGGACCAGCCTTTAGTTTCCATGGACACCAATTGCCTCTAAGGAGGATTTCACATGCCACTTTATTCATTTCAAATAAAATGCTTATAAGGAGTTACACCACAAAATCATAACATACTCTTACACAAATTTTCACTCAAGTTGTGCCTTATTTCACAAAACACAAATTACACTTAAGACACAACTTTTACCCTCACAAAATACTTAACAAACACTTGAGTAGTGTCTTATAAAAAAATTGGAAAAGGGCACTTGGTTGCACTACTCATTTCTCTTTCTCACAAGTAGAAGCAATTTAAGTGCAAGAGACAAAAACTAACACATTGAGAAATATAAAGAGATTAATTGCAATTAAATGTACTCATCTAGCAACAATCTTTGGTAAGGTGGATACGAAATTCATATTGATGTTTTCCCACTTCTACTCAGAAATAGAGAGGGGTTGTAGTCCTCTTGTTGATCTTTGATGTTTAATTTTGACTTATTGGCATACCAAACATTTTGATACATATTCAACCACTTTGCTCTTTATGTTATTCCACCAGAAGTATTTCTTTAGATCTTGATATATTTATGTGCTTTCCAGATAAATGGAATATGGATTCGATTGTGCTTCATCCAATATTTCCTTCTTTAGTATGATTTACTTGGTATCTATGGTATAGCTTCAATTTTGATCACTCTATCGTCATATATCTTGAATTTTGCTTAATCATTACCACTCATCACATTTAGGATGCCACCCTACTCCTTGGTAGCTTCTTATGGAGCTGCCTTAATTTTATTTAGTAAGGTAGGTCGTAGCCTTTGTTGTGCAAGCATAGAAGCAACTCTTCCAGCTCTTATCAATTTAATGTCAATCCTCCTTAGATTTTCTAGAATAGGTTTATCTTGTGTTAGAAGACCAGGAACATCTATCTACCTACCTCTTTCTACTCAGAGCATTTGCCACTAGATTAGCCTTTTCAAGATGATACAAGATCTCTAGATCATAATCCTTTATAAGTTCTAGTCATCTCCTTTATCTCATGTTTAATTCCTTCTAAGTAAAGATGTTCTTTAAACTTTTTATGATCGGCATTGATATTACATCTCTCTCCAAATAAGTAACGTCTCCACAATTTCAATGCCCAAAATCATTGCTACTAGTTACAGATTTCCGCACTAGATAGTTCTTCTCATATGGTTTCAGCTGTCTAGATGCATAGACAATTACTGTTCCATTTTGCATCAATATATACCCATGCATCATTGTACACTAAACATTCTTTCCTGCTATGAGTCAAAGCTAGTATAGATGCTAACACTAACTTCTTCTTCAACTCTTGGAAGTTCTCCTTACACTTGGTATTTCAGTTGAAATTTGCTTCTTTTGAGTCAATTTGGTTAAAGAGCATCACTAATTTGAAGTGCTTACATAAATCTTTGATTATATCCCATTAACCCATGAAAATTTCTAATCTCAGTTACATTTTGAGTTGTCGGCCATTCAATAATTGCCTTGATCTTCCTTGGATCCACGACGCACCCTGCTTGTTCACCACATGTCTTAAGAATGCAACTTCTTCCAATCAAAATTTACATTTACTAAATTTTGCATACAACTTTCACTCTATCAATCTTCGCAACACTAACCTCAAATGTTGATCATGCTCTTCTTCATCCTTAGAGTATGGATCTATTTAGATGGTCTGTTTTTCATCTGTATTTATTTGTCATCTATTTGTCATTTGTATCTGATATGTATTTGATCTATTTCATCTTTTTATGAGTAAAATTGGTTGTTTGTCATATGTTTATTATTCGTTTATTATCTATATCTAATCTGCATCTGATCTGTTTCTTGTCAAACAAACTCTATGTAAACCCTTAGATTTTACGATAGTTTTATATATGTATAAATCTGGTATTGGAAATTAGGACTCTGTAAGTTAGATTAGATCAACCAATAAATCAGATCAAATAGCTGCTATAGCTCTAACATATGAGATAAAAATTAAAAATGAGGAAAACTCAAATTGTGGTTCATAAAAATAATATAAACCCTAAAAAGATAAGATAGCCCAAAAATTTGATCGTTTCGGGTCTTTACATGAGCAGTTTTTGTATCTGTCTGCGAATACGTAAAATGAGATAAAATATTTGAACAACTAATTTATACTAGAAAAATATCAAGGTATCTATAAAATATTAGATAAAAATTTTTTGGCTCATAAAAATATCGATGATAACCTGTATACGCGTATTTTATCTCTATTGATAACTTATCTGATATTACTATATGTCCTTATTTGCTCTTAATTTTGCAGCAAGATATAGCTGGCATATCTTCTTAAGAATCTCCATGAAAAATCCCTACAATCTAGCCTATAACCTATACCTCTATAATGTCATGCCTTCGTCAAATTTCAATCTTTTCATGTTTAAATTTTTTTACTCCCTTCCCATGGAAGCTTTAAGATTCACTCCAGCTACACCCCCATGGTAGCAGATTTTTATTTATTTATTTGTTATTTTATTTGTTACAAAACAACTCCCTTAAGCCTCCTCTATAAATACCATTATATGTCTTCATTTTTGCACCATACAACTCCTTCAGTTTTCCTCTCTTTTCTCTCTTCTTTTTACCTCTCTTCTCCTTGTGCGTGGCGTTACTTGGGCTGCTGCTACCTCCTCCATTTTTCCACTTCAAAAACATCTCTTGCTTCTTCTTTTGAGGTATACACATCTCCATAACTCCTTAGTAATATTAGTCATAATTTCATGTTCCTTTTCTTACCAAAAACCCTTGTATCATGCTCAAAGTTTTAAAGTATCATGCTAGATTTAAACCATATCATATCAAGCTTATAATCTTTTCAATATGTTGTTTATTTTGTTTCACATTATTGTCTAATCTAACTTCCTATATCTATAGTTATGTATATCTATAAGAGCATAAAGCTCACTAACCTAACTTTTATTTATGTTTATCTTTGTTTTCTTATTTTTATTATTTATTATCAAGATTTGTCCATCTCAAGTCATTAAAGAAAATACTAGTCCATCTTTAGTCTTGGACTTGTCTATATTCAAGTCTCGGGAGCCTTATTATAGTCTAAGACTCCCAAACCTTTGCTTTATTTCTTTGGTTATTTTTCTTATTATAAGGATGGAAATATTCAAGTCTCGGGGAGTCTTATTATAGTTTGAGACTCCCAAAATTTGTTTATTTTGTTATTCATGAGACTGGAATCATTTCAAGTCCCGGGAGCCTTGATTTTAGAAGCTAAATCTCCCATTTTCATTTTTGCTTATATCAATCTTCTTATTTTGCTTATATTATCTTTCTTATTTTATTATTTCTAATACTTATATTCTTTTTCTTTTGTGTTCATGCTCATAACGTGCCCATATTGATGTTGCCATAACTTTTAAAAATTTGACAAATTCCGTTTTGACAAAATCATGACTTAAAATTTATTCTTAGAATATAGAAGACGTGTAAAATGGAATTTGAAGGCTAAAGAATCACTTTATTTTTTTTTTCCAAAATGATGAAAATTTTGAGTTAAATGAAGATAATGAAAAGTTGACTTTTTCTTGCAAGAATTTACTTAGAGACAATTTTTGAGAATGATAAAGATAAGAATAAACCATAGAAAGGTTAAAATATTAAAGGAGGCAAAAAGTTGACTTTTTCTCAGAAGAATTTACTTAGAGACAATTTTTGAGAATGATAAAGATAAGAATAAACCATAGAAAGGCTAAAATATTAAGGAGGCTAAACTTGATTTTTATACCCAAAAATTTGTTTAATGGTGCTATTGTCAAGTAATAAGAATTTTTCCTAACCAACTTCACTTTCCCATGCAAGTTAGAAAAATGATGATTTGTGAAAGTCATTTATGACTCACATTTCCATATTTTGTTAAATGGATAATAAAGCTTATTTTTAAGAAAAGTTTAAACCATGAGGAACAAGTTTTATTATAAACTCATCTAGTTAATAAGAGCACAAGGATTTTCAATTAAACCAGCAAGAATATTTTTGCAAAATATGAACTCAAGCAACATCGCTATGATCATGCATGAATCATGAACTGTTTTTATTATTATATATACTACTATGATATGGTATACGTAAAAGTCTAGTTTATTCAAGAAAGGTTGTCAATGTTCAAAAGTTATTATTTTCGAAATTTGGGATATAGATGAGGAAGTCGTAACCGTCTTAAGAATAGAACTTTCATAAAATTCCTTTTCTACCTAGAATAAGTTTTCTAAATTATGAATTAAGCAAAGTTTAGCATGGAATACTCACTTTGGGGTATTTCCTTTTGGTAGGTGATGGGGGTGAAGGCTTAACCTTTCCTCGACTGAAAATATTCCGCAATAGCTGAGTGAGTTTCCCTTGCTTTACGTATTTATATCTGTGCTTGTAGAATAGAGCATTAGAAGTTAGGCAAAAGATAAAAATGGATTATTTGTGGGAATGAGGAATCTATGCATGTGATTCATTAGGTCATTAAATGAATGATAAGTATATCGAAACACCATTTGGTGGCTAAATGTCTATGCATAATAGATTTCTATATATTGTATGTTTGTGATAATTGTTTGGTCATCTTGAAAATGAATTTAACTTGAATTGGGAAAATTATAAAAATGGATCATGCATGGCATAAAGTGAGTCGCATTGCATTGTACTACTATTCTTATGCATGGAGTCAGTAGGTAAAGGTACCTAGCTCTAACATGAGAAATTACAACGTTCGGGGAATACAATCTCATGGAGGAGCCGTGATGGATCGCATGCCAAAGGGGAATTAGTCGTGGTTGGTTTTTGGAACCTTAGACGGTTGAAGGAACCCCAAAAGTGCAGCATTCCCTAACTCTTGATATGGAGGGCATAAATCCATTCTGCTCATGACATCGGTAGCTCATGAGTGTATGTTTGAGCATATGTTTGACGCATTGCATATGGTTGCCTAACTAACTTGTTTGTCTTGGTTGATATGAATACGATATGGCAGGATTATTTCACTAAGCTAGTTGTAAGCTTAACTCCTTGTACATTTTTGTTACAGATGGAGTATAACGAGTATCTATGGTTGAACCCAAGATCAAGATATTGTTAGGTAGGAGCAGGAGCCTTGGAAGTACTCGTAGTAAAGATCTTTTGTTAGGACTCTAGTAGGTAGCTGATTCGAGAAGAAACTATGTAAATTTGTATGGAAGGACTTTATTGGTTTTTGATGTAAAAATGATAATGATGTAGGTTATGTAATGATTATTTCTAATTTCTTGTTGCCATAATGATGCTATCTCATTAAATTACATAACTTCGATGGAAACTCTTATAGTGAAAGTACGCCTTGTGCATAATATTAAAGCTTTTGCGTGACTAAGGTTGTCACTTCTAAGCTTTAATATTGTGTATGACGGACTGTCACGTTTAGGATACCCCTCAGGACGTAGCACCTTATATCAATATGTCATCAATAAAGACTATCGCAAACTTACCCAACTAATCCCGAATCAAGTGTCTTTTATAAGATCTACTAAGGAAGATGGAGAATTTATAAGGCTAAAGGGCATCACAAGGAATTCATAATGTCCATACCTATACAACACACATGCACAAATGCATTTAGATTCAATCCTTATTGTAGGACTAAAACCTACAAAATTTAATTACCTAGTACGGAAAGCATTTTTCAAGACATCTTAGGACTTAGTGCTTAATTGGTGATATCCCGATCTTAACTCTATCTTGGAGAAAACAACTTGACATCCTGATCTTAAGTCTAACTTGGAGAAGACAGCTTCTCCCTTTAGTTGATCGAATAAATCATCTATCCTTGGTAGAGGATATGGGTTCTTTATCCTCACTTGATCTAGTTCTTGGTGATCTATGCAAAGCCTAATACTTACATCCTTTTTTCATAAAAGAGTACCCGGCTCCCTACGGGTATATACTAATGCATATAAACCTTTTATCCAATAACCCTTGAATTTGAATCTTTAACTCCTTTATCTCATTTGGGGCCATCTAGTATAGGGCTCTTGATATCGATGCAATGCAATGAAAACATTAATGCCAAACTCCACTTCCCTTTTTGGTGGCAACCTTAGTAAATCTTCTGGGAAGATATCTTTAAACTCTCATACTACAAGTACATTCTCTAAGGTTATAATTTCTCTTTCCTTCATTTTCATAATTACAACTCTTCCTAGGTCTATGTAAATCCATTACATATGATATTTCCCTATCACCATTTGCAAATTTTAGCACCCCATGCTTACAGTCTATCATCACATTATATTTCACTAGTCAATTCATTCCCAAAATTACATCAAAATCGTTCATATCAAGAATTAATATATTAATAGGCATATTCGCATTATCTATACATATATCTACATTATTACATATTTTATTCAAAACTGCACCCATCCTTAAAGGTCAACTAACACATAAGTGTACATCATCAACTTGTAAAGCATGCAACCTAGTAAACTCTTTAGAGATGTAAATATGAGTAGCTCTAGCATCAAATAAAATATAAGCTCCACAACTAACTGTAAATCATGCTTGCAAGAGTATTCAACTCTACCTTTGACTCATTTGTTTATAGTGCGAAGAATCTCCAAGTAGCTTTATTCTTCTCTCTTGACTGGCTCCCACCACTTTTGCGATTTCCTTGCATTAAATCCCATCATGCCTTCTAGTGCTTGCCCTTGAAACAAAACACTAGTTTCAATGTGGGGCCTGGGTAATCATTACTCCTATAGCCTTCCTTTCCACAAGCGACACAAGCCTTAGGGTTCCACCTACACTCTTCTTTCTTGTGAGGTCCAAAACATCTTGGGCATTTGCAATCTTTCCCAAGCATAACAATGTTGGCATGTGATGGTTTGCAAGGATAGATTGCAAACGCTTGCTTCTTAGGGCTCCCAACATCACTCAAGCCACTCGTAAGACTATATAGCTTACTTCTAGTAAAGTAAGTAGTCGTTTGACTTTTCCTAAGAAAATTCCTAGCCCTCTCCATATCCTTTACATACTTGAGTCCTTGCTTAATTAGCTTTACTTTATTCACCACATATTTCTTAGCTTAAACTTCCTCACCTTTGTTGCAACTATAGCTCAAGCCATTTAGAAATCTTTGCATCATGGATTCCCCATCATTCTTGAATGTTTGAGGAAAAAATTTCATTAAATAATTCAATTTAGCCTCATATTCATCTACAATTTTACTCCCTTGTTTTAGATTGAAGAAAACTTCATTAAAATAAATCTTTCCTTAATATTAGGTGCAAAATACTGATCATAAGATTCCTTCTAGAAATCTTCCCAAGTTACCACTCCATTTATCAAACAACTACTGGACTCCTACCACTAAGCAACACCGCCTTACAACATAAAACTAGCATAATCTAACCATCTCGCTTTAGGCATTGCATAGGTAGTCATTGCCTTCTTGTAAGCCCTTAGATTTTTTGCCACGGTTTATACTTAAATTCTAAAACAGAAGTCAACTGAAAATCCTAAAGTTAACAAATCTATGTCAAAACCTAGTAGATTTAGGTTTGGCAATCCCGTGCTTTTAACGCCTAAACAACGAAATTGAAATAATTGTGAAAAATAGTTTGTAATAATATAAAGAAGCCTAAAAATATCAGATTCGTTAATTTTTTGTGTGTTTCGGATCTAAATATGACAAGTTTTCGAAAACTATGCCCTGATACACCTGATGGTAAAAATATTTTGATAATATCATTAGATTTGTAAAAATATAAAGATTTCAAAAATATTAGTTTTATACTTTTTCGGTATCTAAAAATATCAAATATAGCTTAATTATGTGTATTTTCTTTACTATCGATATTAATTTGTCTTATCTACTATTCATAGTACTATTCTACACTATTCATCTATCTCTATTTTTTCTACACATATTCTTACACTCTACCATACCTATTCTCTACTTTTTACATTTCCCATACATCTTCATTCATATCACACTTTACAACTTATTACTTTCAATTAACAAAAATACAAAACAAATAAAAAATCACTCTCTCTCCCCCTTTCAAGATCACACCGGCACCCTACACACATACACAAAATTTTATTTTTGTTTTTTTTTATTTTATTTAATTCACACAATTTTCCCTCCTCAAAACTCTATAAATACCACCTCTACCTCCATTTCTTTCTCATACCAATTTATATTAACAAAACTCTATCAAATTCTCTCCTCAATTCCTCTCTCCCAAAACTCTCTTTTCCTCCTGCAATTTCCCACATTGCTTCTACACCACATACTACACACATCTCTTAAACTACCATTCTCATATTTCAATCTTAGGTAAATTTCTTACCCATATATTCTTATCATATCATATGACCTAACATGACCATGGTCTATATTTCTTAAACATTCAAATGTTATAAAAACAATACTATGTTTATGTTTTCTTCTTATTCATTAATAAATTACATTTTATGTTGTTTTATTATATTGTTATTTTATTTATGTACATGTTATTATTATTGTTCTAACCTAACTTCTATATTATATTATCTATCTATATATATTTCTTAGAGTATATAAGCTCACTAATATAATCATTATTTATTTATTTATGCTTGCAATTTATTTATTTATTTTCATGCTTAATATTAAGACTAGTCTTTATAGTCTTAGACTTGTCCTTATCAAGTCAAAACGATTTTCTTATTCCTTTTGTCTTTCTTTCTTTGAACTTGCCCATGACTAAGTCTGGAAGCCTTGGAATCAAGCTAAGACTTCCAATAGTTGATATTTATTTCTTGCTCATTCTTATATTTTTCCATCTTATTATTATTATTATTATTATTATTATTATTATTATTATTGTCATGTTACTAGCTACATACTCATACTTCATGCATGATCATGTTGATAGTTGTCTTAATAAAAATAAAAAGATCATTTCTTAAGTAAAAGAAAATAAGCTCAACCCACTTTAAAAATATAGTTATACCACTTAGGAAAAAGTTTTATTAAGACTTAGAATTTTATTTCAACTAAATACTTTACAAAGGATTTTTGACAAAATCACCATGGATTCTAGTATTGTTGACATACAAAGCATTTATAAATATAACTAAGGAACTCTTTATTTTATTTTCAAACTACTATTAAAATACCTTAAGATTGTTAATATTTTTCTTTAAGGAATTTTCTTAAAAACTTGATTATAAAATTTTTAACATTTTTAATAAGAATAAAGATCAACTCAAGTTTTCCAAAATAAGTTAAGAATCAACTCACCAAGTAAAATGCACTTAGAAAATAGAATTTAAAAATAACTTAGAAAGACTAAAGCTTTTGAATCAAAAGTTATCTTTTAAGAATATAAGAAAATAAATTATATAACATATTTAATGACTTAAAAATCCTTAGTTTTATTTCCAAATAACTTAATATAATTTTATCAAACTTCACTTTTTTACCTACCAGAACAAGATTGTTTTATGAAAAATCATTGGTTAAGACAACATCATTAGAATCATGTGTATATTATGAGTTATATATGTATTAAAAGGATTTTTCAACTCTTTCTCTCTATATATATTTATATGATTTCTATGAAATTTTTGGTTGATACAAAGTTAGAAAAATCATGTTTTAAAGGTTGGAATTTTTGTTTTGATTCTGTACAGTGAGTCTTTTGGAAAACTGAATAACCTTTTATAAAGGAAATAACATTATAAATGGATAGATCTTTTCGAGTAGGTAGAAAACAATATATAATATGCGAAATTCCGAGTTAAAATGAGCAAGTTATGACTAATTTAAGTGGAAATTTCACCGCATACGAATTTTGACGAATTTAGTGAAATAGAATTGCAAGTTTAAGTAGAACTTCCAAGAAATACTCATTTTGGGTATTTCTCTTGTTTAGGTGACGTGGGGTCCAAACTTCCTTACTCGGAGGATTACTTTGACTAGAAACTTCTACTACCATGGCCGCGTGAGTTTAAAATCTTACAATTCTGTACTTATATTTTTGCTTGTAGTTTAGCGACATTAGAATTTTGGAAAAGATAAAACATGATGGCGCATTTGTTTTACCTATGTAATTGAAATTATGTTAGGTATATCGAAACAGGAATTGTTAGCTAATCATTGTATGATTTAGTGTAGGAATGATTATTTGCGAATTTTGTGATCACTTTTAAATTATCTAATATTATGACATGACTATTTAAATAAAATGATTCATGCATGACACGTAGCGAGTCACATTGCATTCATTATTATACCCTTGGTGGGATAAGGGCATAATAATGAGGCCCATAGAACCCGAAAATCTACTCTATGGCTTTGATCTCCCGTAATAAAATGGTGAGTGGACACTTGAAATAACTATAATTTGACGGCTAGTAGTGGCTTGTATAAAAACTACAAAAACTTTATTTGCGAACTATGGCCTTATTGCCCAGAACACCTAACCATCGAATGGAGAGGTAAATTCATTCAAACATATGATTCCCGGAAAATCGTATGTATTGTTTGCTTACGTGTTTGATTGCATCTTATATGCTTATTAAAATAACTTGTTTGAATGTTGATTGTCTGAGTACTTTATTTGTGGAATTAATTCCCACTAAACAAGAAGCTTACCCTCTTATAGATATCTTTTACAGCACTCCTATCTATGGTTGATGCCCCGGGGTTATTTCTTTCAGGTATTACCTTTTGAACTAAGGAGTTTTTGGAAGAAGTCAAAGACTAGATGTAGACTTAAACTTCTAAGTAAATCTCCATGTATTTATTTTGAATAAACTTTGATATACCTTATATTGTGATGGGAGAATGCCCCTTTGATATCTTGTAAGACCTTTATATTTCCATATTCGTGATATTATATTATGATTTCCATTCTTAAATTATTATATGGATGTCTTCTTAAACAACTTTTTTCAAAGTTTGTCCTCTATGATAATGAACATATGCCTTACATTCGGTATCGAAGCTTATGAGATTACTAAGGTTGTCATACTTAAGCTTTAATATTGAGTGTGGCGGATTGTCATGTTTAGGATACCTTTTGGGATGTGACACTTCTTCATCTAATGAATCCAATTCTCATCATCTAAAGGGTCTTTAGAGGACCAATCAAAAGAGCTTCACAAACTTAGTTAACTTGACCTCATCACACGTAGGTTGTCTCTATTTCCCGTCCATATTGTTAACAAGGCTTATTAATTGATCTTGATCACGTGACAGTGGAGGTAGAGGAGTAAATCCTTAAGGGGGTTGTCATTGCATGTCTCTCCCTTTTAATCATCTATTATGTGGCATGAAACACATATGTTCAATGGACTTAAAGAATGATCGTTTCATTAGTCACACAATTGTAATATAGCACATAACTTATAAATCTGCTTCATTTTCATTTTTATGATATCATTGCTGACATAAAACAATAAAATTTTAAGCCATGTTGTTAATTGTTTATTCCTTATCCATTTTAAAAGTCTTTAATTTTAAGCTAGCACATTCAATCAAACAATCAAGCATATCATCCCTATTCCACACTTACATCCATCGTTTATAATTGGTTAAGAATTAACAAATTAGCAAGGATTGTCAATATATATGGAAGCCCCTGAATTATCCAAGAATACAAATGTTTATTTGGAAAGTTCCACACAAGTCCATGTAGTTAGAAAAAAAAATTAGAATGAAAAGGGATACAAGTTGAAACTTCTTATCGTCTTTATATAGGTAGTTTTTGAGACATTTCCAATTTAGTAGACAATGGTGGTATTCCTTAGTGATTGAATGAATTTTATGATGTCTTTGAACCTAAACATAGAATAATGGAGCAAAACTAATGAAACCATTAAGAAGAATGATCGATATACCCAAGTAAGACCTTAGGCATGCGATTTCCTTTTCTTTCTTTGAGAAATATGGAAGGAAAGGAGTAAAAGGATATTTCGCATAGGCCAGAGGTTAGAAAATGTGAAAGAAAGAGCTAGAAAGGAGTTTGTAGATTGGTGGACACTACTTAGTAGAAGAACTTTAGTAAACAAACAAAGAGGGAGATGTAGTTGGGAGCTTCCTTTACATCATTAGTTGAAGTTTAACTATGATGCTGTTGTTTGTCAAGAAGCGAAATGAGCAACAATTCAAGCCATTTATCAAGATCATCAAGAAAGAATTATTTGTTGTTTTAGTATAAACATGGCATTTTCTTCTCCCCTTGAAATGAAACTCTGGGCAATTTATGAATCTCCTTTTACTTAGATTGAGTTACATAACTTGTCAAATGTGATTTTGGAATCTAAGTTACTTTCTGCTATCTCTTGTATAGCAGAGGATAACCTTAATGGCCTTTTATCTTGTCTAGTTGTTGATCTTTGCAAGGATAAGTTGATGAAGATGGAAGGTGAGCCTATTAAAATTTGTTTCAAGAGAAGCAAACTACATTTTGATTACTTGGCAAACAATGTTCTTGACTGAGCAATAGTATTTTGTTTTGGTAGTATGGATAGTAGTTTTTTGTTTGATGTAATTTGAGATGGTTGTAATTGAGGACAATTGAGCATTGATGATGTTGTGAATTGTAGTGGTTGTGGCTCCCAGTAGCCACTTTTTGTTTTTACTTTTGCTAATAGTAAATCTATGTGATTACAATGAGAGGAAAAAAAAGAAGGAACATATATGATATTAACATAAAAAAGCAATGCTTTATGCCCTTTCAACTAGTGTCTCTGTTTACTTTATGCCTTAAACTTCAAGTTTTTACCAATAACAAGAAAAACATTAATAGGTGGTACAAAAACTAATAATTCTTCATTAGCAAGCAAACACACTATGTTGATAATGCAATTTGCTACTTTGTTTCCTTCTCTTACCATATGATCCACCTTTAATTCATCAAGCGGGTGCATTATTTCCTTACATGCATACAAAACATTAAGATGTATTAATAGGGATACAATTGGGTAGGTTTGCGAAAGTTTTACAAAACCTAAACCTATCTTGTTGATTTTCCAAAATTTGTCTCAAAATTTATAGGGTTTTTTCTTCTTGAACTTGAAACTTGTTTAATAAACCCAATGGATACACGAACTTGAACTTGATAGACCTATGGCAATTAATAAAAAATACAAGCGAATGTATTTGTTTTTATTTTTCAAAGTGAGTATTAAGTGGAGAAAGAAGTTAACTCCTCTTTCCTATATTGATGTTGTGTTAGTTTCATATCACTAACCAATTTTAGAAAAATCAAGTAGCTTTGTTTTAGTCAAAGGGTTATGGTTTGATTTTTTTTTGAGTTTTGCAATGCTTAAAATTCAAAACCATTTTCTCATCTACCATTGCATGCATTAGTAAATGTTATATAGGTACAATCGACCAAGGTGTGAAAGGTTACTTATTATCTATTAAGTACAAAGTTTTGCATGCTGTTTGCATTTGTACATATACTTTATTGTATATTTAAGATATATATACAATAGTGTCAACACCCCATTTTTGCCTCCTTTTTGAAAATAAAAAAGAATAATAATAAAAAAAATAAAAAATCATAAAAATTATAAAAAGGTAGAAAATACAATAAAAATTGAAAATTATAAAAATAAATAAATTAGCTAAATTTTAAAATAAAAAAATTATAAAATTGGAAAGAAATAAAAAATTTGAAAATTAAGAAATCTAAAAAAAAAAAAATAATAATAAACCCCATCTTTAGTAAATAAGTTTTTAGAAGTTTAAAAAATCGAAAAAAGAAAGAGGAAGATCAAAAGACACTTATTTACTTTAAATGTGCTTTAAAACGAATTTATGTTGGCAATTTTGTAACTCCCGATCCTTCGAATCAATTCGTAACCAACGGCCGAATTCAAGTTTCGTAACAGCCATTAACGGTCGAATTCAACTTTTGTAACGGACGGCCATTAACGGTCGAATTCAAGTTTTGTAACGGACGGCCATTAACGGTCGAATTCAAGTTTTGTAACCGACGGCCATTAACGGCCGAATTCAAGTTTTGTAATGGACGGCCATTAACGGTCGAATTCAAGTTTTGTAACCGAGGGCCATTAATGGTCGAATTCAAGTTTTGTAATGGACGGCCATTAACGGTCGAATTCAAGTTTTGTAACCGACGGCCATTAACGGCCGAATTCAAGTTTTGTAATGGCCATTAACGGCCGAATTCAAGTTTTGTAACGGCCATTAATGGTCGTGATCCATTTCACTTCCCCTCCAGCTCTATATAAACCACAACCCCGATCTTCCTCAAGACACAAGATCCAGATCTGAAAAAATTTCGAACAAGAGAGAGCATAGCAAGGAAAAATCTAAAAAAAATTCAAAAAAGAAAAAAAAGAGAGAGAACAAGAGCAAGAACCAAGCGAATTCGAACTTTCACCACCACCAAGGCGCCGTCTAAGCCACCTCCAAGCCACCACCGACAGCTCCCATAACCACTCGAGCTCCAACAGCTACAACAAGTATTTGGTCAATTTGATTGACAAGGTTCCAAGCTTTGTTCTTTATTTATTTTCTGTTCTTTTCTCTTCTTTTTATTTGAGTTATTATTATTATTATTATTATGTTATAACATATATTAATATTGAATTAAAAAAAATGATAAATAAAAATGACAAAAGGGGTTTTCCAAAACCAAAATTGTTTTTTGAATAAAAAATGAATTTGTTTTCAAAAATACTTTAATGAATGATGAATGAGATGAATGAAAATGAATGAATTATTGTTAAATATAATTTTTTGAGAATCATGAAAATAATAAAGTTTTAATCAAATTATCTTCATAAATTTGCTATGAAGATATTAATCAAATTTTTCATCAAATTATCTTCATAAATTTGCTATGAAGATAATCAATCAAGTTTTTCACTAAATTATCTTCATAAATTTGCTATGAAGATAATCATTAAAGTTTAATCAAATTATTTTCATAAATTGTCTATGAAAATAAATCAAGTGTTCATCAAATTATCTTCATAAATTTGCTATGAAGATAATCATTAAAGTTTAATCAAATTATTTTCATAAATTGTCTATGAAAATAAATCAAGTTTTTCACTAAATTATCTTCATAAATTTGCTATGAAGATAATCATTAAAGTTTAATCAAATTATTTTCATAAATTGTCTATGAAAATAAATCAAGTTTTTTATCAAATTATCTTCATAAATTTGCTATGAAGATAATCATTAAAGTTTAATCAAATTATTTTCATAAATTGTCTATGAAAATAAATCAACTGTTCATCAAATTATCTTCATAAATTTACTATGAAGATAATCATTAAAGTTTAATCAAATTGTTTTCATAAATTGTCTATGAAAATAATTCAAGTTTTTCATCAAATAAATTTGCTATGAAGATAATCATTAAAGTTTGTTCAAATTGTTTTCATAAATTGTCTATGAAAATAATTAAAGTTTTCATCAAATTATCTTCATAAATTTGCTATGAAGATAATCATTAAGTTGTTCAAATTATCTTCATAAATTTGCTATGAAGATAATCATTAAGTTGTTCAAATTATTTTCATAAATTTACTATGAAAATAATCATAAAGTTTTCAATCAAATTATTTTCATAAATTTACTATGAAAATTACCAAAGGTTTTCAATCAAATTATCTTCATAAATTTACTATGAAGATAATCATTAAGTTTTCATCAAGATTATTATCATAAATTGGCTATGAAAATAATCAAAAATTTTCAATCAAAACATTTTCATAAATTTGCTATGAAAATATTCATTTAAGTTTAATCAAAATTAATTTTCATGTAGCATTAGAGTAGCCATGAATTATCATGAATTGGTTTTAGAAAAAATGATTTTTTGGACTTAGAAAAATATGTTTTCATAAAATAAAAAATCAATTGATTAGATCATAGGACCATCAAAAATGATTTTCATAAAAATTCAAAATTTAATGAATTTAAAGTAAAAAGAGTTCAAAAATTAAAATTGATCAACAAATTAAGTTCTTTTTTAAAAGAACTACGTTTTGTCTGATCTCGATTAGCGAGTACGTGGGCACCTACGGGGCGACAATAAAAAATAAAAAAATATTTTTTGGTTTATCATTTTGGTTATTTTTGTGAAATTTTTGAGCAATAAAAAATATAAAAATATAAAAAGAAAAACAAAAAATGTGACTTGTAAATATTTTTATTTGAATTTTTGAGCTTATAAAGGATAGATTATAAATTTAAAATTCCGAAAGTGGTAAGCGATTTGGTTTTAATAGGTTAGCCCTCGAATTCATGATATCTGGTTTTAAAAGTTTATTTTTTAAATCAAATTTTCGCAGACTAGTAGCTAAGTTAGGATCAACCGACCCATTGATCTTAGCTTTTTATTTTTTCTCGATTTATATCGGGTGGCGACTCTAAAAAGTTTTCAAAAATTAAAATTTCTTTTAAGCCCTAGTCGAGGATTCATGTTAAATGGGTTCGGGTTTAATGTGAATCGGGTTAGGAGAAATGAACCAGATAATGGGAAAATCCAGGCTCGACAAATAGCCGTGTGTAGATTAATTGTTTTTTTCAATCAATTAGATGCATAATTTTGGCAATAACAGATATCTTAACTATAAGGGCAATTTTATAATAAAAATTCACATGTTCTCTCATTATGCCAATTCTTTGGTTATAAAATTCCTTATACTCCCATCTTAAAGTGTTTCTTTTTACGTTTTCAATTTTCGTTTCTTGAGAGAGAGAAAGAGTATACCAAATGTGTGATTTACCATTTTTTCCCCTTCATAGGTCTACAATTCTCATCTAGTTCTAATATTACCATAAACCTTGTCTTGAACCTATATAATATTACAATAAGATCTACCTGGTTCTATTCCTATATATTAGAATACTTTTTAAGGATGCTAATTGTTATGATTATGCTAATATTCTTATAATCAAGTTCATGTGTAATAAACATTAGTCTCTTAATAGAATTAATTGAAGATCATTTCTCAGCATATATTGTAAGGACTCGCTATCACCCCTATAATTAAAATAGGTGATAACAGTTCCCCAACCACATATAACCTGTAGGATTATATGTAAGGTTGTCTAAAAGAAATGTTTGAGGAATTGCTTGTCTAATTCCACATCATAGTTAATATAATAGAAACCATAGTTTTTCAAAACTTTTAACAAAACATATTACACCATCAACATATTTCACAAAAGAAATAAACTCAAGTCATACATAACTAAGTACATATATATATATATATATATACATACATTACAACCAAAGGCTTCTTACAAGCCTTAATAAAATTATTCATATAATCCAACTAGTACCTTAAATACAACCACAAGGTTATCATAACTAGTCTATTACAGAATTTGGATTCCATCAAGTCTAAGGTCATCTCTAATCCTCCAAATCATCAAGAAAATTCTCGAAATCGGTTCCATACCCTATACTCGTGTAAAATACGTCGGATTCATCACTTGAAATGGTTAAAATATGAGCCAAAGGCCTAGTACGCAAGTAATGAATACAAATGCAAAGTGATTCACACATACTTAAGCTAAATGCAAAATGCAACAACCAATAATTTATTATTTAATCTTTAGTTAGTCATACATCATGGGAGCATTCAAACTCCGGACATCAAGGATCTAGTATCACGTTCGCCTCCTTGAGTAGTCCCTACTGTTCATACAAATTAGGAAGCCCCACCTTCCAGCGTAGCCCGTAATACTAGGGGATCCTAAGTAATGCATCACGATGCTCAAGGGGTTGATATAAGTAGCTCGGATATTCATACCATCCTAGCTAAATTTATCCATAACAATTAAGTAATCTCATTTAGGGTTTCTAGCCGTTTCTCGACTTCACTTAACTCGATGTATAATATCACTTAATTCAAGTGTTCCCATAAACATTGAATTAAATTATATTACATCATTTCAAGAATAAGCAAATGTTATACCGATATCAAATTCCCTATCGATTACCCGCTAAACCGCTTATGAAAGTCATATCAAAATGACAAAGGTGGTCTAAGCGCCTAAAACTACCATGCCCCCAATCTGAGTAGGGTTACCACTCTCCGAACCAAATTCAACGGTATAAAAGACACTCAGAAATCAATTATTAAATTTCTTAATTTAGAGTAACTTTGAATGATGCTTATCCTAGCAAAGAAACAAGCGAGTTACCACGTACCTGAAATATCTCGAGAACTAATGGGGTTAGCCGAGCGAGGATCTATCACCGTTCAAGACAATATTGAATTTCCCACTTAGTTCAACCACTAATTAACTAGTTTCAAATATAATTAATCAAAGAAATTCAAATAAATTATTACAAAGTCATAACAGAGCATTTAAAAATCATTTTATATCATACAATATACAACAAATATTCAATTGATCATATATTAAGCTTTGGAAATATTGAAGAAAGTTTTTGAAAATGAAAACTGCAGGGGACATGCCGGCTTTCAATGTTGGCAGCGTTGAACCGACGCTCAATGCACTAAAACTCAACACTTGCCAACACTGGCAGCGTTTAAGGCTACGTCGGCAGCCTTTAGTCTACGCCGGCGACGTTGAGCTGGTGTAGACTACAACTCTAAATTTTCAAAAATTTCTGAGAGTTCCACGGGGTTGATCCACGCTCGTGGATACCCCAAACACCGGCAGCATATCCATGTACGCTGACAGCGTGGGATACTACACCGAGGGCTTTAAGTCCGACGTTAAAGCTTTTGATTCTATTCGCATTCCACAACGCTTATAGGCCGGCGGCGTTGGAACCCTAATAGTCGGCGTACGTTTTGAAAAATAAACACTGGCAAACTTTCATTGTGAAAGCTGACAGCGTTTCAAGCGACTTTAAGAAAATAGGTTCTGATCACTTTCAACATCGCCTCTATGCCGATGGTGTTGAAGTACCAGATGCTGACATACGCTAAAAAACAGTTCTATTCGAAAATGTTTTACTTCCCTTGTTTTCTTTACAACATCAACTTTTTTAAAAAATTCTTTAAACTTATTCTAAGCTTTCTAAAACTTGTTATATGTTCTAAACACCATCCAAACAACACAAACCCCATTTCTAATCATCAAACACCCAACTACAATATTGAAATATCAATTAAACTTCAATTCCACACTTCAACTACTCAATTTAGTTCCACTACTCATCAACACTCATTACAACTTCCCTAACACTTAATTAAGCTCACACAATAACAAAGCACAACCTAACATATATTAGTGCATAAATCAATCAACTCAAATAGCATTTACTTATCCTACCTTAGATTTTACATTCAAAACACAAGATAGGAAATAAAATAAAAGATTATGCTTGCATTAACTTACATGAATAGGCTTTGGCTTGGTGAAATTATTAATTCCAAGAGCTTGATTTTGGTTTTTGGTTTAGGGCTTATGGTTTTGATGAAATAGGAAAAGACAAGGAAAAAGGAAAGAAAGAAATTCGTATGGAAAAATAGGCTGCCAAAAAAGAGTCCCTAATTAATCAAATTTGAGGTCAATAATTATCCAAAGTTTGACTTTAGAGATATGTTTGATTTAGGTTTAATTTGGAATGCATTTGAGTTTAATTTGGGCTTAAAAATTAGGCTTAAACTTTGTAAAATTCTGTCAACAATTTTCCTAGCAAATTCAAAGTTTGTTTTGTCAAATTCTAAGCATAACACATAAATATTAATTCACAAAAGACACAAACATTCATTATACTTTGCACACATTAATATACATAGAACAATAATATTAATTTCATTGCACATACACATATACAAAATGACACATATTCACACATGCACTAATTATATTGTTCATGCATAGATATCTTATTTCAAAATCATATATAATTTCAATAACATATTTATAAAATATAATTTAGGAAATGTATGGCTATTTCATCTATTGATGTTAAAATTTTATATTTGCACTTAATCAACCACATTTTTAGATTCTTTATTTTAGCATTAACTTTTTATGAGATCTCATTCCTTGTTGATGTAATTAAATATTTCACCGTCATTTTTTAAATATTTTTGTTATGTATAACTTAAGCGCAGAGGCCAACTTGTATGTAAATGGTAATGGAAATCTTAAAACATTTATTGGTGACAATATAAGGAAGTTATTATTATTTATTTTTTGGCCAAAGACATATAAGGAAGTTAAGTTGATACAATATTATTGAATTCAAACACTTGGACCACTACTCTAATTCTTTTTTTTTTTAATTTCTATATTTTTTCTTCTAACTATTAATATTAATGTTTAACTTTAATTTAAACTTACACTTATCCATAAGTTTAAAATTTAACTTCATAATTCATAAACTTGCACATTTATATATCGTAAATTGTAACGTTAATTGAATAAAATACTAAAATCTTAACTCTTGTTAAATCGAATTTCAGCTTGGAATTATGTTTGATTAATTCCTGTGAGAAAATTAAACTTTTAAATGTATTTATCTTTTTCTTAATATGGCATTCAATAAATTTTTATTTGAAGATTTGATGAACAATAACGATTCATCGTTCCCGGTGGAATGACCAAAAGAGAGTACTGTTTACCTCATCATTATTTGGGCTTGAGAATAAGCCCAGGACTTTTATTTATTTATTTTTTTTTTATTTACACCAAACAAGTAGCTAAAAATTTCCAGAATTTTGATTTCACTTAAAAGACTGCAGTACAGATTTAGCTTCAGATAACCAATTTTCAAGTATTTTTCCCAGCAATAGAGATAGAGAACTCTAACCACCGAATTCGGCGCAGCACTTACGGCATGCGTTCCAACATTGTAAACGAGGTATGCAACCATATTTCGATCTGATTTCGTTTATGTCAATACGTAAACATGTAGTGATCATTGTTTTGTTCTAGTCTTTGTTAATTCCAATTTAATAATATGCAACTAGTGAAGTTAGGGTTGTGTAAAAAGTTTGACTTGAGATGTAGCCGTATATCACAAATTGACTATGGAAACCGTTCTTTAAAATGGGTGTGATTTGATTTCGAAGTCTGAAGTATGTGAAGTAAGTTTTAACCGTACGGTGCTGTCACATATGGAGAGTAATGATCTTCGTTTATTATTTCAAATTTTTTATTTTATGGTATTATGTTAAGTCCATTGCTTGAAAGGTTCTAAATTGCTGTAAGATGAAAGGGAAAGTTGGGAAATTAAGAGGTTTTTTGTCTAGTCTTATGGTGTGTAGTTGCATGAACTATGATGTATGGTTATGATGCAGGCTGGGATTCCTACTCGAGTTGGGCAATGGTGGGAAGGGATCCCATTTCTCACTTCTGCTGTGGTTATCGTTTGTGGGATCATTTATTTCATATGCCTCTTTACTGGATATGACTCCTTTCTGGAAGTTTGCTTTTTGCCCTCAGCAGTTATTTCGAGATTCCAAGGTACTGATCAGTTAATACTTTTATTGGGCATGGCTGAATGCTACAGTAAGATAGTAACATGGTTGCCATAAGACCTATCTAAGATACTGCTTTTCATTGTCTGTTGGACAAATGATTATTGTTGTCCCCTTGTAGTTTAGGTTGAGAAGGGAAGTGGATGGAGAGTGATAAACACAAAAAATTGTACTTATGATGAAGACCTGGATCCAATTATACCCTCACTGGAAAATGTTTGAATGCTATGCATATGAGGAAACTTCGTCCTTCTTAATGTTTCTAATGCATATATTTTCATTTTTCCTTTTCCTTTTCCTTTTCCTTTTTTTTTTGGTGCTAACTTTTTGATTTGGTTGTTACATATCTCTTTCTTTCCTCATTGCAGGTTTTGTAGTTCTTTCCTTCTTTCTTTCTTTCTTTTCATTTTGGTGGGGGCCCTGGTGGGGGTTTCTTTCAAATTGGTAAACATTAGGACTGATGTTACCTTGGGAGTGACCTTTTTCAGCCCCTCGAAACTTAGGCTTTGTCATTGTCTTTGGTTTGTGGTCTTTGCGGAATCTAGTTTGGAAATTACTGGTTGGGGTTTAACGCAGTTTAAATATTGGTATATGAAGTGTTCATTTCTATAAATGTTGAGTGAAAGGGAGCAAGTCTTACTCTATTATTTTTATGTCCCGCAGTTTCTTCTAAGAACTTTTCTGTTCTGCAGTTTACAGAATATATACAAGCGTTCTTTTCCATGGTTCACTTCTTCATGTTATGTTCAACATGTTGGCTTTGGTCCCTCTGGGTTCGGAATTGGAAAGACTTATGGGATCGGTTCGTTTGTTATACATGATTATTCTCTTGGCCACAAGCAATGCCGTTTTTCATCTTTTCATCGCCCTTTTGGCTACCTATAATCCCATTCACTCTTTTGATTACCTGATGAATGAATGTGCAATTGGCTTTTCTGGCGTCTTGTTTTCAATGATTGTCATAGAAACAAGTTTGAGTGGTGCTCAACATCGAAGGTATGACATATTTTTTATTGTTGATAAATTAGATTGAGTAGATATTGACAAAATCATTCTGTTATGTAGCGATTTGCATGGTCCTGAGCTTTTATGCCTTTTATTATTCATCATGCTTACAAATAATATCCCTGACGCTTTTCTTGACTGCTGATGTAAAACTGTTTAAACCTTCCTGTTATGTTTCTGCAGTGTATTTGGACTCTTCAATGTTCCAGCTAAGTGGTAATACTACGGCCTCCTTCTGAAATATGTATACTGCTTACAGTATCTATTTTTATTAGCTGTGTTGTGTATCTGACATGCCACTGTCTGTGATCCAGGTATGCTTGGATCTTACTAATTGTTTTCCAGCTTCTTATGACAAATGTCTCGTTGCTAGGTCATCTTTGTGGCATTCTATCTGGATTTGCATGTGAGTCGTTTCTGTCCAATTTTCTATTTTCTTTCATCTTACATACACTTTAAAGTGACTGATCCAGTAAAATCTCTATTGTGCTCTCTTTTAATCCAGATACATATGGCTTCTTCAACTTCCTCATTCCTGGACCATCCTTTTACTCTGCCATTGAATCTTCCTCATTGTTTGTGAGCATTATTACATCTCTGGAGGTTTTTTTATTTTTTATAATAGAGAAGTATTAACACTAAGGAAGCGCCCTAGATGCCAACAAGATTGGCGTAGACATCAAAAACAAAAGAATGTTTAAGTTGACAAAATTGTCTTGTTGCTCCAAAGTGCTTCCCCAGAGGTAGGTCAATAAGTCCACAAATTACCAAAGACATAGTATGGCCCTCAATAAAAATTCAGCAAGTTGAGCTGGATTCCCAGCGGGGCAGTAATTCTGCTCTTACCTCAAGTAGTTGCACAGCACAACTATTGCCTTATTTTGCTTCTTGCTGATCCTTAATTTTGTTTATTTGGCTGTTTGTGGACTGTGAAGATACCAAGCTTAACAGGGAATATATTATTGGCACAGATTATTTGAGAAGATGAAAGATGAGCATATTAGCTGTTTGTGGACAGTGAAGAAACCAAGTTTAACAGGAAATATATTAAGGCAAATTATAAAAACTGACTTGTGTTTTGGTACTATTACAAACAAGTGATATGAGTTTTGATTTTTGACAAATACACGGCTTGTGTTTTGATATTTTGGCAATCAAGTGATCTGTGTTTTATTTTTGATAAATATTTGATCTCTGTTATGATATTTTTGCAAACAAGCGACCTGGGTTTTGATTTTTAACAAATACATTACTTATATTTTTAACACAAAGTGACAAAATACAAGCCATTTATTTGCCAAAAATCAAAACCTAGGCTACTTATTTGCAAAAATACCAAAATACAGATTATGTATTTGTTAAAAATCAAAATCCAAGTCACTTGTTTGTAAAAGTACCAAGATATAGGCAATATATTAGTCAAAAACCAAAACGTGGGTTACTTATTTGTGAAAATATTAGAACATTGGTTATGTTTTTGTATTTAACCCAATATATTATTGGCATATATTATTTGAGAAGATCAATGATAAGCACTAGCTAGGCTCATGTTGCTTGCCATTTACCTTGTCAGGAGATTGCAATTATTTTTATGAATTGGAGGGGTGTAGCTGTAATATGACCAGTTAATTCTAGGCACATAAACTACTTTTGGAGTTTCATGCGTTAGTTAAGCATATCCTGTGCTATGTAGTTAGTCTCCAGAAGTGCCATAATGATTTTTCAACCCAGGACCCTAATCCTTTGTTTACTATCTTCCATGAACAAACATTTGACAATCTATAGTAGCCCATATGAACATATTGATCCGATTGTGTATACATTGGACATGAAAAACAGAAAAAATATGGGTCTTTCAAGAACACAATCAAATGTAAGACACAAAATGTTTCTAAATGCTTCAACTTTGACTAGTTAAAGCTAGCAGAAAACTTATCTATGCATATTGGAAGGGCATTTTCTACACATCATTATGAAGTGATACATAGAGTGAAAATTTGTTAATGTAGCCACATGCATCTAGTTTTTTTGCAACTATATGTATCTGGAGTATTTTCAAAATTTTTGTGCTTGGTGTAACATTCTTCTATGTGTTTATGCCATACAAGTATCTTGCATGTATCGTGTGCTTCGCACCCCTAGAAAGTGGAGCATCCATGCTTTGAGCTATTCATTTCTTGAATTGAAGTTTTATGTAGACAGTCCCTAATTACTTTCTCTAAATTCTTGATCTTCAGTCAACATGTGTAAGGCGACCAAAATTCATAATGTGCACAGGTGGGAATACAACTGGCTACATCCCCACATATTCAAACCAAAGTACGGCATCAGGGTAAGATATGGTTTCCTTGAAAATTTAATTCCCCTCCTCCACATGAAGATATTTGAACTGACATTTTCTATCAAACAGTGGCTTGCTTTCTGGGACTTTGTGGAGGAACTTGTCTGCATGGATGCCACGGAGGGATGAATCTGTACCGGTATTTAGCTTAGAGTTGAACTTGTTGACCATGGCCCTTTCTAATTGCTTCTTGAGTTCTAGTGCATTTCTGTCTTCTCTCTCTTTTTGCATGAAGTTTGCTTGTATGTTTTATACGTAAATTTGACCAATGAAGGTGCTGAATTTCTGTGAGTGAAATAAATAGATTTTTTTGCAGGATGTGTCCAACTGTCCAAATGAAGCTGCTAATTTAGTTTCTTACGTTGCACTTGCTGCAATCCTACTCTTGTCATGTTATCTATATTGATTCAGTGTTTTTTAAAACCAATTATTTTGCTTCCCTCCATCCCCGAATTTAGAAATGATGGCATAGATTCTGCCTAATTGAAGAGAATTTGAGAGTCTCTATCAAGCCAATTTTGGTGCTTTCATTGCAGTTGACAGGCAACATATATTCATTGACATAATTAGAAGTTACTATGACTAGCTCGTGTTTGGTAGCTTTTTTAGTTGGCATGTCAACCAAATTTTGCATATTTTGTAGATTACGTCCAAGCTCTTTTGTTTTGTCTGTTGTTTGTGTACCTTTTTACTATCTACTTTGTATATTATATGTTTAGTATGTGTATTTGTCCTTTTATCTTTTTGATATCTTTGTTATCCAAGTACCCTGTTTCTAAACAGTGCTAAAAAAAGGATGAACCGAAAAGGCCATAAATAAAATAATCTGGAGGAAGTATTATTTAATGTTTAAGGTGCATGGAGTACATATACATACACATATTCATGTGTTCTCAAATAAGAATAAAGTGTATGTCAGGCATCCTGAACCGCTCCTCTAGGCTCTAGACTAGTAATTGCAAATTGCTTTCTAGCCTGGATATACAGGGAGAGCTTACTTGTGCCCATGTGAAGTGTGCTGAAACTTGTGGGTTTAAGTCAATTTGTCCCAATTGCTGGCAGTAAGTCTTGTCATCTGAAAGACACTTAATCTATTAACCGATCTTAAAAGTGGCAGATAATGTTTTGTTTAGGGTTGTGATATTCTCAAAATTCTATTGGAGTTGCTCCCAGTTAATTGTTAAATTATTCTAGTGTTAAGACTGATTGCTGATGTCAAGGTACAAATTGGCATTTTAAAGGTTGGGTAAGTGAACAACACGATTTGTTGTTTGTTGACACTTGCTTGACTATTGTTGCCATTGTAGCTTGAATGGAACTTTTATTCATGGGCAGTTTATGGGCATGTAGTTAAAAGATAATGAGCTGATTGCTTCAACTTCGAAGGAAAAGCCACTGGCCTTGTCGTCTTGCGGTAGTATTCACATATTCTCGGTTGTTGCTCTAAGTTTCAATGCTTGTTTGCATATAGATAAAAGAGAGGTCAATCTTCCAACTTGCTTGAAATGGCAGTGGACTGTCATTTGAACTACCAAAACTTATTTGGGTTTTAGTAATAACCTAAAAATCTGTGGAAGAAAGCTAAATTGTGTGTACTTTTAGGGCTTTTTATAGAGAAGACAATGTTTTAAGTGGAGGAAATGATCCTATAGCATTAGTCTCAGATAAGTGTGTTGTCCAATTCTTGCTGGCATCTACTCAGTATTTAATAAATGTTGGTTTAGAAGACTTCTGAGCTCTGTATATGAAAATGTTGCCAGAGCTTATGCTTTTGATTGGCTATTTTGTGGCACAAAATTCATTTTTTGGCAATTATTGACACATGGCAGCCATCTGAAGACACGCGGTTTCCTGGGAGAGGAAGGACATTGGGTTCAGGTGGAAGTCAAGTAGCTTCAAATCTTAATACGGATTCAAGTTTGCAGGATAGGCTCTTGGATAATAGCAGCCCTGAATATGGAGTGGCTGCAGTACAGGCCACGGAGCAATTATCAAATGGGAGGTACTGATTTGCACTGTAACCAATCGGGGGCCTTTACCCTTGTTAGCATCTATCCTGTCAGTGTTATCTGTGATTTTGGGTCTTTGCACTGAAAAATCGTTTTTGTCTCACCTTTTTCTCTATTTCAGGCGGACAGCTGATGACAATCCCATTCAAGTTCCAGCCAGAGTTCATGTATTAATAAAATTCCTCTTTCAAATTAGATTTTACAATCTTCTATGTACTCTTCCAATTTTTTATACTCCATACATCTCATGCAGGCACTGCCTCCTTCTGAGGAAGAAATTCAGAAACTTGTGTCCATGGGATTTGAAAGGGTATGTCCCAGCATACATGTTTTTCTTCTTCTTTTTTCTTTCTTTTTGGTTTCTTTTTTTATAATTTCTATAAGTTGGCTTCAAAGTCCTTGCCAATAGTTGATGCGTGATGACTGGAACTGCTGGTGGTAATCTATAAATGATTGGTGACTGACACTCTTGGTATGATTGCAGACTCAGGTTGAAGTGGCTGTTGCAGCTGCCGATGGAGATCTTAATGTCGCGGTTGAAATCCTTATGAGCCAGCAGGTGCTAAATAAATTTTGACACAATTCCGTTCTTACTGACCATGTCTACTCTTTCTAAATGCTGCCATCTCTTTGCAGGGGTGATTGAGGAAGCATTATTTCTCAGATCTTGTTGGAAATTGTAAGAATGACTTAAATCCCACCTTGTATCGTGGCGGTTGTCGTGTATATATAACATGTATCATGTTGTAGCTGATTTTTGATGTGTTTAGAAGGCAAAATTGTAGTGAAAGAATCAAAACAAAAATGCAAGAGCAAACGGGACTCTGTGTTGGCATACAGCGAATATTCTTAAGTCAATCAGATCCTTTGTTTTTTCTTTTCTTTTTCCTTTTTTTTTTAAATAATTGTGTGAAAACATAGTTTATCCTTTAACGTCGAGGTAATTTTCAGAAGCAGCATAAAAATGGATGAGATTACGTTTGGTTCATCAGAAGAGACCAAGGCTCAAAAGGAATAGGAGTGATTTTATTTTATGATTGGAGGTATACTTGGAATTTTTTTTTTTTATAAGAAATAGCAATTTTTTTTTTTACTGAAAGGATTAGGGATTGTTTATTTTTGTTGATTAATTCAAAAAAAATTATTAAATAGAAATAGAGATTGCTTATTTATTTCATGTTACATGAAATAGAAATTTATTTTGATGGAATTTTTTACAAATCATATGGAGGAATAGTTATTCCATGATACCAAAGGTAAATTGTTGAATTATCAAGTATAGATATTTTGGTTCATATAATTTCACAAATTATCTATCATGCATTACATAGGGTTTAGAGTATTAATAGTTTCGTTAGATATAACACTTGAGCATCGTACGTAAAAGCTACTATTAAGTAAGTGTGTTTTTAACTTATTTTAGATTTAAGAAATTGTTATTTGAATTATATGAATAATAGTATCTAATGAAATTATGCATTTAAGTCATCATAGATATTCTCTTGAAACCTTATAATACAAATATTGAACTCTCATAAAATAATAATACAATATCCCATGTATCTGAATGTTCGGTCTCTTCAGTTTTTCATTAATTCTCAACCTATAGTCCATGTAATCATAGCATTTGGATCAAATCATTCTAATAACCTAAAATATAGAGAAAAATGGAATGAGTTGAAATCTAATATGAAAATAATACAAGCACACATTAGATGATCACGTGCACTCAATCTAAATACATGGTGACAATTAACAATTTATATCTTTTTAATTAAAGTTAGTGGGGCATTTATATTTCAGTAATATATTGAAAATTTGTAGGTCTTAAGTAGTGGTAATTACTTAAAAAGTTGATATAGACAGTCTGAATACTCATATTCTTCTATCTCTACAAATAACAGTTTCATCTAAGGTTCATAACCATTATGTATTTTTACTTATCTTAATCCATAGTATAATTTAATTCAATCGGCACATATAACCGTGAGCCCAGCTATATTACTTCTCTTCGAGCTTAATATAGCTACCCATATCAAAACTCATCATTGAAGGTAGAGTTCACTTACCTAAAAGAGAGCAAAACAAACAAAATCCTAATGTACTACTACGTTTACTCTTCATGCAAGTTGTAGAAGCTTCTATCCTTTTACAACCTCCTTTATTCCTCATTTGTTTTTCCGTATGTTGTTGTTGGATTAGATGTAGAATTTTAGAGGGAGAAATAGGTATTATGTATGGGGTTATAGAGAGAGAATGTGTAACTTATAGAATAAGATTGAAAGAGAGTATCTTATAGATCAAGTTTTAGAGAATGTAGCATGTTGAATAAGATAGGGAGAGAATTTAGGAGTGTTGGTTTTCTTATTGAAGAAGAATGAAAAAGGAGAGAAAATCAAGGTATATGCATGTAAGGTTACTTGGAGATTAAAGTTAATTATTAAATACCCTTAGCTTGTCATGTATACCTTATCTTCTAATTCAATTACATTCAGTTATTATATTTATAGCTTTAGGTATTTAGTCAATTATAAATATATAAGTTGATATTTATTAATTAAATTATTTATTGTTAATGTAAATTGATATTTATTATTAACTTGTCATTTAACACAAACTACTTAATTATAAATTAAAGATTCAAATTCACTTCTAATTCCATTTAATCATTATTATTACAATTTAGATTTAGTTAAAGTTTGGGGATATTTCATTATCTTTAAAATGTATGAACCAATAGGAATTGGCATTTTCTTCTTTAAGCAGGGTAAATTGGGTAGTATTTTCATAAATCAATCTTTTGCAAGAAATTGATATATTGATTATTAGATAGTTAGAATTACGCAACGGATTTTTCTCAAATAACCTCTCACAATAAAGTGTTTTTATGATTGTTATTTTGTAGTTTTTAATAAAAACAGAAAATAAAGGATATGAATGATTCTTTTCTAGGATATTACAGACCAAGAAAAGATCAAACTAGTTGTATTGATCAATCAATACAACACAAGATTGATAAAGACAACAACGGTTGAGAAAACTCTCAAATTCATTCAAGAACAAAGTTCAAGAATTACAAAGGATATTAAGTTGTCAAAGGTGGAGAAAACTCAAAACTTCTTTTTAATCATAACCTTAATAATCCTCACATACTTTCACAAATTGGATAAGGACAAATATGAAACATAAAAAATTCAAAAAAATAAAATAGGAAAGTAAAAAATAAATATAAAAAACAGGGCATGCAATAAGGCTGTGGATCATGGTTGTGACACAAGCCGTGAGCTCTTCAGCCTGAATTTTTTTTCCCTTCTTCAAGCAAATTGCAGCCGTTATTAACATGGCAATGATTGGCATCACGGGTGTGACAGAGCCCGTTATCTCCACTGTATTCCAAATTCTTTGACGATGACATACTCATAGTCTTCATCATGGGTGGCATAGAGGGGGTATCCATCATCACGGCCTGGATCATGGGTGTGATGGCGGGCATGATGTCCTCATGTGGAATTTTTCCTTCGTGATTGCTATCATATCCTTTAGGCTCATGAAGTTTTTTCCTCAAATCTTTGAAAGTGTATATGCCTAGATGAAAGACAAACTTGCAAAATTCAAAAGTAGTTAATTAAAAATTTCCAACAAA
Source organism: Combretum micranthum (assembly GCA_024138025.1). Lineage (NCBI taxonomy): Eukaryota > Viridiplantae > Streptophyta > Magnoliopsida > Myrtales > Combretaceae > Combretum > Combretum micranthum. The sequence goes on along the minus strand of JAMXBD010000117.1, from coordinate 1,232,397 downwards.
GTTTGGTTCATGGACAACCTCTAATACTTGATCCACAAATCTTCTCTGAAATAATAATTCCTAAAGCATTTCAACCTCGAATCGAGGTACCCTCAACCATCCTTTACTTTAATTGATGCCCATAATCAAAGACCTTCCAGACTAGCCATAACACTCATCATAGTATCGATCAATCCAAGTCTTAAATCGTCTTTTTGGAGACTCTTCTTCCTTTTTACGAACCCTAGAGATAAACTAGGTATTTTAGAGTGGAGAAACGCAAGAGCTTATTGGAGATCACAAGACTTCATCCTTAAGGGTTATAATCATGATTCTTTACTATATTTCCTTATTCTATCATTGTATTTCTCATTTTATGAAAAAATATATCTTTTTACCCTAGGTCTTGAGGAACCCTAACCCTAATGTAGAGATTGGATTGTTTTGTTAATAGAAGTTTGTATATCTTGAATCTATTCATGTGTTATATTTGTTTCTTGAATTAATATGCGTGCACTATTACATTTATTGCATGATTCTTGTTAATTTGATCGATGGATTAATTGATAAAATAGATCTAGTATGAATAGAGTGGTTTGAATGTGACTCTAGACATATATTATATAAACTTTCTATATAAATATTGAAGCTTTCTAAGGAACCATGAACTCTAATATTATTTTGTATGCATCTAATGACACAAGACATTTCCATTAGACATATAGGGTTAGAATTCAATTATCTCGAAGGAGAGATTGATGAAATTAGGGATTCTTGTAGTTCAAGAACTTAAACAACCCATTAAAAAATTAGAGATAGGGTTAGTGGTGAATCAAGATTAGGATAGTTTTGTGATATGATAGTCTTAGAAGCATTGACACTAACTTTTGCTAGGGTTAATTAATTAATTAGTTACATAGATATATTAAGGCCACTTGAATCACATAAGCTAAATAGTAGAATTAGGGTGATTACTAGTAGTTATAGGTTCGAGCGGAGCAACCCTTGTGCTTACACAATACTACAATCGATAGGTATGCTTACCTAGGATTAGTTGCATAGTAAGAATAGGGTTTTAATTTAATTTAATTGATTGCGATTGAAAATTCTACATCAAGTTTTTGGTGCTATTGCTGGGGACCTAACAATATTTGGAACACCTGGAGTCTACTAGTTTAGCTAAATTTTGTATAATATATCTATATATATATTTGGGGGGTTTTTCACTTTGTTGGATGTGTTCTTGAGTTTTCCTGATTGTGTGAACTATAAATTGCATGGGTTTATGTGTTTGTATTGTGGAAGTAATCATGAGTATTATGAATGTCCTAATCTATATTATTATCCCTCTAACCGGTTTTATACAAATGCATTCTCCCCTATGGCTCCTTATCAAGAGTTTGCACATACCAAACCTATGACTCTTAATGATATGATTTGTAGGGAGTGTGGTGATAGACATTAGGCTTTTGAAAGTCAAAGTAAGAGACTTGTCTCGTATTTTTCTCAACATTCACATTATGATCATACTCTAGTCACATCAACCACATCATCTTCCTTCTTGAGCCATGTTGAAAAAGATCCTCAGGAAAAATCTATTTTGGAAAGGATCATTGATTCAAGATATGATAACTTAGACTTGTTTGTTAGGATGATGCAAGCACTTTTTGAAGTAGAATCATGACAATCTTATGCTCCTATTATTTACAAACTCATAAGCTTTAAAGAATTGAACACTCTTCTAAGACCATCTCAAGAGTGGACATCTACGTTAACTAAATCTTTAGAAACTCTTGGGAGACATGAGAGAGTAAATAAGAAGATAATTACAAGTCCTTTTTATGCATCAGGAGAAAATGTTTCGGATATACAACTTGAGGAGAAAATGAAAGTGAAGGATGAGTTGGTGGAGAAGGAAATTGGATTTATAGAACATGAGGTAAATTTGAACAGCCATGAAGATGAGTTAAAGTCTATTGAGCAAAGGGATAAATATGAGGAAACTAATGCGCTATATCTTAATTCATTTCCTAGTACTCTAATCCTCGAGAATATATATCTAGAGGACATTCCTCAAGTTACCCCAAAAGAAGTGATATTTGGAGAGATTGAACACGAGATATAAACTAAGGATATCAATTTCTTTCCATTTATTAAGTTAATTTTAGAAGTATGGGAGTGGGACACATTCCCATGAGATCCAGGTGGAAAGGTTAACATCAAGCTGAGGACTTTAAAACACAGTGCTTCATGGGAGGTAGCCCATGTCTAACATAAGTACGTTTAGTTCCTTTTTCTTAGCCTTTTCATCAGTATCCTTAGTCCTTGCTTTGTATTTTGTAAGCGTACGCACTAAACATTCATAAATGGGAGTAATTTTCAAGCTTTAAGTGCAAGGAAGATCAAGATGAGAATGGTGATGAAAATGATTGACTAATTACTTGATCTTTGTTTTTCTTTTGGAAAGACTTATGCTATTTTTGATGCAGATACAGGACTTGTAGGATAGATTAACTTCTAGCTATCTTTTTGTTTTTCTTTTTGTATTATTTTATGCAGCATAAACTTCTATTGGGTTCTCATCCACATGACTTGCTGCTGCAAATTTGCTCCACTTGCATGACTTTCTCACTGTATATTTATGTTTTTAATCTCAAACCGGGGAAGTCTCAGTTCCCATTCTTTTTAATTTTTCCTTCTTTCTTTCTTTTTGTTTCTTTTTCCTTAAGCTGAATTATTATAGAATATAATGAGGACAATGTCTTATTTTAAGTGTGGGGAAGGGTACATAAGAAAGATTTAGGATTCAGGTCATGATTATATTGCTTTTATGCAATTGTATTCAAAAGTCCCCCACTAAAAGGACATGCATTGTTAAAGAATTGATGAAAATCCTGAAATTGTACTAATTAAAATGTCAATTAGCATTCAAATGTTAAAGTGAAAATGATTTTGTGTGCCTTACGCACTTATTTTGAATATAATATACTTAGTTAAAGTTTTAGGATGAATTCTAAGCGGAGTAAATTTACTTGCTATTTAATGACTGATCCTAGGGTTGTGGAAGAGGTTGAAGTCCCTTGTTTAAAGTTAAATAATTATGTTTCTAAGCTTGTTAGTAAGTATATTTTCTTTTCTAAAACCTTGAGAGCCCTTCTAACCTTTAGTGAAAGGGGTATATGAAATCAATCACTTAGTGATTCTTCTTGACTAATCTCTTTGGAAAATCAATAAATTGTTGTGCTAAATGGAATACAAAAGCTTAGTTAATATGGATAGACTTTGTCCCTAAGAAGAGCAAAATCTGACCCCGCTATTGACTACACAAGCTTCTTATAACCAATTGATGAAAAAAAAAAAAAAACAACTAAGCTGAGAAGATGCAGGTTAAAACCCGTCCAGAGGAAAAGGAAAAGATGCGGCGAAAAGCTGTCATTGTGAAGGCTGCTAAAAGAATTTTGGAGAGATTTAAATCAAAGAGGAAAAAAATCTAGGGGAATGATGGATGCTTTATACTTTCATTTGGGGTTGTTGTGTTTAGAGAAGTAGTTGAACGATTTATATGCACTCCGATATGTGGTGAGATGTAACCAAGGTGCTTTTTCTTTGTTTGACTTTGTGTTTCTTTTATGATATAGAAGCGGTTATTAAATGGTGAGAGTAACAGTTTGATCTACTTGGATTAATCTTAAAAATTTGACTATAGTATGCCAAGTATAAGTACAATTATGGTAGGTTTAAGAGGTAGGCACTAATAAATCATTATTTAGAAATTGAAAGGATGCTATGTTGAATTGAATTTTTGATATTTTTTTTAATTATAATTAATGATCGATTATCTTGCCCTTAATTTGTTTGCTTGAGGACAAGCAAACTGTTAAGTGTGGGGAAGTTTGACAAGAGTCTAAAGACTCTTATTATTCGCATTGTTTGGATATTATATTATATAGATCTTATGTGAATTATAAAGGAAAAAGGATACTTATTTGGTTAAAATGTTGATTTTAGGAATGAAGGACAGATTTTAACCTAATGAAGACTTTTTGATGAGTTAAGGAAGACTTTGATGAAGAATTAAGAATTTGGAAGATTTATAACACACATAACATTTCCACACAAGCTGTGTAGAAAATTGGTGTAGGAGACAAAAAATCAACTAGCAAGCATTTTGAAAGTACACTACCAGAGTACATAGGCTGTGGTTAGGGTCGTGTAGTCTCAGATTTCGATGTTTTCACTAGTTTTCATTTGTACATGACCTTCCTACATGGCTGTGTAGGATGCTTGCATATGACTGATTTTCCCTTTTTTTTTATAAATAGCAGCCTTAACTTGTCTTTTTGGAGACTCTTCTTCCTTTTTACAAACCCTAGAGAGAAAACTAGGTATTTTATAGTGGAGAAATGCAAGAGTTTATTGGAGATCACAAGACTTCATCCTTAAAGATTATAATCATGACTCTTTACTATTTTTCTTTATTCTATCATTGTATTACTTAGTCTATGGAAAAATATATCTTTTTACTTTAGGTGTTAAGGAACCATAACCTAATGTAGAGATTGGATTTCTTTGTTAATGAAAGTTTGTGTTTCTTGAATCTATTCCTGTGTTATATTTGTTTCTTGAATTAATATATGCGCACTATTACATTTATTGCATGATTCTTGTTAATTTGATCGACGGATTGATTGATAAGATAGATCTTGCACTAATAGAGAGGTTTGAATATGACTCTAGATATCGATTGCATAAACTTTCTGTATAAAGATCGAATCTTTCTAAGGAATCATGAACTCTAATGCAATTTTGTATGCATCCAATGACGAAAGACATTTCCATTAGACATATAGTGTAAACCCTTAATTTTTAAGGTAAATTTGAGCTTAAACCCTAAACCAGAAAGTCAGCCGAAAACCCTAAGTCAACAAATCCCTAGAAAACCCCAGCAGTTTAGATCCGATAATCCCGTGTTCTTAAACCAAAAAGTTGAAACACGAGCGAAGAGTGTAGTTTGGTTCGTAATAATATTAGGGTACTTAAAAAGATCATATTAGCAAATTTTCAATCTATTTGGAACCCGATCGGATACAGATTTTGAAAAGCATGTCCCGAGGCTCGAGATATTAAAAATATGTTATTAATACCGTTAGAGTTGTAATTTCATAAGACTTCCAAATATATTAGTTATATAATTTTTTGGATTATAAAAGTTACAGTTATAGCTTTTTAACATATTTTCATTACTACCGGTACTTTAATTGTCTAATCTACTTTTTGATTTCTAATCAACTATTCATCAAGTACAACTACCCATACCCTATTTCTTACATCATTACAACCTACTCTTACAATTTATATCATTTTTCTTACATTTACTTTTCCAACACATTTTATTACTTGAATTTCTTTTAAATTTGAATTTATATTACACAAAACAAATATCAAATAACTCTCTCTCTCTCTCTCTCTCCCCTCTATTAGAACCGGCGCCCCTCCCTCCTTTATCCCTCTCAATTTTTTTATTTATTCTTTCTTTTAATACACAACCCCTAATCCACTTTTCTATAAATACCCCTTTATACCAACTTCATTTCACTTTCTCTCTTTCTTTACCAAAAACCAACTTTTGGAACAAGGTTTTTCTCTCCCTCTTTTCCTTTCTTCTTGGCGTGAACCACATGCACACACACACACACACACACACACACAAATTTAATTTTTTTCTCTTCCAAATTTCTTGTTCCAAACATTTCATATGTAGTAAATCTTGATTCTATTATCATAAAACATGTTATGGCAAGATCATACATGTGTGGATCCACTCAAAAATCCCCATGAGCTTTATGCTACGGATGTGGAAACACTTAAACATGAGATCCTTACCATCACAATGTTATAGGTTTTGTTATTTATGTTGTTTTACTATTATTTTGCTTTGTTGTTGAGTTATGTTGTTATTATTAACGTTTTGTGCATGTATTCATCATTTAACCATATCTACATAATGATCATAGTGCATTTGCATTTATGACTAGTATAGTAAACTAGATCTAGTTGTTTTGAGTTCATAAATACCTTAGGTTTTTGTTTTATGCGCACAAATAACTTGTAATAGCATGATAATAGTGAGAAAATGTTAGAAAACCTAAGATCTATTTTAGTTTCCACAAAAATGGATTTTTGAAATTCGGATAAAAAAGGAACCCTATTTAGAAAAGCTATTTTTCAACTTCAAAATGAGTATTTTACATTAAAAATGAAAGGCTTAGGGAATAGATATTATAAATGAGTGATCTTGATGAGTAAAGCTTAGATCTACTAAGGAATATTTTCAAAACAAGGAAAAGTTTACAAAAGTTATATTTGAATCCCAATAACAAACTTAAACTTCGTAATAAGGAAAGCTTGATATATGAAAACCTATTTTTCAATCTCAAAATAAGATTTTTATTAAAGAAATAGAAGTCTTAAGGAGTAGGTTTGATAGGAGATAGTTTTTGAAAGATTAAATGAGATTTACAAAAGCAACAATCTCAAATGGAAATTTCAAAATTCGGATTTGAAAATGACCATTATTTAAACACCTATTTCCAAATGCCAAAATGATGATTTTTATGGAAAAATAGAAGTCCTAGGGAATACATGTAATAAAGACCAAATTTTAACTAGGATAAATGAAATTTATCAAAGTATAATTCTAAAATAAGGAAAGGTTTCAAATAATAGATTAAACAATGTTTTCATTCCTTAAAAATTTTGTAAAATTTGTAATTATGGAGACCACCTATTTAAACATCTAATTTCTAACTCCAAAATGAAGGATTTTATTAAAATAATGAAGGTGTTGGGTATATAGGTCATCAAGGTAGAGTTTTGATAAAAACAAATGTGATTTTGCAAGAAGTGAAACTATGGGAAAATATGGCTAATAGGTTTTAGTGTTTTAAATATTGTAATTATAGAATCATACTAAATTAGGGGTCTTTGACCCATTAAATTGTTTGACCCATTAAATGAGTCATTAATGAGCCATTAAATGTTTGACTCATTAAATTAGGAGATTTTGCTATTAGTTGCCTTTTTTAATCCTTTAGACAACTTGTATATATTTGATTCATTGTAAACCTAAAGATATATACAAGAATTCTCTTTCAATGTTTTACGACATGGTATCAGAGCAATTCATCCTGGAGTGCTTTTGATTTTCTACTTCCACCTTTTTCTTTGTTCCTTCTTTTTCAACCGGCCTTAATTGCTGGTGGTTTTCTTTTTATCCTTATACCTACGACTAGCCAGCCTTAATTGCTGGTATTTCTCCTCTATTTTTGTTTTCATAGGTGCTATAGAGCCAGCCTTAATTGCTGGTGTTGTTTCAATTTTTTTATTCTGATTTATGCTAAGTGACATGTCAGAAATTTGTTCTTTAGCATATTCAGGTGAGTCTTCACTTTCTATTGGATTAAATGTTTCAGATGCTACCTTTTCCACCTCTTAGATTATGGATTCAGGAGCTACCGATCATATGACCCACTCACCAAATGTCTTTACCACCTGTTCCCCATGCCCAAGCAGTAGGAAAATAGCCACTGCAGATGGTTCTTTGACTACTGTTGTAGGAATTGGAAGTGTTCAAATTAACTCATTGTTAACCTTGCAAAATGTCCTTCATGTCCCTAAGCTATCTACCAATTTGATATCCGTCCAAAAACTTACTCATGACTTACAATGTAATGTAGTTTTCCATCATAATGATTGTGTATTTCAAGAAAAGGGTACGGGGAAGATGATTGGATATGCTAGAGAAAGAGGTGGCCTCTACTTTCTTGAATCAAGTCAACCAACCATCACCAAGGATAAACAGTCAGTGTCATTTGTTTCCGAGTCTTTGTCATCCAATAAAGAGAAAATTTGGCTCCATCACCACCGACTCGGACATCCATCATTTCAAGTCATTAAACTTTTGTTTCCATCTTTGTTTAAAAGTCTAGATGTTGAGTCTTTCAATTGTGAAAAATGTGAACTTGCCAAACACAAACGTGTACCTTTTCCAGCAAGCAATAAAAGAAGTTCAATTCCTTTTTATTTAATTCATAGTGATGTTTGGAGTCCATCTACTGTTACCAATATCTCTGGGGCACGACGGTTTGTGTCTTTTATTGATGATTGCACTCGAGTTTGTTGGATTTTTCTTCTCAAACAAAAATTGGATGTCAACATTGTTTTCCCAAATTTTTGTTCAAAGATTAAAAATCAATTTGGAGTGACCATCAAGAGAGTTAGGTTTGATAATGCAAGGGACTATTTCAATCAAATTCTAAGTCCATATTTTCAAAAAGAAGGGATAATACATGAGTCATCTTGTGTGAATACCCCACAGCAAAATGGAGTGGCAGAGAGGAAAAATGGTGATCTCCTTGAAAAAACTCGAGCATTGTTATTTGAAAATCATGTACCTAAAACTTTTTGGGGAGAAGCTGTTCTTACAACAATATCTCATAAATAGATTGCCATCTAGAGTCATCGGGTTTAAGAGTCCAATGGATGTATTATCAACCTTTTACCCTAACCTATATACTACAAATAATCTTGTTCCTAGAGTGTTTGGGCGTACATCCTTCGTACATGTTCACAGTCACAACCGAGGGAAACTGGATCCAAGAGCTATAAAGTGAGTGTTTGTGGGATATTCGTCAACCCAAAAAGGTTACAAGTGTTATCATCCATCTTCTCGAAAACTCTTTGTCTCTAGGGATGTTACCTTCAATGAACGTGAATCTTACTTTCCAAACCTCTATCTTCAGGGGGAGAAGTTAGTAAGAGAAGACGGGGGTTTGGCTTTTGACTTTATGTTAGATTTTTCATCCACTAGTGACTATACCCCGGGTCAAACTGAGCTACATGAGTCTGTCATAATCTCCTCTGAACTTATGTCTGATCCTGTAACAACGGCTTCCGGGTCTACTCAACCTGAAACCGAGTCTATTCCCGAGGATGTTAGATATGGTGAAGGCAAGATGAATGCAAGGAAGAAGATGGTTGCCCCCAAATCTGTGCAAGTCCAAAAGTCCGATGAGGTAATGATTTCTGAACCTATACTACAAATTGAAACTGAACCAGAGGTAGAGGGTGAGACCCATAAGGGTGATAGTGACACAGACTTGCCCATTGCATTAAGAAAGGGTACAAGAGAGTGCACTAAAAAACCTTTATATCCCCTTGCACACTTCCTATCCTTTGAGCGTTTTTCTCCATCACATAGAGCCTTTCTAAGTAACCTAGAAACTGTTTCATTCCTTCCAATCTATCTGAAGCTTTGTCCAATGAAAAATGGAAACAAGCTATGAATGAAGAAATGGAGGCACTAGAAAAGAACAAAACATGGGAGTTAGTGGAGTTACCAGCAAGGAAGACACCTGTGGGATGTAAATGGGTGTATACGGTGAAGTATAAAGCTGATGGTTCAGTAGAGAGATACAAGGCGAGGTTGGTGGCCAAAGGGTATACTCAGACATATGGAGTGGACTATCTAGAAACGTTTGCCCCGGTAGCAAAGTTAAATATTGTTAGAGTCCTATTGTCTTTGGCAGCCAACTTTGGATGGGATTTACAACAATGTGATGTAAAAAATGCTTTCTTGCATGGAGATCTAGAGGAAGAGATATATATGGAGATCCCACCAGGTTATAAAAAAGGAGTTACTGATCACACAGTGTGTAGGTTAAAGAAGGCATTATATGGGCTTAAACAATCTCCTCGAGCATGGTTTGGCAGGTTTGCCAAGGTTATGGTGACATTAGGATATAAGCAAAGTCAAGGAGATCATACACTGTTCGTCAAACACTCATCTTTAGGGGGAGTCACAATTCTCTTAGTTTATGTGGATGATATAATTGTTACAGGAAGTGATGATGAAGAAAGACATTTTTTGAGTGAGTGCTTGGCAAAAGAGTTTGAGATTAAGACACTTGGGAAGCTAAAATATTTTCTTGGAATTGAAGTGGCACATTCAAAGAAAGGTATTTTTATCTCTCAACAGAAGTATGTAACTGATCTACTCAAGGAGACAGGTAAAACAGCATGCAAACCGGTGAGTACTCCAATAGATCCGAATGTAAAGCTTGGAATAGCAGAGGAAGATGCTATGGTAGACAAAGGAACGTATCAACGGTTGGTAGGAAAGCTCATTTATCTATGCCACACACGACCAGATATAGCTTATGCTGTGAGTGTGATTAGTCAATTCATGCACAATCCAAAAGAGATTCATCTTCAAGCAGCACATAGAGTGCTGCAATATCTTAAAGGTACACCAGAAGAGGAATTCTCTTTAGGAGAAGTGAGAATCTAATACTTGAAGCCTACACAGATGCTGATTATGCGGGCTCATTGATTGATAGAAGATCGACCACTGGATATTGTACGTTTCTAGGTGGGAATCTTGTGACATGGAGGAGTAAGAAGCAAAATGTAGTAGCAAGGTCTAGTGAAGAAGCTGAATTTCGAGCAATAGCTCAAGGTGTATGTGAGTTACTTTGGCTAAAGATCATTCTAGAAGACATGAGAATCAAGTTGGAGGGCCCAATGAGGCTTTATTGCGATAATAAGTTTGCAATTAGCATTGCCCACAATCCTGTGCAACATGATCGGACAAAGCATATTGAAATTGACAGACATTTTATCAAGGAAAAAATGGAGAGTGGATTGATTTGCACACCCTATGTATCTACAACTGATCAGCTCGCTGATGTGTTAACCAAAGGATTAAGTGGTGCAACATTTGAAAATATTATATCCAAGCTGGGAATGGAAAATATCTATTCACTAGCTTGAGGGGGAGTGTGGGAAAATATGGCTAATAGGTTTTAGTGTTTTAAATATTGTAATTATAGAATCATACTAAATTAGGGGTCTTTGACCCATTAAATGAGTCATTAATGAGCCATTAAATGTTTGACTCATTAAATTAGGAGATTTTGCTATTAGTTGCCTTTTTTATCCTTTAGACAACTTGTATATATTTGATTCATTGTAAACCTAAAGATATATACAAGAATTCTCTTTCAATGTTTTACGACAAAAACTATTTTTCTTAAGTCTAGTAAATTCAAAAGTTTTGCAAAGCAAAAATTTTCTAAAAGAATTCTTGATATCATATCATTAAGGATATACATATAGATAGTTCATCTCATAACATTCATGACAATAGCTTGTAAGTATTGCATATACACATAATGCACTCAGTAGAAACAAAGTTAGGAAAATAGTGCCTTATACATCTTGATAAGCATGATCTAAGTACCCGAGGAAATAGATTTACCAACACCCATGAATCATGCATGATATTGAGTTATGTATGTATATAATAGAGTCTTACAAGATATAATGATAGCTAAGTATCTATCAAAGCTTTGTAATAATGCTTGGTTTGAAATTAGGGGTTGATTTTTGGGATAGGAATTTTGCATAGCATTCTGTACCCTACTGTTAATGGACCAAACAACCTTGTTTGATGGAAATAACTTTAGAAATAGATAGGTCTCGTCGAATAGGTAGAAATCTGTATATAATATGTGAAATTCCGAGTTACGATGACCAAGTTATGACCGTTTTTAGTGGGAATTTCCTCTTAGACAAACTTGTTAGAATAGAATTTATAAGTTCATTCAAAACTTTATAGAAATACTCATTGGAGTTATTTCTTTTGATTAAGAGACTTGTGAGACAAACTAGACCTTCCCGAGGACTATTATGATTAAGTGGATTTTCGCGCCATGCAAAGTGAGTTCACTATCTTTAAATTATATGCTTATGATTATGCTTGTAATGATAGTGGCATTAGATTTAGGGCAAGAAAAAAAAATTGGAATGTGCATGTGAATTCAATTTGATTGAATTGATAATAAGAATATCGAAATGGAATTGTTGTAAATATTTATATGATTTAGTATAGAATCGAAGTGTCTACAATATCTATGATTGCCTATAAATTGTTAATCAATATGCCATAATCTTATAATCAAATTGACCATACATATCATATGTTGAGTCACATTGCATTGTTATTATGCCTTTGTGGGAAGAATGAATAATAGCTGGGCAACGAGGGGCCTGTAAACTCTAATGTTGGTGTAATGGCTGGAATTAAAATGGTAGTGGTGTAGACACTTCTATCAACTACAAAATTGTAAGTGGGTGGGCACCTGAATCAATTACAATGTAAATGAGAAAAATTGAAATCTATGGTTGTATGAGCCTGAAACACCTAACCTCGAATGGAAAGCGTAAATCCATTTAACATAAGACTTCCGGAAAGTCTTATGTATTGTATGCTCACGTGCTTGTCCATTTCATATGGTTGTTAATATAACTTGCCTGATATATATTGTTTGTTGAAGTATTTAATTTGGAAGTGAAACTCACTAAGCTTGTAAGCTTATACCCCTATAGTTTCTTGTTGCAGTATGATTATTTATGGTTGTCCCTGAGAGGCCACTTTCCTCAGGTACAGCTTCTGGAATTTAAGAAGCTTTTTGAAGAAGTCGGGACCTAGATGTTAGGCATAGACTTCTAGTAGAATCTCCTTAATCTTATATACATATATGTTGCTGTAAGAGACTTTTGTGGACCTAAGGACTCTTAATATTTTGATGGAGGTATGCCCCTTAGATCATGTAATAGATTAATCTGGTTATAACTGTTATGATTTACATTCTTATTGCAATGTGTGTCTTCTTAAGCTGTTTTGATTCAACGTATTGTTTCCTATATGTTAAGCATGAGCCTTACACCTGATGTTTAAACTCATTGAGTGATTAAGGTTATCATACTTAAGTTTAGATATCGAGTGTGGCTGATTGTCGCGTTTAGGGTACCCTTTAGGGCATGACATATAGGATTAGAATTCAATTATCTCGAAAGAGAGATTGATGAAATTAGGGATTCTTGTAGTTCAAGAACTTAAACAACCTATTAATGAATGTTTTGTAAGGAATTGGAAATAGAGTTAGTGGTGAATTAAGATTGGGGATATTTTTGTGATATGATATTCTTAGAAGCGTTGGTACTAACTTTTGCTAGGGTTAATGAATTAATTAGTTATGTAGATACATTAAGACCACTCGAATCATATAAGCTAAATAGTAGAATTACGGTGATTACTAGTAGTTATAGGTATGAGTGGAATGACCCCTATGTAGCTGTGCTTACACCGATACTACAATCGATAGATACGGTTTCCTAGGATTAGTTATATAGTAAGATTAGGGTTTTAATTTAATTTGATTGATTGCGATTGAAAAATCTACATCAATATTATGTACCAAGAAAAGATCGAACTAGTTGTATTGATCAATCGATATGATGCACGATTCATAAAGATGACAAAGGTTGAGAAAACTCTCAAATTCATTCAAGAACCAAGTTCAAAAGTTACAAAGGATATCAAGTTGTCAAAGGTGGCAAAAACTCAAAACTTCTAAACTTCTTTTTAATTATAACCCTAATAACCCTTGTATACTCCTATTAGTTGAGTAAGGGCAAATATGAAATATAAAAAAGTCAAACAAATAAAAGAGGAAAGTAAAAATAAATATTGTGATCATGCATGCAAACGCACTATGGATCATGATCGTAACCTCTTTGGCCTTTAAGCAAATCATGGTCATTATTGATATGGCAACGGCTAGCATCACGAGCGTGATAGAGCCCACTATCTCCAATGCATTCCAAATTCTCTGACGGTGATGTGCTTACATTCTTCATCACGAGAGACATGGAGGAGGTATCTATCTTCACAACCTGGATCGTAGGTGTGACGACAGATGTTATATCATTGTGCAGAATTTTTCCTTCATGATTCCTATCATTAGGTGTCTAGCATGAGAGGAGTAGATGCTACATATTGAAGGGTTGGTACAATAACAGGGAAGACCAATACACTTTAGGCTCTAATAGAATAAAATGCGGGTATAGAATGTGTTAAAGGGCTAAATGCACCCTTAATGAATAATGAGAGCACCATTTTGTTTTTTAGGTAAGCTTAAAATGAGTGGTGTATTGAAATATTCTATACAAAGACTTGTTACACCAAAAAAAAAAAAAAAAAATGAAAGACCAACAGGCATGAAGGAACAAATTTTATTCTCATGCTCAATCGAGATCTCTTATCTTTGTTCTTCACAATTCCGAAGAGGTTTCTAATCTCGAATCTAAAAATCACTCTCTGTTTACCTCATAAACCAATGATTTATTTTGCTAACAAGATAATTAAAAATGAAACCTAAATCAATATATTTAAATACATGAAAGAAATGTAGAGAAACATGGCGATAAGAGAGAGACTAGCCTTTTGATTCTAGAGTAATTTAAGGTTGCATGAAGAAGAGTAAGATGAAGCGAGGGTCAATGAGAAGTATGCATATTTAGGGCTCCAACCTTTGAATTGAGTTAGTTTGTCAAGTCGGATAAGGCCTAAGCTATCATTGTCATTCTTCTGTGCTAACTCATCTTTTGAAATTTTCAAGGAGTAGAAAGATCTTGTTAAGAAATTTAGCTCTATAATGAATATCGTTATTGTAACGTTATTAAAGGCATTATAGTCTAGTTCTAATGGTAATACATCATAATAAATTATTAAAATACAAGATTTATAAATTGTAAGAGTATGTCTAAAGAAATTTACAAACCCTAATACAATCAGGGAAATAGAAAGAAGAAGTCATACAATCAGGAGAGTTTAGACAAGATTAAGAGAGAATATATTGATATTTATATTGTAGGTTTTTTTTTTTTTGTTTTTTGTAATACAAGGTTGAGGATTTAGACCTTTAATTGTGGTTATATGCATAACATTTTGGTGCTTTTATTTCTTTTGAAGGCACTTGGAAATAGAATTGCAACATGAACTTCATTTATGGAGTTAGTAAAAGGATCATTGATTGCTATTGAAGAAACATTGACACAATTGAATGCTAGATTAGAAAAGTTTCTAAATCTTTTATGACAATCATAATCACATTTTAATTAGGTGAAGATTTATCATTTTTACTTAAGGGAATCAAATTAAATTTTTCTGAATATGATGTGTTTGGGTGGATTTTCAAGGTTGAGCTCTTTATTTTATGCTATTTTTTTTTTCATTTCATTAGAACGAGGAAAAACAATAGATAACAATAGCTTCTTTAGCTATAGAAATTAAAGTGCTTCAACGGTACCAATAATTGTATTGAATCAACTAATAAATTCATGGGGCAAATTTGTGAAAGTATTAAAAACTAGACATAGCTCTTCGGCTCATGAAGGCATGCAAGACATATGCTTCTAAGTTAACTTAAACTCGTACCATTATTGATTATTCATTATATATGACTCACTCTCTAAAGATCGCTAAAAGTTTCTTCATAAGTTGCTTTATGTCTATCTTGTTAGGATTAATTATTAGATCCTTAAATTGAATAATATACGCACAAGAGTAGAGTACAAACACATAAAGGTAATTGTGGAAGTGTGCTTGATTCCATGATATGGAAGATGCTTAAAACCATGGCTTGTCCTTTTAAGTCAATATGCAACCTTTAAGAGATTTAGAAACTGTTGACATACATGTAATATTATTAGTGTTATATTTCCTATAACAATGTAATTAATAGTATGGTAGGTAAGGTAGACCAATAGTCACAAGTTTTTTTATATAAATAGATGTATTCTTGTACAAATTATATATGAAAAATACTTCTCAAATACTTTCTAATTTCATCATGGTATCAGAGCCTCGCTGCCATTTGAGGCGAGTTTTCCTCCCTTCGCAGCATTAGGTTTTAGTTTTTTTCTTTTTCGTTTTTGTTCGTTTGTTTTTTTTTTTTAAAAGAGGTCGAGTTTCCTCCCTCTATTTTTTGTCACCGTCGATACAACGAGGAGGAGCATCCCCTGATCGGCCGATCCTAGAAGTCCGACAGCCGTCGGAAGCCGCGCGTAGACTTACGCGCCGATCTTTCTTCCGCGAAATTCCTCATGCACCGGTGCGTGAGGGCGCGTGGGAGGTCAGAACCACCTCCGACGAGTGGTGTTTGGCTCGACAGCCTTTTCCGGTTGTTGCTCACCATTTTTCCTCCGACATTAATACTGTTTCGACGACAAACTGTTCCGACGTGTACTATTCCAACGCGATCTATTTTTGGATTGTTCTGGTATCTCCTTTTCTTTTTGTTTCAATATGGAAAGTGATAAGAAAATTACAGCTATTAGTACTGATAATCCTTCACTGTAAATTAGTCCTATCAAGCTTGATGGAAATAATTACCTTGCTTGGTCACGGTCTTGTTTCTTGTTTATCCAAGCTAGAGGAATGCATGATTATATTACTGGTACTAAAGTCAAACCAGCAACAACTAATCCAACATTCAACCAGTGGGATTCTAAAAATTCACTGGTAATGTCATGGCTTATCAATTCCATGCAGCCCCAAATTTCAAGGATATACTAATTGCTTGACACAATAGCAAAAATATGGAATGCTGTTACTCTCACCTATTCACAAGTGGGAAATGATGCCTAGATTTATGAGATTCGAAACAAAGTTCATGGTTTGAAGCAAGGAGAGATGACAATCTCACAGTATTTTTCTGAGTTGAATGGCTTGTGGCAAGAGCTTGACTATTATCAAGATTTTCAGGCTGATTGTACTAGAGATGTAGTCAAATTTCAGAAACTGCTTGCAAAAGAAAGGGTCTATGATTTCTTGGCCGGATTGAACAATGAATTTGATCAGATTAGAGTTCATGTTCTGTGTAAGACCCCTTTCCCTTCTCTTGAGGAAGCATACTCCTATGTTCAACAGGAAGAGAGCAGACGTAATACCATGCTCTATATCCCACAGGTTGAAAAATCTGGTTTGGTAGCAGCTAGTGATTCATTTGAGCAACTGAAGACCCAAAGTTCTAATAAGGATCATGTACGATGTGATTATTGTGGAAAACCACGTCATACTAAAGAGACTTGCTGGAAGTTACATGGACGCCCAATGAGAGATCGTGGAGGCAAACGAGTTAATTCTACTTGGGCAAATTTATCTGAAACTATAACAACTCCTGAGATGACTCCCTCTGACTTCTTTTCTCTTGATGAGATTCAGTATCTCAAGTGTCTGATGTCTCATAAAGAATCTTCCTCCGGTGCCAAATCCAATTTTATGCAGTTAGGTAATGCTTTTTTTGCTACCCTTGATACTAATCATTGGATTATTGATTCTGGTGTGAATAGACACATGACGGGCTCCTCAAAAAATCTTCTTGAATACTCGTTATGTTTAACTAAAGACAATGTCTGAATAGCCGATGGCTCTTTTACCCTAGTTTCTAGAACAAGTTCCGTTTTCTGTACTCCCCATATCAAACTATCCTCTGTGCTTCATGTCCCTCATTTTCCTGTCAATCTGTTATTTGTCAGTACACTTACAAAAAATCTCAACTGTAAAATTGAGTTTTTTCCTGATCATTGTGTCTTTCAGGATCTTCAAACAGGGAAGAGGATTGACAGTGGTAGATTGCATGATAGCTTATATATGTTGGGTGAAAGTCAAGGATCTAGTCTCCAACAGGTTTTTTATGGGGAAAATAAAGATGTTAATCAAGAAATCTTGCAATGGCACAGGCATTTGGGACATCCCTCCTTTTTTGTGTTAAGAAAATTATTTCCTAGTTTGTTTTCAAAGACTCAGTTTGATTCATTAGTTTGTGATCCTTGCGAATATGCAAAACATTCTCGAAACTCTTATCCTTTGATTAATAATAAAAGCTAGTTTCCTTTCATGACTATTCACTCTGATGTTTGGGGTCCTACTCAGACTACTTCATTGTCTGGTAATCGATGGTTTGTCACTTTTATTGATTGTTGCACCAGGATGACTTGGGTCTATTTACTTAAGGCTAAGAGTGATGTGTTTTCTTGCTTTCAGTCTTTTCATAAGATGGTTTGCACCCAATTTGATGCTAAAATAAAAATTCTTAGGACTGATAATGGCACTGAATACATGAATGAAAGATTTGATTCTTATTTAGGTCACATGGGATAATTCATCAAACTAGTTGTCCTTATACAAGTGCACAGAATGGGGTAGCTGAGAGGAAGAATCGGCATCTTTTGGAAGTTGCTAGGTCTCTTATGTTTACCATGAATCTTCCTAAGCCTTACTGGGGAAATGCAATTCTAGTTGCTGCATATCTGATCAACCGAATGCCTCTTAGGTCCTTAACTACAAGAGTCCTTTAGAAACCTTAACAGGACATAACACATACACTGTCCCTCCAAAGGTATTTGGATGTGTTTGTTTTGTTCATACTAAGGATGCTGGGAAACTAGATCCAAGAGCCCTTAGTGTGTGTTTATTGGGTACTCACGACAAAAAGGTTACAGATGCTCACCCTCCATCTAGGAAGTATTTTGTGAGTATGGATGTTACTTTCAGAGAAACTGAACCTTACTACAATCCAACTCCATCATCTCTTCAGGGGGAGAATAATGCAAAGGAAGAGATGATACCTAGTACTGTGACCCTCATTGATCTTACCCCAAGAAAAAGTGATGATCAGAAGGAGACTATAATCCAGGGGAGAAAATTGGACGTTTAGATAAACCTGATTTGAAGAGGTACTCAAGGAGAAACAAAGACATAACAGAAGAAGTCATCGTGCAACCTACTCTCTGCTGCCAAGAATTCCTCTTCTGGTGAGTTATTTTTTGATGATTTAGATAAACCTATTTCTCAAAGAAAAGGTGTTAGAGCCTGTACTAAACATATTTCTAATTTTGTTTCCTATGATTCTTTATCTCCACCTATAGAGGTTTTGCCTTGTCCATTTCGTCTGTGTCTATTCCACAGGATTGGAAGGAAGCACTCAATGATCCAAAATGGAAGGGAGCAATGATTGAAGAAATGAAAGCCTTGACTAAGAATGAGACTTGGGAGCTTGTTACCTCTCCACCTGGAAAGAAACTGGTAGGCTGCAAATGGGTGTTTACTGTAAAACACAAAGCTGATGGATCAATTGATAGGTTCAAAGCTAGATTGGTGGCTAAAGGATTCACTCAAACTATGGGGTAGACTACCAGGAAACTTTTGCTCCAGTAGCAAAAATGAACACAATCAGAATCTTGTTATCATGTGCAGCCAATCTTGATTGGGATTTACAGCAGTTTGATGTGAAAAATGCCTTTCTACATGGAGATTTAGAAGAAGAAGTGTATATGGAGATCCCTCCTGGATTTGATACTGAAACAACACATGGGAAAGTATGCAGACTGAAAAAGGCATTATATGGATTAAAGCAATCTCCCAGAGCATGGTTCGACAGATTCAGCAAAGCATGACTTCTTTCGGCTATCAACAGAGCAATGCAGATCATACTCTATTTATTAAACATAACAAGGGTAAAATTACTATTCTCATAGTTTATGTTGATGACATAGTAATGACAGGAGATGATGAAAAGGAGATAGCTCGATTGAAGAAACTTTTGGCCCAGGAATTTGAAATCAAGGATCTGGGAAAACTGCAATATTTCTTAGGAATTGAAGTTGCCAGATCAAAGAAAGGTATCTTCATTTCTCAGAGAAAATATATTCTGGATCTCTGGAAGAAACTGGCATGTTAGGTTGTAAGCCAGCTGAATCTCCTATTGAAAACAACCACAAGCTACAAGTTGGAATTGGTGATGCAGTTGATTTAGGGAGATATCAGAGATTTGGGAAGACTGATATATCTCTCACACTAGACCCGACATTGCATATGCAGTCAGTCTAGTGAGTCAATTTATGCATGATCCACGAGAATCACACATGCAAGCAGTATTTCGCATCTTGAGATATCTGAAGTCTGCTCCCGGAAAAGGACTGCTATTGCCAAACATGGTCACCTTCAGATAGAATGCTTTACAGATGCAGATTGGGCTGGATCTCCAAGTGATAGAAGATCCACCACTGGCTACTGTACTTTTGTAGGAGGAAATCTAGTAACATGGAGGAGCAAGAAACAAAGTGTAGTTGCTCGATCAAGTGCTGAAGCAGAATACAGAGCTATGGCTCAAGGGGTTTGTGAGCTTCTGTGGGTACAGAAGATATTAGAAGAATTAAGTCTATCGAGCAAAGATACACTGTCCTTGTATTGTGACAATAAAGCTGCTATTAATATAGCACAAAATCCAGTTCAACATGATAGAACCAAGCACATAGAGATTGATCGACACTTCATCAAAGAGAAATTGACTAATGGTGCCTTGAATTTACATCATGTGACATCTGATAAGCAACTGGCTGATGTGTTCACTAAAGGGTTGTGTCACAGGACCTATCATACTTTAGTTTGCAAGTTGGGCATGTGTGATATCTATGCTCCAACTTGAGGGGGAGTGTTGACATACGTGTAATATTATTAGTGTTATATTTCCTATAACAATGTAATCAATAGTATGGTAGGTAAAGTAGACCAATAGTCACAAGTTTTTTGTATAAATAGATGTATTCTTGCACAAATTATATATGAAAAATACTTCTCAAATACTTTCTAATTTCATTAGAAACTTTCTCTCTTCTCTCTAGTGATGGGATGCTAGACGAGTGATGTACAATACATATGACTTGGAATTCATGAACATATGTATGTGTGTGTGTGTGTGTGTGTGTGTATTAGTTCATATTTGCTACTTACTATTCTGGTTATCATAAAATAGAAAACCTGTTTACCATAAAATAGAAAACCTTCCCATCATAAAATAAGATACAATATGTTCAGTCACCACACATAATATTCCATACTTTATATGATGCATTAAATTCTATAACTTTGTTTGATCACTTTATTTAGAATTTATATTTTATGATAGCTTCATTACACAATTAGTTTATTAAAACATATAAGCTTAATTGGTTTATTAAATATAAAACCAACAATCTCCCACTTGGGCTATATATGTATAACGTTATGATTATGTAGAAGATATCATTACTAAATGCATCCCTAAACAATTTGGTCTATCAATCACATCAAGATAGGACCAAAGTGGGTTTTGCTACATATGTCGTAACTAGCCCTATCAATTATCACACACATTAGTATAACTGAATGACATGGACCGAGTATAGATGTGTAGCATGAAACTTACATGTAATGTGATCTAACTTACCTATTTTCAATTGGTCCAACCTTATACATTAGTGATATAAACCTTATTTGAGTTCGGAAAAAAGTATAACAAAAAATTTTATAACTTAAAACAATCATATAGCCAACATTTAAGCTTAATTATATAATAGTCTGCGGACAATAGAATAAGTTTATAATAATGAGCACCATCTAAAATACAAACTCCCATTGAAACTATATCTCCTAAAAATACATAACGCCTATATGAGAAATATATTCATGAAATACCTTAGATAGTAAGCCTTTTGTAAGTGGATATGCAATCATTGATTTTATTGCTATGTTCTTTACAGATACCTTACCATTCCAAACTTTTTTTTTAACATATAGGAACTGTGTCAATGTGCTTTGACTTTGTTGAGCCTATTGTTGTTGGAATACAACACTATTAATTTATTTCCAAAATATATCTTTACTAATCTTTCAATATTATTTACAATATGCAGCCTAATGACAAAACTATGTAATTATATTCCATGATTGGTTGCCTCGTAACATAAGATTAATTCTATTGCTATAATGGAGGAAACTATGGGCATTTGTTCATTACTCTTCCAACAAGTTGCTCCTCTAGCAAGTAGATAAATATATCTTGATGTGGATCTCCTATTGTTGTAGCATTTAATAAAATCAGAATTGAAATAACCATTGATCTCCAATTGATCTAATTTCTTGTATGTGAGCATGTAATCCTTTGCCCTTTAAATATACAACATAGCTCTCTTGACTACTTTCCAATGATCTAGTCTTGGATTGCTTAAATATGTCCCCAACCTTCTAGCAATGTATGCAATGTACATATTGCACATACCCAAGCATACATAAGACTTCCTATGGTTGAAGCATAAAGATCTTTTGCATTTCTTTACTTTCAAGGTCATTATTGAGGCATTGGCTTAAATTGGATTTGACTTCTTTGACTACATGGCTGTCACTTGGTTTATAGTTTGCATGTCAAACCTCTTGAACACTTTCTCAGTATAGCTCTTTTAAGACAATTTAAGAACACCTCGACAACAAACATGATTTATTTGGAATGAAGCTTTACCAAGATCTTTCATCTCAAAATTTATTGATAGAAATTTCTTGGTTTCATGTAATAAACCATATCATTTATGGCAAGTAGTATGTCATCTACATAAAGCACCAAGAAAATAAATTGTTCCCATTAAACTTATGGAATACATAATCATTTACAATATTCATCTCAAAATTAGATGAGACAATAATTTGATGGAACTTATGATACCATTAGTGAGACAGTTGCCTGAATCCATATATGATCTTTTTTTTTTTCAATTTACACACCATCTTCTTTAAGTCTCTTGATTCAATTTTTATTTTTGTTGCACCATATAGATTGTCTCATCAATGTTACTGTTGAGAAATGTTATCTTTACATCCATTGATGTAATTCATGATCAAAATGCGCTACAAGTGAAATTATAACCCTTGAAAAATTCCTTTGAAGAAACCAAAGTGAAAGTCCCTATATAATCAATACATTCTTTTACTGTGAAGCCTTTAGCTATAAGGAGTGCTTTGTATATTTCTATATTTCTTTTCGAGTCCTTTTTGATCTTAAATATTCATTTGCAAGTAATGGGTCTTTGCACCTTTAGGCAATGGTATTAATTATCACATGTCATCATCCTTCATGGACTTTACCTCTTCATTCATGACATATAGAACTTTCCATGGCTTGATAAAAGTTGATTGGATCTTCTTCCATTAATCTAATGCCATACTCATGTTCTTAGATAAATATAATATAATAATTCAGAATTGCACTTCTCTTTTTTCTAGTGTCTCTCCTCAATCGCATTGGTTCTTGAGAATGTGTAATGCGAGTGATACAGATGACATGTACATGAAAAGAGGAAGTTGTCCAAAAAGAAGAGGAAGAGATGCCGCCGGCCTTGGAAGATGTGCCATCAGCATTGGAGTTGGCCTATATTTATTGCTGACAATTTTGTCTTTTGATTTTTCAAACCATCAAAATTTATTAATAGCTACCAGCTTTTATTACTAGTCAACTTCTGTTACACAATTTATTTTTATTTATTATTGTATTTATTATTTGAATTTTTAGATTTTGTCGTTTAGAATTTCACACGTAATAGTACAAATAGGCCTTTAGGCTTGTCTTTGTGATTAAGAACATTTGATATACTTTTAAAACCTATTGAAAGAGTTTTCTCTATGAAATTGCAATTGTTCAGCAATTGTATGATTAAGTTCATATTTTGATTGGTTTACGTTATTTAACACTTTCACGCTACGTTAGATTGATATCAGAGCAAGGTGAGTTTCTGCAAAGATGGCAATTAACGTCAATGTTGACAACGGTCATGTCTTTGATGGTGTTCGAGATGTGGAAGTCTTGAGAGCCAAATCCTTGGGTCAAAAGGCAGTGTTGGGTAGCATGGATAAGAGATTCCGGAGTCATGAGCAGTGCTTTGATGGTCGGATCAAGTGATCTAATACTAACAGGAACAAGAATGGTTGCGGGAAACGACTAAATGCAGAGTATGCGTGTGGTGATCCTGTTGTTAGACCTGTTGCTGCAAATCATAGGAGTCAATATAGAGGTAAGTATCATAATTTTGATGATTATAATGAACATGATTCTGATGAGGAAGATGAGTTGTTGGAGGAAGAACGCCTACGAAGATGAGGCATTGGTTGCAGATCTGGAAGAGATATTCCACATTTTAGAGCGGAATTAGGGATTAAGGATTTTGTAGATTGGATTGCTAAGGTTGAACAGTTTTTTGATATTATGGTGGTGCTAGAGGAGAAGAGGGTAAGATTGGTAGCATGTATGCTTAAAGGAAATGCATCCATTTGGTGGGAGAGATTACAAAAAAAAATTAAGTCGTGAAGGAAAAACATCTATTAGGACATGGTTTAGGATGAAGATATTATTAGAGGATGAATTTCTTCGTCTTAGTTATGAAGAAATCTTAGTTCAATAGGATTACAAATTTCATCAAGAGAGAAATTGATGCATGAATATAATGAAGAGTTTAGATGTTGGCATAGAATAACGATTTGAAGGAGGTAAAAGATGAAATTGAAAAATCAATAGAACAATAAGAGACTTCCAAGGTTACCCAAGAACAGGTCACTGTAGATGTGAATGAGAAGGTCTATTGTGAGCCCGATGGAGAGGAAGAATATTATGAGAATGCTCCCATAGTAAAGCAGATCATGGCAGTAGGGGGAGAGGGAGTAGTGGTGATATGCTAAAAGTAGCGAAGGAGATATTGAAGGAGTTTAATGATGTGTTTCCTAAAGACTTGTCGGAGGGATTACCACCTATGAGGGACATCCAACATCAGATTGATTTGGTGTTAAGGGCGAGTTTATCCGACCTACCACAATACAGGATGAGTCCCACTGAGATTAATGTTTTACAGGAGAAGGAGCAGGAGTTCTTGCAAAAGTTTCCTTTCAAATTAAAGCATAAATTTGGAGTGCAGAACAAAGTTGCTAATACCTTGAGTAAAAGAGCTAAGGTATTCCCTTTCTACCCAGAAGATACATCTTTGTGTTTAGAAGAGAACTTGGGGTCGAATTCTTCTCAGGTGGGACAGAATGATGCGAGCGACATAGATGACACGTATGTGAACAAGAGGAAGTTATCCAAAAATAAAAGGAAGAGACGCCGCAGACTTTGGAAGATGCACCATCAGCGTTCAAGCCGGCTTACATTTATTGCTGATAGTTTTATCTTTTAATTTTTCAAACCATTAATATTTATTAACGGCTACTAGCTTTTATTACCAGTCAACTTTTGTTACACAATTTATTTTTATTTATTATTGTATTTATTATTTGCCTTTTTAGATTTTGTCTTTTAGAATTCCTCATGTAATAGTTTAAATAGGCCTTTAGGCTTGTCTTTGTAATTAAGAACATTTGATATAATTTTTAAATCCTATTGAGAGAGTTTTCTCTATAAAATTGCAATTGTTTAGCAATTGTGTGATTAAGTTCACGTTTTGAAACCAATCGTTGAATTGGTTTATGTTATTTAAAGCTTTTACGTTGCGTCAATGTCAATTATGTTGCTTTGGAATTTCCTTATTTTGTGTGGGAGAGTTATTAATATTGCCTCATACTAGATCTATTTCATGAACAATGCTTGGTACTATAGTGCGATCTTGAATGCCATCAATAATAGTTAAGGGAATATTAACATTGTAAGGATCCGACCCACTAAACCTTGAGATATAGTGCTTTGAGTCCCCAACCACATATAATATTTGCATATTATATGTAAGGTTGTCCTAAAACTACCAGTTTATGAAAATTATTTGATTATAACTACAAAATTTTATAAACAAGTTTTAACAAAACAAGATTGCTTACAAGAGCAATCCGTACACACACACACACACACACACACACACACACATACACACACATCACCATTATAAGGGTTTGTGTCAATACATGACACTACAAAACTTTACAATATATCCTTGTTATGAAAATATAACTAAGGGACTTCAAAGTCTTTTACAAGATAGGCTCATCTAACAAGCCATTAATATAAATATATATACTTTTCAAGCAAAAGATTTCTTTCAAGCTTTCTTCTCAAAATCAAGGCCACTCGGGTCCTACTCGTTCCATTTGTCCATAAACTTCTCAAAATTTGACTCATAACCCAAATCATCATATGGTTCATCGTCAAGACTTGCGAAGCAGTAATATTGAGCCAAAGGCCTAGTATATAGTAACAAATACACAAGCAAAATGCCAAGCAAACGTATTCTAATGCAATGCATCAGCAATTTAGTCATTATCTTGCTTAATTCTCATTTAACAAAACAACAGTAGGGTATTCAAACCCTGGGATCAAGCTTTGGGAGTTCATGAGTCTTGAGTAACAGCAGCTGCTTAGGGGGTTGATATAAGCAGTCCAAATACCTGTATCCCCTATATCTATTCAATAAAAGTAATCTCATCTAGAGTTTAGAGTTGTTACTCAACTTTACTTAACTTAATCTATAACTTTATTCAGTTCACACATCTCCATAAACATTGAACTAAATCATATTACTTCATTTTAAGTGTAAGCAAACGTTATACAGACACTACACTCTCCATCAATTACCTACTTAATTATAAAAGAATCGCTATTGCATTATAGCGTACCATTGCATCATGGTAAAGTTATTGCATCATGACTAAGGTTAAAGCGCCTAGCTATCGTGTCACTGCATCATGATAAGATTACCGCTCCTCAAACCAGATTAAACGGCGTAATATACAATCAATTCAATCAAATATTAAGCCAACTAGAATTTAAGTCAAGTTCAATTATGCTTATTCCTAGCATACAACAATCAAGCTACTGCATACCTGTGCCATGCAAAGAATCAACAGAGGGACTCAAAGAAAGATAAGAGGAAGCAAGGAGTAGGAGTTTCTATCACTGTAACAAAGAAAATCAACTCAATTAACATTTCGACTTAATATTATGCATAAAACATAACTAAATCTAAGTCTAGCACTCATGGAATTTCACATAAATATAACACAATGCCGTAACATATCATTCATACATCCAATAAACTCAAACCCATAAAATCATCACAAGAAAATTTAATAAGCTAAAGGAAATGTTTGATGAAGTCTTGAAAAGTTTTGAAAACAGAAAACTTCAGGGGTCATGCCGGCATTCAACACCGGCAGTGTTGAGCTTCAACAACGGCTATTCTAAAGCCTACACCAGCGGTGTTAGAGGCGACATTAGAATTTTGGCCTCTGATTATCTTCAACACCGGCTATTTTGAAGCCTATTCCGGCGGTGTTGTAGGAGGCGTTAGAATTTTGGCCTCTGATCATCTTCAACACTAGTGGTGTTGAAGTGTCAGATGCTGTTGTACACTACAGAATAGCTTTTCGAAAATGCAGAAATCCCTGTTTTAAACTTCAAAAATTGTAACTTTAAACATATCTCAATCCTTCTTTAGCACATTTCCATCATCAAACTTCATCTCAAATGTATTCTATCAACTCATAACATATATAAACTTCATGTTCATCATGTTCATCACATTCAACACATCAACACCCTCTTAACATATCTCAACCAAGAAATCAAAACCAACACTTCATATATCATTTCTACCAATTCAAGCACAACCAAACACTTTTATCATTACTCCTACACTTCAAAACTCATAAAACAACATTCTAAACACATTGTTACACTCTTTTATATTTCTAACCACTTCCAACTTCCTGCTATACTTCACATAACCTTAACTTACTCAAAATCAACTTCCAGCTTTGCCAACACTTCTCTCTACTTCCATAACACATATAACAAGTCCTTATAACATCAAAATGCAACCCAACATTCATTAGCACATAAAACCATTCAAATTCATATATGATATCAAACTCGTGCTAACATGCATTTAACTTTCAAAGCAAAAGAAAAAGTAAGAAAGGACTTATAAACTTGTATTAATTACATGGAAGAAGCTTTAACTTGTAGAGAAACACTTGGGCTTAGAAAATTTCTTTACTAAGGATTTAGGCTAGTTGTTTGGGTAAAAGAAGAAAACAAAGGAAGAAGATAAAGTGGTATTTTCGGATAGGATTTTTAGGCTGCCAAAAGAGTGTATTTTTGATCAATATTAAGGTTCATATATATCTCAAACTTTGACTTTTGGGTATATAATGGGTTGGGCTTTGTTTGGCTTGATTTGGGGCTAATGTGGACTTAAAATAAGCTTGAAATTGGGCTCAAATTGTAGTGAAATTCTGCCAACAATTTTAGGCATTTCAAAAGTTGTTTTGACAACTTTAAACATAACACATACATATTAATTCATAAAAGATACAAACATTAATTACACTATACACACATTAATATACATAAAATAATAGCATTAATCTCATCACACATTGTAAGTCCCAGTTTTCTTTATAAACCAAACTTGACTTCAAGAGTCGAATAGGAATCGGAAATCGAAACCCTAAACCGGAATACTTAGGGTTAGAAAGAAACCTAGAAACCCTAAGTTCGGCTTCATCGAGAATAAAACCATAGATCTTATGAGAGCAAGTTGACCTAGATTATAGTTCTAAAGAATATATAGAAACATAAAAAGATAAGTTTTCAAAAAATTATCCATTTCTAACCCGACCGGGATCCATTCCGGAAAACCGACCCCTAGAACTCGAAATTAGAAAAATGTTCCGGAATACTCATTAGGACCGGAATTTAATAATGAATTCAAAAATATATTTATTATAATTTTTCGATTTATAAAAATTAGAGTTATAGCCTTTATATCGTATTTTCTTTACTAACCGGTAATTTAATTGTCTAATCTACTATTTATTACTATTTATTAGTACAAGCTCATACCCTACTCACACTCATAAGTCATACCCCTACTCTTACATCCTTACAATCTAACCTTACCTTATTACATTATATTTCTTATATTTACATTTCCAACACACTTTATTACACAAAATTTATTTGAAAAATTACAAAACTCATTTTTCTCTCCCCCTCCTCTATGGCCGGCGCACCCCCTCCCTTTTTCCCTCTCAATTTGTGTTATTTTTCTTCTTTTATTTAATCATACAAAACCTTAATAACCCTCACTATATATATTCTTTTATACCTTAATTCTCTTTCTTCATTTTCACTTTTGCAAAATTTTCACAAACCCTCTCCTTCCTCTCTCCCTTGCCGTGAGCCATACACACCCATACACACTTACACAAACTTTTTTTCTTCAATTCCACTTGTTCCATAAGCTAAATAGGTATATATCTAAACTATACTACCACAAAGATATGTAATGGCTAGATCATTCATGTGTTGATTCATAAAAATCCCTATGAGCTTCATGCTAGGGATATGAAACCACTAGAACATGATGATCAAGCCATCATAAGTTGTGGATCTTGTGATTAAAGCTTATATTTTTATCATGATCATAACATATGTTCATATAGTGATGATTTCATGTAGGAATCTTGCTATTGCATAATTTTCATAAGTAGTATATTTCATTCCTTGCATGTAACATGACCATTACACTTATATCTAGCTTTTAAATATTTATTCTCTTACATGATATTGGAGATCTCATGCATTTATTATGCTTAAGATGAATGAATGGTCATAAAGATTTTGTCTTATGTAAATAAATGTTTTGTTATTTCTAAAAGTTAAGATATTTATGAATATGAGCCTAAAAGCTCAAGAACAAATTTGGTTTTATAAAAACAAACTTTTGTAAATTCGGATGGAAAATGAGCTGCATTTTGAAAACCTATTTTTCAACTCCAAAACATGATTTTTATGTGGAAAATGAAGATCTTATGGAATAGGAAACAATAGGAAATGGTTTTAGTAAGTTAATGGTAGATCTACTAAGAGAAATTTATCAAACAAGAAATATTTACAAGATAGAAAATTTAGATCTTAGGATAGTTACATAAAATTCGTATCTAGGAAAAGAGGATATGCAAACACCTATTTTTCAAACTCAAAATGGAAATTTTATTAAGGAAATGAAGTCATTAGGGGATAGGAATAATAGAGCCTTAAATTTTAAAGTATCAAACAAGTTTTTCTTAAAGAAATCACTTAGAAACTATTTTTACAAAATTCGGATCTATGAATAGTTAACACTTAAACACTTGTTTACAAAGTGTAAAATGAGGATTTATGTTGAAAAATGAAGACCTTAAGGAATAGATATGATAAATACTTAATTTTAGCAAGAATAAATAAGTTTTATTAAGGAAAATCTCTAAAACAAGTGTGGTTTGTCAAGAACACAAAACTAGACCTACTAGGATAAGTATTCATGATATCTTGTAAAGTAGAGTTTCCAAAAGTGTTCTCTAATAGAATATCAAAATGAACATACATATAAGAAGCTCATAACATACCATTCATGATAGTAATTTGTTAATATTGCATGATTTGGCATGGATAGTAGAAATATCATAATTCCTTACAAAAACAATTTCGAAAATGGATGTTGATTACCGAACAAAACTAATCCAAATTTTTTGAGACTTAAAATTTTTCAAAATTGAAGTATTATATTAGAATTAGATAGATCTTACGAAGTAGATAGGAATCGGTATATAATTTGCAAAATTCCGAGTTAAAATGGCCAAGTTATGACCGATTTAAATTAGAATTTTCATTAATGACGAGAATTATGAAATTAATAGTTTTTATGAAATAAAATGGATTAGATATGAGTTGAAATACTCATTTGGGTATTTCTTTCATTTAGGTGACTTGGATCTCGATGATTCATTACCACCGTATTATTATTACTAAGAGACCGACGACCAATGGCCGAGTGAGCATTACTTCCTAATTTTATTTCTTGCTTGTGTTTGTAGCAATTAGTTGCACTAGATTATAAGGCCAAAGATAAAATGGAATTGCATGATGAGAATTATGGGGGATTATGTATGCTTATTGATGAGTTGAGAAATGATATTAAGAATATCGGAATTGGGTGATTAACTCATGCTTGTTTAAAGTACTATAGGAGTGATTGTCTGTGGAATTTGTTGATCACCTAAGAATCGATATTAATGATTATTCAGATGGATAAATTAGTATGGACATAATCACTTCATGATGGGGATGGAGCATTAGCATATGTTGGTTACCCGTGATCCTTAAACGGCTAAAAGTTGGTTGATCGTAATCCATAAATGACATAAATGAGTTGGTTGATCGTGATCCATAAACGACATAAGTTGGTTATCCGTGATCCATAAATGGCTTATTAATTCAACGGTAGTACCACAGTATTCGTTAATCTGCTAACCTTGAATAAAGGGCGTAAATCCATTCACATATGATTTCTAGCTGATCATAAGATTGTTTGTTCATATGGTTGATGCATTCCATACGATTGAATAATTAACTTGATTGAATGATTTGTTATAAATGTCATTATGGAAGTATTCACTCACTAAGCTAGTGTAGCTTATATCCCCACGGCTTTTTTTTGTTGCAATATTTCTATATGTGGTTAAGGCTGAGGCAACCTACTGAGTAGGTACTGGAATTAGGAGTTTCCATTAGAAGTTTATGTTCGATTTTGTATAGACTTTCATAGGAAACCCTAATATTTATTGGATGATTGTAAAAGAATGTTTTTGAACTTGATATTATTTTACGGGGGAATGCCCCTGGAACTTATGTAACTAATTATGAGGACTCATGGTTTAAATTCTGATGCTTATAGTATGGCAAATTAAACCAATTATCTCCATCGGTTCATGTATTTTATTGTCGTAAATGTACGCCTTGTATCTGTATGAGACTTTGGAATGGTTGTGGTAGTAATTCCTAAGTTTTATATAGTTTGCGGCGGACTGTTACGTTTAGACTATCCTATGTGGCGTGACACACATATACACATACATCAATAATTTATATTAATAAACATAGTATTAATTCATAACATGCTACTAACATACTTTTTATACTAACAAGAACTTACACATTGTATATTAAATCTATTTCTATGCATTCATTTTCATATATTGAATTCACTTCAAACTTAATATTTAGAACTAATATTATATTTACATGAAAATTAAATTATTAAATAAATTAGGTTATTTCAAACACATTCCTCTTCAAAGATAAATTACTTAACCTTATTCCTTTAGCAAACTCAACATCCTCAAAAAACCTGACATTTATTGTCTCAAAAATTGTGTTAGTTGTGGGATCATAAAACTTGCAATCCTTAGATCTTTTAAAGTACTATACAAAATAACAACCAACAATCCTCAAGTCTAGTTTCCTTTCATTTGGCCTGTAAGGCCTAGCCTTAGGTGGATATCCTTAAATTTGTAGGTATTTTGAATTAGGCTCCTTGCCTATCTAAAACTCATAAAGGGGTTTTATCAGTTACTTTAGTAGATACATTGTTGAGTAAATGCGTTATAGTTTTTAGTTGCTTTAGACACATTAATGCGAGTTGTTGCACTTGAATATATCCACCAGGTGTATTTAGGTACCGAAGTCAAATTAACATCACAAAAAACATAATTAAGAAATGTACCCTTCTTTGCACGCCAAATACTATAGTACTCGTTGTGTTGTTTCTTTTATAGTGTCTGTATTGTAACCTCCTAGCCATCTCTTTTCTTATTTCTTTTGTCCTTAGATTTTCTAACTAAGTGAG